>CM067368.1:77982508-78582508 GCA_034401795.1 Chaetoderma sp. LZ-2023a
GATAATCAGTTTTCGAGATGCGCATAGATCCAGACTTTGACCAAATCCGGAGGCCCCCTTTATCCGGTCACGGCCAGGATCCGCAAATCCTGTTTCACTGCAAGAGCCTTCGTTGTGTTAAAGTTTGAGCTGAAATCAGATATCTAGATTTTGAGATACACCTCCGGAGACATAAACAAACAGACAGACATACCCGAATGCCATACCATCTTCACCGTACCTGTTCAATATGGCGAACACAGCCTGATAATGATACTGGTTGAATCGTACAATGAGTAGGCCTAGGTCTACTACTGAGTGGAGTGAAAAGGCCGACATTGTAACGTCACAAATCTATATTTACACATCCATCTTTGCATAATTATCGCTAAACAGCATGACGTTGCACACAAATGGCCGGATCTTTTCGGATTTTCTGGATTTATCAGAAGATGACCAAAAACGTGTATAGTTCTACTATATAGTCACATCCTTTCTTGTTTAAAATTTGAATTAAATCGAACCAGAAGCTTCCGAGATATTCATATATCCAAAATTTGAACAGTTCGTGACATCATCAGGAAGCGTATGTAGTACCTTGTTATTCACGGATACTGATAGTGACGATTCATGTACTAGACAAGTCATGGCCGGCAAACATCGATGTGTAAATGATCGCAGATTTACACACATGCATTCATCGAGTTGAGGGTTATAAATTCACCGCAAGGTTATATGCCGGACCTACATATGCCTGTACCGTATAACCTGCAGATATTAAACGTGTCCATACTATTGTCATATGATCATATCAAACACATGTTAAGACGACCGATTCTGAGCAGGCGGCGCTGATAATAAACAAGGAAAGCCGAATATTATACTTCGATTAGGTTTGTCATTGTATTTCACCAATAACACATTTTATGATACTCGACTGAGTCGACTCCATTGTAGAACTGACACGAATCTAATACACTGTGCTTAACATTGATGAGCAGGTATCCGACTCAAAATGGTCTGTTACGTGCTCATCAATGATAAAACACTATACTAGATTCGTGTTGTCATGAGATCTCAATCTCCTACGCTAACGGAACCACCTTAGCCAACGGAAAGCGTGACCACTAAAGTCACATGGTCTTTGTATACAATCAGGGGTGGATCCATAAGTGTGGCGTGAGCTCACACGCCCTCCAGCGTGTAAAGGTCCCATGCCCCGCCTGATGTTCTCCTCCCAACACCTCTACTTATATTCAAGTAAGATCTCAGTTGACACTACCCACACCCCATCCATCCACCCCCGGTAATGTAGGATACACTACAAGAGCATCTAAATTTCAAAAACCTTTCTACGGAGGATGTGTTTTCTTTCACGTGCCAGCAATTACACATATCCATGTAACATTTCAACTGATATAAAATTCAGAATTTCAGACATGCGGGAGACACTGCCAGCTTCTAAATTTTACAAATTATTGAGTCACGGTAAAATGACCTCAGAACCAGCATCAAGTTATGCTAATGCGTGCGCTCATTTTCCTGCGTCCATGCCCTAGAACATTCATGGATCCTCCCATGTACGGGTCATTAATTGTCATCTCAGGACTAGAGTTAAAGATGCAAGCTCGTTTAAAATAACCATCCCAGATAACGCAGCTTACTGGGCTGATGTTGGGTCAATACCGTGCCGATACTTTCAATATCGGCCCAGCATCGGCCCCGTTAGCTGAGTTATCAGGGATTGTTGTAATGATGAGAAGCGCCATTGTTACGTCACAAGAATATGGCTGATGAATTTCCTTGAGCAGATTTCATGCAATCATTCTCTGTAAATAATGAAATGAAATGAAATGGGTTTTATACCCAGACCATTTCACAATGATGCATGAAGGATTTACATCAAATTTAAATGGCGTGCATGGGTGCGCGAATTTGCTTGTTGCCTTAGTTATCTATTAGGTTAACAATTTGTGTGCAGAGTACAAGAAATGTACGTAGCATAGTTCATGGCCGTCATTGTCATACCTTACTGTCGTCGTCGTCGTCGTCGTCGTCGGCGGCGGCGGCGGCGGCAGTGTTGTTAACAGACACATTCATTCTCCCACAGATATCTGTTACGGTGCTTGTAGCACCACTTGCACGGCTGATGGGCGGAAATACTCGGAACTTCTAGGTCTTGGCGGCAGGCGTGCTGTGGTTAGAGAGGACAACCTCCTCTGTCTCCGGTCAAACCCGTACAGAGATCGCTTTAACGTGCTCACACATGAGATAGCGCACACAATTCATTCATTTGCATTAACTTATCAAGACGTGATCAAGGTAACCAAGGTCATAAGCATAATATATATGCAAAATGATGTATGCCCTCAGAATGGTGTATGCCCTCAGAATGGTGTATGCCCTCAGAATGCTGTATCCCCTCAGAATGCTGTAGCCCCTCAGAATGCTGTAGCCCCATAATAATGTTGTAGCCCCTCAGAATGCGATAGCCACTCAGAATGATGTAACCCCCTCAGAATGTTGTAGCCCCCTCAGAATGTTGTAGCCACTGAGAATGATGTAGTCCCTCAGAAGGTTGCAACCCATCAGAATGCTGTATCCCCTCAGAATGCTGTAGACTATCAGAATGCTGTAGTTACTCAGAATGATGTATCCCCTCAGAATGATGTATACCCTCAGAATGCTTTAGCTCCTCAGAATGCTGTAGTCAGTCACTCAGAATGCTGTAGTCAGTCACTCAGAATGACGTATCCCCTCAGAATGATGTATACCCTCTGAATGCTTTAGCCACTCAGAATGCTGTAGCCACTCAGAATGATGTATACCCTCACAATGGTATCACCCCTCAGAATGATGTAGCCCTCAGCATGATGCAGTCACTCAGAATGCTGTAGCCACTCAGAATGATGCAGTCACTCAGAATGATGCAGTTACTTAGAATGATGTAGCCACTCGGAATGATGCAGCCACTCAGAATGCTGTAGCCACTCAGAACTCTCTCTCTCTCTCTCTCCCTCCCTCCCTCCCCGCCCGCCCGCCCGCCCGCCCGCCCGCCCGCCCGCCCGCCCGCCCGCCCGCCCGCCCGCCCGCCCGCCTCTCTCTCTCTCCCTCCCTCCCTCCCTCCCTCCCTTCCCTCCCCCTCCCCCTCCCCCTCCCCCTCTCCCTCTCCCTCTCTCTCTCTCTCTCTCTCTCTCTCTCTCTCTCTCTCACAAGCATACATCGCGCGCGAAAAGAAATCGGTGGATGACCGATTTTATTGTGTACATAGATTTCTAGTCCAGGCAATCCAAGACAAATTTTAGGCGCACGCGGGACAACAGAATTTCTGTCAGTAAATTTATGGCGAAGAGGCAAAGGCATATTACCAAAAAAATGTAGCCAATTCTTACGGTGGGAAATATATAATTTTATTTGTTATAACCCGCACCCTTTGCACCGCGCTTATTACCGATTTAATTAGCGTGTACATTGCCCCAACACTTGCCACTTCAGAATTTAAATCACTTATTTTCCCTTTATTCCTCATTATATCTTATTTTTAAACTGGCACGCTTATTATTATTTATTTACGCTTGCTTATGTTAAGTGTAAATCTAACCTTTATGACCGTTCATTCGAACAGTAGTTATTAAAATATTTGTCGTATTACCGGAAATTCGAATTTAGCGGCGATTACTCTTTTCCGGATATACCGTCGTTAGTAGGAGGACTGTTTTCAAGTTATTAAATTATGTTTTTCACAGAGTATTATATAGCAATCTATTACGGAATAAACTTAGCTTGGAGTCGTGTGTATAATCCATTCACAAGTTTGTTATATTAATCATTAATATATACGCAACCCTCTTTTGGCATAGCTGCAATGTAATTTGCATATGTCCACACATACGCTTCTTTCAAATAAAAATCGGAAACGTTCAGTGTACGCGTGCAAATAAAAGTCGGCAACGTACAGTGGACGCGTGCATGCTTTAAATGTATTTTACAAAAATCCCATTTTAAGCAATTGTATAAATTTTCTATCTGTAGCTCACATGTCTTTAGCTGGACTGAGAGCTACAAAAGCAAACACCATCACCGCCACTCTCTCAGTGCTGAACTCTGCATAAAATAGTGTATTGTATGTTCATGGATTTTATTTAATTAATCTGAGATGGACCCCTTCCTATGAATTAATGCAGCACATATATAAACACACAGAACAACACAATCAAACTTTAGATGACATAGCCAAATAAAATGCCAGCTAGAATGCAGTTGATGGCACGCCATCAAAAATGCTTTGTCGTTTCCCCACCCGTACCCTATCCCACATAACATGCTAAATCTCCACCCACCCCATTGCCACCCTGCGGGCAGAGCCTCAAGTAGACACCACCTCACAATCAGCAACCATGCGTAACTCACATGCCTAATCTGTTGAATTTTGTCAACTTTGCGTTTCTCCACACACACACACCTCAACCCCGCCACGCTCCAGTGGCAGAGCCCAATGTAAACATTATCTGGCAATCGGAATCATATGTGTAACTAGCATTACAAATTTGACTGAATTCCTCCCCAACTTTGACTTTCTGAACCACCCCCCCACCCCCACCCCCTCTAACTTCAACTGGCCACCCAGGGTGGTTGGAGCGTACTGTAAATATTATTTTGCATTCCCCAAGCAGCATATGGTTAACTCGCATACAGAATTTGGTTGAATTCTACCAAACACAGGAGATAGCAGGATGGACATATGTATGAACAGACAGACGGAGGCAATTGCAATATCCTGGCCACTTTGGGGTTTTTTCAAAATGTGTGGGGATAAGCATCAAAGTGGTTAATTTGCGTTTAAATGTTTTAATACACTGCTTTCACTCAAAGGCAATTTATCATATGAAGTGGTATACAGTCAAGCCTGGGAGACCGGAGACCTTAATATAAAGGACACCTCCATATACTATTAATCCTGTAATCAAAGGAACACGGTAGCTGGCCTATATGTTCTCAATGGTGGATCATTTTTCGAATGTATTCCTCTCTGCCAAATTTTAACCGATCTCTTAAAATAATTTTTGCTTTGTTTTCCTTCTCAGTCCTGAAACACGATATTTCAATCCTTAAACATGATTTGTTCCCAATTCTGAAAACTAGCAGATGATATGTTGCCAATCCTGATCATTGAAACATGACATTTCACAAATATTTTTGGCCATAAGAGATGACCTTTTAAGAAACCTAACCCCTGAAAGATGACGTTTAGCAATTGTGAGTGAGGAAAATTGATGTGTTGTCAATTCCAAGCCCTGAAAGACAATAGTTTACCAATTGTTAGTGCCGAAACATGATATTTCAGCCCTCATTTATGATTTGTTACCACTTCTTAACACTGAAAGATGATATATTGCCTATCTTGATCCTTGAAACATAATATTCCACAAGTTATAATCCCTGAAAGATGACAATTACCATTAGTGAGTAAGGAGATCCAAATTGGCAATAAACTAAAGAGTATATACAACCCTTCAGCACGTACTTATGATCAGTGACATCCACTATGGGACCCGGTCAATGGTGGGCCGTGGATCCACCCCCAACCCCACCCCCACCACGCTCCCCTCTCCCCCAACCTGGGAAGTCTTAAACTGCATGCTCTTAGAAGTTTTTTCCTGCATTTTGAGTGATGCAATAGTAATTTTATTTTGTTTTAAATTATAGCGATCATTATTTTAAGCACTTATTTTGAAATTTTTAAGAAGAATAATCACCCCCACTCGACCGCCACACTAGATCCAGCCATGTACAGTCATGTAGGCTGTACCCTGTTGGCTGTTTGATAAGATACTGAGTACTGAAATTAGGTGGGATTTTGGAGATTGAGATGAGATTGGGCCCCGCCCCTTGGTAGACAAATGCCATGAGGCAGTGAACACCTCACCACCCCCAATATCCTGACACACACCCTACTCTGCTTCCCACTGCATAGGGCGGGTATCATAGTTATTAGCTGTTTGCATGTATAACTTAAGACCAATAAAATGGGTGCATATAGCACATGCCTCAAATTTGTATTAATGAATAGTATACGAAAAGTGTGTTCCTACCACGTGTGTACCTGATCACGATGCTCCTACTAACGACGGAATATCCGCAGAAGAGGAAATGATAAGAGAGAATGACAGAACTCTAGGTCCAGTACATCAGTAGAACTTTTTAAGTATCCGCTGGCGGTTCTTCTAGGCCAGAGAGGCGGGATCTACACAAGTAAGAAGAGTAAATGACGCTAAATTCGAAATCCGATAACACGGCAGATATTTTAATAACTACTGTTCAAATGCGGGTTCATAAAGCATAGATTTACCCTTAGCAAAGCACCAAATTACGCTGGCAATTAAAAAAAAGGATATAGGAAGGAATAAGTGGGAAATAAGCTATTTAAATTCTGAAATGGCGAGCATAGTGGCAATGTAAGTGCTCATTAAATCAGTAATAAACGCGGCGCAAAAGAGTGCAGTTCATAATAAATAAAATTATATATTTCCCACCGTCAGAATTGGCCAGATTATTTTTTGGTCATATGCCCATTGCCTCGTCACCATAAATCTACTGACACAAATTCTGTTGGAATTTTGCCGGGGTCATTTCGTAGATTGACTTGGCTATTCCTCTTATTTCGATTTAATATCGATTATGTGAAAAGTGGGCCTAACAGGCATATATACATTCACTGGGAAAAGTGTGTGAGAAAGCACACACGGAATCACGAACATGAAATTAATCTCTCGCTTATCTTAGTTCTCCTTTTTTAACTTATCTTAGTTCTCGCCATTTTCAAAAACAATTATTTAAGTGTAAAAGTAAAGGACCGGACAGATGGACGACCTTTACGCTTGACACGCCGATGTGCGAAAATTTCGGACAAATTTGTCACATGTGTCCGCTCCGTCGTTACTCATAATCAATTGTGTGATGTGGTCATATGCTATCTGACGTCACAATATATAGTGACGTATCTAGTACCGTCATTGAAAAGTGCATTAACCTTACCAATTATATGCCTTCAGTATTTCATAAACAGTTGTGGTGATCCGCTGATAATTATAATATTCGCTAATCTTACCAGCAGTGGCTGACTTCAGATTCCCGCAATTTATTTATCAACGGCTAACTGTCTTTGTTGTTAATATAGATGCAAACTAGCTTTAATAATAAAGAGGCAGACTTATTCGCAATTAGCTAGTTTTATAATGTTTATACTACGATACTACTACAAATAATGACTTGGGAATAAGAAGCTTAGTGTCATGAAAGTATTCAACTATTATTACCTCTTGCACTAAGATGGATGGGTACATAAATGTTTATGCTATTGCTTTCTTCATAGCACATGAATATACCCTCGCATGTGCGTAAAAATAGGGTGGTGCTTAACTTTTGCACAGGTGTATATATATATATATACACCTGTGCAAAAGTTAAGCACCACCCTATTTTTACGCACATGCGAGGGTATATTCATGTGCTATGAAGAAAGCAATAGCATAAACATTTATGTACCCATCCATCTTAGTGCAAGAGGTAATAATGCAACTAGAGGAATGCTGATTATGATGGTGGGGAAACACTGTATGTTTTTGTTTGAACTTGAAAACGAGGCCTGAATATGGTTACGTTGACACAACTGACAACTATTGCCCTACAGTTGACACACGTGGCTAGATTGTCATTAATGGTGTCTGAAAACGAAGTTTAACATCTGTGCACGAGTTTGAGACTGTCATTATTAATACCGGGTATATCCACCTTGTGCCTGGATGACGGCCTGGACACGACGTCTCATGCTGGTCACCAACCGACTGATACGCCATTGTGGTATTCGTTGCCATTCAAGATGGAGTGCGTCTGTTAATTCCTGTAGGTTCTGCACAGGAGGATCCCTCCTTCTCACCATGTTTCCCAGAATGTCCCAGATATGCTCAATAGGGTTCATGTCAGGGCTCCTTGCTGGCCATGGTAGGGTTTCGATGGCATTCTGGCGGAGGTATTCATGCACAGCTCTAGCACGATGTGGTCGGGCGTTGTCATCCATGAATATAGGGTGGGTTCCAGGTGCATGATTTACAAAATGAGGGACCACAACTCTATCCAGTATGGAATCTTGATATCTTTGTCCATTTAGTGTTCCAGGTACAGTCAACAGATCCAGCTTACAATCAAATGAGATGCACCCCCATATCATAACGGAACCTCCACCAAATGGAACTTCTTC
Organism: Chaetoderma sp. LZ-2023a; assembly: GCA_034401795.1. Classification (NCBI taxonomy): domain Eukaryota; kingdom Metazoa; phylum Mollusca; class Caudofoveata; order Chaetodermatida; family Chaetodermatidae; genus Chaetoderma; species Chaetoderma sp. LZ-2023a. The sequence continues at coordinate 77,990,745 of CM067368.1, forward strand.
CATGATGTTACGTTGGTCGTACGCCGTGCGTCTGGACCTCCATACACGAGTTCGACCATCTGTGGCATGAAGCAGGAACCGACTTTCATCGGACCAGTGTACCCGTCTCCAGGATCTCATGTTCCAGTGTCTTCTTTCGTTGCACCACCTCAGACGCTCCTCTTTGTGGTGTGCAGTGAGGAGAGGACGTCTGACAGGTCTCCTAGCTTTCATGCCAGCAGCATACAGTCTCCTTTTGACGGTAGACATTGACACTCTATTGCGCGTTTCCCATTGCTGGCTGAGCACTCTGCTGTTGGTGAATGGAGATCTCCTAACAAGGCGTACTAGGGCTCGATCATCACGGGCAGTAGTCTTCTTCGGTCTTCCAGATCTAGGCCTGTCCTTCACCTCGTTAGTTTGCCCATGTTTTGCAATCAAACGACTGATTACAGTATGGTTAATGTTCAGCTGTCTGCCAATCTCTCTGCATGACATACCAGTGGTATGCATGCCTATGATTTGCCATTTCACACGATCACTTAACCTTCGTCTTGCCATAGCGGTTCACAATCAAGAGCTAATTCTATCTGTACAAATAAACCACGGTCATGAACACAAAATTCCTAATCTTGTCGCCTAAATCTGTATGTAATGTTCTACACCTCAAACTGGACTTTTACATAACTGAACACGTGTGCTGTTTCCCGCCACGCACGGACATCAAGCGGCGTGAAGTCATGCATGCATGTGCATTTCGTACTTGGAATTATGTCAGCTAACGCGGGGACAAAAAGTATGGCAGCCTAGTTGTACCATCATGTTTCTACGTCTATTGTTTTTGCTGGTGCTTAACTTTTGTACAGGTGTATATATTTATATATATATATATATATATATATATATATATATATATATATATATATATATATATATATATATATATATATATATATATATATATATATATATACATGAAATGTATCAACAGATTTATTTTATTATAAAAGCTGTAACATATGGGTGTTCACGGGTCAATCAAGCATTGCCACAAGGTCCTCATATGCTCAGAAATTTGAAACCAATAGTGGCCAAAACTTTACCACGATTTTGCATTTCTGCTCTAAATGTATTTACAAATCAAATGCAAATGTCCAAGAACATCAGATCTCAACGGCCAAACAAACATTGGCACACTGGTCAGAAATGTTCAAGAACTATTGTTGAGCCTGTGATGAAACTACTTTTATACATATGAAAAGCAATTTATTTATCAACGGCTAACTGTCTTTGTTGTTAATATAGATGCAAACTAGCTTTAATAATAAAGAGGCAGACTTATTCGCAATTAGCTAGTTTTATAATGTTTATACTACGATACTACTACAAATAATGACTTGGGAATAAGAAGCTTAGTGTCATGAAAGTATTCAACTAAACGATTTGTAAAACCAATATCACCGACTCTTACCAAAGCTAAACTACGCTATGGGTGGACAGTCTTTTTTATTTACAAATTAAGGAATGTCACTGTAGCACCTATTTATGATTTATCAAAGGTGAGCGATGACTGAACTGAATTAGTATTAATGCAGATTTAAAATTACACCTTAAGGAAGAATATCTAAAACTACAAGAATTATAATCTACTGGCCAGTGTAGCCTTGCCACGGAGGATTATAATTCTCAGGGTTAAATACTAGGTGTGAAGAGATTGAAGTAATATACACTATTAACCTATTAAGATTACTGATACAATGGAAACAAGTTAACAACTGAAAAGTCCAATTGACGGAAGAAGTGGGTAAATGGATTAACATCACTCGCATTAACTACAAATATTGACATATGTGAAATACGATGAACAAGTGTCTCAAAGAAACGCATCACGGATGTCTGAGAGACACAAATTAGGGACAGGACTATGTACAATAACGTCGACCTATTCAAAGGTCAAGGTCATTATCCAGAAGTCTAGTAGGAAGTCGACCTTGTCTTCTTCCCGCTCGACTAATTGGTGCATTGGAACCTCCTCGGGCCTGACTATTTATGCCACTAGGAGAGGAATGATGGAACTCTCCTCGGGCCTGGCGATTCATGCCACTAGGAGAGGGATGATGGAATTCTCCTCGGGCCTGGCGACTCATGCCACTAGGAGAGGGATAATGGAATTCTCCTCGGGCCTGGCGATTCATGCCACTAGGAGAGGGATGGTGGAATTCTCCTCGGGTCTGGCAATTCATGCCACTAGGAGAGAGATGACCATCAGGATTAGCATGAAGGTCTCGCCAATACCGTAGAGAATGGTTTCATTCAAGTCCTCATCCTCCTCAATACCGTAAGGAATTGTCGCATTCAGATCGTCAGATAAACCACGGTCATCTCCATTGTCTACAGGGGACTAACTCTCGAGCTGTCCAGAGATTATATGACGTTTGAGGCGTTAGACCCACAGGGGTAAAACTCTGTCTTGGCATAGTTTTAAACGATCATGGTGTACAATCATTTTATGCCTCTGACATTTTATTAAGTTACAATCTTAAGTTAACACCTAAAAATGCATTCTGTTTCGTAAAGAATTGTGTTTTCTGGGTAGAATGGCAAGTAACAACGTTGTCTCGGTTACGCCCCGGAATTTGGAATGTGTTGCGAATTGGCCTGTTCCTAAGAATTGCAAAGAATTAGAATCTCTCTTAGGTTATATGAATTACCACAGGGACCATATCCAGGGTTTTGCTAGTATTGCCGCTCCACTCTCTGGATTAACCAGTTCCAAAGTTGATTTCATTTGGAATTGCGAGCATCAGGCTGCTTTTGAGTCCCTCAAACTTGCCATGACGAGCCCTGCAGTGCTGGGGTATCCCAAACCTGATGGCATTTTTATATTAGACACAGATGCCTCAGATAATGCTGTTGGCGCAGAACTCTCCCAATTGCAAGATGGCCAAGAAGTGCTTATTGGATATGCGAGCAAAACCCTGACACCTGCGGAGAGGAAATATTGCGTAAGTCGCAAAGAGTTGTTAGCAATAGTGGTTTTTACACGGCAGTTCAGAATGTATCTCCTTGGTAGGTCTATTATTGTACGAACTGACCATAACTGTCTTACATGGCTTCTCAACTTCAAACATATTGAAGGTCAACTTGCTAGATGGCTAGAAGAGCTTTCTCAATATAATATAGCCATCCAACATCGTGTTGGAAAGAAGCATTCTAATGCTGACGGTCTGTCACGCATCCCTTCTGACTTACCAAACTGTTATGCTTACCAACCTGGACAGAGCCTCAGTTCCCTACCATGTGACGGGTGTAGATATTGTAGAAAGCTCCATCAATAATGGGCACATTTTGAGGAATGTGTTGATGATGTTATTCCCTTATCTCTCTCTTCCCTAGCAATTGATTCTGTATCTGTGGATGATGATCTATTATTGGATTTGCTAGACGATGACCTCAGCAATGAACCTGATCCACAAACTGATGATTCGGATCAAGTGTCAAACTGGCTCAGTGCATTTTCTCCAGCACAACTGAGAGAACATCAGTTGGAGGAACTTGATCTGAAACCCACAATCGCTTGGATAGAGCAGGATTATGTACCTTCTGAGGCAGAACTATCCCTCTCCAGCCCATCTGTTAAATATTGGTGGCTGCGGCGTAAGCAATTACACTTGATTGATGGAGTGTTGCGTTATGAATGGGTCGAGCCAAGCATCTCTTGTATGTTGTTATTGGTACCACAGTCCTTGCAAACTATCGTTCTTGAGGGCTGCCATGATACTAAACTAGCCAGCCACATGGGCGAACAAAAAACATTGGCCAGAGTACGTTGTAATTATATTTGGCCTGGGTGTTCTCGTGACATTAGAGCATATGTAAAGTCATGCCAAATTTGTAACCGTAGTAAAAAGCCAAGTGTATGCCCAAAGGCCCAACTCGGTAAGTTCCATGCTGGATTTCCGCTCGAAAGAATTCACTTAGATATTCTAGGGCCTTTTGTTATGTCAAACCGTGGAAATAAATATGTTCTTATGCTAATTGATCAGTTCACCAAATGGGTGGAATGCTATGCGAAGGGGCTGAAATAGTAGCTAAAACATACGTTGCACAGTTTGTTACCACGTTGGGTTGTTCTTACTACCTGCATACTGACCAGGGTAGGAATTTTGAAAGTGCCCTATTCAAGGACGTATGTAAACTTCTGGATGTATCCAAGACCTGCACAACTGCATACAGACCTTGCTCTAATGGACAGATTGAGCGTATTAATTGCACTGTTTTGCAGTCCATAAGGTGTTATCTTCAGGATGATGGTCGTCAGAAAGATTGGGATGAATGCATCTCATTTATCGCTGGAGCTATCAGGGCCACAATGAATCGACAAACTGGTTTTACGCCAAACATGATGATGCTTGGACGTGAGGGCCTATAGCCTGTTGATGTAATGTGCAAACCTCCCATGCAGGACACATTACTGTTACCATCAGCAAGTGGTTATATTCAGAAGTTAGAAAAGATCCTGGATCCCACTCCTGACACCATTTATGGTGATCCACTGATAATTATAATATTCGCTAATCTTACCAGCAGTGGATGACTTCAGATTCCTGGGTTCCCAAACGACGTGATGCGCTTGAACCAGGAACCGACTCAGAAGTGACGCATGCGTTGGTTAACCGGAAACAGCTGAACTCCGGCTGCTGGTGACTTCCGGACATAATTCCGGATTTCACCACACAGTATATTGAATATTTTGAAACTAATTTGACAGGGTGTTGTTGCTGTAGTTACGGTTGTCATTAGAACTAATTAATAACTTTTATATTTTCAGTTACAACGATCCTATATATCAGGTAAGGGAGCTTGGGAGACTAATTCTTACGCAGTCAGCAACTGGAAGGAATACTTTGCCGAGGCGACGACTACGTTTTTTGGAACATCTCAACTATCAAAATCCTCATCAGGTTCGTGTTTCATCAAAGTCAGCATCAGGTCCATGTTTAATCAATTTCACCATCAAGTTCGTGTTTTGTCAAAGCCCACATCCGATGCGTATTTTATCAAAGTCTGCATCAGATCCATGTATTATCAAAGTCACCTAAAGTCCGTGTTTTATCAAAGTCCACCACAGTTCCGTGTTTTTATCAGATTCCACAGCAGGTTTGTGTTTTACGAGAGGCCAGATGAGGTCCATGTTTTATCAAAATCCATCCCAGGTCCGTGTTTTATCAAAGTCCAGATCAGGTTCGTGTTTTATCAAAGTCCGCTTCGGGTCCATGTCTAATCAATTTCCTCATCAAATCCGTGTTTCATCAAAGTCCATCTTAGGTCTGTGTCCACATCGGGTCCGTATCTTATCAATGTCAACATCAGGTCTGTGTTTTATGAGAGTTCAGATGAGATCCATGTTTTATCAAAGTCCATGTTAGTTATCATGTATAAGCTAACTAATACTCTCTAACCACCTTTATGCCCAGATGTTTGAACTATTGGCGTTTATTTTATTTTGTCAACAGATGGGATGAACTATTTGTATTTATTTTATCAGCATTAGGGACGAACTGCTAATTTATCAACAGGTGGGATGAAGTATTGGTATTTATTTTATCAACATTAGGAATGAACTATATTGGTGTTTAATTTATCAACAGATGGGATGAACTATTGGTATTTATTTTATCAACATTAGGGATGAACTGTTTAATGTATCAACAGGTTGGACAAGCTGTTGATATTTATTTTATTAACATTAGAAATGAACTATATTGGTGTTTAATTTATCAACATTAGAGATGAACTGTTTAATTTATCAACAGGCGGGATGAACTATTGGTGTTTATTTATCAACATTAGGAATGAACTATATTGGTGTTTAATTTATCAACAGGTGGGATGAACTATTGCTCTGATAAATTTCCTTACCGATGCGACGGTGAAGCGCCCAGCCGTATGCGACTGAAAACTGGCGACGAGGCTTTATATAACTTCACAAACTATGTGTATTCCAGCGACAGAGATTATCTGATTGGGAGAATTCTAACATGCGATTGGTGATGGCAGAGAATATCGCATGGGATGGATTCTAACATATGGTTGGCGATGCTTGGCGCAACCTCTATATAGCCGGTGGCGGTGTAATGCTTCTGTCACGTTCTGTGACGATTGGAGATCATGTGACAATGAATGTTGCGCGCAAAAGTGCGATTCTTGTGCAGTAAATTCATGGTTCTGAGCTGTCAGTCATGTGAGGTGATGTCATGTGTAGGCGTTTTTATCCGTTAAATTACGTCATTTGTAGGAATTATTGTATAGGTGGTAACCGCAGACGAGACAGAGGCGTATCTCCAGACATTAGTTTCGTAAAGTCATATATTGAAAACCGCCATAAACGTTTTACTATGACATGAAATAGAAGGGTTCGATTGGCTCCACATGTATACCATCTGACCGCATAATCAAAATATGTCACTTGTTAGCTGACGTCACAATCAGAAAGTGGCATCGGTCAGACAGTAAGCGAACGAAATGTTAAATTTATGGTTTAATATGTATAGTCTGTTGAATAGTTTGGAACTATTTTATTGAAAACTGTTACTACCATAGTCAGCAACAGCTCCAAATCAAATTGGTGGCAAAATATTCAACAGCTTTCCTGTAATGTTTCGTTAAAAGCGGGATTCTGTGAATTTATGGTTCAGAGTTTAAAAGAAAATCTATTCAAATTCGCTTAGAATGTGGTCGGACCCTTCGAGAAATATTCGTGTCATGTGCATGTCAAAGCTAGAAAGTTGCGTGTCAAAGCTAGAAAGTTGCGTGTCAAAGCTAGAAATGTGCGTGTCAAAGCTAGAAATGTACGTGTCAAAGCTAGAAATGTGCGTGGCATAGCTAGAAATGTGCGTGGCATAGCTAGAAATGTGCGTGGCATAGCTAGAAATGTGCGTGGCATAGCTAGAAATGTGCGTGGCATAGCTAGAAATGTACGTGTCAAATCTAGAAATGTGCGTGTCAAAGCTAGAAATGTGCGTGGCATAGCTAGAAATGTGCGTGGCATGGCTAGAAATGTGCGTGTCAAAGCTAGACCTGTACGTGGCATAGCTGGAAATGGTTTATTACAGCACACGGTTTTATCAAGCAAAAGACTAGCAGGATAGCTATAATTGTTTGTAGCGTAAGCGAACTCCGAACAACAACAACACGTCTCAACTATTCATACAATGTGTCTGTTTCTGCTACCTCTGTTTTAGTAATTAACATATCCTTAGAATCTGTGTTTTATCTTTGAGTTTTTTGCAATGGAGTTTACTTTTGAAACGTGAAATCACATTGTGTACAACCGAATTACAGCTACGGTATCTATGTGGCTGCATAAAGGTATCCAACCTGACAGTCAACTGTATGACGTCATAATGGATTACATCATATGTTGGTTGACGTTACAATCAATTACGTCACAAATGCCGTATCTAAGTGAGCTACAAACGCTTAATAGTCCGCCAAGTTGTACGAATTGTATGTCTACTATTTAATAACAATTCTATTGAATATCTTTAAACTCATCTGACTGGGCACTGTTGAAGTCATAGACAGAAACAGCACACAGCCAAATTAGTTGTCAAATTGTTTTCTGGAAATTGAGATTCTGGAAGTTCAGAGTTCAATCTATCCCAACGCGTGCAAAGATTAGCTAGAAATCAGTGGGTGATAGCTAATTCGGAATTCGTCCATTGTGGGTATATATCAAAACTGTATCCATAACATAATACATTATACAGTCAAACCTGTCTATAGCCGACATCTGCATTTGGGACCGGGAGTAAAACGGTTCTGTTACTCATTTCTGACAAGATGCACAGGTGGACATATAGCAAGACAGACGGGCGGATTGATAAATCAATGAATGAATGGGATGAACAAAATAATACACTTCTTTCAAAATCATGAATCAAGATATCTGTCAAGTTTCGTGAACATACTCGAATTCACCTTTCCAGAGTATCCATCGATCATCTGACGTCATATGACGTCATAATCTGCAAAGCGTCGTGTAGGATGACGTTATAATCATTACGTCATAAATGATTCTATTTTTCCCGTCTTTAACTCTTAATAGTCTGACACGTTGTACGAATTGTATGTCTCTACTATTTAATAAACATGCTGTTGAATATTTTTGAAACTAATTTGACGGGGAGCTGTTGCTGCTATGGGCAGTAACAGCACGCAGTCAAATTAGTTCCAAAATATTCAACAGCTTACATGTATAGTTTTCTGGAAATTAATAGTCAGTGAGTTCAGAGATCGATCGATCCCAACACGAGCGAGGTGTGGGTGAAGCTTAGAATGAGATGGGCGGGGCATAGCTAAAAGTGGAGTGGTCCATTATGAGATAAGTTATCAAACACACATTTATAAAAGTCAAATTTAAAATCTATCAATATTTTTTTTTAAGGTACAGAAAGTATGCAGGTGTAAGCGAAATGTATGTTGCAGCAATGGCAGTGTTCACTTTACAAAAATCACTTACACTGTACTCCATACTTTAGTATCTTACTAATTACTTCCTCAAATCATCTAATTATACTAATTATTCTAAGCGATGATAATGTTTATGATTGCAATAAAATGGTAATGGGATAATTAATAATAATAATAATAATAATAATAATAATAATAATAATAATAATAATAATAATAATAATGATGATGATAATAATAATGGATGATGATGATGATGATGATGATGATAAATAATAATAATAATAATAATAATAATAATAATAATAATAATAATAATAATATAATAATAATAATAATAATTAACATTATTATGTATTGTCACTACTCACTACCGCCAAAATGGTTTTTTTAAAAGATTGTATACCTCATATGCTGTTAAAACACGGCCTGAGTGAATAAAGAAAAAACTGAAACTGAAAACTGAAACAAACAAAAATCACCACAGGACCCGAGTTCCTAAGCACCCACCGCTTTTACACATGTTGGAATGGATTTAAAACTTTAAAAACTGAATTCCCAAAATCTAAATTTTAAGGTATCTATACAGGTAAGCTGTAGAATATTTTAAAACTATTTTGACTGGGTGCTGTTGCGGCATAAGTCAGCCCAGTCAAATTAGTTTCAAAATATTCAACAGATTAGTTATTAAATCAATCAAAGACATGCAATGGACCTTTCCGGTTTTAGCTACTCCCCGCCCATTTCTAGCTAAGCTTCACCCACACGTCCTCTCTCGTGTTGGGATCGATCGATCTCTGAACACTCTGACTATCAATTTCCAAAGAATTACACAGGTAAGCTGTTGAATATTTTGAAACTAATTTGACTGGGTGCTGTTGTTTATTAAATAGCAAAGAATTACAAAGACATACAATCCATACAACGTTTCAAACTATTTGAGATTTGATGGTCTATATGGAACCGTTTGTGACGTAATGATTGTGACGTCATCATACACGCGCTGAGCTGATTATGACGTCATACAAGGTTAGATGATGGATGGATAGTCTGGAAATATCAATTCGTGCACTTGAAGACTTTCGAGTCGAGCTTCGTGACGGAGTTATATAACTTCATTACGATTGTGTCGTCAGCCCACGTGTGACGTAAATGAGTATGACATCATATACTCGAGTGATAGATCCGATCTCTCCATTGGTCTGTAGTTTGTCTTATCAATCCTAAGGGCAATCGTGCGTATATACGTACCCCGGGTAAATAAAGGGGCACGCAACACGTATCACCAAGTATTATTATTATATATATATATATCTAAAATATCTATTTGCGGCCCATCCTTGTGGGTCCGCAACGGGCAGCTCTCGCTGACTCCATATTCGTCCTGACGTCTAAGACAGGAAGAAAAATAATAAGAAAAATAAGATATATAATAATAACTTAAAAACAGGTTTATCAGGCAGCCTCAGAGCGGCTGAGACTGTATGATGGGATTGTGACGTTATTGCACTGCGGGAGGTTGTATTCTTTACGTCGCATACGACGTTCTTACAACATTAGAGTCTGCAGTGCTCATTTCGTATGAGACACAACCAGGCACTTAAAGTGTGCGGCTGTCCGGGATAACCGTAGTCATCCTAGGAAAGGGATTCAATTGATCTAACATTTATAATAAGAAGAAAAGTTCTTCAAAAAAAATAATAAATAAAGTAATAATTAACACATCTCCACGAATCGCCTATTAACATTTCTGCTGAATTACACATGATTACACCTCAGCAGCGAAATTTCCCCCATTGAGTTTGGGTCCCGCGACTGACGGTGGTAGGTCGTGGTGGATGCACTGTCATTGCTGAAATGCTCTTATCATTATTATTCTTATTGATACTGTCCGAAACAGCCAAAGTGATGGTGGCGGAAATATGGGCGTCCATGATGTCTCTCACAGTTACCGCTGGTTCCAAGATATCCGTCCATGTAGCAGCGGCGGTACTAGTGGTTGCTAATGTTGCTGACGTTGTGGTGACGGTAGCTGTCGTGATGATGGTGGGTGTAGCTGGCGTAGTGGTCGCTGTAGTTGTATGGGTGATGGCGGTGAGCTGTACCGTCGGCTGAAGACGTGGTGTGGGAACGGATACGGCAGGAGACGACAGCTTTCGGAACTTAGCGTACTTTAGCAGACGACTAGCGGTAATGTTAGGTACGAGATAGATATCCTGGGTGTGGGCGATCCATCTTTTTCCCGCATATGGTCGTTCCAGCGTGGTCCACTTCCTGATTGCGGGGTCAGAAAGGCAAGGAGGCGGATGCTGAATAACACGGGTCGGGTCGGAGTTACGCTGATTGTCACAGGCTGTGATGGTCCCGGTCCTTCGTCTATGGTAAATACCGGTGGAGATGGAGACCGTGGATAATCTCCGCAGGTGTCGTAATCACCACTGAGATTGGCTGACTGGCTACTACTGTCTGTGATTCTACGGTGGCGGGTGTGGTAACCGTAGCTGACTGGGTAGTAACTGATGCGGGAGCTGCCGTACTGGATTCTACGGGAGATCTCTGCTTCCTACCTTGCTTCAGGACCGGTGTTGATGAAGTGATAGATACCGGCGTAACACTTCAAGATGCGACTGCGGGCAGAATTTCACGTCTGGCTGTCGGTACGTTACTTGCTGTAGCCACGGGAAGACGATGTCCAATGAGATATCTACACGTGGTGTTTTTGTGCGGGCCATTTTTTCGGTCAGGAGAACCTTGACCGGGAGCCGAGATTCGAACCGAGTGGCTAGAACGGCACGATCCTCATTCTCTTCCCCAGGAACTAACATCACTTCCAACACACGATGATGATGACGGAGCGTGTGAGTGATCCCGTAGCGAGTAGCGGTGTAGAGATACTGGCATGTCACACAAAAGGCTGACTGGAAGAGATGGTCCTTATTAATATGAAGGGTGCGGTCAGATTTCCTAGTGAAAGTTCTCGAAAATGGCCCGCACAAAAACACCACGTGTAGATCTCTCCGCTAGTCAACAATGAGTTACACGGGAACTGCTTCGGAACTGGCACCGATTCTTCTTCGGAGGAATTTGACAATGCGAGATCTTCAAGAAGTGACATCTCATTCCCGCATGGTAGTTAGTTGCGGGAACTTTATTCAAAACCTAATGCCCTATCTCTTCATGGTTTATAACTTTCCAGGCCAAATATAACAAAAAATAATAATAAGAAAAACAGCAGAATTTAGTTTACGACACGAATGAAGCCTAATGCTATGTTTTTCCCTGGTGTCGAGTTTTGATGGGAAGACAAAGTTTCAGAGCGTGCTTCCTCCTTTTATACTATTTAGTGACGTCACAGGCGGCGGATGACCTCACCTAAAAGGTTTTACAGGTGATTCGGTCATTCTTGTGTGAATATTTCCTTGCTTTTCGGCCTGGACGTCATAGGATTAATTACTCCCATTTAAGGGGAGTACTTGTAACTATAGGAAGAATGGCTCGTTAAACTTGTCTTTATTTCGCACATTTAACAGCCTCTGATCAACATAAAAATGTGGTACTACTTTGTCCTTGCCGCGCCTCACCTTTTAATTAGCGTGAGGCGGTTTTCCAGGTTGGATGCTTATAAACCTGCCCATTCGATTTTTAGGCTGGAGCGCCTGATGGGGTGCGTGGGAGCCAGGTGACGTCAGCGGTAATCTCCCAGACTCACCCTCGCCACTCCTCCATCACGCTGTGGTAGTCGCGTCTTTGGGCGGCTCTTTTGTTTAAAGCGTTTGATCCAACTCACTGGAAATAGTAGTAAATGTCACGTGGCTCTAAAAAGCACGTGGTTGATCGGAAACGTGTATGCTGTCTATGGCGATGGCCAAAATGCTGATGCTGAGGTGTAGTCTGTTGCAGAGGCGAGAGATAAAAATATATATGTTACATCAAGATTTCTATAATGTCCCGTATTTGCGCGAGTTCTTTAACATGCGTCTTAGTAGGTGTCTTTAATAGGTAGTTCTCAGCCCGTGTTGATTATAGACTGGAACGCAGGGAAGAGAATTTTTGAAATTCTCTCTGTGATTTTACTGCAAGATTTTTGATGCCGCTTTAGCGGCCCGTGCACTAATTATTTGTAGCACGGTAGAGCAGTTGTGCTCTTAATCAAAAAGTTAACAGGAAAGTTGTAAGTAATTTTTATGCGTGGTTTAAACAGATCTATTCATGCGGTAGATCAACGTTACTGATTCCGTCCAGATAGCTGTGTTTTCTGAGCGGAAGGGCTGGCCAAGCATTCTCCTCGATGGGTAGAACTAGCTCCATCCCGGCCTAGACCAAACACATTTGTACCATTTTAATAATGGCTAAATTACAGTACAACTCGCAAACATGTGTGAACAATTTTTACAATTTACAATGGCATCGTTCGGAGATTGTGAATACAATCAACCTGAGTGTCTGTGTTTCTGTCATGTTGGAGATTTGAAGCTGTTATGCATAACTGGTTCTCTGTGTATGGTGCTTGCGCTGTGGTGATGGTGACGCGTTTATGGCCGCTAAGTGCAGGAGGGGAGGGTTGTGGCGAGAATGTCAACATTATCGAACCCTGAGGGTATTTCACTCTGTAATGGCCAAGCCCGTGGGTGGGACAGAGTTACTTTTTAGAGTGCAGATGACCTGTCGGATGCTGTCGTAACTTTGATCAATCCATTGTCAAATTCAACTTTTCGGTAGAAAAATCCTACTCGTGACTGACGACAATGCGGGTATCTTGCTCTCTTAATAATATTGACTGTTATTACGCATAGATGAAGTATGTAGTTTAGCTGTTTCCGTACAGCGTCAGGAAAAAGGGGTATGGTAGGACGCTGGACAAGCGTCTCTCCCGTGACGCATACTGTAGATGGCTGTGGTACATTCCTGATATCCATATGATCAGTTCTCCCGTAACTGGATAAGAAGGTGTGTGCGGGAGATTTGTTGGTGGTTGTCTGTTGATGATAATGCTGTTGTCGGGATGTCCCGGCTGCTATATGATGCCAATGTTATAAGCGAAGTGGCCGCATTCCAGTTTTCCACGCTGGTGAACGCCAAGTCTGTTGTTATTTGTGGGAGATGTAGTCTGCGGGAGGTATTATTTCTCCCGCAGTTCCATGCGGGAGGAATTTGTTGCGGGAATTCTTATGTCTCTACTGGTAATTAATTAAGACCGGTAGGTGCTGCTAAATGTTGTTGTTGCCAATGTTGAATGTCTCTGTTATGCTGAGTATAACCGAGCAAGTATGTGATGTACGCGCAATGATGAATTGACTCATCCAGTCTTGAAGGCAGGTGTGTTCTTTGTAAGTGTTGACGTCCTGTCTGTTGTGTGATGTTCTGACTGCTCACAGGGAATATGGTAGGCCTATTGGATGGGGCGGCCTTTGGATAGGGGGATGTGGTCATCTCCCATTACACGATGGTTGGTGTCCTGTCGTAGTTTTTAGACACCAGGAAAATTCAAGCCGAGAGTCTGCTACACAGGCTGCTTCCCTGCCCATCGCGGGGGTAATGTTGGTCGGTGCGGTGCGGGATGCCACCTCCTCTATTACAGCAGTCTCTCTGATACCTGAAGATTAACAGTCAACAGATGACGAGTGGAGTGTGAATTGGACTTGGCTGGTGATGTTCGAACTTGGTGTGTAGATAAGGGACGCCAGTTGGATTTGGCGATGGATATGGGTGCTGCTTGGGAAGGACTTGGTCTGACGTTTTCGGGAGGTGGTCGGGTACACCTTGTTGTACGATTCTGTGGTTCTAGACATGCCAAGACTTCATCCAGCTTCTTCACCTCCATGCTATTCACAACATGTTCCACCCCACAGGAAGCATGGCTTAGGTCAGCCTCAGCTTCCGCTTGTGGTATCTCTATGATGGGGTTGGAGGTGGGGCATAGCATGAAGTGGGTGGAAATGGGAAGAGATCAGAGGAACAACTTTTCCATCCGGTAGAACTGGGGCTGAACTGGCACCGCAGTGCTCTGCGCTAACCATGGGAATACTAATTTCCATAGAAATATCTGTCTGGGTACCCGTGTCATGAGAAACGCCAAGTCTGAGCTCTGGTGCTGGGTCGTCACTGACACAAGGTTTAGGTCGATTGAAGTGGATGACTGAGGTCAGGCCATCTGAAGCACAGGTGTGGTAGGTCACGTCCGAGATCTTACCTACTACCACATAGGGGCCTATCCACTGGTAACTCAGTTTACTTGGCACGTTTGCAGACCGTCGTGAATCATGTACCCAAACCAGTCTTCCTGCTGCATATGGATCTCCATGCACCCTCCGGTCATGCCATGTCTTTTGCCGCCAGTGTGCAGTGGATAGGGTTTCTCTCACTAACTCATGCGCTTGTTCTATCCTTTGTCGCAAGAGTTCGACATAGAGAGATGATGAATTTTTCTCCCCTGGTATCTGTGGCATGGCCAGGTCCAGGGGTAAGGCTAATTCATGGCCTAACATTAGCCGAGCAGGGGTGTAGCCTGTGCTGGAATGTTCCGAAGTGCGGTAAGCCATTAGCACATATGGGAGCCATTGATCTCAATCTCTACAATCAAGGTGTGTTTCCTTGGTAAGCATCTCCGCGAGAGTTCTGTTGAATCTCTCTACCATCCCGTCATCCTGGGGGTGGTACGGAGTTGTCCTTGTTTTGACATTATGGAATAACTTGCAGAGCTCTGATATGAGATGGCTCTCAAAATTACTTCCTTGATCGGAGTGCAGTTTATAAGGCATACCAAAGCGGCAGAACACATTGCTGGCCAAGACCTTCACTATGGTGGATGCCTCTTGGTCCGGCAAAGCAAATGCTTCTACCCACTTCGTAAAATAATCTTGTAATACGAGGATGTATTTATTTCCGTCATCCGTCATATTCAACGGTCCGAGCACGTCGATAGCCACTCGCTCCCACGGTGCACCAACAATCTTAGTTTGAGATGGTGCAATATGGTGTTGGCCAACAACGCGTTTTTTGGCATGGAATACATTTGGCAACCCATGCCTTAACACTATCGCGAATCCCGATCCAGTGGAATCTCAGTTTGATATGGGCAACAGTCCTTTCCATGGCCAGATGTCCGGCGTTATCATGTAGTTGTTTCAATATAAGTTCTCGATAACTTTCCGGAACTACCAAACGGTCATTAATGTACAGAACGTTATTTATTAATTGACATTCTTCGAACCATTGGTAATAATATTTAGCCATGGGGGATAAAGGTTTCACCAATTCCTTAGGAGGACTTACACCCTCCTGAATCCACGCGTATATATTTCGTGTCTGCACGTCTGTTGTTTGGTGGTGTACGATTTTCTCCAGATTCCACTCTGTGCACCTCAATTTGGGGAACTCCGGATATGGCTGTGTTGACTGTATCATGGTGTCGGCCTCTTCGTGTTCAGCCTCCGCACCGATTCTGCTAAGGGCATCAGCATTTCCATTCAATTTGCCGGGATGGTGAACAACGTTAAAGTTATAGGCCTGAACGGATTCCTACCATCTCGCTACATGGCCCTCCAGACTTTTTAATTACTGAGCCACCATAGTGAGGCATGGTCTGTATGGAGTGTAAAAGAGCACCCGTACAGGAAGTGTTTATAATATTTGACGAAATGGACCGCTGCCAATAATTCTCGCTTGGTGGTTGCGTATCTTTTCTCCATTTTATTCAGCGTACGTGAACCATAACCCGACACCTCCTCTGTTCCGTCTTCGGTGAACTGTGATAGAACTACGCTGATAGCGAATGCTAACGCATCAGTCTCTAAGATGAAATTGAGGTTTGGATTAGGGTGAGCAAGAATCTGGGCGGTCGTCAAGAGTTCCTTCAGCGCATTTAAGGAGCCTTCACACTCACTCGTCCACTCCAATGGTCGATCTCTCTCGGTGATCTGATAGAGGGGTGAAGCAATCTCGCTGAAATGTCGGATATAAAGGTGATAGTACTGGCATAAGCCTAGGAAACTCCGCGTCTCCGTAACTGAAGAGGGCTATGGCCCCTCTTCTACTGACTCAGTTTTTGACGGCTGAGTAGCCACTCCATCCCCGGATATAACGTGTCCCAGGAACTCGACACTCTTCGGTTTGAGTTTCAAATTGGCCGTGCAGAATCTTGAAAGCACAGTGTCCAAATTGTTTAAGGTTTGCTTAAACATGGGTCCAAAGACTATTACGTCATCGATGTAACAGAGACAGATTTCCCCTTGCAGGGTAGTCAATATCTGCTCAATGAGTCGTTCAAAAGTTCCGGGAGTGTTGCACAACCCGTAGGGCATCTTGCGGAATTGGAAAAGGCCATCCCTACAAACGAATGCCGTCTTTTCCATATCAGCTTCATCCATGGCTACTTGCCAGTAACCGCTAGCTAAATCAAAGGTACAAAACCACTTGGCTCCGGACAAGGAATCCAAGGCCCGATCTATCCGTGGTAAGATCCGCTAAGATCATTAAGGCAGTGGTAGTCTATACAAAACCACAAGGTTCCATCCTTTTTGCCTGCTAGCACTATAGGGCGAGCCCATGGAGAAGCTGAGGGTTCAATAATACCCATTCGCAACATGTCATTTACTTGTTGGTGTGCTTCCGCTTCTTTGTGAATGGGAAGACGTCATACCGATTGTCGTACGGGGCGATTATTGCCTGTATCGATGGAGTGTTGTACGAACTGAGTCTCTCCGAGATCCATATCTCCGGAGGAAAAACTATCGCGATATTTATGTAATTGTTTCCGAATTTCTCGTTTTTTGTGATTGCAGTAATCCAATAGTGGCACGCAGATATAAATCGTGTAGATGTTCGGGTAAATCATCAGTCAGCGGTGGTGTTGTATCAGAAAGTGCAGGTTTTCCAGTGAAATTATGTCCACTAAATGGCCGCAGCGTACCCCTGGTTCCAGAGTGATGGGATCTGCGGTACCATTGAACACTCTAAAGCGTATCTTCCCTTTATCAGTAGTGTCCTAGTGTCCACTACTATGCGGGGGACTTGCGCATTGTGAGGCGATCATATAATCATGGTCGGGTTCCAGCATGGTGATGTGTGTTGCTTCCTAATTGTGGTGCGGTGGCCCATAGGATCTGTTCCTGTCCCAGCTCAACCGTATAATGACGATGCCGGTCCAAGAGGTATTTGTCGGCCGTGTCTGTCGAGTTCCTGTTGTCTGCAGTGTATGATGGCTTCGCTGGCACTGAGAAAGTCAGAGCCAAGTAGGGCGTCGTTATGAATGGAGGCAATGACAACACTCTGAATGAATTGCATCTCCTCTATTTGAATGACTAAATTAACCACACCGACCACGGGTACATCTGCTCCCGTAACCGTCTGTAGGTAAATATTTGTAGGCTTAGGGAGGGGGGGGGACCTTTTTATGAGGTGGGATGCTTTCATATAAGCGCTGGCTAAATACTGTAATAGAAGCTACGGTGGCGCTAGTGGAAACGCCACTAAACAGACAGGCACATTTGTAGATTACCTTTCGATGAACCTGCGGAAGAGTTTCCAATGATGCTGCCCACAATAATGGCGTTGGAGCAGCATCACTCTGTATATATTCCGACTGTTTCTGTATTGCTTCTCGTAAGGTTGCAGATGGCTGAGTGAGGAATGGGCCAGTTCGTCATCTCCGCTGGGGTGTAGGCTGCGGTGAAGACGGAGCTAGGGATAGCAATGGTGGTGGTGTTGTTGTCGTTTCTGTGTGAGCAGTATTGGAATACACAGTGGCATGTATGGGATGATGGATAAGTTCTACCTGTGCAAGCCATTTCCGGCAATGCTTCATAGGATGTTTTGTTGAAGCAAGAAGAAACAGTGCAGTGTCCATGGACGTGCATTCCTCCGTCTATGTCGGCGCTTGCGAATCCATGAGGCGGAATGAATGGTCTCTCCCGAATCGCTACTGTCTATGGATGTGGAAGATGCTGCTGATTAGGGTGGTGTTCTGCATACTACCAGAGGGCACCGAGAATCTAATGTCTTGGTGGCGGGACATGGTGCTTTCAAAAACGCTGTTTCAGTGGAGGTACTACAACCCACCACTGCCGTTTTACATAGAAAAGAAGGTTTGTCGTGTATGGAGAAAGAAGGGGGTGTCCTTGCCGCGGATGGGGGAGGCAATGTAGGCACGGACATATTGGAAGCCATGCTTTTTGGTGTTGATGTTTCCATTACTTGCTGTCGATGATATGTGGCCACTGAACGTTGTTGTATGAAAGCTGCAGTTGAGCCGAGAGAGGAATGTGGGCACCGAAGTGGCTCTTTAGATTTCGGTACCCTTAGGAGTTTAATGGTTTATCTGGTTGTGGTGTGGTGCCGTCCAGAGCAGGCGTTGTGGAGGGAGGTCGGTTAGGACACCGCTCCCTCCAATATCCTGGTTGTCCACATCCATAACAGGTGTTCGGTGGGGGTGTGGTTCTGGTAGTATTTGCTGACATAAACTGTGTTGTGGCGAGGTTGGTGCTGAGTGTGATTACCAAATTGGTGAGTGCGGAGATCTGCTTATTGATCTCTTCTATCTGCTTTCTCATGTTGCTATTGTTGTTGTTGTTGCGCTTGTACCTGCGCCCTTGGGCCCCGCTGTACCCTCCTCTGCGGGCACGGCCCCTACCTCCAGGCACTTGATTCTGACTGGGCTTCTGCATATCTGATGGTGGTGGTGTCTGTGCGGTTGGTGTTGCTGATCTGGGGGAGCACTAGCGGGCAGGGCGATAGCTGCACCTTCTATCTCATTGACAGGATGGAGTTGGCGTCAGTTATGTTTCTCCTGCTCTAGAAAGTTCTCAATATGAACCGTGGTTGTCGTTAATTGGGCTAAGCTTCCGTGGTCGCCGAGAAATAGCTTTTCTTTTAGAGCGGGTTCACCGCTTAATGCATCGATGAAAGTATCGAGATGCAAGTGAAGTACGCCCTCCGTATTGGTGCTCGGATATGCGCAGGTGACTAGCCTCCGAATTCGGCTATCTCCCGCACGTCGTCGAAGATTTTTAAGTTGAAGACGACTAGTTTCTCCGAGAGATGTGTCACCAAATCGCTCCGTGAGTTCTCGTTCCAACTGTGTGTAGGTGGGTGTACAATCTGTTCCCAGATCCGCAAGAACTTGCAGGGCTTTTCCCGAATGTTTTGCTGCGAGATACTCACTCATTTGTCTATTGTCCCAGTGGTTAGTCCGACTTATTATTTCGAACTGGATTTTATAATTGGTCCAGTCATTTTCCCCACTAAATTCGGGAGGGAGGATGACTTGGCCAAAACCGCAGGAAGAGTGAAGTGATTGAAATCCGGGTGGTGAGGGTATCCGAGAAGTCGATGATTGAACTGAAGTTGGTCGTGGTGCCAGTGGCGGTGGTGTTGGTGTCTCCCATCGATGCCGAGGAGCAAGGACATGCGTACTCCAATTTACTGAGCCCGCCCCGTTTGTTGAGCCATAGACCAGGATGGGTCTATGAACGGGAGGTGGATTGTGGTGGAGAGTGGTGGAGAGTGTGTGGCCGTTCCTCACGCGGTGAGGACTGTCGTTCCTCATATGGTGGTGGTGCAAGTGGCTGATGGTTATGACTGATATAGCGGCGAAATGGTGGTGCCAATTCCTCCCGATGACGCCACTGTGTTCCCCTTGAATATAACGTTTCCTTAGGAGGGGGCGATGTGGGAGGTTGTCTATGTGGTGGATTCTCACCCGGCCATACTGCCTCTGTAGATGACACGGGTGAACGATAATAGTCCGAAGGGCTGTAGATATGCCCATAGTCGGGTCTTTGTCAGAGTCGTCCACGATTCGGCCCTGATGGAGTTGGCCTGTTGCGGACGTCCAAGATTGTTCTGAATTCTGTTCCTGCCTGTGAGGCATCTCGAAAGGTGCCATCGCTAACAGGCGAAAACAGGTTATAGTGCGGAGTTGTTGATTCTGCTGAATCTCTGTCACAGTCGGTGAGCAATATGTGCAATATGAAAATCCGTCATATGATGCTACCTCTTGATCAAGAGAGTCCTCCGAGGGGCGTGAGTTCGCTGCACGTTATTACTGTTGTTCTTCGAGCCCCACATCGGGTGCCACTTGTAGCTCGCCGGGTAGTGTCGGGCCATTCCGATGTCTCATGTTGACTCACTACGCGGCAAGTGCATGACGAGTGATGACGCTGGTTAGCATCTGGTCTCAGGGTGACGGACCTTGAATGAGACTGCTCTGCGGGAAACAAAAACTGGCTCCTAAGGCCGGTGGATCTCAATCGTTCCAGTGGGGCTGTGCGACCATTGTTGGGTTTCATCCCAAGAATTTGTGTCACCAGTATGCCTGTCTATAGCAATTTCGTGATCTATGGACTTACAAGATTTGATTTGGTGACCTAAAACTATAAGTCTATACAATGCGTTTACCTAACTAATTGAAAATATGCTAGATAAAACTACAGTAAGAGCATACGAAATACAAGACATAGAGGCAGGTAGATGAACTTTTAAACATGGGGCTCCCGGAGGTACCACCCAGACTCGTAGGTCCACAGAGGTATCCCTGCAAGAGAGGCTCCCGTACACACGACATAGCTATTTAACTTAATATAAGTTATTATACCTCTAAGCTGAAAGTAAGAAGGCTATCTCAGACGAAAAGGTGATGTGCCTCATGCGGGCACTACTCCTAGTGCTAGTTTGGGTGAGGAGTATTATCCTGGCATGGACTGCCGTCGCTGAATCCTTGCGAGAGGCAAGTGCCTCGCACGGGCCTCCGTCTCGAGAAGGTGTCACCATGGCTTAAAGCGGGAGAAGAATAGTAGGCAAAAATGGGCCCCATTCTAATATTTCAAACAAAAATGCTGTAGAAAGAAAAGACCATACCTAGTGAGATTATGACTATAGGGGTGCATACTGTTTTACGAGAAGACGGAATGGAAGATTCCCGATGGATTCCTTCGTCACCATCTTATGTGATTCCTAATATGCTGAGTTAATAGTTGCCACTGTATTTCTGCGGGCCTTCTGCTTTGCTTAATTCCTTTTAGTTGTTTTCAAAACAAGAATTAGTTTAGGCCGCAACTGGCTGATATCTACATAGCTATTAGACCCGGCTGTCACGGAGAACCGATGCCCGAGGACATCAATACTGTAGACAGCGCTCATACATGTTACTTAGCGGGATCTCCGAACTGGGTGAGAATCCGGACATTCCACTTCGCAACCACATGAAACATTACAAGACATGGTTTACATTTCATGAAAGCATTATTAGGCCATATCTCCTATCGTTATGGTGGGGGTAAGAGAGACCAATGCACACTGTAAATGTCCTTCCCGTAAGGGCGTGGCAGATCTAAATATCATGCCCAGACATGTTAACAGAATTCGGTGAGAATACGTATCTCGCCCGTCACCGGGTCCTATGGAACTAACCGTTTAACCTGTCGTTAGGTTTATATACAAGTTGCCAGTTTTGCACTGCAGTGCGGGAGGATTGTCAGTAAATAAAATAATAATTAATACATGTGTTTTCGCAGTGCTTTCCTATATTGGCTTAAAGTGCTAGCTACAAAGTATCCAAAGATACATGGGAATGTGTATGTGATACCGCACCCTAGCCATCACCGCTCGGAAACCCCAATAGTTTCCCAGAGTCGAATCAGCCCATTGGTGCGGATAGGGACATCCAAACAATAAAGAGGCCACAAAGCCAAGAGGAATATGAAGAGACAAAATCTTAGAGTTATGAGTCTTACCGGCGTGCGGGCTAGATTATCGCACTGCTGGAAGAGAAGAGTATATTACACAGTATGTAATGAAGAAAGTGTCTCTAATCATTTTGAACCTATTCTATCGAGCTGAATAGAAAAGGTTTGGTCGGTAGCATGCCGGGCTAAACAGAGTTATAGCATGGACAGCGACCTCAGTGAAAAATTGTTGGTGGCGGAAGAAAATGCTGCATATATAAATGTTTCTGTATAGTGTTTCCTACGTACATTGGAGTCCTATATTTCCTATAACTTAAGCAAAACAAGTTAACGGATGGCCACTGGCCATATACATACATAATCTAACCAGATTAAACAATACGGTGTCAAACGATTAAGATATATATATTAATACAGGTTAACGAACCTACTATAGTGCGTTAGAGCAACACATTGAACAAAATGATAATAACTATTAACAAATACAGAAATTATAACTATCGGTCCTAAGACCATCATGGTTCCTTTTAGTCATCGGAACCGTTAGTACGTATACGAGATAATTAACAAAACCTATATAGAGAAATAATTAAACTCTGGAGTATAGTTACTTGAATACTTAGTAGTCATTCCCAAGTTAGGCTACAGTGTTACTGAAATTGACATGTCAATCTGTAGTCGACATGAGATGATGTTCTCTTCGGAAGCTGGAAAGTTCCCGCAGGCTGGTTCCCGCAGGTTGGTTCCCACGAGATGTTGTCTGCAAACAAGATTCCTGCAAGAATGTTCATGGTGGGGGAAGGACATCACTCAGCATTGTAACAAACGTAACAAATGAGGAGAACCACACTATAGCATCTTTGCCTCAACACACAAAAATAATTCCTCGACCATCGTCAAACATGTCTAAAAATCCAGCCATGTCTAAAAATCCAGCTGTACTTCAACAGACGTCTTCTCAACCGCTACTCAAAGAGGCTTTCTCGTCATGGCGACCCACGGTTACAACAACAAATGTAACGAATGAGGAGAACCACACTATAGCACAGTCTTTTTAGCAGCGGAAGTCCGCTGCACCAGACCACCAGAAACACAACCACAAATAATTCTTCAACCACTATCTCTGGACATGGCTAGCATACTACAATCAAGAGACTCCTAAGATTGGTAACCTTCAATGTAGAAGGCATTAAGGGAAATGCACCATATGCACAGGAAATTGCACAGCCCGTGATATCCTCCGTCTACAGGAGCACTGGCTGTGGGACTTTGAGAAGGATGATAATCAGAAATATTTCCCTGACTTCCAGTACTACATTGTATCAGTTGATTCTGACACACCTACCTGTAGATATGAAAGGCATAGGGGTTATGGTGGGGTTACGATCATGTGGCGCAGAGAAATACACGACCACATCAAACCTCTGAAAGAAGGAAATGAGCGCATCATTGCTGTCCAAATTGTCTCAGAACCTAAACCATATCTTTGGATCAGCTCATACATGCCCACATCAGGTTATATAGACTCAGCGAGCAAGTATTCGGAATCGTTGGATATCATCCACACACTGATAGAGGATTACAATAGCTCTCACCACATTATCTGGTGCGGTGACATTAATGGTACCATATTGTCTAGAAGGAATAAGTCTGATGCCCTGCTACAGCAATTCCTTAGTGAACACAGACTTGCCATGGTCAGTAGCATTGCAGACAAACCAACCTATATTCACGGGAAGAACTGCTTGCAGATTGATTATTTCTTTAGCACACAAGTCGAAACCTATCAAACGTACTTATTAGCAGTATGCATCCCAATAATACTTCTACACATGTCCCAGTATCGAGCGATATTTCAGTAAGCGTTACTAGGCTCCCCAGCATTAAGAGAAAATTGGCATCTATTCACAAATTGGAATGGTCAAAAGTGGGAAAGTATGAATATCAGATCGCACTGGCAGAGGAACTGGACAAAGTAAACAACAAATCTCAATACTCTACCCCGAATGATAACATCAGTGGAATCCAGAATGCTATAACACATACTACAAGAAGAACAGTTCCAACAAAGCAGGTCAAAATAAATGGCCCTAAGTGGAAAGCATCGCCTGAAGTGATGAAACTACTCATGCATGGGAAGGAACTCCATAAATACTGGTTAGACGAAGGAAGGCCAGGATCGGACCACCACTCCATATGGAACGCAGACTTCTAAGCAAACAATTGCGTTCTCAACAGAGGACTGAAGTCGCGGTTGAACGAAAATCATTCTATGACAGGATAATGGCTGAACAGGATTTGCCAAACTTTTATAAACTCATCAACAGAGTCCGAGCAAAGCGCAATGAAGTAGACTCCCTCACTATTGATGGGGTACGTACAACAAATGTACAGGAACAGTGCCGCGGCTTTGCAGCTTTTTACGAGGACCTTGCAGTACCCTCTCAGAATGAAAAATTCGACCAAGACTATCAAGAGCAAACAAGTCAAGATCTGAAGCTTCTTCAGCAAAGCTATAGCCAGAATTATCAGGAACGCCATATCGTCAAAACTAGTGAGGTCTCCGCCACAATTGCGCAACTTCACGCCAGAAAATCCCCAGATGAGTTTACTCTCTCAGCAGAACATTTTCGCAATGCCGGTAACATAATTGTTCCTCACCTAACGCGACTGTTAAACACTATAATAGCCACGAAACAGATCTCTGCCATATTCAAAAGTGGAATAATAACACCTGTCCATAAACGTGGAAAGGACCAATCCGATCCAAACAATTACCGAGGTATAACAGTAACTTCAATAATTGGGAAGATCTTTGAACATGTCATCTTAGGAAAGATCACATCTCAGCTACCAACATCCCAATCAAGCTTACAATTTGGCTTCACTAGAGGATTATCCCCCATTATGGCCGGGCTCGTACTCTCAGAAACCATGCGCGAATGCAAGGATCAAGGTAGTTCTCAATATATTGCATTACCCGACACCCAAAAGGCATTTGACGTCATAGTTCATTCATCACTAATGTGCAAACTGTACGAACAGGGTATCAATCTTCATCTGTTACAGGCTATTGATAACCTGTATTCTGGATTAACAGCGACAGTAAAATGCAAAAGGTGCCTAAGTCAGCCATTCTCAATTCAGCAAGGAGTTCATCAAGGAGGAATCCTCTCCACTGGTTTATACAAAGTATATTTTAACAGCTTACTGAACCAACTCGAGTCAGCACAGCTTGGGATGTTCATAGGTACCTAATACACGGGATGCGCAACAGTCGCAGACGATGTAACACTTCTTAGCACCTCAAATGAAGAACTACAATGTATGCTCGACATAGCCTATCAATACTCAGTTCGAGAACGATATAGCATTCACCCAGAGAAATCGACAATTATCCTCAAACTTAAACCAAATAGACCTGCAACACATCTCTCAACAATGCAATGGCACCTCGGTCACATAGATGTACCAGTATCACCAACAGCTACACACCTAGGATTAATCCGTACCTTCTCACAAGAACAGACTGTTAACATTCAGGACCGCATATCATGCACAAGAAGAACACTGTATAGCCTCACCGGTGCAGGCCTTCATGGCACAAACGGAATATCACCCAAGACATGCTACCGCATATTGTCGTTATACGTTATCCCACGCTTAATGTATGGTCTGGAAGTGTTTGTTCTGCAGAAAAATCAACTCGACCTGCTAGAGAATTTCTTTGTTGATATCCTGAGAAAAATCCAAGCACTTCTAACGTGTATTGCCAAGTGTAGCGTATATCTATTACTTGGTGCACGACCGCATACAGCCGAACTGCATCTAAGACAATTAACAACATTAGGAAACATACTTAGAAGCCATAATGAGGCCATTGTGAACATCCTTGTATGGAAACTGGCACTGAAAACAGAAAACGTGGGAAGTTGGTTCACATACATAAACAAGCTACTCATTGAGTATGACCTACCACCAATAGTAGAACTTATCCAGAGCACACCGACCAAGACTGCCTGGAAATCATCTGCATACCGTGCCATTGACAACCACTGGAATGGGATACTGCAAGATGCATGTAGTCTGAACAGCACATTAGCAAATCTTAATGTTAGAATTCTGTCAATTGGAAAGCTCCACCCATCAGTACAATCAGTCGAGGATGATTCAAAGATGTTAAAAGAAGCGTGATCAAAGCACGTCTTATCACTGGAACATAACTGGTTCAAGCTACACTTAGCAAATTCAGTCGGAACGGTGTCACCTCCATATGTTGCCTTTGTCAAGCAGCAGAAGAGGAGACTACTCACATTTTCTGATGCACTGTGGCGCCTTACATTCACATAGACGACATTATCTGTCAGAACGGAATGCACTGCTTATAGATGCATTGGGTCCTGCGGTATGGATACACCTCTGTGGAGACGACAACCTCCTACTACAACTCATCATCGACTGTACTGCTCTGACCACTACAGATGCCCTGCCAAATTGCCCTGACCTGCTTCTCAACATTGAACACCTCACTAGAAGACTCTGTTATAATCTACACTGCGGTAGGTGCTTCCTTATCAACCTACTACCATAACAGCGTTGTGTGAAATATTTCATATATCAGCTATATAGGACTTGTACATTGGCCCTTTATGCTCGGATTTGCATGTAGGTAACATGGACGAATGGAACACTATTAACCTTACGTGTGCCTTAACTAACTAATAAATTAGACTTTTGTGTCAATAGACTTATACGGACCACTGTACGTGGGTGCTCCTATCAAGAGGAGGATGATCCAAACAACAACAACCCGATAGTACTACGTGGTGAAGAAAGTTCCCATACACCGATGGCACGGATGGAAGGTGTAAACAACCCGGCACAAGCAGGGGTTGTCAGAGGCAAATAAAGATACAAAACAAGGCTTCACAGTGCTGGGTACGTCAGCCAGCTCTGAAGACGCACCGGGCAGAGTTTACTTGCTGCGGTCGAAAGCTGAAAGAACCTACACGATTGGTGCATCGTCGTTTGAAATACCACTTTTAGGCGTGGCCGGCAGATCCAGCGAGTCATCCATCAAAGAACATCCTGCCTCTACATCTGTAGACTCACATATTCAGGCCGCAAAGGCCTCACCGCATGTTTGTGTTCCGAATGTAGATGTAGTATTCGTGAACGATTATCAAAAGTTCCAAATTAATCCCGCAGATGGAGAGTTACAAAATTGTTTTAGTGCGGTGGGTTGGAGAACTGCACGCTATGGGATAAAAACCCGACACATAGCGAAAGAAGACGTGTATCGCGCTTAATAGTAGTTGGTACAGCTCCAACCTGTTCGGCCCCTGGCCGAGGATGCTTTCGATCACTGGATCGCTTCTCCTTTTATACTCTCCATGACGCCACAGGCGCAGGCTTCATCCAATCATCGTTCGAGCAACAGCCAATCAGCACAGCTAATAATAGCGTCGTTGAACGTTCCACGTGGCTATGACGTCACGGCAATATTTTGAAGATAATCAAGGAGAGTTTTTCATGGATAACTCAGCCATTTCTCAACCGATTTTGAAATGGTTTACAGATTTAGAAAGCCCGTCGAATTCTGGTCTTAGTGCCAGATTTAACGGGAACAGACAATCAATAAGGATTACAGAGTACCAGCTCGGTACACTAAAAGCGCCATCCTTTCTAGGTCACAACTACGTGCTCCATAGAAACAGCATCCCGGCGCGCGCATGCGCATAATGCGTTTTAACGAACTTAGTCGTTTTTCGACACGGTCTCTCTCCCACAGGCCTATATACGCTTATAGCTTTACCCAGAGGGGCGTGTTCAGGAAACGAATCCTAGACGGGCGGCGCGTACCCAGCTCAGCTGGTACGGCCGGTACCCGACCGGTCGATCCGAACTACAGTACCTCAATGTAACGAAGCGAAATAAACCTTAACATTTGATGATTTTATTACATATAAATTGATATAATTTTTAGTCGTGAAGTTGAAATAGGGACTCGTGTCTCTAATTCAATTTGACAACTTAAAAAGTTATTTTAATTTATACGTAATGAAATCACGTTATTTCATTTCATTACACCTAAGGCGCATAACTTAAGCATCTAAAATTCTACAATTTTAACAATTTAATTTTTAAACATTTTGATGTGAATATATGGTCGAGTTGCTTAAATTCGTGAGTACCGAAATTCGTGAATTTGTTTTTATCGCTCTCGTTCTATGATGTAACGTGGCGTGGAACGCATCTACACAGTAGCCACTTTTTGATTGACAGTTCTGAACCTTTTGACAAAGTTGTGAGCAAAATACGGTCAAAACAAGAAACTTTTCATACAATTACTGATAGTAGTGATAAAAATTGCAAGATTCCTTAATGCACTTTCTTAGATTACTTACTTGCGCTTATTTAGCACCTAAAATGAGCAATTTTCACAATCCAAAGTTACCACCTGCTTTGGTTACATTTTCCCGCCGCGTCGGATTAGACTGATTGACGGTAGCACGTCTAAATTTTATTGGAGAGGCTCTAGAGGAAGGGGCGGGTGCTTATCAATGATTTACCAAAATGTCAAAATTAACATAAAGTGCACACGTGGTTTTGTTAACGATAGAAATTTTTTTATTCTTCCCTTTATGCCTGCTGAACATGTTTTAAAGACCCTAACGTTAGTTCATTTCTTCAGCTCATTAATATTTATGAATTTCATGTGACGTTACTACCGAACGAAAGCGGCATCCATTTGGGGTTTTTTCTTCTCTTCAAATGTATAAACTGCTTTTATAGTTTATACATTCATTTGTAGGACTAATTTATGGGTTAAAACGGGAAAAATTAGCAGTTGAAACATTCAACAAACCAATACCTTGAAATTTAAGGATTTACAAGCATGTACCAGACAGCTGAAGATGCATAATCACCAATTCACGAAATTCGGTACCGCTATTTCACACATAACCTGGCGAGGTGGGTCAGTTCAGATGCTTGGAATTTGTTTAAAAATTAAAGTTTTGTGCTGAAATTTTTGCATTTGTATTCGGAAGTGTTATTTTACATTGTGTTAAAGATCTGTTTAAGAGTTTTCTTTCACGAGTGCATTACTTGCTTAGATTCACGAACTTCGGTACCCATAGTATACACCTTTAATACTGTATGAAATCACCAATACACATCACTTGATAGTTTCCTTTTTCCTTCCTTTAAAGGGATACTAATCTCATCTCAGATCCGTTATTGTACTGATAGATTATAGTTTATAAGTTCCATATTATTTATATCCTGTCACACAGTGCATTTTTAAAGCAAATTGTACTGGCCGTCATTGATCATTGGAGTGTGTGAGAGTGGTAACTCGTTACCCATCTTTTTGGCGGTTTGTGGTGGGGGGGGGGGGGGGGAGTCTACAAATTAGATGCTCTGAGAATCATTTCCCGCATTCTGAGTGGCAAACAACACCATCAACACACTGCGCTCAAAGCCAGATTTGCTTGAACTAATGTGCAAAATGGTTAATTATAGTTATCACCAAGGCATACATGTAATTAACATTTTTATGCATCAGCGTACGCAAATCTGACTTGAGTGCAATAGACCGAATGATGACTGAATTACATCATTTGTGGGTGAATCATTCAATCCCGTATCAATTGCCATTGTACATTGTGATTGTGTATGACTAATCAGCAGTATTTTCACATTATTATGCGGAATGCCTGCCTGTAGCCCGTTGGAGAGTGGTGAAATAGCTACTATAGTAATTATTATGCAGGAGGTTAAGTGCAAAAACGGCAAAAATGCTAATAAAATTCAATGTGTTTATGCAACAGACAGAGTTACATAGAACAGATACAGGTAAACCTATCTATTGCGCCGACTTTTTCACGCCAAAAAAGTGATTTCAATAAGTAAGTGAATGTTGAATACAAATCATTTACGATTGTAAATGGCTGTTGGCAGTGATGGGGTGGGGCACAACTTCACACAAGATGATAATTCTTTAAGAAGAGTGGTCCTACAACCGCCTGTCTTAAAGACCCGTCATCTTACATCCCCAAAAGCAATACACCTTTCCAGAGCATCCATTCATCATCTGACCTCGTATGACGTACTAATGATGTAGAATTGTATGTCTTTGTAATTCGTTGCTATTTAATAAACATGCTGTTGAATATTTTCAAACTAATTTGACTGGGCGCTGTTGTTGCCTTAGGCAGTAACAGCACCAGTCAAATTAGTTTCTAAATATTCAACAGCTTACCTGTGTAGTTTTCTGGGAAATGATATCAAGTGTGTTCAGAGATTGATTCCAGCACGAACGAGATGTGGGTGGAACTTAGATAGAGATGAGGCACAAACGTGTTTAACCCATTCTATGTTATTATACACCATGAGTAATAAGAGCTCAAATATGTATGTACTCATAAGTAAAAGTTGAAAATGCCTTGTCGCCCAGTAGTTAAAAATTTCATTCACTAGGCGACAAACTTTGTTGACTGGGCAACATAAATGTCGCCCAGTCATATAGTTAGAAAATGCACTGCTGTCACATTCCCTTATCTGTAGTACATTTTTCTGCTTTGTAATATCGCTTAAATGTTGAACAGTGATCGCCACCATTTTGTCTCCTCAAACGATAGAGTGTGATGTCATGCAAGTGCCAATGGGGCATGGAGTCAGTTGTCCTACACTGTAAAACCCATAACAGATATAGAAACATCATGTTACATGTTACAGCATTGCCTCTGATGAGGAAAAGTGGTACACGGCTGGACACGACTACCTCAGATGCTACAAAAAAAAAGAAACAGATATAGAGATACATATATAGAGACTAGGGATGCAGACACATATCGAGAGTATACCAGGCAAAGAAATAAGCTGAGGACGATGACGAGAAAGATACAGAAACACATTGAAAGGAAAATATCCAGAGAGGCAAAGACAAACCTACGGAGTTTCTGAAAAGACGCTAAGAGTAAGCTCAAGACAACAAAGACAGTAGCTGAGTGGCAGTACTTTATGAGAGGCAAGAGAAGTCCGAATTCACAACACAGACTGGCATGGATCAGCAAAGAAAAAGACCTTTGTGTCACAGTAGATAGCAGGTTGCCCTTTGTAGTGCATATAAATGAAAAAGCAAATAAGGCAACACAACTGATGGTCCAGTGAACTTTCATACATCTAGACATGTATAATTTCAAATGGCTATACAAGGCACTCTGGAGGGCTTAAATTATGAAGACCGGCTGAAAACGCTTTAAGACGCCGTCTTTCACATACATAAGATGATGAGTGGGGTATATGACAGTGAGGTTTGTGCTCACATATCATTTGGAGAAGAGACAACAATGCGAGGCCAACCTCTCTAAGAGGCGATTTCAGGCTCAGTCTCAGACAGAATAGCTTTTGCATAAGAGTGGCTGCGGCATGGAAAGTCTTCCAGAAGAAGCCGTGAGTGCTCTGACAGCACAGCCATTTGAAGCATGACTAGACAAGCACTGGGCACAGCATGAGATGAAGTACCAGTTTGATGCAGGGCTTAATCGTCCATGTAGGGACTAATGCTATTGCATTACTTACTTTAGACATTCTTTTCTCTTGGGTCATAGACCATCAACAATGGTTCGCCAGTATCCATTGTCCTGTGCAATCCTGTCCAGCTGTTGCCAGGTGTATCCTGTCTGTCTGATGTCGGCCTTAGGGTCATGTCTCCAGGTATTCATTGACCTCTCTCCATTTTCCCTTGGTGTGGGGATATAGGTGGGGATATAGGTCAACGTTTGTCTGGTTGTGATGGAGACGGACTTTCTCAATGTGTAGCCAGGTCATCTCCATCGTCTCTTCAGAATTTCCTCTTCTATCAGCATTTTCCATGTCCTCTGCCAGAGTTTCTTGCTGCGCCAGGTTCTTCCCAGCGTGCCTGCAATATTCTCCTCGTGTACTGGTAGACAAAGATCTAGATCTTACTGAATCTGGGTCTTGAATGTTCGCAATGTCTCCGCTCCATACAACAGCACTGACTTTACTTTAGAGTTGGACAGGCATATTTTGTGGCGATGCTGATTTCCTTGGAGCTCCAGAAATTTCTCAACAAAAGAAATGCCACTCTTGCTTTGCTGATTCTGGTCTTCACACGAGCCTATGTTCCACCCATCTTGCCTACTACACTTCACAGGTATGTAAAGGCGACATTTTCCTCAGTGCCTCTTCCAGCATTGACACTGGTTCTTCACAACTTGTGTTAATTTTTAGGATTGTAGTTTTCCCTTTGTGGATGTTGAGTCTAATTTTTGCTAGAAATGCTTGCAACGTTTGTTGTCTTCTCATGCATCTGTTGACATGTGTGAGATGGAAGTGTAAGGTCAGCTGCAAAGTCGAAATCATTAAGTTGGTCTACATGGTCCATTGGATTCAGTTGTGTTTCTCTTTAATGAACCAGTCAATGGACAGAATGAACAAGAAGGGGACAACAAATATCATTGTCTTACTCCAGTCTTAGACTCAACGCTATCAGTAAGCTGTCCTTCATGTGCCACTTTCCATGCCGTTCCGTCATATGAGTTCTCAATCAATCTGATCAGTTTCCTGGTGTCGTAGCAGCTTCCAGAGTGAGCCCCTGTCTCCACTATCAAAATCATTTTCACAATTGTCTAAGTTGACATACATGGAAGGGTTCCATAAATTAATGGTTCCATTTATTCTTGGATTTGCCATCTGATCAGTGCATGATATATTTGTCTGAAGTCTGGTTGCTTATCACACAGTCTTTCACCCACTTGTCCACTTAATCTCTCTAAGATAATCCTGTTAAAATTTCACCAGGAACATACAGTAGTGTGATGCCTCTATAATTTGATGCGCAGCTCAGATCGCTTTCTGTTGAGATCTTAGTGAGGTAGCCTTCCCTCCATTCTGATGGAATTTCATCTTTTTCCCAGGCGGTTTTGAACAACTTGTTGCCTTTTCACTGCTCATCTGTGCAATGGCCTTCCCTATGTCAGTTTTGTTGGTTTGCTGTATTCTATATATAGGGAGCTCTGTTTTGGTGGCCGGATATCCGGTGGGTCTTGTGGTACTGGTATGTTTAGTTTGTAGTCAAACCATCTGCTGAGCTGCTTGTCCATGCCCCGCAGAACATTTGTCCTTGATTGAACGCTATGGTTGTTTGTACTTCCACACTAGCTTTCTGATTATGTGATAAAAGCTGCTACATGTTCCCGCTTTCTGCTGCCATTTATCTGCCCCCTGTGCTAGTCCTGGCGGACAAAGTTTCTCTTGTCTGCCAGGATTCTTCTTTTCACCCCTTTGTTAGCCTATGTATAATACTATTCTCGTGCTGTTGCCTTTGCTGTTCTTGTGCGGCTATTGCATTCTTGACTTTCCTGCTATTGACCTTCTGAATAGATTCGATAAAGATCCAATCTTTCTGCTGAGTTCTCCTTCCTATGACTGTAATATATGTTATGGTCACATTTTCCTTAATATGCTTTCATCACATGTTTGCGTTCAACCCCTCATCATCATCATTTATCTCCTGTACATGGTACCTATTGGAAGGTGCAACTCTGTAATCTTCCTCTATGTTGGAGTCCTTCATAAAGTCATTGTTATATCTTCCGTTTCTTCTCCGTTGGTCTATCCTGTTCTTCTTCAATTTGAGTCTTAGTTTTGATATTATCAGGTATTGATCTGCTGCCACATCCGCTCATCACTCGCACACTTTCTAATGATCTTCTGAACAGTCTGTTAATTCCAATGGGATCTATTTGATTTGGACTATTGCGCTCTGCTCATAACCATGCCGCCTTGTGTACTCGCATTTGCGGAATCATGCTCCAACAAATCGCCAATGGCAATGTTGTTTAGGGAGCATACCTCGACTGACTATTCTCCAGTGCCATTCATTTCCCGTAAAGCCTATATTATTTGATCCAATCTTGCCATACATGTCGCCAACAAGATATTGAAGTCTTTGCTTGTTGATGATGCCCTGCAGGTGCATGGCTGTAGAGCTCCCTTGTAATATGAGCAAAATTTCACTAATGTGTGCATACCACTGCACTATATTCAATCCGATCTGATCTCTCAGTAAGAGTGCCATACCATCCGTATGACGGGTATTATTATCTTCATGTCCTGAGTACAGCAGCATCTCTCCTGTTATCACTCTCAACCACCCTGACTGTATGCACATGGTCTCACAGAGGCTGAGCAGTGAAATGTTGTAACTGCACATATCTGAAGCCACCTGTGCCATCTTCGCCTCCTCATACATTGTCCGTTCCAAGGGCCAATCCTTAAAATCTTCCTGGTCGATAAAGGGGTTGTCAGCGCTGTAGCCGCCTTCTGGTCGTCTTTCACCACATCACTACAGACACTCTCGTATAGACCTCTTCTAATGTCATGAGTCTGTTTATTCGATGTTGATGTTTCTATATCTGTTATGGGTTTTACAGTGTGGGACTACTGACTCCATGCCCGAATCTCCTCATTTCACAGGCGGGGCTGGGATCATCCAAGGCAGAGTTACTAATGATATTGGCAGGCGCAAATTAGAATGGGATGATGATCAAGTGACTGTTATGAAGTGATGGAACAAATAAAAGCAATGACACCATTTCGGGAATATTTGTCCCATTCAGCATACCGCGGCCAAACAGCAAATGTTGCAAACCCTTGGTAGATGTGTTCAACGGAATGGTGTGGTCACTCACAAATTGGCACAAGATAAACTTCATCAACAACACAGAGCTCCAATGGAGAACCACACTACAACCTATTTTGGGATGATGCCCATCATATCAACGAGGGTCAGAAAAACGCTGTCAGATAACAACAGTTATTATCTTCACTCTGTTATAAACAGTCCCACTGAATTATAGGATGTTTATGATAAGCAGGCAGTAGCATGGAGACGATAGAACACGCGACACACAAGTTCAATCATCCTACAATACTGACACAGCTCTCCAACCGATACACAGTACTAAATGATGACATTTTAGATGTACCTAACAATGAGGCATCTCAGTACACTACATGCCACAATGCAAACATGATAACCACCACATCTATGCACCAAGGAGACATGAAAGAACAGAACAAAAGCACAAACAAGCCATACATAGAACAGGTAAAGCACTAACAGATGAGCGTACAGTCGGTACAGATACCAACACATGACGCAAGACGAAAGCATTTTCAAATTTTAAAAACAGTACAAATTCTAAATCAGTAACCACTACGCATATATACATAAATGCAGATACTCTAATTAACACAAATTTTGAGCTGAAATAATAGTACACAAGATTCGCCCTGTCATCATACTAGTTATGGAAGTGTTACCAAACACACGACCAGAAACATTAGTGAACCGCAGATCGATGAGTACAACCTTTCACTGAATAGAAATCATTCAAGAGGATTGGGAATGGCCCTTCCAGTTTTTGCTAAGACCCGCCCACCTATAGATAAGCTCCATCCACACCTCGCTCGTGTTGGAATCATCGATCGATCCCTGAACTCCGTGACTATCAATTTCCAGAAAACTATACAGATGAGCTGTTAAATATTTTGAAACTAATTTGACTGGTTGTCAATTATTGGCTATGATATCTTCACCAACATTGAGTCTAATCCCAGCAAAGAAGATGTCCAACAGAGTAACAATGTAAAAATGTTAAATCACCATGTAATTATGTTTGAAAGCAACAGCAGCTTAGATAGCTATGAGTTGAAGTGTATATACTGAAATGCAGACTCGATAATGAACAAGCGAGAAAACTCCATGTTCTAATCATTGAACACAATCCTGACATAATTTCTATCACAAAAGTGCTTCCAAAGAATACCAAAGATCCTGTTTCAACATCAGAATTGTCCATTATTGGCTATGATATCTTCACCAACATTGAGTCTAATCCCAGCAGAGGAGTGTGCATCTACGTGAAACAATCACTCAACTTCCTAGAATCCAACATTGACTTGGTGTCAGCACACGAGTCAGTATGGATTAAGGCTAAACTACAAGGCAACGACAGCATTGTAATTGGATGTTTGTACAGATCCCAAACAGTATAATAACCAGTGATAATAAAATCAGAGAATCCCTCAAGCAAATTAGCGGCGCAAATTACAGTCATATTCTAGTAGTAGGTGACTTTAATTACCCAGAGATCAATTGATCTGAATCTACTTCACCACATGATGCAAAATATCCAGAGAGCTAATTCCTTGACACCCTACGAGACTGTTTCTTATACCAGCATATAATTCACCCTACACACCACAGAGGAAGTCAGCAACCAAACATACTTGACCTAATACTAACAAATGAAGAAAGCATGATAGGGGAAAAAGAACATATACCTCCCATAGGTAAGAGTCATCCCACGACCCTGAACTTCACACTAAGATGCTACCTACATGGCAACCCGACAAAGGCACAGAAACTAGTTTACGATAGAGGAGACTAAGTTAGACTAAGAACAACATTGGAAGATATAAACTGGGACACAGAGTTAAATGGATTGACCACTGACCAAACATGGAACATGATTAAAACACACACTACTGAAAGCAGTAAACAGCTGTATCCCCCGTAAAGCTATAAGAAGGTCATCACAGAGAATGTAAAAGAGAAGCCCTTGGATGAATGACAGTATTCGAGCAAAGTTGAAAAGCAAGCGCAAAGCATTCAATCAATTCAGAGCTACCCGAGAAGAAGTCCATTACAATGAGTACACCAAATCCAGAATTACAGAAACCAACTAAAGGGAGAGGTGAGGAAAGCTAACAGAAACATCGCGCACGAAATTGCCAAAAAATAAAAGACAACCCCGAAAGCTTTTTACAGCTACATCAAGTCAAAGCTGAAGACTAGTTCAGGCATCGCTGATCTAAAATGCGATGACGGTATTTTAACTAGATCCAACGAAGAAAAAGCAGAAGTTCTGAACTCATATTTCACGAGGGTCATCACGAGAGAGGATATTACAACAATACCTAAGCTTAAGAATGTAATGCGAACTCAAATATTAGATCAAATTATAGTTAAGGAAGTAAATGTATGCAAAAAAGAACTTCATAGTGTCGAAGTCACAAGGACCAGATGAATTGCACCCATGAGTTCTGAAGGAGACGTGCAAGTTTACTGCCAAACCACTGACAATACTCTTTAACAGATCATTACTGGAGAGGTCAATTCCATCAGACTGGAAGAATGGACAGGCCACACTGATCTAAAAGAAAGGCAGAAAATCTTCGGCTAGCAACTATAGACCCGTAAGCTTAACGTTAGTTGTCTGCAGACTAATGGAACATTTCATCAGAGACGAGCTTATTAAGCACATGTCAAGCTCCATTTCAGAATGCCAGCATGGTTTCTAATCCGGTAGATCCTACAGAATACAGTTACTTGACACTCTAGATTTCTGTACCGAAGCAATTGACAAGGGAGATCCAGTTGATGTTATTTATCTAGATTTTGCAAAAGCATTTGATACAGTGCCCCACCAGCGACTACTAAGCAAACTGAGCCGCTATGGTGTAGATGGAGACGTGCTGGGCTGGATTCAAGACTTTCTGAGCGACAGGAAACATAGGGTGGTCCTTTTCGAACTGAGCTCCAGTCCTCAGTGGGATTCCTCAAGGTGGTGTCCTCGGCCCTGCATTGTTTACTTGCTACACCAATGACAAGCCTGAACTAGTAACCAGTATGATAAAGCTGTTCACAAATGATACTAAGCTTTTCTCAAAAATAACTTCCGTGAAAGATCAAGAATTACTACAGGAAGATCTCAACAATTTAAAAAACTGGGCAGATGTATTTCAGCTACGTTTCAACGCATCCAAATGTAAAGTCATGCATCTGGGGAGATTCATCAGCCAGCTCCAGTATAGCATGGAAGCAGGACAAGAAGTTGTAAAGCTCGAAGAAATCCTCTGTGAAAAGTACCTAGATGTACATGTCGATAATGCCCTGAAGTTCAACAAACGCTCTGAGATTGCAGCTAACATAATAAGAAGATCTTTTAACTTTATGAATCCATCGACTTTCGTCCTCTTGTTCAAACGTTTGGTAATACCGCACTTAGAATACGGAAATGTGGCAGGGTCACCACTGCTTAAAAAGATGTACAGCTACTCGAGAGTGTACAACGACGTGCCACGAAGTTGATACCATGCTTCAAAGACCTACCATATGAAGAGCGGCTCAAAGCACTGAAACTTCCAAGTCTAGTGTACAGATGTTTGAGCCGCGACCTCATTGAAGCATACAAGTACACCCATGATATGTACTGCTTGAACCGTGAACAACTACTACCACCAGATGAGGGCGAGCGTACGAGGAAACAGTTTCAAACTTCACAAACAGTAGTTTAACAGCGACACCCATAAACGTTTCTTCAGCATAAGAGTAGTTAACTACCGGAACAATCTACCAGAGAACATCGTATCCGGTCCAACTCTCAATGCTTTCAAGGGAAGACTTGACAAGTACTATGGCAGCAGCACATATGAGACTCAGTTCGCAATCAAACCCGTCAGCCCCCAATCAGTTCAACAGGTTCAAACTTATTGTGACGAAAAAGTCAGTGAAGAACTGTTACAGGCTGTTGAGCCTACGCAGCAGAAGAGGACTTATGTAACTATGTAAAAACAAGAAATGAGCCAAAACAGATAGTCCCAATCATATCTCTATTATCTTTGAACCTTCATCTGATATTCGTTTTCTCAGTGGCCATATCAGATGCCGACACTCTACTATAAAATATCTACCTAAGTCACAACTACCAACAACTTTCTCACTCCAATACTTCTGTGACATTGTTGAGCAACCCAAGCCCCTCCCATCCCGACCCTCAATGTACCATATTAAAACCCCTGTATCTACAATAAAAATCCTAGTTGGAATTTAAATACAAAATAATATGAAGATCCTTTATTTGTAGAATACACTTCATGTAGAGCAATCATGACAATATGGTACAAAAAGTAGATGTTGTGCCATCCTGTGTTCTGTGTTTACGCCTGTACATTACGAATGTTTGCATAAACTATAACCCTATATATTGTAATGTCTTGTTTTGTGTGTAGGGGGTTCTGTAGTTCGGATCGACCGGTCGGATACCGGCCGTACCAGCTGAGCTGGGCACGCGCCGCCAGTCCTGGATTCGTTTCCTGAACACGCCCCTCTGGGTAGAGCCATAAGCATATATAGGCCTATGGGAGAGATAGTGTGTCAAAAAATTACTAAGTTCGTTAAAGCGCATGATGCGCATGCGCGCGCCGAGACACTGTGTGTATGGAATACGTAGTTACAACCTAGATAGGATGGCGCTTTTAGTGTACCGAGATGGTACCCTGTAATCCTCATTCATTGCCTGTTTCCGTTATATCTGGCATTGATCAAGACCAGAATTCAACGGGCTTTTCAAATCTGTAAACCATTTCAAAATCGATTGAGAAATGGCTGAGTTATCCAGAGAAGACTCTTCATGATTTTCTTCAAAATATTGCCGTGACGTCATAACCACATGGACGCAAAACTTCTAGAATGTTCTAGAACGTTCGACTACGCTATTATTAGCTACGCGCTGATTGGCTGTTGCTCGAACGATGATTGGATGGATCCTGCGTCTGTGACGTCACGAGGAGTATAAAAGGAGACGCGATCCAGTGATCGAGAGGATCCTTGGCCAGGGCCGAACAGGTTGGATATGTACCAGCTACTAACAAGCGCGACAGACGTTACGCGTCTTTCTTCGCTATGTGTCGCATTTATATCCCGTAGCGTGCAGTTCTCCAACCCACCGCACTAAAACAATTTTGTAACTCCCCATTTACGGGAGTAATTTGGAACTTCTGATAATTGTTCACGATTATTAACATCTACATTCGGAACACAAATTTGCGGTGGGGCCTCTACGGCCTGAATATGTGAGTCTACAGATGTAGAGGCAGTATGTTCCTTGATGGATGAGTCGCCGGATCTGGCGGCCACACCTAAAAGTGGTATTTCAATCGCCGCCGCATTAATTGTGTAGGTTCTTTCTACTTTCGACCGCAGCAAGTAAACTCTGCCCAGTGCGTCTTCAGAGCTGGTTTACGTACCCAGCACTGTGAAGCTTTGTTTTGTATCTTCGTTTGCCTCTGACAACCCCCGCTTGTGATCGGGTTGTTTACACCTTCCATCCGTGCCATCGGTGTATGGGAGCTTTCTTCACCACGTAGTATTATCGTATCTTTTACTGACTGCTCGTTGGACCTTCTATTAGGCCTACTGCACTGAGTGATGTACTCCCGCCATGAGTATTTATGCAGTAGTCTTGTTTGCGGAAAACAGCTTGCGGGAACCTACCTGCGGGAACTTTCCAGCTTCCGGAGAGCGCATCATCCCACATCGACTGCGGATTGACGTATCAATTTCAGTAACATGGTAGCCTAACTTAGGAATGACTACCAAATATTCAAGTAACTATACTTCACAGTTTAATTATTTCACTATATAGGTTTTGTTAATTATATTGTATCCGTAAAAAACGGTCCCGATGTCTAAAAGGAACCGTAATGGTCTTAGGACCGATAGTTATAATTTCTGTCTTTGTTGATAATTATTCTCATTTTCCTCAATGTGTTGCTAACCGCACTGTAATAGGTTCGTTAACCTGTACTGATATATATATATATATATCTTAATCATTTGACACCGTATTGATTGTTCTGGTTAGATTTTGTATATATATATATATATATATGGCCAGTGGCCATTCGTTCATATGCTTTGTTTATTCATAGAAAACAGGACTGCAGTGCACGTAGGAAACACCATACAGCAACACTTATATATGCAACACTTTCTCCCACCACCAACAATTTTTCACTGAGGGCGCTGTCCGTCCTATAACTCTGTTTAGCCCGGTATGCTACCGACTAAACCTTTTCTATTCAGCTCAATAGGATAGGTTCAAAATGATTAGAGACACTTTCTTCATTACATACTGTGTAATATATTCCTCTCTTCCGGTAGTGCGATAATCTAGCCCCGCACTCCAGTAAGACTCATAAGTAAGATTTTGCCTCTCTTCGTGCTCCGCACAGCCTTGTGGCTTCTTAATTGTTTGGATGTCCCTATCCGCACCATGGGCTGATCCGACTCTGGGAAACTGTTGGAGTTT
The DNA here is from genome assembly GCA_034401795.1 of Chaetoderma sp. LZ-2023a. NCBI lineage: Eukaryota > Metazoa > Mollusca > Caudofoveata > Chaetodermatida > Chaetodermatidae > Chaetoderma > Chaetoderma sp. LZ-2023a. The sequence goes on from CM067368.1 coordinate 78,032,068, forward strand.
CTGAGCGGTGATGGCCAGAGTGCGGTATCACACACATTCCTGTGTATCTTCGGATACTTAGTAGTTAGCACTTTAAGCCAATGTAGGAAAGCACTGCGAACACATGTATTAATTATTATTTTATTTACTGACAATCCTCCCGCACCACAGTGCAAAACTGGCAACTTGCATATAAACCTAATGACAGGTAAAACGGTTAGTTCCATAGGACCCGGTGACGGGCGAGATATGTATTCCCACTGAATTCCGTTAAAATGTCTGGGCATGATATTTAGATCTGCCACGCCCTTGCAGGAAGGACATTTACGGTGGGTATTCGTCGCTCTTACTCCCACCATAACAATAAGAGAAATGGCCTAATAATGCTTTCGTGAAATGTAACCCATGTCTTGTAATGTTTTATCTGGCTATGGGGGCGGGATGTCCGGATTCTTATCCAGTTCAGAAATCCTGCTACGTAACATGTATGAGCGCTGTCTCTAATATTGATGTCTTGGGGCATCTGTTCTCCGTGACAGCCGTGTCTAATAGCTAGGTAGATATCAGCCAGTGCAGCATAAAATAATTCTTGTTCTGAAAACAACTAAAAGGAATTAAGCAAAGCAGAAGGCCCGCAGAAATAAAGCCACAACTACTAACACAGCAAACCAAGAATTACATAAGACGTTAACAAGGGAATCCATCGGGAATCCCCCATCCTGTCTTCGTGTAAAACAGTACGTACCCCTATAGTCATAATCTCACTAGGTACGGTCTTTTCTTTCTAAAGCATTTTTGATTGAAATATTAGAGTAGGCCCATTTTTGCCTACTGTTCTTCTCCCGCTTTAAGCAGTCGTGACACCTTCCCGAGACGGAGGCCCATGAGAGGCACTTGCCTCTCACAAGGATTCAGCAACGACGGTCCACGCCAGGATAATACTCCTCACCCAAAACTTGCACTAGGAGTAGTGCCTGCGTGAGGCACATCACTTTTAGTCAGAGATAACCTTCTTCCTTTCAACTTAGAGGCATAATAACGTATATTAAGTTAAATAGTTAAGTCTTGTGTACGGGAGCCTCCCTTGCGGGGATACCTCCTCGGACCTACGAGTCTGTGGGGTACCTCCGGTAGCCCCATGTTTAAAAGTTCATCTACCTGTCGCTATGTCTCGTATTTTCGTATGCTCTTATGTAGTGTTATCTAGCATATTTATTATTGTTTAGGTAAAACTCATTGTATAGACATATTTTTAGGTCACGAAATCAAATCTTGTAAGTCCATAGATCACGAAATTGCTATGGACAGGCATACTGGTGACATAAACTCGTGGGATCAGCCAGTTGTTTTTAATGTTCGCGATGATGGTCGCACGGCCCCACCAGAATGATTGAGTTCCACCGGCCTTAGGAGCTGGGCTTTGTTTCCTGCAGGTCAGTCTCATACAAGGTCCGTCACCCAGAGACCGGATGCTAACCAGCGTCATCATCCGTCGTGCACTTGCGGCGTGGCGAGCCGACATACTACACCGGAACGGTCCGACACTACCTGGCGAGCTACAAGTGGCACCCAATGTGGGGCTCGAAGAACATTAATAGTAACACCCAGCGAACTCATGCCCACACCATATAGTGAGCTCAGTTCAATACCATCTCCATTCAGCGACGACTCCGTCGACCAAGTGGTAGCCTCATACGATGGATTCTCAGCACACATGCTCACCGACTATGCCAGAAATTCAGGGGAATCAACAACTCCGCACTATAACCTGTTTTCGTCTGTTAGCGATGGCACCTTTCGAGATGCCTCACAGGCGGGAACAGAGTTCAGAACAATATCGGACATCCGCGACAGGCCAACACCAACAGTGCTGAATCGGGCATACAGGCATATTTACAGCCCTTCAGACTACTATCGTTCACCCGTGTCATCTACGGAAACTGTCTGGCCGGGTGATAATTCGCAACACAGGCAACCTCCCGCACCGCCCTCTTCTAGCGAAACGCTGTACTCAAGGGGATCACTGCGGCCTTATCGGGAGGAATCGGCACCACCATTTCACCAGTATATTAGTCATGCAACACATCACGGCCGTCAGCCGACTGCACCACCGCCATATGAGGAACAACAGTCCTCACCTCAGGAGGAACGACCGCGCAATCTTCACAGCAATCCGCATCCCATCCATAGACCCATGCTAGTCTATGGCTCTACAAACTGTACGGACTCATTGAATTGGAGTACGCATGTCCTTGCTCCTCGGCATCGGCGTCGACGTGAAACACCGACACTACCACAACCTGCACCACAACCAACCTCAGTACATTCATCAACTTCCCAGATACCCGCCCCATCCAGATTTCAGCCACTGTATTCTTCCCGCGGTCTTGGCCGAGTCATCCTCCCTCCCGAGTTTAGTGGGGAGAATGACTGGACCAATTACAAGATACAGTTCGAAATCATAAGTCGGACTAGATGCTGGGATGATCGACAAATGGGTGAATATCTCACCGCAAAACTTTCCAGAAAAGCCCTCCACATTCTTGCGGATCTGGGAACTGATTACACACCCACCTACACACAGTTGGAACGAGCACTGATGGAGCGATTTGGCGACACAGCCCTCAGAGAAACCAGTCATCTTCAACTTAAAAATCTCCGATGACGCACAGGAGAAACTCTTCCTGAGTTAGCTAGCCGAATTAGGAGGCTAGTCACCCACGCCTATCCGAGCACCAATATGGCGGGCATGATTCATTTGCATCTAGACACCTTCATCGATACATTAAGCGGTGAACCCGCCCTGAAAGAAAAACTGTTTCTCGGCGACCATGGGAGTTTGGCCCAATTAACAGCAACCGCGGTTCACATTGAGAACTTTCTGGAGTTGGAAAAGAATAACCGATGCCAACTCCATCCTATCAACGAGATAGACGGTGCAGCTATCGCCCCGCCTGCTAGTGCTCCCCTCTGGATCATCGACACCGACCACACAGACACCACCACCGCCGGATGTGCAGAATTCCAGTCAGAATCAAGCACCTGGAGGAAGAGGCCATGCCCATAGAGGAGGGTACAATGCGGGGCCCGGGCACGGGAACCAGCGAAACTACACCAACAACGGCAACATGAGAGAGCAGATAGAAGAGATTAACAAACAAATCTCTGCACTCACTAATTTAGTTACAAAACTCAGCACCAACCTCGCCATCACCCAGTTTAGGACAGAAAACACCACCAGCACCGCACCGCCACCGAACACCTGCTTCAGATGCGGTCAGCCAGGACATTGGAGGGAGCGGTGTCCTAACCAACCTCCATCTACAATGCCTGCTCCAGACCATAACATGCCACAACCAGAGAAACAGTCAAACTCCTAAGGGTATTGAATCACAATGAGCCACTTTGGTGCCCGTATCTGTCTTCTGGCTCAACTGCGGCTTTCACTCAACAACGTTCTTTTCGTTCGCTGATCATACCGCCAGTCCTGTAAGTGACTATCGACATGATCATATGCGTTAAGTCCATGGATCCATGGTTTATTAGAGTGCGCCGTGCAGCCTGGAACCTCCGTCTTCAGCACTCGAGGTTTCTGTCAGGGTTACCTCACCCTTACCTCCTTTAGTCGCCTCTTACAACACGCAGAGGATACGGAAGGTGTATTCTAAGCCCCACCTACAGGGCAAGATACAGGGTTTTTAATATGGTACATTGAGGGTGGGGATGGGAGGGGCTTGGGGTGCTCAACAATGTCACAGAAGTATTGGAGTGAGAAAGTTGTTGGTAGTTGTGACTTAGGTAGATATTTTATAGTAGAGTGTCAGCATCTGATATGGCCACTGAGAAAACGATTATCAGATGAAGGTTCAAAGATAATTGAGATATGATTTGGACTATCTGTTTTGGTTCATTTCATGTTTTTACATAGTTACATAGTCCTCTTCTGCTACGTAGGCTCAACAGCCTGTAACAGTTCTTCACTGACTTTCGTCACAATTATTTTTAACCTGTTGAACTGATTGGGTGCTGACGGGTTTGATTGGGAACTGAGTCTCATATGTGCTGCTGCCATAGTACTTGTCAAGTCTTCCCTTGAAAGCATTGAGAGTTGGACCGGATACGATGTTCTCTGGTAGATTGTTCCAGTAGTTGACTACTCTTATGCTGAAGAAACGCTTACGGGTGTTGCTGTTAAATTGCTGTTTGTGAAGTTTGAAACTGTTTCCTCTTGTACGCTCGCCCTCATCTGGTGGTAGTAGTTGTTCACGGTTCAAGCAGTACATATCATGGGTGTACTTGTACACTTCAATGAGGTCGCGGCTCAACCATCTGTACACTAGACTTGGAAGTGTCAGTGCTTTGAGCCGCTCTTCATGTGGTAGGTCTTTGAAGCACGGTATCAACTTCGTGGCATGTCATTGTACATTCTCGAGTAGCTGCACATCTTTTGTAAGCAGTGGTGACCATGCCACATTTCCGTATTCTAAGTGCGGTATTACCAAACGTTTGAACAAGAGGACAAAAGTCGATGGATTCATAAAGTTAAAAGATTTTCTTATTATGCCGACTAGTTTGTTGGCTTTGTTAGCTGCAATCTCAGAGCGTTTGTTGAACTTCAGGGCATTATCAACATGTACACCTAGGTCCTTTTCACAGAGGGTTTCTTCGAGCTCTACAACTTGTTGTCCTGCTTCCATGCTATACCGGAGCTGGCTGATGGATCTCCCCAGATGCATGACTTTACATTTGGATGCGTTGAAACGTAGCTGAAATCAGGGTTGGCTTGATTTAAATCAATTGATTTATATCATGATTTAAATCATGATTTAAATCACTCGATTTTTATCGAAAAAATCGTGATTTAAATCAGTTTTGCAAAAATAGAGGAATTTTCAAGTAATTAATACAATTAACAGTAATTTTGTTAAATTAAAGTAACATAATTATTTTACTGCTTCCATGGCACTTGAACATCAACACAAAATAGAATTATACACTTAATTGCTCATATTTGTCATCAGCAAGACTAGACCCAGTGCACGAGTCCACATCTACAATCTACATACTTGAGGTTCATGTACACAGTACATCACACATGTGTACAAAGTATGATCATTAAGTATGTGTAAGCTGTAAAGAAGAGGAGAATTCCATGTGCGTACATGTCACTACATGACCATTAAAGCAATAGTGTACATGAAAAGTCATGTATGGGCCAGTATGGCTATTACTATTAGTCTAATTCCAAAAGCACACTCTTTTAAAGCAAGACACTGTCTCTTTTTTCAGCTATGACATGCGTCTGGAGTCACTCTGGAGTGTCATTGAGTGTCTCGATTACTATTGGCTAGTGCTTATCAAGTTGGACTTTTGGGCTCCATTTTATTTAACACTAAAACAATAAAGATTGAAATGTTATTAAATTAAGTAGTTTACTACAACTTCAAAAATCAAAATCAGTAATTGCTGAAACTGGCAAGAAACTATATACATTGTAACACGTAAACACATCATTACATTACATTAACCCTTAGCACACTGATGTAGGAGTTTTAATTTTTCAAAATAAACATAACCCCTAGCACTCTGGAGCATGATAATTTAAATTTTCAAATTAAATTTAAAGATAAACTGGTGTACAATTTGCAACAATTTTTGTGGACGATGCTGCTGTCTGTGACAGCACCATCTTCCACAAAATTTGTTGAAAAACGTACACCAGTTTATCTTTAAATTTAATTTGAAATTTAAAAATTTCGACATCAGTGTGCTAAGGGTTAAAGATAAACTGGTGTACATTTTTCAACAAATTTGGTGGATGATAGAGCTGTCGCAGACAGCAACATCGTCCACCAAAATTGTTGAAAAATGTACACCAGTTTATCAATTTTAATTTGAGCATATTTTTAAAGACAGAAGTTAACAAGGTTGATAGACTTAGACAATGATGACTTTTGCATACCTTCATAGATTTTGTGCATCTAATTAGGGCTAATTCGTTAGATTTATGCATTGCATCATTTCTGTCCTATTGCTACTCACTGTATCTGTGATGCAATTGTGAACAAAATTGAAAAATCGTTGCTAACATGACGTAATATATAAATTTTGAACTCTATATATTATTAGTTCAAACAGTGATAATTAAAGAATAGACATCCCATCATTCGTAACATAATAAACATATTGAATATTTTGAAAGCAATTTCACTGTAAACCGTTGCTGACTTAGGCAGCAACGGCTTCCAGTGAAATTGCTTTCAAAATATTCAATATGTTATGAATGATGGGATGCATATTCTTTAATTATTCACAATTAAGTGATTAACCAGAACACTCGATATATTGACTATTGAGATACCGCAATTTTTTTATAATAACGATATCGATATTCTCTCAAGCAATATCGCGCAAACCTAACTGAGTCACAGATAGATGTGTCTGTCATCACTTTTCACTTTCAGTTTTCAATAATGCTGCAATTGTACTTCACTAGTCTAGTCAACAATCATCATTCAACTGAAACCGGAAGTCATTTTCTTTGTCACAGTTTAGGGACCGAAAAAGAAATACTAGTTTAGCCGCTTTTAAAGTTCCAAGTTTGTTTCTCAACTTACTCTGCACGAGCCCATAGCTGGAGAACACGCGCTCGACACCAGCTGACGCCACCACAGCTGACATCAGACGCTGAGTGAATTCAAATGCTTCCAGCAGATCATCCTCGAAGTCACGTCTGTGCGACTTCCACCAATGAAGAGAGGTTACTCCATTAACAACTTCGTCGTTAAATTTAAGAATGTGAAATGGTGGTGCCATGGCCTCGAATTTGATTACCAAAGTCATCAAACCAGGGATTTCGGATGCTACGGTGAGTGCAGTTTCACGTTCTTGCTGAGTCAAGTTTCGACCACGGTATTTAGGGTGGAGTAGATTGGCCAGCATGTGGTGAGGTGTCACAGCTTGTTGATAACGCTTATCGGCCCGCACGCTTTGTTGAATTATTAGTGTCATTATGCAGGGCCGTTTTTACATCTTTCCATAATTCAACTGCTTCTGCTATTGTGCAATTGTCCGATTGAGCTTTATCGAGAGCGCAAGCTACTGGTTTCAAACAAAGTCGGTATTCATCTGCAGAACGTTTGATTACTACATTACGAACTTTATTGGCAATGGCAACATCTATGCGGTCAGTATGTCCATCACAGATTGTCACAAGTGTCGGCCATGCCTCACAATACGAGTTTAAACAATCGTACATTGTGTTCCACCTTGTATCTGCTGGCATCACTAACTTTCTGCACGATGATTGGCGTATTTGGGCACTAGCAAAGTGGTTATTTCGGAAATACTTCACAACTTGTGTGACATGCTCCTTAACATTACCCATTTCTAAGTCCTTTGAAGTCAGATTTAGAAGATGAGGCGTGCATCCATACGCAATCATGTTGAAACCCAGTCGTTCTTTCAAGAACTCTCGCATCTTTGCTACATTAGCAGCATTGTCTGTGACGATACTACATATAATGCACCCAAAATCATTGTGCGTGTTTTCAATTGTCTGCTTCGCAATGTCATAAAGATATTCCGCTGTGTGAGGATGTCCAGAGGTGTCCGTAGTATCCACTAAGTAAATATCACCTAAGCAGGTCGTCACTGTAGCACATACGATAGGCTCGTTATGAATATTGCTCCAACCGTCTAATGCTAGACAGACAAGTTCACCTTCCAAATTTTTTCTCGCCTTCTCCCGCTCTTCTGTGTAGATAACATCCAAATATTTCCCCCCTATGTCCTTTCTGGATGGTGGTTGATAGCCTGGTCGTAAATCTTTTACAAGGTTTATAAAATGTCTATTTTCTACTAAGCGAAATGGGGAGTTCGTAGCATACACCATCCTAGCTACATCACGATCTAATTCACCACGTTTTTCTGCTGACGTTCTGATGACATAATTCTGTAGACCATAATTCAGCTTGGGTATCTTAGCGGCCAATGTACCAGCAGCTAATTGACCGTGCACTGGGCGCTTCACTGCCGCTGAAGCAGAACTTGAAGTTGACAGAGGTTCAACTTCCATCACCACCACATCGTTTTGATCAACAACAGTTTCAACACGCTGCTGCTGCTCAGATTGAGATGAAGTCCCCGTTTCTGTTGCGGCTACAGCTAGACCTTGAAGTGCTGGTGTTGGTGGACCTGTGCAATTGGCTGCATGGTTTTTTTAACCGCTCTGGGATACCTTGGAGTTCGTGTCGGCAGACCTTGCAGACAGCCCGGACACCGGCCTTATCTGGGGTCTTCACTTTCTCATAATGAATCCATATTGGATCTTGTTTTCGGCCGGAGTTAGACATTTTGCTAATTATGGAATTGAAAATATTTCATAGCCTTTGTCACTTAAGCAGTTTTGACTGTATTTTTCAAGAATGAAAAAATGCTTTTCTATTGCATCATTTAAAAAAAATGATGCAATAAAAAAATGATGCAATAGAAAAATGATGCAATAAAAAAATGATGCAATAAAAAATGATGCAATAATAATACTGTTAAAACTGCTTAAGCGAACAAAGTTTTTTTGTATTAAGAAACCAGCAAGCTTAAAATTCAGTTAAAAATAAGTCATAAAAATACCACTTTATTCAGTTCCAAAATACAGTTTAGCAATGCATCTAGACCTGTATTAAGAGACCACCTGTCTTAAGAGACCACCTTCTGCGACTCCCACAGCCAGTGTCTTAATACAGGTTTCACTGTATAAGTTTTACGTAATTTCCTGGGATGTCGCGAATAAAAATCGATTTAAATCATTGAAATCGATTTAAATCAAAAAAATCGATTGATTTGATTTTTTTGAAAAAAATCGATTTTTTTCCAACCCTGGCTGAAATACATCTGCCCAGTTTTGTTAATTGTTGAGATCTTCCTGTAGTAATTCTTGATCTTTCACGGAAGTTATTTTTGAGAAAAGCTTAGTATCATTAGTGAATAGCTTTATCATACTGGTTACTAGTTCAGGCTTGTCATTGATCTAGCAAGTAAACAATGCAGGGCCGAGAACACCACCTTTGAGGAATCCCACTGGGGACTGGAGCCCAGTTCGAAAAGGACCACCCTATGTTTCCTGTCGCTCAGAAAGTCTTGAATCCAGCCCAGCACGTCTCCATCTACACCATAGCTGCTCAGGTTGCTTAGTAGTCGCTGGTGGGGCACTGTATCAAATGCTTTTGCAAAATCTAGATAAATAACATCAACTGGATCTCCCTTGTCAATTGCTTCGGTACAGAAATCTAGAGTGTCAAGTAACTGTGTTATGCAGGATCTACCGCTTAAGAAACCATGCTGGCATTCTGAAATGGAGCTTGACATGTGCTTAATAAGCTCGTCTCTGATGAAATGTTCCATTAGTCTGCAGACAACTGACGTTAAACTTACGGGTCTATAGTTGCTAGCCGAAGATTTTCTGCCTTTCTTATAGATCAGTATGGCCTGCCCGTTCTTCCAGTCTGATGGAATTGACCTCTCCAGTAATGATCTGTTAAAGAGTATTGTCAGTGGTTTGGCAGTAAACTTGCGTGTCTCCTTCGGAACTCATGGGTGCAATTCATCTGGTTCTTGTGACTTCGACACTATGAGGTTCTTTTTTGCATACATTTACTTCCTTAACTATAATTTGATCTAATATTTGAGTTCGCATTACATTCTTAAGCTTAGGTATTGTTGTAATATCCTCTCTCTTGAAGACACTCGTGAAACATGAATTCAGCTCTTCTGCTTTTTCTTCGTTGGATCTAGTTAAAATCCTGTCATCGCTGAACTAGTCTTCAGCTTTGACTTGTTGTAGCTGTAAAAAGCTTTCGGGTTTGTCTTTGATCTTTTGGCAATTTCGTGCTCGATGATTCTCTTAGCTTTCCTCACTTCTCCCTTTAGTTGGTTTCTCTAATTCTGTATTTGGTGTACTCATTGTAATGGACTTCTTCTCGGGTAGCTCTGAATTGATTGAATGCTTTGCGCTTGCTTTTCAACTTTGCTCGAATACTGTTATTCATCCAAGGGCTTCTCTTTTGCATTCTCTGTAATGAATTTTTTATAGCTTTATGAGGGATACAGCTGTTTACTGCTTTCAGTAGTGTGTGTTTCAATCATGTTCCATGTTTGGTCAGCGGTCAATCCATTTAACTCTGTGTCCCAGATTATATCTTCCAATGTTGTTCTCAGTCTAACGTAGTCTCCTCTATCGTAAACTAGTTTCTGTGCCTTTGTCGGGTTGCCATGTAGGTAGCATCTTAGTGTGAAGTTCAGGGGCGTTGGATGACTCTTACATATGGGAGGTAGATGTTCTTTTCCCCCTATCATGCTTTCTTCATTTGTTAGTACTAGGTCAAGTTGGTTGCTGACTTCCTCTGTGGTGTATATGGTGAATTATATGCTGGTATAAGAAGCGGTCTCGTAGGGTGTCAAGGAATTGGCTTGCTGGATGGTTTGCATCATGTGGGGAAGTAGATTCAGATCAATTGATCTCTGGGTAATTAAAGTCACCTACTACTAGAATATGACTGTAATTTGCGCTGCTAATTTGCTTGAGGGATTTTCTGATTTTATTATCACTTGTTATTATACTGTTTGGGATCTGTACAAACATCCAATTACAATGCTGTCGTTGCCTTGTAGTTTAGCCTTAATCCATACTGACTCGTGCGCTGACACCAAGTCAATGTTAGATTCTAGGAAGTGGAGTGATTGTTTCGCGTAGATGCACACTCCCCTGCTGGGATTAGACTCAATGTTGGTGAAGATATCATAGCCAATAATGGAGAATTCTGATGTTGAAACAGGATCTTTGGTATTCTTTGGAAGCACTTTTGTGATAGCAATTATGCCAAGATTGTGTTCAATGATTAGAACATGGAGTTTTCTCGCTTGTTCATTATCGAATCTGCATTTGAGTATATACACTTCAACTCATAGCTATCTAAGCTGCTGTTGCTTTCAAACATAATTACATTGTGATTTAACATATTTACATTGTTGCTCTGTTGGACATCTACTTCTCTGCAGGTGTTCGGGCTCGAATTATTCGCCCGTCTTTGGTGATCAGCCACTTCACTTGCTCCTTCTTCCTTTCTGAGTCTTCCTGCTTGAGGTCTCTCTCTCTCTCTCTCTCTCTCTCTCTCTCTCCAGCTCTTGAAACTCTTCCTGCTCTCGGGGAGCCATGTCTCTGTATAAAGACCTTTCTCACGCTGTCTCTGTCGCTTTCCACTAACCTCCTTGTATGCCTCAGCATCTCGTTTTATAGCTTCACTGTCCAGTGTTACTCACAGTGGTATTGCCTTGTTGTCATGTTGCTTCTTGCCTACATGGACTGAGTTGGAGACTGGAATATCACTTTCAAGGTGCATGCTCTTTTGGACTTCTTTCACTGAGTTGATGTTATAATCTTTCCTTGTGGCAGGGTCCTCAGCCTCGCTTTCTTCGATTTTAAAGAGCACACGGTTCAACTTTCTTCTCTCTCTTTCGTCAAGCTCACTGACACTTTCTCTCATGATCTTTCCTTTGTCTTCCTCAATAATGTATTTTACTTGACTTTAAACTACTGCCTCAGATTCTGCATCTGTCCCTCTACTTTTATCATTATTTTCTAATACTGAGATTCTGTCATCTCTGGCCTGGATCTGTTTTTGTAATTGTTCTACTTCTTTGTCAATTATCTTATTTACAGCGTTGTTATTAGCAGTGACTAGGTTTCTGACATTCTCATTTTTATGGTCTTTTTCTGGCCCACATTCCATATTGTGTGGAGAAGGTTCTCAGTACCTCGGTTACAGTAAATACAGTACCAATGAATTTGCTGGGATCCGCCGTCACTGAAGCTATTGTATACTGACATTGATACATTTTGGCAGTTGGCGTCAAGGTGGAACCAGCTGATACATACATTTATCTCACATCCTAAGCATTATCACCCTCTTCTTCTTCACAATTACAATCATGGCATTTAGTTTTGTCACTCATATTACTTTCGCTTGTAATAGTATCATGGTCGCTTTCTTCATCATCAGAGTGGGTAATTTCATTAGGGTTTACCTCGATTGATGTCTTAGTATTCCGCTTACCTCGTTGAGGGAGATCAATTTCAGGCAATTTCTTATCTTTGGTGGAATCCAATCTTGCTTTTGAATTTTTTCTCATACCAGCCATTTGTGTTATCATGTGACGTCATGCTACGCTGAAGGGTGGATACGAAATGCGGGAATGCTGTCGTTGTTATGGATGTTATTCAGTCTTACTGAAAGATGAAAAAAGTTGATCAATCTCACTTTGGTGTGCAATTTTCGATTTACAATCTCCGATTAGAATGAGTATCGTAATTCCAACACTTTGATTACTGATTTAAGCACGAAACTATGTCTCCCATATCAAACAAGCAATCTATATCTCTCCTAAATTTGATAACATCTACCACTCTGATGGCAATATTCCATCTTTTATTATGTCTATAGTAGAGAAACTGGCGTACAATATTCAGTAATTTTGATGGACGATGTTGCTGTCTACAACTGCAGCATCTTCCACAGTACCTGCCTAGAAATGTAACATTTATTGTATTTGTTCATTTATTTTATTTTGAAAGTTTTAGATTTTGCCATCAGAGTCCCAAGGGTGAGGGAAGAAACGAAACTGATTATAAGTCACATACTGATATGTCAAATCCAGCATAGCCTGCAGTTCGATAGATGAGTTGCTGATGAGGCATACTTATATGTTTCTTAGTCTCTTCCATGGTTCTAGGATTTAGAGAGTGTGCTGAGGACATTGTAAGACTAGTCAACAGACGTCCGAGTTCAGATTCAAGATTCATGGTTTTTCTATACATATAAATAGACTCTAAACAGGCAGTCCATCTACGGCATGGCCTATGGAGCGATGGACGCCTTACACACATTACAAAACATTTGTACATTAACATATATATGACACATATCACAAGACTATGGCACAGTGACAGAATGCTAAAAAGTTACCTTGATATGAATACTTATACAGGGACCTGACTGCCATTCTGGAATTATTAGCCAGTAAATTAACCTATTTGGGGATTTTACTAGCCCTACAGACTTTCGGTGAGAAAGGATATGAATCTCGCCTCAGACTTATAATGTACAATAGATCATATAAGTAGCCCCATATACAGACACACACACACGCGCGCACGCACACGCGCACACGCATGTGCACGCATGCACACACACATGTGTACATATATATGTGTGTGCGTGCGTGCGTGCGTGCGTGCGTGCGTGCGTGCGTGCGTGCGTCATAGGCACATAAATATATACACATACACATACATATATCCATACATATACACATATACATATCCATACATATACACATATACATATCCATACATATACACATATACATATGCACATATACCAGGGCTTCAACTAACTTCTAAATACAGGAAGTCCCAGACTTCCTGGGTAATGATATTGGGAGTCCAAGCTAAAAACATGAAGGTCTAAAATGGTTCAAATACATATAATTTGGTTAAAATCATTATTTTTAGAGATAGCAGGGCCAAAAATAGGAAGTCCAGGACTTTCTTGGTATGTTTTGTGGAGTCCAGACATGAACTTTGAGAGTATAGGACTCCTGGACTTCCATTAAGCGGTGGGTGGGTAGGTATTCCCTGCTTTGATGTTTACATAGATATATGCCACTATGTGCACAAACATAAAACACACGACATTCAAGCACATATTTTTGGCATTCATATTTACATACACACATACATAGTTGTAATGTCCATCAGAACTCTTTCTCTCAATGGCCTAATTAACATTCTAACATGCACACCCGACACTGCCGTCACCCTTAATTAGAGACCCGCCCGTATCAACCCGTATGGAGATTAGCTCTTATTTTTATAGTCATGTACTGCCTGCTGTAGTGAGAATGCTCGCAGATCAGTCTCTGTATCATAGCCGATTAGTAAAGTTGTCCTTTAATATCAGCGCTCATGTACTGAGTTTGTTCTAGCAATATAATAAGAAACACGCGATATTTCAACTACATGCGATATTTCAATAGTTACTGACTTAAAAAGAATCGACAGATGCGCTGATTGTGTGTGGTCTATTTAAGTGTAGTAGTAGTGAAAGTAAACTGTAAAGTCTGTTTATGTTTAGACTTAGTACTTCAATTATTAGGTTAGGTTGGTTTATCTATAGTGGTGGTGGTGGTGGTGGTGATGGTGGAATGTCTTAGGTTTGTATTATCAGTAATTAGCAGAGAATCTGTGACCATCACGTATAAATATCGTAATTTAGTATTTGATGATCATAGATTCCCTGGCAATCGTCGTAAAGGATTTCTGGTTTAATATACTATCACATATCTTTGTACTGGTGCTGTTCCATAGTTTTATGGCTGTTATTGTAATTCGTCGTTTTCCTATTTCTGCTCATGTAAATTGAGTGTGTAGATTGTGTTTTGTCCTAGTGTTGTGTCTGTGGATGTCAGTGCTTAGTGTGAAATTGGAAGCTATGTGTTGTGGTAATGTATTGTGGTGAAACTCCTTCACAATGGTATACATCTGTAGTTTGCCTATGTCCATTAGTTTTAATAGCTTTTCTGATTTGCCATTTGTTGGTTTAGAAGAGAGTTTTAGTGCCTTCTTCTGTAGGCTTTGTAGTTTTGATAGGTTGATTTTGTGTGTATTCGTCCAGATAGCGTTACAGTAGGTGAGATGCGGAAGAACAAGGCTGCAGTATAAAGTTTTAATTGTAGCTGGTGTCATATAAAGTTTTAATCTTTGTATGACACCTATGCCTCTTGCCACCTTTGCTGTTACCATCTCGATTTGCTTGGCCCAGGTCAAATGTTTATCCAAATATACTCCCAAATGGGGCCTCCTCAATTTCTTTTTTGTTTATGTAGATTTTTGGAATTTCATCTCTTTTTAGTTCGAGATTTGTAAATAACATATTATTTGTTTTGTCAACATTCAACACTATTTTGTTTATTGAAAACCAGTTAGTAATTTCTTCCATTTCCTTATTTGCTTTTTTTGTATAAGGTGTCTATGTTGTCATCGTAGCAAAAAGCATTTGTGTCATCAGTAAACAATATTAATGGCATGTGCTTGCATATGTTAGGTAGATCATGCATGTAAAGAAGGAACAGCAGAGGGCCAAGAACAGATCCCTGAGGAGCACAACAAGTTAATAACCTTTCCCACATTGACGTCCTTAAGCCGGGATTCCCCTAAATTCACGCTCAGAGCAAAACTGCTGGCTGGTACAGCCGCCAACAAGCCGCTAACCCACGTTGAATTACTTTTGCACTAAAATACACCGCAATCTAAACCGTTCCTATGATACACTAAACTCATTATTTTATTTAATTCATATATCATTTGAAAGCGCATTCAATTGCCGACACATTAATGCATTATTTTTATATTTTTGTAAAGCTTTCACTGAGTTATTTGCATATATAAAATACACCATTCAACCTAGATTCATTAAATGAAGTGGGCAATAGGGGATATTTTAAAATTGCAATCAACTGTATTAAATTTTATAAAACTATAAAAACTAATACAGAAATGTATAGAAAATTGGCTTAGCTTTCCAATGATGTATGACTTCAAAAATATTAGGAAAGTAGTTTTTCATATGGGCTGCCTAAAATGCACTGTATCTGATTCCCATTGTAAAGTAATGCTGTTTGCGCATCGGCTATCGCTGGTCTCAGTCAGAAGTGGCATGCGTGATGCATTCCGGGAAGGTATTTTCCAAAAATATGCTAGTATGGGAAAGGTGTATTGCCTGTTTTCAGAGCATATCTCATTATATTGTATGCAGTGTGTTCTTTTACTTAGGTAGTTCTGAAACCAGGTTAGTGCACTGCCTCTTATACCATAATAGGCAAGCTTTTCTAGTAAGATCTGGTGGTTGATAGTGTCAAAAAGCTCTTGAATGGTCCAAGAAGATGCCTATTATACTTTGGGGTTTTTTTCCAGTGATTCAATAATTTTTTCGATCATTTCGGCTATTGCGTGCATTGTTGAATGTTTCTCACGAAATCAATATTGCGATTTGTATAAAATTTACTTTTTGTCCAGGTAATTTGTCAGTCGATTGTACATTAGGTGCTCTAGTAACTTGGAGAAAAGTGGAAGTATGGAGACTTCCCTGTAGTTTGAGAAATTAGTAGAATCCCTGGCTTTATAAATTGGTGTAACACATGCTATTTTTAGTTTTGATGGGAAAATGCCTTGTGCTATGGATAAGTTGCAAATGTGACTGAGTGGGATAAGGATATCCATAACACAGGTTTTATAAATGCATCACGTAAAACCATCGATTCTGGCACTTTTGGCTGGGTTGCATGCGTGCAGAATGTTAAAGATCTCTTCAGTGTTAATAGGGTTGACGAAGAATGATGGTTGATAGCTGCCTGCAAGGTAATCAGAAAATTTTTTCTTGGATATTGATTAGATTTTGTTCGAAAGTTCAGGTCCTATATTTACGAAATAAGCATTGAATCCATTGGCAATTTAGAATTTATCTGTAATGACCTTATTCTTGTGAAGAAATTGTGTCTGTTGTGCTGTATTGGTCTTATTTAAAAGTGATTTAATGGGTTTCCATGTTTCTTTTATGTAATTTTTAGACTGTTCGATTTTCTTGTGATAATATGTGTTCTTAGCTGTTTTTATTATTTGGTCTAATTTATTTCTATATTTTTAAAACTGAATTTCATTGTATTTAGTTTGACACTTAATAAATGTTAAGTAAAGCTGGTGTTTTGTATGACAGGCAGCTATTAACCCATTTGTAAGCCAAGGTTTAGTTGGGTTGTGCTTTATATTTTTCACTTTCTTTCATTGGAAAGCTTTGTTCACAAATAGGCGTGCAGATGTCATGAAATTTGTTGTAGGCATGCTCACATGACTGAATACCTGTTACAATGCTCCAATCGACCTCTGACATAGACCTTTTGAATGTTTCAATGTTAACCTGGCAGTAATCTCTGCATTTAAATTTTCCTGCTCGAATTGTTTCTGGTATGTTTGTTGCTTTTCTAGGAGAAATATAGGTAAATGATCCGAGATATCAGTTACAAAAATTCCGACATGAATTTTACTGATATTGCGATTAATATTATTGCAGAATATGTTGTCAATGATGGTCGCCATAGATTCGGTTATTCTAGTTGGTTTGGTTATTGTCGGAAAGTAAAGGTAGGTATTCAATAAGTTATTGAAGTCAATGGTATGACAACATTTCTGTTGCTGCAGACCAATATTGAAATCACCCGTAAGGTAGGTTGTTTTATTTTCCTTTTGTAGTATATCCAGAATTCTGCTCAAAGCTTCAATGAATTGTTTGTTGTCATTGTCAGGAGGCCTGTACATTGTACCAACAATTTTATTTATACCTTTTTGAATCGGAATTTCAATAAATATTGTTTCAATGTATTTTTTGATCATGCAAAGGTTTTCATGCCCAATGAATTGAATATTGTCTTTGCTTCATCACAGGTGCACTCCGGAGCCCAGGTTTCGCTAACCTTTACATGGCAGAGTGGGAAAAGGAAGCACTCGAAAACTGTCCAAATCAGCCGCTCATTTACCGCAGGTACCTCGATGATATTTTCATGATCTGGCAACATAGTAAGGAAGCATTTACCGAATTTCTGGCCATTCTGAATAATCATGATCCGAATATCAAACTAAAAGCTCAAATCGATGAGCTGTCCGTAGATTTCCTAGATGTAACTTTATACAAAGGTATAAAGTATGAAACAACTGGTTACTTAGACTACAAAGTTTATTTTAAGCCAACCGACTCGCATCAACTACTACACAAGAAATCATTCCATCCTCCGCATACTTTCAAGGGACTTGTAAAATCACAAATAATCCGTTTTCATGGAAATTCGAGTGATAAGAAAAACTTTGAATCATCATGTTCGACCTTATTCAAAGCCCTCAAACCGAGAGGGTACTCTTCTCGGTTCCTGCGCAAAATAAAGTCTGAAACTTTGCATAATTTGGAAATCATTCCAGATAATGCCAGAAATTCTCGGCCTACCAAAATTTGTCATAATCGTCCGATTATTGGTGAAGGAGAATCTCGGAAATGTGAAAAGAAAAGGTGTAAATTGGATAAATTTCTTCCTTCCCAGAGTACATTCACGAGCTTTCAAAACAAAAGCAAATTTCAAATTCAGTCGAAATTAGATTGCGATTCTGAAAATGTCATTTACTTAATTTCATGCAAATTGTGTCAAAAGCAGTATGTTGGCGAAACAAAAAATCGACTAAGATGCCGAGCAACCAGACACCTTTCAGATATTAGACTAGAGGAAGACACACATGTGGCTGAACATTTTAATCTTCCTGATCATTTAGTCACCCGTGACTTTGAAATTATGCCCATCGAACAGCTACCTCTTTCAGACACAACAGAGGAAACTGATAAACAAAGATCACTAAGAGAATCGTTTTGGATTAAAAAACTCGAAACACAATGGCCAAGTGGCATAAATTCGGACCCATGCCTCTCGGATCAACGTGAGATTATCCCATTTACTCTCACATACAATCGGAAAAATGTTGAAATTGCGAAAATCCTAAAGGATGAGTATCACAAATTACAGGACAATTTAAAACAACCATTCAACAAGCGTCCAGTAATTGCATTTAAGAAAAATCCTAATCTACGCGATATCTTGGTAAAAGCGAAACTCAAATAAGTGTTCAAAACATCAATCAATGATTTATCATTGTATACTAATCAGGCCATATGGCATCTATTAAACAAAATTGACAATCTCAGGTGATAAAATAAGCAAAAATATTTTCAATTTTTTTCAATTTTGAAAATTCTGAGCCGGTGCGTTTACAATATTACATACATACATACATACATACACCTACCTACCTACCTACCTACCTACCTACCTACCTACCTTTCTACCAAGCAAGCAAACAATCTCTATTGACAAATCCAACAGGTGGACATATAGACAATATTCAGCATTCTGTTGAATATGTTGATACTAATTTGACTGGGCATTGTACGAATTGTATGATCTTACTATTTAATCAACATTCTGTTGAAAATATGAAACTAATTTTCCTAGGCATTGTATGCCTTCGCCATTATCAATTGCGTCCTATAAAAGCTTCACAGGTGTCATAGTCAAATTCTTAGTGGATGACGTCTCTAGCTCCATCGTGAATATTGAATAGTCCGTCAAGTGTACAAATTGTATGTTTTTACTTTTTAATCAACATTCTGTTGAATATTTTGAAATTACTTTGACCGGGTACTGTTACGGCCATAGGCAGCAAAGGCACCCAGTCAAATTAGTTTCAGGATATTCAATACCTTACCGTATAGTTACCTTGAAATGTGGATTCTGAGAAGTCGTGAATCAATGTATATAAATTGATTCCAACATGCCGAAAGAATGGACAGAGCTTAGCTAGAAATGGATCCCACCTTTGAAATTGTCATGAACAAATTTGATCATTAAACGGCCAATACCACTTAGTAATGTGTGTTTCACCCAACATGGACCACTTGTAATAAGTGATCACATATCTTAGCAAGAGCATTCAGATAGTTAGCTTTGCCCTGCCGGACACATGTAGCCCCAATTACAATGCACTGATTCTCTTATCGAACGAGGGTATAATTTATCCAACCTGTCACTCAAGTGTTGGTGTCATAATCAATTATGTCACATGTAGGCTGACATCACAGTCAAAATACGTAATAAATTACGTAGCTATGGCTGTCAGGAATGTTGAAAAGTCTGTAAGCTGTGCGAATTGTCTTTACTATTTAATAAACATTCTGTTGAATATTTTGAAACTAATTTAACTGTGCTGCTGCTATAAGCACCGACATTATCTAGTCAAATTAGTATTAAAATATTCAACAGCTCACCTCTATAGTTACCTTGGAAATGGGATACTGGTAAGTCATGGTTGAAAGTATATATATCACAATGACCACGGCTATGAACATAGGCCTATCATCATCGCTTATTGTATTTTAACTGCCTCGTGGCATAGCTGGTCAAACGGGCCCCTACAGTAATCTTGAACAATGTCCAATTGTATGCCATGAAGGGACAGTTTTTTATAATTTACAAGTGGAATGACTCTTAAGACAGTCTCGAGACAGTCATTCTAGATTCCAGTGGCAAATCTGCAAAAACGGTCTTCTCTTGGCCTGGAAATGGGCATTCAATATCTAAATATTTTAACATTCTTCAACAGATTTAGACAGTAAAGGGTTTATATATTATGACGACAATATCAGGTACTGTGTCTGTTTCATTTTCCCCTTATGTAATTTAGCATAAGACACTAGGATGGACATTTGAGTGTATAAATCTCTATTGTTATGTCCCGTAGGGCGTCGGGGCAAAGATTTTAATGTAGTAGACGCATTTTATTAGTCACTATATGTGTGGTAAATTTTAACAGTAAAACATGTATAATAATATTGCAGAGCGTGAAAAATTAGACAAAATTCGCTAAAAAATAATGTATGTGTGATTTTCATTAGTAATTTATTGTCTTTAATCCTGCACTGGGGAAAGATCCATGCATGCAATTATTTAGCACTATGTATAGAAAACTGATGCTTTGAATCTCCAGTCAAAACGGCTGTCAATAACATTGCAGCGGGTGGTTAGATACATAAATCAACAGGAAGGGTATGTGTGTGCCAAGTTAGTAATGCCTGCACTTTGTTTAGCCCAAGAATTCCACCCATATGGCTAGATAGGCATCTGAATATGCTAATGAAGTATTGAGTTAAACAATGTTTACCATGAAGTAATATAATTCGTTGTACACGATTTCATACCAAAAATTGGCTGAAATTTGAGACAATTCACAGTCTTCACTGCCCGATTGTCTGTAGGTTATGCTCGGCCCCAAACTTTCACCCACATAAACTTGAGTTTAGAAAGTATAATTTAGCCTAAATTACTTTCACATGTAAACAACATGATATCATATCATTGCTAGCTATATTTGTAATTAAAACAAATTCTACAATGAAATAATTCTGTAGTCCACAATTCCATACAGAAAATTGGCGTAAATTTTGGCAGATCAGTGATTTTCAGTACCATACTGTCTGCAATAAATTCGGCCCATATTCGGTTCGAAATTCATACATATGGTCAGATCAGTATATGAATACGCTAATGAAGTATCAAGCTTAAAATTGTCTACCATGGAGTAATTTCGTAGTACACAATTCTATGGCAAAAATTTACACAAGTTTTGGCAGATCCATGGTTTTGGGTAGCCTACTGTCTGTAATAAGTTTGCCCCAAAATGTCAGATAGATATATAAATATGCTAATAATAAATTGATTAAAAAAACCCACTGTAAAGTAGTTTTATAATACGCAACTTAGTAGCGACCAAAAGTTGTCAGATGCCAATAATTTATATACCGATATCTATGTCCTCTGTTTGTAACCAGTTTTCGAACAGCTAGCCATGCAGAACTCAATATGTATTATTGTGTACTATTGCTGTACCGAACATTGCACAATTCTGCCATCAAATAATATCATAATTACCAAGTATGTCCATGTAGTTACTTCTTCGCAATATGTCCCCATTGAAAAATAGTTGGTTCACATTAGCCACAATCAGATAGATGTCGATATGTCCTGGCATATCATTTGTAATAGGTTCGGCTCCAGAATTTCACCCATATGTTTACATAGATATACATGAATGCGCTAATCAAGTGTAGTAACGTAGCTACGTATAAAAGGTTACTCACCCAGCAGAGGTCTCGAATCGGCCCGTGGAACCAGTGGCAGATGTGCGCAGTTCGGATTCCAAGGTACGACTGCCAGGCATCCGTAGAAATGGCGGGAATCAGCTAGCCCGGCAGCCGCGAAACATGAACTACGGAATTGCAGTATACAGTCAGCACCACACTCTCCCCCGTTTATAAAAACATGGTTATTTAATTAAAAATTGTATCTAAAATTCTAATCTTAAAAAATTTACATACCATAAAAAACACACGGGCATTGACGCTCAACTGCTAAAGGTAGAATTCGAATTTACCAATTAAAAAAAATTTTCCCATAGGTGTCGATCCATCCAGAAAGAATGAGCTGTTAATAATAAAACAGATAGATAGATCAACAGCTGCCAGACGAGGGCCATCGTTACAGATTTTAAAATAGCATAGCATCCTAACTAAAATTAAGGACAGTGGTTTCCCACCACAGCAACAAACTGACAGAATTTACGGAATTGCCGAATTGATAATGAAGTAATAAAAATAATCTCACATGAATTTAGTGGAAGTGTTATCTGAAATTAACATATGTGAGATTCGAGGAAAACCTATGAATATTGCATATTTTTTCATTTGGTGAACATTTTTAACCTTAACATTTATGATATACCTCACATAATTGAAACGGATCTGAATCCACAAATTTAGGAAATCCGGAAAACCACTATCCCTATCACAATAAAGATATCTGAATGAAGCTAAGACGGAACGGATAATACAGCAGAAGAAAGAAACATATGAATTTGCGCTATGACTAACGCGCCAATTACTTCGCGCATTATGAAATGGTAAGCGCAAGAAATGCATCTGTACGATTTATGCAGCCTTTGCTAAATGCATATTATCAATATGCTGTCATATGCAAGACTTCTGCATTATAGAGTAATGCACATTATAAATATGCATGAGTTATGCATTATAGGGTAATAATGCACCATTGCATCATTCTAACATGTAATTGTTACACGTTTAATAAATGAAATACCTAGGTATGGCAGTATATAATATGTTGGCCTAATATAAAGTATCTGAACTGACCTATGTAGAATTAATATACCTGGGCTATCCTATAAAATATCTGTGCCGACCTAATAAAACTAAATATAATAAATTTGAGCTACCCTATAAAATATCTGAGCTGACAAATGTAGAACTGCCATTAAATAGCTAAGCTAAACTGAATTTCACTATACATAGATGAGTTTGCATCATAACATATGATGCATATACTTATAAATGCGTGTACATGGATTTAATCCATATACACATAAACAGAGAGCATTATTATGACCACACGTCATGACGGACAATAAATACAGTTAACAATACAATGCGTATGATTAATGCGTAACAATTTACACATCATTTGACAACGCATATTTGTAATGTGTGATCAAGAAACGTGTAAATATAACCACGCATTACTACGCGCAATTATCTGAGCTGTAATTTAACCGTCAGTTTTTGGATATTTCTTTATACTTTAATTATAGTTAAATTTCGTTGTTTATTTCAGAATTATTTGAAATAAAGAAGTGATATAAATCACTGTTGTTGTTGTTATTAATATCATTATTATTAACATATTTGTTGATCAGAAGGGAGATTACCCTCTAATGTTCAAATAGATGATAGAAACTTAGCACGAAAATATACCTCGATTCATTACAGTTCAAATAAATGACATTGAATCTTGAATTTATGCATCTATTCCATGTATGTATGTACGGTATACTAATCTATATACCCGACATTTGCATGCTATAGTATAAATAAATAATATATATTTAACTATAACTCACCTATCATCTGTGATTGTTAAATAATACAAAAATAACCACAAACTAATAATCAAAATGGTGGCCAGAGTCTGTAAAATTGACGTCCGAGCAGGACTAGAGTAGTCTTTATATTTCCGAGAATTCTATCTTTTTTAACAGCAAAATCGTGAGTAGAATTTAGAAATAACTAATAATAATTTTTAATTTAGGGCCCAAAGTACTCCTGACACCATTTGTAGTAACTTAGCTACATATGAAAGGTTACTCACCCAACAGAGGTCTCGAATCGGCCCGTGGAACCAGTGGCAGATGTGCGCAGTTCGGATTCCAAGGTACGTCTGCCGGGCGTCCGTAGAAACGGCGGGAATCAGCTAGCCCGGCAGCCGTGAAACACGAACTACGGAATTGCGGGATACCGCCAGCACCACACAAGTATAGAGTTTTAACAAATTCTAAAATGGAGTAATTTCGAAATACACAATTTAGTCGCAACTTACAGTTTTCAAATGCTAATAATTTACTATATATTCAGTATCAGAATCTCTGTACTCAGATTGTAACCAGGCTTTCGAATATAATACCATCTAGAACTCACTAGATATTGCATGATTCTATCAACAAATATTTCTTGCATGATGTGAAAATCCTTCTATATATCCTACAATTTAGCTCCAGATTGAATCTGAATTATCAAACAACCCCACCCCCAGAATTTACGCATATGGTCAACAAGATGGGTGAAAAGATGGATGGGCTGCCCCAAAATATAATCTGCTTCTTCCTACAGCCCATAGCTAATCCGATCCAAGGCCGGTGCCATTACAACCATCTTAAAGATGTGACACTACCAAGAACTATCATTATTACAATCGCAACGACGATCAGTACTACATGGGACAGGTAAGAAATTGTAAATGATAGTAAGAACCTATGTAATATTGAATGTTAATATAACAAGACAAACACATTTCTCTCTGTCCAGCAAATATATTGTCAATTTATCACATGTCTAATGGCTATATTGTTATAGTACATTGACTTTAACCATGTCTTCCTATATCATATAGTGCCTGTACCAGTTTTACATGTATCATTTATCTTTTTGTTCTATGCTGGGGTTCAAGGTCTAGATATAGTCACCTTTCGTGCTACTGCAAATTGTATATTATATATTAAAATGAATCTGAAACTCAACTAGAATTATAATAATCTCCGGCCACGCTATTTGTCATTGATGCCTTGCATTAATATGTGTACTTGTTTATTTATTTTTTAGATTGACAACCAGAACTTCTTGAAATATTTCTGTTTCTTTTGAGGTTCATCTAATTTCAGCTCAAATAAATGAATTTTTGCTGTTTGTCACACGTATACGCAATTCGACTAATGTTTATTCTTAATCGCATATGGCGTTTCTATGAAATTAGAAAGTTACCAGTTTTCGTTTCTTTAAGTCGATGAAATCAGATTCAGATTAGAGTTTATGCCAAGTATGACACCAATTATATAGTACCATCAACTATGACTCTGATGACCCGTGGACGAAACGGCATGAACCTGAATCAACAGAAGATCAGCCCACCCCCTTCCCCTAGCTGTGAAGGTTTTTTCGTGACGTCATTACGTCATTATTTTTAGAACGGGGAAGCCTGGCCGTCAAGAGGCCACTGAAGTGATAAAGTAAACACAGATCTTGCTGGCCGTAAATCTTATCTTACACCTCATTAGTCCTCTAAATAATAATAGTTTTGGCGGAATGTATTCAATTTCCACTTTATTTGTGTACAATATTGAGAGCAATGATTTATTTACTGCTTTCATACCGTGTTGGAACCAGTATTCGTGCATCAAATGGCTTGCTCATTGTGTATGTGAATGGCGACATTTTTGCTGTTCATGCTCAAATAAGTGTATGATGGTATGAATGGTGATAAATTATACCTCTAGACGACTGAGAGAGGCGATAACTGTATACATGTTTGGTTGGGTTGTGGGGGGGGGGGGGGAATGATAGCAAAATGAATGTTAGTCTAAGTTCATGTGAAAATATTCAGCAGTGTTGTTATTCTTTTAAGTCAGTTTAATTATCCATGGCTGGCAGGAGATATAATATGATAACCAGCTGGGTGTGTCGGATTTTGAGATGCCGGAGCTGATTTGGAGGTGCATATGGGCTGGTGTTGGGGCGAGTGGGATGGAAAGAAGTTTTCGCATGCGTTTCAAGTGCTAGGACAGCTAAGGGCAACCCCACTTATTGTAAGAGGAAATCACTGTTACTATATGCATAAAGTAAATAAGCTTAGCTAACTTTGAATATATGTTGATCATGTTTAATTGTGTATTTAGTTAACCATTTCACCAACAAATCCCTGAAAAAGTATATTCTTTATGATATAAAACGTATTCTGTTGAATATTCTTAAATTAATTTGATTGGAAGCCATTGCTGCCTAAGGCAGCAACACCTGCCAGTCAAATTAATTTCAAAATATTCAATAGTTTTCCTGGATGGTAGCATTGAAAATGAGACATGGGGAATTCAGCGGGATAAATGGTTAATGAATAGCTACATGCCCTTAAGGGTTAAAGCATATGGATGTCTATGATTCATTACCTACATGTACCTGCAACAATGGATACAATTTACATGCTCCCAAAAATATTGCAATATTTATATTTCTACATAAGACTGGACTGATTGTAAAATTTATTGAATTTTCATAGTTTTATTATTTTCCTATCTTTATTTTGCTGTGCTTAGCAAAAACATAGTGAAAGAAACCCTAACCTTCACCATGAAAGATAATTCTCTACATTTACCTACCTCAATTGCTAGAGGCGTGTGATTGGGTTATTATTTTATTGGGCCTCAAGACATGATACCAACTGCTATTGCATAAATTATGTGTATGTAGTTAAAATAACTGAGAACCAACCATGTAGAGCCTCACATCCACTTCAAATTCTGCATTAACATTCTCCTTCGATCAATACTCCCCATTCTATTACTTCTGATATACAGCTGGCCCTGACAGCTGGCTCTAGGACTATAGACTTAGAAAGCTTTACCGACTCCTTGGAACCGGGTACTCGGTTCCCAACTGCCGAGTACCCATCTACCATGAAGCTCATTTCTTGTTTGCATAGCAACAGGAGAATACATGCTTTTTGCAGTTGGAAAGTCTTAAGATTGTTTAAGCCTAAGTCTTTTTACTGTGATTAATTGTGATAGCTTGTGCTTTCTCAAAAGGATATTTTGGATTAATATGGACGCTTCCGATGATAACCAGGTCGTATATTTCCATGTTATTCCATAGTTAAAAGACTTAGGTCTCTAAAATTTTGTCTGTGTCGCATGTTCGAATTTCTAACCCCAAAGAATCTGGGACGTGTGTTAACAACGAAATATGCCAGATGATCGCCTTCCTTTAAATCCCCAACGGGCGATCGGCAGATATGAAATTAGGTGTTGGCTTATCGGTGTTTTAACACGATTATCGGCTGACGTCGTTCTCCGTAAGATCCGAGCGGGTGTCGTCACACCCGTGTTTCTCGGATGTTTATGTGAAGAAAATGTTTCATTAATTCGCGCATCTGATTCTGGGTGCTGCGTACTTTAATTGGTACCAGAAAAACTTTGGAATTTTCAAGTTTTGCGTGTTATCACGATCTGTTTGCAATGATCAGTGGTTTCAAAATTCTTGATTTAGATGTGTGGTCTGCGGTTTTACCGTGTGCTACAGTAGTTTGTTTACATTTTGTTGTTACTTCACATATCGTTTTGGCCTTCGTTAGGAGTATAATTTATATTTATTAGTAAATATACCCCGAATGCTATGCGATATGGTTCCTGGTTCCGTTATACATCCTTGAGGATCAGTGTGTGGGTGTATTATTTCCCGCTTCGTTCTTGTCATAATAATCAATGCGATCTTTGCTGTAATGGTGCGGGAGGGTGACAGTTAATTTATGGTCAAAATATTTGAAAATTAATTGTCTGCCTTCCATTTTTGTTTCGTTCCGCTGGCTTATTGTAGGTTTGGCTTTTTATAGGCCAAGCCAGCCCCGCCATCATGTGTCGAGTGCCACATATCGTACGGGTTCTATACAAGGACCATGTCTGTTTCCACTGTACTAAGTGTAGTCTTGACAGTAGGTGTAACGTTTGCGCTGTGTGGTCGGTTGATATGATGCTTAAGTTCCTTGACAGAAGGACTTGGCAGGGTCTGACGCGGGGTCAGGCGGTCCAAAAGTAAATCATGGAGCGTCCGTTTCAGCCCGTGGGGGAGTTCCACGTCTGCAACCGGAGGTGGCGGAGATGGCACCTCCGGCGTGGTTTGGTCCGGCTAGGCAAGGTGTCTTGCATAGCGTTCTGCCCACGCTGGTGTCGTCCCTGCTGCCAAAAGTTGTAGGGCAGTCTCTCACCATGTTTGATTCAGGCCCTGTCCTTGGACAGGGTTCTGGACTGGCCACCGAGGGAGCCGTTTCGTACGGCCCCCTGGCAGTCCCGTCGGGCTCCGGCCACCTCCGGGTGGTCCAGTAGCGGTGGCCGGTCCGACGGCTCCACAGTTTTCCTTGTCTAGTGACGACTCTTCGGGGTCTGAAGATGAGGAGGCCGAGGAGGAGAGGGTGCTGCGGCCTGTGATGCCGCGGGTGGAGAGCATGGAGGTCAATTCCGTCCTGACGCAACCGTCCTCCATCTGTCTGGCCTGATGAGATATGCTTGATAAAATAGATAGTATAGAAAGAACAATCAATGTTTATTTTAGGTTATGCAAACAGTGCAAGTTCTACAAAATGTTTTGGCATTTGATAATCAGATATGTGCATCTGCAAGTGCCATGCCATGAATTGGTTCAGATAAATTAGGTAGCATTGCCAGTGTTGAATCACTCACTCCATATTAAAGCATTGCTGAACATTTTCCTGCCCCCCCCCCCCCCATCTGCCCAAGCATAGAAACCAATTTGTCTTTTAAATAGGAGTGGAGTAGACTTGTGGTGTATGAGTATCTAGCCATGCATTATTCACTCAGGAATTGCTGAAAATTAGATATGTGGAAGCAAGTTCCTGATAAACAGGGGTGTAACTCTGCCTGTACAGGGAAATTTATAGGCTCTAGATAGCAGATTCAATTTAACAATGACCAGGACTGGTGGTAATTGGAAGTTGTACCAATTCAGTTATCACATTGGATAAATTGGTAAATTTTTAGGAGTTGGAATTGCTAATTGAAATTACTTTGCCCCAAGAATGACTAATTCGCAATTTCTTTTCAATCAGTTTATAATTTTATCAACAGTTTGTCTCCTAACATAGTATAACATATGTAATATAACAAAGTGAGTAGGTTTCGACCCTCTAAAGGCCAAATTGTCCAAAACCAGCACTTGTATTGATCTTGAGATGCCTGGCTCCATAATCAAGCCAGCCATTTCAGTTGTAAATTTTAAAAATTGCCTTCTTTTGAACTCCAAAGGGTAAATGTACATTTTGTGTGAAAAAAAGGGAAACTTTCTTAATGAAATTTGACCTTTAGTGGGGATATTGTCATCTTTGCCAAAAATTGCTTGTGTAGTGGTATGCCTTGGAAGATGTCCATTTGTAAGCCAAGGGAAGATTACTTTTTGAAAAATGAATGGCTGGCTTTGTTACTGGGGCAGTAAAATAAAGTAAAGTAAAAAAAATCTTCCCTTGACCTACAAATGGCCATTCCGTGGTTTCCTCGTCTAGTGACGACTCTTCGGCGTCTGAAGATGAGGAGGCCGAGGAGGAGAGCTTGCTGCGGCCTGTGATGCCACGGGTGGAGAATATGGAGGTCGATTCCGTCCTGGACGGAACCGTCCTCCATCGGCTTGGCGCAAGCCAGGGCAGCGGCTCCGCCCGTGGTTGAGGCCAATCTGGTACCGGGCACCGGTCCCGTGATGGCTGGTTTGACGCCAACTGACATGGTGATGGGTGTGCCGGGCCAGACGTGGTACTCACCTATCTCGCCGGGTCCGGCGGTCAGACATGGTGTGCCATTGGCGCTCGTGGCTGGCCACGGTTCCGTGACTGCTACGGGTCCGCACGGTTTTCCATGCAGGCCTACTCCATGGACTGTGTGTGTTCCATGGGGTGGCGGCGGAACCGTATGGTACCGGAGTTCCTGGCGTGTCAGCCATGGCTCCTAGCTGGGAGGCCGTGGCTGGTAGGTCCGTGAACATGTCAACAGGTGACGTGTTCACGGGTGTGTCCTCCTCGGAAATAGACTGGTCTGAGGCTCTGTCTTGGCTAGCCAGGGTAGACCCGTCTGGTTTCGACCACGGCCGAGGAGGATGCGCCCTGTTCATCGGTGGCATCGATCAGGACGGGGATCTTTCCCGCAGCCCGGATCCAGTCCATTGGACTGGATCCACGGTTTATTGAGTTGCTAGAGGCTCCAGGGAGGTGCGAGCGAGGTGTCGTATTACACAGGGGGAATACGACAGGTATGGTGTTGTACCGTCGGTCACCGAGGATGACTGATGGGTTCTGGGTGTTCAGAGTGCTGGAGGTGGTGGCCCCGCCCCGGCACTGGTGGACAAATCCCAGGGACACCACGATGAAGTCCTGTCCCTTTGTGATGAGGGTGTGAGGGCAGCTATGAGTGGTGTCAACCATTCTTATCACCGTCTTCAGTCGGTGTGGGCTGAAGCGGGGGCAGGCCACCCTGTGCCACCTGTGGTGCTTTCGTGTGTCAATGACGGCCTGGTGCTGTCTATGGACGCATTGGCAAGGGTGCAGGTGCGTGTTACTAAGTCTAGGAGGCAGATGGTTCTTGACCATATGCTTCCGGCTACGGCCTTCAGGGAGCATCTTCTTGGGACGCCCCTGACAGGCCCTAGCATCTTCGGTGGCCGGGCGCAGGCCATCTTAGAAGACAGGGCTAGCATTGCGCAGAATCTGTTGGCGGTGAACCTACAGCTAGAGCTGGTGCGGCAAGCGCACGCACTAGGGGCTGTAGCGAGGCCACTGACCATGCAACCTTCTAAGAAGCAGATGAAGCATAAAGGCAAGGCGAAAGCTAAGCCTGGTGCGGCTTCTGCTTCATCTGGATTTTCTCAGCCGCCTCCGCCGAGGAAAGCCAAGAAGGTTGTGGAGGCTCCTACCCTCCCCAATGTTGCTCCTGATCGGCCGAGAGGTGGGAAGGGGAAGGGGAAGTCCTCAAAGGGTGGAAAGAAGGGAGCGGATCATACCTGAGGGTACGAGAGCTCCCTTCGTATCTGCCTGGACCGCAGCTGTGCGACAGGAACAGTGGTGCCAGTTAGACCAGCCGAGCCAAGACCAAAATGGTTCTCTCTCTCTCTCTCTCGTCAAGAGAGGGGTGGTGGGTGGCGGGAGCGGACCGTGAGCCGGACAACCCCATTAGGCGTCGAGGCGTCTATAGTGGGTGGAAGGCTCATGGATTTCGTCGAGGCTTGGCGAGGTGTGACATCAGACAGTCTGGTCCTGGGATGGTTATCCCAGGGATACATGCCAGAGTGGTGGGACTTTCCACCACAGAATCTGTCTTTGGCACCTGTCTGGACATCCGTACCAAGGGAATTAGACAAGTTAGAAGCCATTCAAAACGAAGTGTCAGGTTTGCTTCAGAAGGGAGCAATAAAACCAGCAAACCGGAACACTCCAGGCTTCTATTCAAACATGTTCCTTGTCCCCAAGAGCACAGGGGGATGGAGACCCATACTCAATCTCAGGCCATTAAATTGGTTTATCGATACGCCTCGGTTCCAGATGGAAACTCCGACGTCGGTAATGGCAGGATTGAGGAAGGGAATGTGGTGTGTGTCGATCGATCTGAAAGATGCATATTTCCACATCCCAATGAACAGGAGTTGTCACAGGTTTCTGAGATTTGCGTTTCAGAATCAAGTATGGGAGTTTATAGTCCTCCCATTCGGCCTGTCGACAGCTCCAAGGGTTTTCACGAGAGTGGTCCTTGCGGTGACAGCGTATCTCAGAAAAGAGAACGGGGCGCTACACACCTACATAGACGATTGGCTGATCAAAGCAGACACATCAGCCGGGTTAGAGGTGGATACTGCTCTGACTCTGAAGTTACTTTCAGGTCTAGGCTGGATAGTCAACAAGGATAAATCCGAGTTGACACCCACTCAACATTTCGTTTATTTAGGGATGTGATTCGATCTCGAGGAGGGCAGAGTTTACCCGTCAGAGCCCAGAGTGGTGTCTCTGTTAGCCATCCTCAAGAGTTTTCGATTGGGAAACCACATTCAGGTGAGGCGATTTCTTCAGATGCTGGGCATGATGGTCTCCATGGAGCAGGTGATCCCGTACGCTGCTCTAATGCGAAGACCTGTCCAGTTGTATCTGATGTCTCTGTGGAAATAGAGAACAGAACCCCTGTCAAAACTGGTGCCAGTTTTGGAGCCAATAATGTCACATCTTGTATGGTGGAAAGAGTGTCAGAATCTCCTAGTAGGGGTTTCGCTGCACCTACCCCACCCCCAGCTGTTCGTGTACACAGATGCATCGCTGGAGGGGTGGGGGGGGGGGGCCAGCCTCGGAGAACACCAGATCTCGGGCACATGGACTCTCCAGGAGAGCTAGCTGCATATCAATCTGTTGGAAATGATGGCAGTGGAACTGGCATTGGAAGAATTTCTTCCAATGATCAGGGGCAAGGCGATATTGATACGGTCGGACAATTCGACGGTAGTATCATACATAAATTTCCAAAGCGGGACCAAGTCACCCACACTGTGTATCAAAGTTTGGCACTTGATTCAATGGTGCAGGAATTACTCGGTTGTTTTGAAAGCAGCTCACATTCCTGGGTGATTGAACATTCTGGCGAATGCTTTGTCTCGCAGACAGAGAATTCTGTCTCAACCCTCCAGTTCTACGAAGGATCTCCGAGCATTGGGGCAAACCCAACATGGACTTGTTCGCCACAAGGGAAAATGCTCAAATCATGACTTATGTCTCGCCGATTCCAGATCCAAATGCCGTCGATACAGATGCTCTGGCGATAAGCTGGAGAGGGATGCACGCTTACGCGTACCCACCCACCATTCTTCTGCCGAAGATATTGGTGAAGATCAGGGAGGAACCGTGCCTGGGCCTGCTAATAGCGCCATTTTCGCCCAGCAGGGTGTGGTTCACGGATCTTCTAGATCTGCTGGTGGAGAACCCAGTGCAGTTACCCGAGATTCCGAACATAATCTCCCAGGCCAAGGGACGCTTCCTACACGAGCGTCCCGAAATGTTCAAATTGACTGCGTGGATGTTATCAAACAATGTTCCACGTCGGAAGGCTTTTCTCGACAAGCTGCTGATTTCATTGCAGCTGCGAGAAGGAGGTCAACCTTCAAGTCATATAACAACAAGGTTAACAGATTTGCAGACTGGTGTGAAGAAAAGGGTATTGATACCTTTCAATCCACTATTCAACAAATAGCAGACTTTCTCTGTGAGCTGTTCTTTTCAGAACTAGCTCCCATCACAATTGCTGGATACAAGTCAGCTTTGGCATCAGTTATCCCTTGTCTAGCCAACAGGGATAGTCCAGAGGTGGCCCAGTTAAATGTGATGGTCAAGGGAATGAGCAATCTCCGACCGAGACAACCGGTAGTCATTCCAGCCTGGAGTCTATCTTTAGTGCTTAATGTACTGGCCAAGCACCCTTTCGAACCGTTGCGTTCAGCTAGTCTGAAGCATTTGACTCTAAAGGCGGTCTTTCTATTGGCAGTTTCCTCAGCTAGAAGGCGCAGTAAGATCCATGCACTTTCAGCAGAGAGGGACCGATTTATTGTCTCTGGAGAGGGTCTGCGTCTTCTGCCAAGAGCAGAGTTTATGTCAAAAATCAATCTTTGAGATACCCCGGCAAACCGATCATTATACCGAAACTAACAAGGTTTGATCATGATGCCAGTGTCCGGTGCCCAGTCCGTGCTTTGACTAAGTACAGAAACCGGACAGACTCGTTACGGTCGAACGATAGATATCTGTGGATCTGCCATAAGAAGCCATATGGTGCCGCATCCATGGATTCTATCTCTCGTTGGGTAGTCGAATGCATTCAGACTACCCATGAGATTGCGACTGGGCCCCAGGTGCAATGCGCAAGGGCACGCGATGTTAGAGGAATAGCCACCTCGACCGCCCTTTACAATGGTGTTCCGTTAGCGGACATCATGGCCATTGCACAATGGCACTGTGAGTCCTCTTTCACAGATTACAATATGAGGGATGTGTCAGACTCAGCCAATCCACTCGCTTTAGCTGTTTTGGAACGATAGTTATGTGACCACACTGCTCTTCTCCCTTTTTTTGACTTTGGTAAGAAAAGAATTTAAAAGCAGACATGGTCGAGCGAGAGGATGACAACCAGATTGTGTCACTGATGGCCGGACCAATGAATGGAAAACCATAGCACCATGACCATCGGAGTGTGGGACCACCACGCCTTCTACATCAAGAACATCTCCAAGCTGGCACATACACTAGTCTGTAGTCACTGTCAGCAGAGGTTTACACAGGCATACAGTCTTCACACCATGCTGATCACTGTACAGGTGGCAAAACAAAAATCGTGTGTCCTGGCGAGAAGGTTGAGGCACCACAGTCTGCGTATGAGAAAGCCTTCTATCCGCCCCAACCATCCAGTTCAGCGGCTACTCGTTGGATCGAGTATGAGTCGAGAAACAGAGGCATCCACATACACTATGTAGAGTGTGAGCACGGTGGCGAGCGTTGGATCGAGGGTGCTCCCGTAGATGGTTATGATCCGACCACCAACACCGTTTACCAGTTCCATGGCTGTCACTGGCACGGGTGTGCACAACACCAGCGAAGTGAGGATGCCGAACAGAGATACCACAAGACAGTCCTGAGAGAGGAGAAGCTGTCCTACGGAGACTCTCACGATCAAGAGTACTCACATACCTATCTCTGTGTCAGTTGGCTGCTCCTTAGAGGGCGCCACGAGTGAGCCCACTCACCTCTGCAATCCTGACCCCAAAGAACTGATCAGAGAGTTCATGCTGGAGATCCAATGGTGAGCATCTCTAATCCGGACAAGGGTTAGGGCACAGTACATACCGACAGACCTGGACAAGCTCCCAAAGCGACAGCAGCGACTGATCAACGAGTGGTGTGACCAAGTGCCTGTACTGGGGTTCAACTCTGAGCGGTATGACCTGAACCTCATAAAGAAGTACTTTGTCGATGAGCTGACTGACAGTACAGGTACAGTGAAAGTCGCCAAGAAGGCTAGTCAGACCATGTACCTCATAGCACCTGAGCTATGGTTTCTCAATGTGCTGAACTACCTCGGCCCAGGAGTCTCGTACGAGGTATGGGTCAAAGCTTGCGGGTGTACACAGCAGAAGAGCTGGCTCCCGTATGAATGGTTTGACACACATGAGAAGCTCATCTATCCAGGGCTTCCTGACTACTCAGCATGGACATCTAAGCTCAAGGGTGGCTACCTCTTGACGCGAACAGAGTGGGAACAGTGTAACCAGACATTCAGCGAGCATAGAATGCGGACATTCGCCGACTGGCTGCGATACTACAACAACCTGGATGTCAGTCCATTCATCGAAGCCCTAGAGCGGATGCGGGAGTTCTACACAGAACGAGAAATAGACATCCTCAAAGATGCGTCTCTCCCAGGTGTGTCACTGCAGTACCTCCTACGTGGAACCGCTCAGCACATGCCGGATGTTAGCCATGTGCTGCCAGATGGGGTCCATACCGAGCCCATCGAGTATCATGTTAGCACCCTAGGGGGTGGTAGCAGTGTGACTTCAGGGACTAGCTGAAGCTCTTCTACGACAGATGGTCGCCTAGGCACTCCGTGCTGGCATGCCAGGTAGTACAGTGTAGGTCACCCCACTGCCTCCACATACCTGTCAAGCCTGTGAACATCTATCGATCAGTTAGGATCTGTTGCACGCCGTCGACCACCTTCCAGCTCACCAGGCTTATACAGGTACCGAATCAGAGCATCAGGTAGGCACTCCTCTCCCTTGTTTGCTCCTCTAGAGCTGTGACCAGCAGAGTGTCTGATAGCTTCTACCGGCTTCTTCCCGATTAGCCTAGTAACCTCGGCAGTGGATCTCTCCACCACAGCAGGCAGCCCTCTCACCCATACTCTAGAACATTCACTCGGCGCGGACATTTCCTGGGCGTATTGGTGTGGGAACAGTCTCTCTTCCAGAGTCCGATTCCACCGCTCAACGATAGCCTGGGCATGGTGATGCCCTACCTCACCTCGCCTAACTGCTATGCCATGTTTCCGCATGAGGGCTGCAGTCTCCCCTCTGAACTCCTTACCCTCATCCACCTGCAACAATTCCGGCCACTGGAGGGGATTTTCCGTAGCCTCGTAGACACCCTAGAATGCCTAGGCAACCGGGCCATCTGTCTTGTCTGTGAGCAGTACTGCCACCTTGTATCTGCTGGTGACATCGACGATGGTGAGGGCATACTTGTAGGTCTTACGACCAACCGAGTCGTGTGGAAGGAATAGAACATCTGCCTGGTGAACTCTGTTTGGGACAGTTTCCTCGAAATGGGCATGCCTGATGTACCGTGGACGAGGTCTGTATATCTGCCACATCGCCTGGTGGCTGAGCCACTGGCTAACTCTCCAATGTGAAGTTGTGGCCCTTGCGACGTGCAGCCTCGAGTAGTTGAGGGGGCTCACGGTAATATCCACCAGGCTGATAGTAGAGTTCCTCAAGAAAGACAGTTGATAAACTCCTGGATTTCATCACTGACGTCCACACCCATCCTGTCACGCACGGCCTGGGTGAACTCTAAACAGATGAACAGACGGCCGTCATTCATTCAACCATCACTGAAAACCTCCTCAAACACCTCCGTACACTGGCGTCTAATCTCTGCTGGATCCTCACTGAACAGTAGTTTATCGACCAACCCTCGGAAGTTAAGGGACTTGACCAGGTCGTACAAAGATTCCATCCTTATATAGTACAGCTTAAATGTTCGGCGGACCAGATGGCCATGAGCGCTATGGCAATGTATGGTAGCTAAGGGCCTGCGACTCCGAAGAATGTACCTACTCCTGAGGCGATGGCTGGTATGGCTTCAGAAATCTTCTCCACCCCATGGAGAGCATTGTTGCCGATCTTGCGGACCGTCTCGCCAGCCTTCGTTGTGAACAGAGCGATCAGAGCCCCAACTGCTGCCAGCAGACCGATAGAACCTTTTACGTAAGTGTGATAGATTCCTATCGCTCTGTGTACTAGCTTGCGGGATTCAGGCGTGGTCTCTACTACATCATCATATTCAACCGTGGTCTCCGCTACATTGTAGTCGTCTGCATCATAATCATCCTCCTCATCACAGTCCTCGTCATCTATATCCTCGACTGGATCAGCCTCTGGTTCATACATCGCTCTGGGGATCCGTCGCTGGGGCAGTTATATAGTAGCTTTAAACTGTAGTCTATAGCATGGCCTCCGCAATCTTGAATGCAGGCGTGTTTGCCTTAGCGAACTGGGGACTCAGCTTCGCTGACAAGAAGGTGGCAGAGGTCGAGCGTGAGTGTCATAACAAAGCACTCGAGCATATGCGCCAGAGGGAGGCATGCCGACGCCAACTCCGTGCTCAGGCCAACCAGAGCCTCATAGAGGAAGATGAGTCTCAATGAGTACTACGAGGCTGTAAAGATATCTGAGCCAATGCTCGACTATGAAGCATCGACAGGTCAGAAGACAGCAGAGCTTATAGTAGTGGTGGCAGCTGCACTGGTGATGACAGGTGTCGTGCTGTATGAACGCTCAAGCTGAATACCTGATGTGTTCGACATGCATACCTTAGCATAGCCAAAGTAAAGTACCGTCACACCTAATGAGCGAGTCCTAGCTATGAGGGTTCTGATGTTGAAGCTGAGCCGGTTGCCCTGATTAGGTGGGATGTCCCTGCCCCTGAGGTGGTGACGGCCCTCAAGTGCTGACTCGAGGTCGTCGCTTCCACTGGTTAGGCACAGAAGTGCATATGACTTAGTTTTCTGTCTGTAGAGTTGGCAATCAGCCAGCTCGCGTACCTCACCAAGAACATTGGTCCCAGCAACCACAAGCTTGAAGTCGTCTAGCTTATCCACCTGCTGGATGGCTCCTCCCTTCTGAACCAGGATCGCAAGAGCAACACAGTCTGATGCACCATGATGCAATGTCAGCTCTACCCATTGGTTAGCTGTGGCTTAGACCTGCTGGTGTTCTCGCTCCACATGCACGATACGCTGTTTGGAACCCATTTGCTTCAGCTCCTGGTCATTCTCGTCATGCCAGACATGAAGTCTTGGAGCATTCATCGTCGCATCTGCGAGCTGCTCAGTGTACACCCGGAGGAACATCCTATCCTGCATGGCAGCCAGATTCACGTGTGTGTTCTCGAGGAGGGTTAAGAGTGGAACTGCCACAGGCTTCTCGACACCTGCCAATAGTTTGAACCCCTCATTGCACCCCACAACGTTGTACCCATTTCCCTTCGCATAGAGGGTTGGGCCATGGGCCAGCGGACCTAGGACTCGGTACTCATCGTTCACATAGGTGGTGTCCATGGTGCTGTTGCTCTGCATGATCTCCCACCTGTTCAGAACCTGCGGGAGCTCTACTGTCTGTCCTATTTTGCTCTGAAGCTTGAACTTGAGTGTCATGTTCTTGATCTCGTGGATCTGTGCCGAGATTGAAAAGTCAATGTACTTCCCAGCAGCGGACAACGGGTTCTCATCGTGTATACTGGGTCCAATGACCGTCAGGCAGTCCTTCCGAGGATCAGTGCGGTGCGATGTCGTGGGTTCAATGGCCCCCATCTGGATGTTGCACATACTGCAGCATGTTTAAGGTCTGGATATATAGAGGAGTTAAATGGCTGCCATGTTTGGTAAGGTTCTCTAGCAGATTGTCTATAGGCAGCAAGACAAGTCGGCACGACAGTCAGCATGACAGCCACGGCATGCACTGTCCCACTGTGAGGTCCGAGGACTGCTTCGTGACATCAACATTATCCACGAGCGAGCCAAGGTCTCACCTCCCTCTGAGGAAGGAGAGCCAGCTCGTAGTACAAAAGAACTCCTAACTCGGATACTCTACCGGAAGTTTGACAGCACCCAGGGCAGGACACTCGACCTACCTCCTGTGGCCCAAACCAACAGTCCTGTTATTCTAGCTCTCCAAAGGGCGAGGGTCGACCCCAAAGATCTACTAACGGTCAGGAAGTGGACTGCCGTATTTAGCCTCCATAGCCAGGAAGAGCGAGATATGCTGGATAGCCTCCGGTCTGGAGCAAATAACTACTTCAGGGAGTAGGTCAGTGCCGCTGTAGCGGAGAGCCATGACACCGGTCATGCAGAAGGTACTCAGGAGGGGTTCACTGTTGGCTGCAAGGAGGCTGTTGAGCACATCTTCAATGAAGAAGGGTGCAGGAGATTGGCCAGTAATCTGCCAGCATTTCTGAAATTGCCAGATAACTACCAGGACTACCTCATCAAATCCGCTTGCAAATCAGATGCTCGTCGCGCATGGACAACGTGGATCTTCCGTGAGAAGTTCCAGAAGAAGAGAGCCATAGATTTTGACCCTCAGTGGGTAGAGTTTAAGCGACAGGCTTCTGACGAAACTGACGAAGTTCCTCAAGCTTCTGATGAAGTTCATCAAGCTTCTGACGAAGGTCCTCAAGCATCTGAAGAAGTAGTAGAGACCACGGACGAAGTTCCTCCGCCTTCTGATGAATGAAAAAAAAGTTGCGGCAGCTGCGACAGCCTGTCAGCGATGACGTGTAGAGCAGGCTAGTTTCCTGGCTGGATTCAGCTTGTAGGTGAAGGTCTGCGCCTTTTCCAGAGTTAGCTTCAAGTGTGACAGCTCACCTGTCTCCTTGTTGCTGAAGATGAAGCGGTACAGCTCAGCTGCCCTCTGTACACCCCTTTGGTCTCCTTGAGGGTTAGGCTGTCGTATATGGTCTCGAGCAGGGCACGTCCACACTTGGAGCTGAAGTATAGCAACCAGGCATTGTGGCGGATGTCTGGTGAGATCTCGCGGGTGTACTTCTGAAAGAGGATGAAGACAGTTATCTTTGTGTGCCGGATGCGCCTGGTGATGTTGCTGAGGTAGGTGACTGTCTTCTGGTCCATTTCAGGGTCATCGATAACTAGAACAAGTGGGTCTGTCAGTCGGGCTGTCAGCAGCTTCTCCATCAGTGCTTGCAGGTTCTGCGTCTTGGTGTTTGGGCCATTGTACCATTGATCATTACTGTCAACCGCCTCAGCGGCGGAATTAGACACCAGAAGGATGTATTGAGAGTGTAGATGTTCGGCCAGGAGAGCCCGCAGCAAGATGTTTTTCCCATGTCCTGACGGGGCAATGATCAGCACTACCTGGCCAGCATCGGCCGGCCTACTGTCGAATGGTACAGACATGCGTGCGGAGGATGGTTAGCACTTGGTCGGTGGTAGCCTCATCTATATCTGGGAGACTAAGCGGCAGTACTTCCTGCACCAGCTCTTTCGCCTGCAGAGCGGGGAATCCTGCACCTCCGGTGGATACGAAGGATGCGATGGAGGCGTCAAGCATGAAATCCCATCAGCAGTTGTGAAGATAGCGTAGAGGGCCTGTGTCAGCACCCACAGTGTCTAGTACATCCAGTATCTGTATGATACATGCACGGGAAGTCATGACTATCCTGTGGGCTTAAGCGGCAAATTAAAGAACCCTGTCCCCTTCACCTCTGGTAGCCGGAGGCTGTCAATAGCACCTGCACCTGTTTTGCCGTCGACAGTAATACTGCTCAGGCTGAGGGTGTCTACCTTGAGATTCGCTCCATCCTGTCGGAATGAGCTCCGTGGTTTCAGGAGATCCTTAACCAGGTCCTATGCATAGGACTCAGCCATAACCTTGATGGCTCCAGCCTCATCGACTCCGAACATACCGAGCATTGTCGCCCTCTCCTTGATGCCCATCCCCTTGTATACGGTCTTGGCCTTGTTAATGGCCGATTGTCCTACCGTATCAGTGTTCCCGATGAGATCTCGGGCTGGGATGGTACCTCGGATCTCCCGCTGGTCTCCCTTCTCATCGAAGTCTAGGAAGGAGATAGGGGCAACAGTGTCCTCTGAACTGAGGCATGCCTCACCCAAGTGAGCAAGATCACCTAGGTCTTTGCTTTCTAGGTCTGTGAGTGACAGAGTCATAGTCATATACAGACGGCTTAATCCTACTAGTCATACCCCCAGTGAGATAGTTGGGCATAGGAGGACCACGCAGTCGGCCAAGGGAATAGGTAACAGTGCTCAGGGTACTGGCCCTCTCTGCAGGGGCACGCCTGGTTGGCGGTCCACCATTCCCGGGCATTGGCAATCCTCAATCCGCATGCTCGACTATGGGCTACACACCACCCTCCAGCACGCCATGCCTCATATGCTGCCGGGGTCGCGTGATCCATCTCACTATTCAGAGGGGTTAAACGTATGCGACGATGATCTCAGCCATTGCACTCATTGCTAGCCCTAGAACCGCGGCCTCCATTAGTGTAACACGTTCACCCATGATCATGGCGGCAACAGTGTAGGAGGCACCACTAAGGGCGATCTTTGGGACGGGGTGAGTTATTCCGAGACAGTGCCCGGCCACGCCACTCACCACTGTAGCGAGGACAGCCGCAGTGGCGGCAGGAAGAACCTCATTTCCCCCTGTCATCTTCACCACGGCCACATTCGCCACCACGTTACTGGCGACATGGACTGCCAGAGGTTTTGCTTTGGTCAGTAACGTCTGTGTCTTGGTTCGCAGCAGGTTCTCCACCTTCTGAAGACTCGCCTGGCTCTTGGGCAGTTGCTTCACGATCTGTACCGTTGACGTCATTGTTTAAGCACTGAGTATACAACGCGGTTAAACATCTGCGTCCCCTGTCGAGAGAGCTAATAAGATCTTCCCAGTCTGCATCTGCCAGGTGGCCGGGTTGGTACTCAGGAATATTCATCTCTCTATTGAGACATCTTAAACATGTCCGGGCTCATGCTATGCGAGAAGTACTATGATGTCTTCCGGAGGGAGTTGAAGGACTACAAGAAGAAGACACCAAATGAGCTCGCTCAGCTCTCCGGTGCTGAGCTGACAGAGGAGCTGACAGCTATGAAGCTCTATCTAGGATTTGGCAAGGAACAGATATGCTTCATCGAATACCTTATCATGGGTGGGAGTATCGTCAAGCAGCTCCTGCGAGCTAAAGGTTTCTACAAGGATCGGGAGTATCTGTCAGATGTGTTCCAGCAGTTGCAGACTGCCATGGCCTCACCGGACTCAGAGCTGAACAACGCTCTGCAATACTACAAGCTGGAAAAAGGATGTGCTGCCGAACCCTCCAGCCCTTGGATGTGCATGTTGGCAGCGTGTATAGGGGCTGTAGGGCATGCAAAGCTGGTTCAGTGTCTCA
The DNA here is from genome assembly GCA_034401795.1 of Chaetoderma sp. LZ-2023a. Taxonomy (NCBI): domain Eukaryota; kingdom Metazoa; phylum Mollusca; class Caudofoveata; order Chaetodermatida; family Chaetodermatidae; genus Chaetoderma; species Chaetoderma sp. LZ-2023a. The sequence continues at coordinate 78,074,140 of CM067368.1, forward strand.
CCGTGGTCCCCACTGCTACTGTAGAGAGTCAGGATAGTCTTATAGCTGATTTGCTAACAGTGGAGTAGGCTGATCCCGAGCGCCACGATAGCTAGGCCTGACACCACACGTAGAACTACCACGGGAAGCGGTGTCATGTCGACTGGCTGCAGTGTCGGAGCGCCTGGAGCTGCCATGTTGACTGGCTGCAGTGTCAGGGTCGGAACGACTGTATGGCTCGTACTACGCGTAGGTGTGTTGATGGCAGTGTTGAAGCCGAAGTGGACACCGGGGGAACTCCCCTCAACTATCATGTTGTTATAGCCCCTGACTTGGAGGTCCTCAATGTTCACGATCATGTTGCTCGGAATTAACCGTAGGTGTGGCGAAATAGCAAAGTCAAGTTTGCGACGGGCCTTCTGCAACCCCTGCTGGAACTTAGCAATAAGACTAGTGGGGTCTGCCACGATGATCATATCCTCAACGAGACTGATGAACATGGCCGGAACCTCTGCTCTGCTGACACCATCTATGGAATAACGCAGCTGGGTCTGTGCCGTAAGGAGGCAGTAGCACAGTGCTTCCAGGGACTGGTTGATCCGAACGATCTCTGCTGGTGTGAGGCCTGAGGTGGTGTGTGGGACAAAGTACTTCCACTCATCTAGATAGTCCTGGCACAAGCCAGTGATGTGCATATTTTGCACCAGCGCTCCAGGGTCAGAGTGTGGATCGAACGAGAATGTCGCTGTCTTCCGACGGCCTACTCGTCAGGGGGTTCGATAGGGGAATCCTGAGTAGTCATGTCTCGGTTCACCGTACATAACCCCTAGACTGCTGTTGTCACCACCATGCCACCGATAGTCTGGGTGAGCACTGAACTCTCTCTGTAGTCTGCTGGCCGCTGAGACGCTATGACTGTTGAGCTGTGGGTCGAAGGTGTTTGTATCAGGGAGGCTTGCACCCAGCTCATGGAGGATTCGTTGCACTGTGAAGTACACGTGGAATCTGAGACAGCTGGTGATGAGCACAGCTTCAGGAGTACCAGAATAGGAGTGAAGCAGGGTGGAACTTACTCCACATCCTGCCGTGGCACACCACATGGCAAAGTTCAGCTGCTGATTCCAGTATGAGAGGCTTGGAGCAGCCATCCACATGTGAGCTTGCTTCGCATCCTTGATGGTGATGGGGCGGTTGGTCAGCGGTCGTGGGCTGACGGAGAAGCTGGTTCGAGACCATCCATCCACTGTGATGGAGAATGGTGTTAGCTCTGGTATATCATCCAGTAGACCTCTCAAGGCAGTCAAGGGTGTACCCAGGAGGGGCGGTTGGCTGCGGATGACTGTCATGAGGTTCAGTGGGAAGGCCATGTATACTGGTGTTCTTAAAGCTACCGTACAGGCAGCACACTATTTGTAGTCGTCACGACTCCAGAGATCAGCGAGGCGACCTCGCCGTAACATCTCGTTTTTTAACTCCTCCATATCAACCCGCCCGCTGGAGCCTTTGAGGTATTGCTGTCGCACTTTAGGTTTCTCCGTGCGGTACAGGGCTTGGACCTTCAATATATGGTGGTTGTCTTCATCGGTGACCTGGCCATCCTCGAGAGCTTTGCTGACAGACTCGTCGATAGTCCGTAGCATACTCTGTGCCAGTGCCACATACGTAGCATGCTTCTCCAGCCTCCTTGTGATCTGCCGCTGTCCCACCCCCAAGCCCGTGGCCAAGACAGTGGCGGCTAGTGTCACGCCACCCAGCGAGATGTGGCCACAGCTGCCACCCCAGCACTGGCTCCAATCACACCCGCAACAGTGGTTGTACGCGCGAGGACGTTGTAGGCTGTCTTATATCGCCTCCGCATTCTGCTGTACTTTTCTGCCTCATGGCCAAGATTCTGTCTTATGGTATCTATCTGCTGGAATCGCCAGCCGTGGATGGTACCGCCCTCGTCAGCCATCCGGGAGGGGTATATTTCTGGTTGTTTCCGCCACTCTGGTTTTGCCATAGTATACCTGGAGATTAAACCTGCATCACCTGCAGAATCTGCTCATGAGTCCTAGAAGGGTACATTTTGGAAAGCCTGGCGAACCGTGCCAGCTTGCTGGTTTCAAGACAGACGTCACTTAGACAGAGGTCATCCAGCACTATGTTGGGTGCCAGTAGCTTTCTGAGACGTGACATCTGGAACTTCACCTTATGACCAAGATAGTAGGTCCGCCGCTGGATGGCTTTCTTGGTCTTACACTTCTGCGCCATCTCCTCTTCCCACTGTATGACATCAAGCTCATCCTCGTCTGTGAAGACACCTGGCTCATCGTCATATGTGAAGCCATCTGGCTCATCGTCCCGCTTACTCTCTGGCTCATCCTCGTCCACGGTCTCCGCTGCATCGTCCACGGTCTCCGCTACATCTGGCTCATCGTCGTATGTGAAAACATCGTCCCGCTTACTTTCCTCCAGGAGGGCCTGCTAGTATCGGGAACCTTCACTGTTCCTTCGCCTCCTTACAAGGCTTGCATTCCGTTGATACCAGCTCTCCCGCTGTAGTCGCTCTCCTTCTTGTTGCAGTGCGAGAATCTGTTCGTTTAAGGCCTTTATCTGTGCAGGGGTCATGAAGGGGCAACCCTGTAGCAGGCTCTTCATCATCTCGGCAAATGTCAGATATTCCTGGTGTGATATCATGTTGTCGCCAGGTCAATGAGTGATAAGAGTGTAAACTCTAAATTGGCGTCCGATATCCCATCCGTGCTGGCATATATGTTAATGGAGGGGCTGTCAAGCAGGTGATTTACAGGTGTGAACAGGCTAACACTGATAGCTTTCCATAGGTTGCTGTTGGCACCTGGGAGATACTCTATCACATGCCGGCCGACTTCTACCAGTGAGCTGCTGTATGCACTGCCCGGACATTGATGTAGCACATTGGCGTGCATGTATGTTGTGCCTGCTGGGGCACCTCGAATAGGACCCATTCTACACGGTACTGTACCACCTATCTCCCCTCTAGAGAGGGTGAAATTACATTCTCACCACCGGGGAGCATCAGTTGGACAATCGGCATGGTTATATGTCTTGTTTAAACTCCTCCTATAGCGTGCTATGGTACCCATATTTGCTCACTTGACTGGTCTTGCTGACCTGGCAGATGTGTACGCAGTTGATGCTGCCAAGGTAGAAGAGAGCGATAGCAAGTCATTCGGCCTACAGTACGAAGCAAGCTCAAAGGCATTCTCCCTCAACCCCATTGGTGGTGATGAGGTGGAGCTGCTTACAGACCTCAAGGATGTGACGAAGGAGCGCCTGGGTCACAACATAGATGACCACAAGATCATGTTTCGGTACGATTTCCCGAAGAGGAAGTACATCCTCGAGCCGTTGATTGAGCTCTCGGATACAGAGGTGGCAGACATCAACACCCTAAATAACGACCTCAGCTTTCATCTGGTCAAACCCTATTCGAGCTGTGCCCCACCGATGGCCCATGATGGCCTACTATTGACCCTGGCAAAAAACCTGCAGTTCATATTTGAGAAGAATGAAGTGTGGTACCGCGCTGGACCTGAGGGTGACTGGCAAACGTGGTTGCCCCTATACAGGCCTCCTGCAGTCATTGACATAGAGGTTACTCCCCTCTCCACTGTTGTGAAAAAGGATGGGACAGTTCGAAAGCTCTACAATTGGGGATCATCCTGCCTCACCTACATAGGTGAAGGTGTCTCCCTGACGAGGGTGGGTCACCGGATCGGGGTTACAGGTGGAAAGTTCCTGCTGCGTCATCCATTCGATGGACCAGAAGAAGCTGTTAACCTCCAGGAGGGAACCCTACGGGTAGATGGTGTGTCACATGTCTCCAAAGTCAAGGGTGCTCTTAAACTGCTTCAGCAAGTCGGACTCACTAGCCCGCAAACGACTCATATAGTCCTAGAGCTACGTTTCTTAGCCGGCGGCAGAGTGAAGCAGCTAGCCCCTGCCCCTACCTCGGCGATCCGTGGTGGCCCCCGTCTCAACAACCTATGCCCCAGGGATTGAGAGGGCAGTGGGGGCTCATTTATCTAAATAGGAATCCAGTTGAGGGAGGTGGGGGATCATTTGTCTAAATGGAAATCCAGTTGAGGGAGGTGGTATCATTTTACTACCGACACTACTACTAACATTCTGGCAGATGCTTTGTCCCGCAGACAGAGGATCTTGCCGACAGAATGATCTTTCAACCCTCCGGTTCTACGAAGGATCTTCGAGCATTGGACAAACCCAACGTGGACTTGTTGGCCACAAAGGAAAATGTTCAAATCATGATTATGTCTTGCCGATTCCAGATCCAAATGCCATCAATACAGACGCTCTGACGATAAGCTGGAGAGGGATGCACACGTATGCGTATCCACCCACCATCCTTCTACTGAAGGTGTTGGTGGAGATTCGAGAGGAACCGTGTCTGGTCCTGCTGATAGCGCCATTTTGGCCCAGCGTGGATGTTATCAAACAACGTTCCACATCAGAAGGCTTTTCTCAACAGGCTGCGAGTTTCATCACAGCCGCGAGAACGAGGTCAACTTTCAAGTCGTATAACAACAAGGTTAACAAATTTGCTCACTGGTGTAAAGGAAAGGATCTCAATCCCTTTTGATCCACTATTCAGCAAATAGCAGACTTTCTCTGTGAGGTATTCTTTACAGGATTAGCTCCTGTTATGATTGCTGGATACAAGTCAGCTTTGGTATCAGTTATCCGTTGTCTAGCCAACAGGGATAGTCCAGAGGTGTTCCAGTTAAATGTGATGGTGAAGCGAATGAGCAATTTCCGACCGAGTCAACCGGTAGTAATTCCAGCTGGACTCTATCTTTGGTGCTTAATGTGCTAACCAAGCACCCTTTCGAACCCATGTATTCGGTTACTCTAAAGCATCTGACTCTTAAGGCAGTGTTTCTATTGGCAGCTTCCTTAGCCAGAAGGCACAGTGAGATCTACATGCTTTCAGCAGAGAAGGACCAATTTATTGTCTTTGGAGAGCAGAATTTATGTCAAAGAACCAATCTTTGAGATATCCCGTCAAACCGATCTTTTTCCCGAAACTTACATGGTATGATCATGATGCCAGTGCCTGGTGTCCGGTCCATGCTTTGACTATGCGGTCAAAGGATAGACATCTGTGGATCTGCCATAAAAAGCTTTATGGTGCAGTATCCATGGATACTATATCTCGTTGGGTAGTTGAGTGTATGCAAACCACCCACAAAATTGTGACCAGTCACCAGGTGCAATCTGCCAGGGGTCATGACATCAGAGGAGGAGCCACCTCGACTGCCCTATACAATGGTGTCTCATTAGAGGACATCATGGCCATTGCACAATGGCACTGTGAGTCCTCATTCATGGACTGCTTACTATATGAGGGATATATCAGACTCAGCCAATCCATTCACCTTAGCAGTTTTGAATGCTGGATAATGGACCACACTGATCGTTCTCCTTAAAGTTCTCATCTATTCATGTAAGATACATATCCTACCTAAATTTAGGACTATTTGTTACTTTGTGTTACTTTAAGCATTACGAGAATGGTTTTATACCAAGAATTGCGCACCGGCGAAGACAATAGAGTCTGAAATAATGGCGTGAGCAAATATCTACATGTATCTAAAATGGCGTCTACAGCTATGAATAGATGAGAACTTTAAGTAGAATAGTGCTAAATTTAGAGATAGACAGACACAATCAGCGAGATGATTCCAATGAGTAAAGTCATGATGGGCCATGGTGTGATGGTTGTGGCGTCGTGTCTGAAATCCAAAAGTCATAAGGTAATCCAAGTTTGACTGGGTTTTTTATTATGTTTATATATTCATGTTCATTCATCTTATATATGCATGCTCATTCCCAGGCTTTTGTGTGTCAAGAGCTGTTAACCCTCTTGGCATGCTTGTGTTTTCAGATGAGATGCATGTTCGTTAGTTCTCTTCCCTTGCTGGAGAAGGTGGGGGTGGGGGGATGGCCAGTTATGCGAATGTGAGTCGGTCTTAGCTTGACAGTTCTCTTGGAAAAGGCCTTGTGTCAAGTTTGATCTCAATCTTTCTCTAGAGGCACTGAAGTTTTGCATGACTTGCCCCTTCCCACCAGGTTACTGATCAAATCTGGTGTTATCAATAAGTAATATAATGGTAAGTATTGATCGAAGGAGAATGAAGGACATTTCAATATCCCTTTCTCCGAGATCTAACAATACTTACCATTACATTACGGACACTGACTCCCAGCCCCATGGAGGCAAGCCATGTGTCTGTCACGTTTGTAGGCTATGCAAACTACTGGCCGGTTCATGGTTACAGGTACGTGAGTGTTGGATGGGTACACGGTTCCAAGAACCGGCTAGAGCTTGTAAAATCAGAGGATTCTTAGGCCACAACCCCTAGGTGGCTGTTATCAATAAGTAATGTAATGGTAAGTATTGTTAGATCTCCGAGAAAGGGAAATTGAAATTTCCTTCATTCAGTGTTATTATACCACGATCAGCACCACCCCCACCCCACCCCACCCCCTCCAGCTAGGCATAGCATGAGTATTATGTTTTCTTCCTCTCCAGTCATATGTCCATAAATCCCAAAAATCGTGTCACTGTAACTCCATATACTGTTTGAGAGAGAATTGTTTGAAATTTGACAGGATCCTGATTGTACACCATGAAAGGAAGTGCCTACTGTTAAAGATTTTTTCATCGGTCCATCCCGATGGTAACTCTTACATTTTGAGAGAGAAATGTTTGAAACTTGACAGGGTGATTGCTCACCGCCCAAAGATGTGCCTAATGTAAAAATTATCGCTCTATCCCGCCTGTAAGTACAAACATATGTATGTCCATCTCCAAAAATCTTGTCACTGCAAATCCCCCTACAGTTTGAGAGAGAACTGTATGAAACATGCCAGGATGATTGTACATCACCCAAAGATGTGCCTGATGTTAAACGTTTATGCAGCGGTCATGAATGACTGATTTGGATATACTTTTACTCTATAAATGGTTTTGGAAAACAAGCATGTTGGGAATCAACTCATACTGTGGGTGGTGTATGTTAGCCTCCAGTTGACTTTCTCTTGTTATCATTGCGATAAATTTAAAATTATCAAACTATTTTCTACCTATAGGTGCTTTGAGTTCATACTTATCTGACGATGCCGGGGAAGAAGTCTGGTAAAGGAAAGGGCAAGAAGAAGGCAAAGAAGCGAGCTAAAGCTGGTCTGGAATTTGCTGACGTCGTACTACTCCGCTTTCTGAAGTCATATGAGAAGTGTTGTGAGCAATTTCAGTCTCGGGCATGTCCCAGTTTGTGCTCAGCCCTGAAGAAGTGCATTGCAGAAGAGAAGCTTCTCGTCAAGGTACGAGCTATGTCGTTTAGCTTAGCCCTTTATTCCTTGAATTTGTTCAAGATAATTTCAATTTTCTCATAGAAAATGTCCATTTGCAGACCAAGAGATGCCTATTTTTTTTAATTTACCACTGCAATAACTGGCTCCACTTCTCTTGGTCTGCAAATGGACATTTTTTAAGACCTGTTCTGAAGCCATTTTTGGGCGATATGAGTTTTAAAGGGGTAATTAATTAATAGAGGAATCCAATCTGTCAGTTAAGTATATGATGTCATAATTAATTATGTCACAGATATGATGTCATAATTAATTACGTCACAGGTAGGCTGACATCACAATTAAAATATGTCATGAATGGTGAATCTAAGACCATCGGGAACTCTTAATAGTCTATCAATTGTATGTCTTTACTACGTAATAACCAGTCTGTTGAATATTTAGAAATTAATTTTGAGTGGGCGCTGATGCTGCCATAGTTTCAGGGAGTTCAAGGTTAGATGCATGTTGAGCCCAACATGGGCAAAGTGAGGGTGGAGCTTAGCTAGGGATGGGCGGGGCATAGCTAAAAGTGGATTCATCCATTCTTGAAGGGGTAAACGTCATAATCAACATACGTCACTTGCTAGCTGTCATCACAGTCAAATGACATAGATCTGACACGAAACTAGCAAAGATCTGATAGTAATCCATCTGAATTACGATCTGTTGAATATTTTAAAACTAATTTAACTATGAGATGTTGCATGCTAATATAGTATTCTATGATATGATGCTATATTACTATATCACTGTTTCAACTTTGAGTATAAATCACTATTTTACCACCATGTTGTTAATAAGTATACTACATGTACATTAGTCAGCAGTGCTATGAGTTTGCTTCTAATAAATAATTGTAAGTTTATACATTATCGTCTTGTGTTAGGCGTCAAAGTTCACTTCATCGACATTGTCCCCCCCCCCCATGATTTCTGTTTGGGACCCCCAGATTTTGGCTTGGTACCCCCAAATTTCAGAGTAGTCCCAGGGACCCCCAAAATCCAGATGCCATGAGGAACACTGATTTTACCTATATGTATTATATATGTAATATATTTACAGTGAAATTGTGATTCTGGAAATTCAGAATTCAAAGTGTTAAATCAATTGAAATGTTGAATTAAAACTTAGCTAGAAATGGGCAGGGCATAGTTGGAAATGAATACCTCTCTTGCTTGCGTGAAGTAAGGTTAAACCCATTGACATAAACAATGTTATACAAAGACAGCTTCTGCAGTAATCTTGGAAAATGTCCATTTGTAGACCAAGAGAAGACTATTTTTGCAAATTTATCACTAGAATGACTGGCTTAATAACTGAGCCAGTCATTCAAGTGATAAATTTTCAAAAATAATCCCTTGGTCTACAAACTGACATTTTCAATGAGAAAATTGAAGGGGTGTCACTAAGTGTACAAATTGTATGTCTCTGATGAATTTACAATTTAATAAGCATTCTGTTGAATATTTTGAAACTAATTTGACTGGAAACTGAACCAAGTCAAATTAGTTTTAAAATTTTCAATAGCTTACCTGTATAATTACCTTGAAATTTAGATTCTGAGAATTCTGTTCTCAAAGTTTCAAATTGATTCAAACATGCTTAAGATGTGGGATGAGCTTAGTTAGAAATGGGTGGGCTTAGCTAGAAATGGATCCCTCTCTTGGATTCATAATGATGGCTCTGCTGAGGTCACAAGAAAAAAATGGCGGGGCAGGAATATACAACAAATATCCCGACAGAGCAGAAGAGATGATTTCCTTCGCTACTGGACTGTATTCCACCAACTTCAAGGCAGAGCGCAGATATCGTCAAGACAGGTGCAATACAGTGCATGAACGGAATATAGTCAAACAATACCCTAACAATTGTGTACCAGTCAATCTGTATTATTTTAAGGGTTATTCCATACCACATGTTTTGGCTATTCTGTACTACATAATTGGTTATTCCGTAAACCAGTATTAGTTATCCAGTACCACAGGAACTGTCTATTCCATAACTAGTGGTATTGTCTCCATTTCTATAGTACGGATTAAGCAATCCTGTGGCACATTTAGTATTGTATTATGGTGCTTCCATATACATGTAAAACTGCAATGTGATAGATTGGTCATGTAAATCATAGTAAAAAATTATGCAACCCCTGATGATATGGGTTTATGACTTCTGTTATGAATCCATACAGTGACGGTATTACTATATAGAAAATGTTTCTCCTTCGATCAATACTTACCATTACATTATTTATTCTTATGGATAAACAGCTTAGTTGAAGCTGTGCCCTAAGAATCCCAACAAACGGGTACCTGCCACCATAAGCCGACATTCTTGTTTGCATAGCAACAAGAACATGCTTTTTGCTACAGGAGAAATTTCTAACAATTTTCTGTATTATTTTTCTGTGCTGTTGTGCCTTTTTCTTTCTCTGGATTTAACTGGATTAATAGGGAGAGCGCCACCAAACCTCAGGTTATATTATTTCTCTAGTTATATGGAGACTTATATCTCTGAAATTTTGTGTATTTTGCATGTCCCATTTTCTGACCCCAGAACTGGGACGTGTGGGTACAAGGAAATGTGCCAGCTAAGATCGCCTCCTTTAAACCCCAACAGCGATCGGGCAGTAATATGAAATATTAGGCATTTGTCTATGGCTGTTTAACACTAAAATCGGCTTACATACTTTAACTGTGTGGTCCGAGCGGGTGGCATCACACCCTTTTACTGCTCGGATTATTTGGTGAAGGAAATGTTTCATTAATTCGTGCATCTTATTCTTGGTAGCTGCATGCGCTTTTGTGCCAGAAACTTTTGAATTATGTCAAGTTTTGCGTGTAATCCTGATCTGTTTGCATCCTGCCCGGATTGCCACAAATTTGTTACGCTAATGTTTAAGGACCATGTCTGTTACCGATGTTTAAGGTGTAATGTTGATGATCGTTGTAATGTCTGACTTGGTGGGGTCTGACGCAGGGTCAGGTGGCTCGAAAAGAAATCGAGGAGCATCCATTTCAGCCCCTGGGTGGGGGTGGGGGGTGGGTGGGGGGGGGGGGGGGAGCGCTACTCATCCGCAGTTGGAGGGATCAGAAATGGCACACCTGCGTGATTTGGGCCCGCTATGCAAGGCTTCTTGCATAGCATCCTACCCATGTTGGTGTCGTCCTTGATGCCAAAGACTGTGGCGCAACCTCTCCGTATCTGGAATGGACAGGGTTCTGGACTGGCTACCGGGGCTGGGGGGGGGGTCATCTTGTATGGCTCCCTGGCAGTCCCGTCGGGCTCCGGCCTGGTGGGTACTGCTTCTCTGCAGCCACCTCCGGGTGGTCCAGTAGTGGTAGCCAGTCCGACAGGCATGGAAGATGTCCGCCAAGATAGCTCCAGTGTGTCTTCTTCCAGTGACGATTCTTCGGGGTATGAGGATGAGGAGGCTGAAGAGGAAAGGTTGTTATGGCCTGAGATACTGCGGGTGAAGCATCTTGGATGGAACCATCCTCCATTTGTCTGGCTTGTCGCAAGCCGTGGCAGCTTCTCCGCCTGTAGTTGAGGCCACACCGGTACCCGGCACACATCCAGTGCTCGTTGGTCTGCCACCAACCGACACGGTGACGGGTGTTGCTGGCCAGGCATGATACTCACCTATCTCACCTGGTCCAGCGGCCACACATGGGTGCTGTTGGCGCCCGTGTATGGCTACAGTTCAGTAACCACCATGGGTCCGCACGGTTTTCTGTGCAGGCCTGCTCCATGGAACAGCCTGTTTCATGTGGTGGCGGCGGAACCGCATGGTATCGGTGTTGTTGGCTATCCAGTAGTGGCTCCTTGCCTGGAGGCCACTGCTGGTAGACCCGTAAACACATCAACGGGTGATGTGTTTACGGGTGTGTCTTCCTCAGAAGTGGACTGGTCTGATGCTCTGGCTTGGCTAGCCAAGGTGGACCCGTCAGTGGTCTCAGCCACAGCTAAGGAAGACATGCCTCGTCCGTCGGTGGTATCCATTCAGACTGGGGTCTTGCCCATGGCTCCGATCCAATTCACTGGACTGGATCCCAAGTTCAAGGAGTATGCCAAGCAACTCACTATGAAAAGCCAGCTCCCTGCGGCCTGTAGGGAGCTGCGGGCAAGGTGCCGTATCCCCAGGGGAGAGTACGAGCACTATGTTGTAGTCCCAACAGTCACTGAGGATGACCGTTGTGCTCTTGGCATCCAAAGTGCAGGAGCGGGTGACCCCCGCTCAGGCGCTTATGGACAAGAGTCAGGCACACTGCGTGGAAGTCCTGGCCCTCTGCGATGAGGGGTTGAGGGCAGCTATGAACACTGTCAATCACTCCTATCGCTTGCTTCAGTCGGTGTGGGCTGAAGCTGGGGCAGGCCATCCGGTGCCACCTGCAGCGCCTTCCTGCATCAACGTCGGCCTTATGCTGTCGATGAACACACTGGCCACGGTGCAGGCGCGTGTGACCAAGTCTAGGAGGCAGATGGTCCTTAGCCATATGCGTCCGGCTTCAGCTGTCAGGGAGCATTTGCTTGGAACGGCCCTGAATGGCCCTAGCATCTTCGGTGGCCAAGCGCGGGCCATCCTAGAAGACACGGCCAACATTGCGCAAAGTCGGTTAGCGGTGAACTTACAGCTGGAGCTAGTGTGTCAGGTGCATGCAGTAGGGGTTGTGGAGGCCCTGCCCACCCTAGTGGTGGCCCTGATCACCCGAGAGGCAGTAAGGACAAGGGCAAGAAGTCCCCCAAGGCGGAAAGAAGGGAGCGGATTGTACCTGCGGGTATGGTGGCTCCCTTCATATCCGTCTGGACCATGCCTGTGTGACAGCAACAGCGGTACCAGTCAAACCAAAACCAAAATGGTTCTCGCTCTCTCATTAAGAGGGTGGGGGGGGGGAGTGGATCGTGAGCCAGACGCCCGCATTAGGCGTCAATGCGCATATAGTGGGTGGAAGGCTCATGCATTTCGTCGAGGCAGTCTGGTCCTAGGATAAATATCCCCAGGGGTACATGCCAGGGTGGTGAGATTTCCCACCATGAAATCTGTCTTTGGCACCTGTCTGGGCTCTCTTACCAAGGGACCCAGACAAGTTAGACACCATTCAAAACGAAGTGTCAGGTTTGCTACTGAAGGGAGCAATAAAACCAGCAAACCAGGACACTCCAGGCTTCTATTCGAATGTGTTTCTTGTCCCCAAGAGCACAGGGGTTGTGGAGACCCGTACTCAATCTCGGGCCATTGAATTGGTTTATCCATATGCCTCAGTTCAAGATGGAAATTGAGGAAAGGAATGTGGTGTGTGTCAATCGATCTGAAAGATGCATATTTCCACATTCCAATGAACAGGGTTTGTCACAGGTTTCTGAAAATTTGTGTTTCAGAACCGTGTTTTGGAGTTTGTAGTCCTCCCATTCTGCTGGTCGACAGCCCCAAAGGTTTTCACCAGCTAACAACATTATCTTTGACCTATACACCAAACCAACAGACATGTATGGCTATCTCAACTATAGCTCAGCCCACCCCTCTACCTGCAAGGATGCGTCCCCATATGGACAGTTCTTGAGACTGAGACGCATATGCACCCGCATAGAGGACTATGACAAAAAATAGTTTGTTACTACATGGCTATTTTGAAGCGCAAGGATAACCATCACATATCCTGGTGCAATCTAGAGCAAAATCTAGATCACAGGACAGACAACAGCTACTCCACCAACCCACGACAACCGCCAAGAGTCCGCAACAGAGACCAATCTTCATCTGCGAATTCACCAGAACAGGCATACTTTTGAAAAAACCCAGTAAGAAATACTGGCCAATCCTGGAAGCCAGAGCCGCTTCTCTTCGGTTATAGAAAGAATAAAACAGTTAAAGATATGATTGTCAGTGCAAAACTACAATCAGAAAACGCCCACATCCAACACAGGAACCCCCTCAAAGCATGCAGGACAAAAAACTGCAATATCTGCCAGAAAATGTGGAAAGACAGATTCTTCAGCCATTCCCACACCGGCTTTACATATAGGGCCAAAATCATAGGCAATTGTCAGACAAGAAACATTGTCTATCTCCTCACATGCAACATATGTAAGAAACAATATGTGGGAGAATCTCTATGAACCTAATGGATCCGAATACAAGAACATTTGACCTCGATATCAAATCTCCACAGAAGTGGGCGATGTGACACCTCAGTAGCAGGCATTTCAACAGACCTGGACATTCCAGAAATGACATGAAGTTCAGAGTAATCCAGGTCCTATCATCAGACCCTGACGATGAAAACTCCACCCCATGGAGAAGATAAGAAGAATGTCACTTGATACACCAGCTCCAAACAATGGAGCCAATAGGCATACACCTAGTGGGTTAAGGAGCACCGTTCACTTGGACCACCACGGAAGGACAGGTCCAAGACGTTGTTATTATCCTTTTTAGAAAAAGGTGCTCCCCCAACTCATTTTTTAAATCAGAATGTGTATAAGCCCACATGTTTTTAGCAATGTCACCACTCTCGTCACTAACATCATAAACGATGATGTCATAACTATTGTCATCACTAAGCATCCCTCTCACACCATTACTCTATAAATATTCCTAAGTATGGCATCCTTTTACTGCGAAAAGTGCAGTGCAGTGTTTGCCCACAAAAGCAGTTTAATAAGACACACAAAAGGCTCGCACAATGAACAGCTGCCCTGGACATGTGACTGGTGTGTTTGCCCCATCAAAAGGGCAACATACATGCGGGCACACCTACTAAGGCATGGAGTCCGGGACAGAGAGGCACATACCCTGATGAAGGAAGCAAGAATTACAGAGGGGGTCAGATTAGTGGACCCCGGCAGACCCCTGTTCAAACCCAGGAAGTGTGACCGTTACAACTACAAGGCACCAGCTAAAAAGAGCAGAATGTTAGCTAACAGATGGACCCTCCTGATGTCCATCCTAGAGTCCTTGGGTATGTACCCGAAAGGTTATAAAATTCCAAAAAATTCAGAAAAGGAGATGCCCATGGACAAGAGTATGTGTACGGAGGAGGAGCACAGGGCCATGGACAGTATCCTGGCTGAGCTCTGCCAATCTAATTTTACATCTGGCCCGTTCACAGAACAGGACACTAACATGTTCAACCATTAGTCTTTAAAAGAATATGAGCCAGAAGAACCGACAAGTCCGCTATATCACCAGGACAAGGGCAGATTCCAAGTGAAAGAGCACAAGCTCAAACAAAAACTTAAAACTATCTTTGTGGACCTTTTCAGGTCGGACTCAATTCCTGACATAATCTCAAACAAAATTTCAGTTTTGACGTGCCCGGCAAATGGAGAGACACCCGTTCAAGAGATTATTAAAATAGCATGTTCCAACAGAGTGCATTCCAGTCTTAGCATCAACACCTCAGTCACAAGCTGCCAAAGTACACCAAAATTCAGACATTTCACCACCCCACCATCCCAGGGTTTAGACAACCATGTCACCACACCAGTCACCAATGCCGAGTATTTAAGACTTTTTGGCAGTAAATCTCTATCTAGCTGCCCCAGCACACCAAACTCACTAACCCCAGCACAATCAGACACACGGCAGTGGACAGGAGAAACTCGGATATAGAGGCTGCATGCCACCTGATCTCAAATCTACACAGTCTCCATGTCTTCGAAATCAATTGCATGTACTGACTCATAACAATAGAGACAGAAAACAGGAAGGCACCAGACCCATGCTAGGACAGAACCATCACTCTGATGAGGGCATCGTGTTACCATTTGGAATGAGGGACCCGGTATTTTCTTCCTCCATTAACAATATGCGCTTTTCTGTCAACTTCTTACATCATCTGCCTTATATCTTCCATTTTTTCAAAGATATATATACTGTATGTACAATTCAAACAAATTCACGGATATATTAAAAAAGTCATGCTCACCACGTTGTATGTCTCTTCTTTTATTCTTTGACAAATACTCTATCATATGCACACATACTGGACATCACATCACCACCGTAAAGTTAACACAAAAGAACTTCGCCTCTGATGAGTTCCGCTCAAGGAACAAAACGCCACAAAGTCTGAATCAAAGAAACTTAGTGATGACACACCCATGATCACCACCCAACAACTGGGCCAATACGCTAGTCCAAACTCAGCACCATCCCACAGAAAAATTCTTGTCAAAATAATGGTTGGAAAAACTGTGAATATGTCAAAAAACGTAACAACCGCCAAGAAAGTTTGACAACGCCGCGCCCCCCCCCCCCCAAAAAAGGGCACAACCGGTAAAGAACGTCAACCGGCAAAAAAACTTGGCCAAGCCGTCAAGAGTTTGTACCGGCAAAAACAACAGAGCTGCCAAAACACAGGCCAACCTGTAAAAATCTCAGACAGGAGAATTGGTAATCTCCATTTCCAATGCCCATATTTGGTCAAGAATTTCTCAAACTCCAGGATCAACCAGCAAGGGTATGTAAAGGACCGAAAAATTAGTCCAGATCATTCAGACTTTTGGTTTTACCACAACACCAAACGTCAGGCTTCTAAACCTTAAACAAGCTCTACATATCTGATTACGTTGTTATTATCAGTGATATTGATATGGTCGGACAATTCAACAGTGTCATCATACATAAATCGCCAACGAGGGACCAAGTCACCCACACTGTGTATGAAAGTGTGGCACTTGATTCAATGGTGCAGGAATTACTCGATTGTTTTGAAAGCAGCTCACGTTCCTGGGCGATTGAACATTCTGGTGGGTGCTTTGTCTTGCATAGAGAGAATTCTGCCAACAGAATGGTCTCTCAACCCTCCAGTTCTACGAAGGATCTTCGAGCATTGGGGCAAACCGAACCACAAAGGAAAATGCTCAAATCATTACTTATGTCTTGCCGATTCCAGATCCAATGCTGTTGATACAGACGCTCTGGCGATAAGCTGGAGAGGGATGCACGCGTATGCGTAGCCACCCACCATCTTTCTACCGAAGGTCTTGGTGAAGATCAGGGAGGAGCCGTGCCTGATCCTGCTAATAGCGCCATATTGGCCCAAGCAGGGCATGGTTCACGGATCTTCTGGATCTGCTGGTGGACAATCCAGTGCAGCTGCCCGAGATTCCGAAAATAATCTCCCAGGCTTAGGGCCGCTTCCTACACGAGATGTTCAAATTGACTGTGTGGATGTTATTAAACAATGTTGCACATCGGAAGGCTTTTCTCAACAGGCAACAGGCTGTGAGTTTCATCGCAGCCGCGAGAAGGAGTCAGCCACAAGGTTATATACGCACATACTCCAATAATTCAATGATTCTGTTCAATTTATGTTCTCATCACATGATCTATTAACCAACTTCTTAGGTATGCATCAGCCAATCGCTTAGATATGCATCAACTGTTAAGTACAGATTAAGCAAATATTTTTAGATACGGATCAGCCAAAGGGCTGGTACAGATTAACTTAATTTATGGTGTGGATTAACCAATATTGCGGTACAGATTTACTGGTACACAATGGTTTATGTACGGAGTGACTAATATTCATAGGCATCAGCTCTAACAATGTTGTCTTTCGTTGATGTCTTGTCTGTACAGACAAAAAGCTGTATAAATTAACTTCAAGGCTGGTGTCCCTTTGCAGAGCCCACATAGCATCCCTAGAAATGAGATTGCAGAGACTCTGGCAAAGGACAGCACAATAAAAGAACAGAAGACAGGACAACAGACAAAGAAGACAAGACCATCATCAGGGCCAAACAAGCCTAGTGCCCCTGTAAGATGGAAAGCATGACAACAGATCACCTACTGCAGGCACATGATTTCCTCAGGTACCAGTTCTGGCCAAGGAGACATCGATGTCAGAGAAACTCGTCGACAGTCTGGAGGATTTGTGGTGCCATCTTGAGGTAGTTCGGAATATCCATTTGAGTAAATGACAGAATGCCTTTTTCAATGACTTAGAACATATAGAAAATCAAACATTCTGTGCTACCATTTCGGAAACAATATGGAAATGTTAAATAATTTTAATAACTTAAGAAAAAATTTAGTTTGGAATGATTAGGAAGAAAGTATGAAACTTCATTCTACCGATATGTATGAATCACCGTTATATAATCTCACTGTTTATAATATGTTACCCTTTATTGCAAAGTAACTGGATCATGTTTATAATCTGGTCGCCGCCTAAGCTAAGCCCCACACACACCTCGTTTGTGTTGGGATCGATCAATCCCTGAATGTCCTGACTAACAATTTCCTGAAAATTATACATGTAACTGTTGAATATTTTGAAACTAATTGGCTGGGTGCTGTTGCTGCCTATGGCAGCAACAGCTCCCAGTCAATATAGTTTCAAACTATTCAACAGCATGTTTATTAAACAGTAAAGACATAGAATTCATACAATCTGATGGACTATTAAGCGTTTGAGATGGACTAAATCGAGTCATTCATGATGTAATGATTATAACACCAGGCTACACGTCACGTAGTAGATTTTGACATCATCATGGATGGATAAACTGGAAAGGTCAATTAGTTGATAATTTAAATACATTATTATTATTATTATTATTATTATTATTAATTATTATTATTATTATTATTATTATTATTTTATTATTATTATTCGTGTGCAGTTTATTATGGACTCTGTGATGATAGAGAACCAGGCTGATCTACCGGTACTGATGGAGCCATTTTTGCTGACTCTGCGCAATGAACGCTACACCAGTATTAAAGATCTTCACATATGGGATTACCCAATGACGTATGAAAATGTCGCCTCAATGGTATGTACTAAGTTTGCTCAAATTTCTGGTCTCCAATTATCATTTTCATTTTCATTTTTCAGAAATTAGATTAAACATTCAAAAGTCTTCTTTTGTGTTACAAATGGATATGTGTCAGAAAGTGATGACGTTATAATGATATTGAAATGGTTATCTATTTCAAGATTAACATATATTTTGAAACTAATTTTACCGCAAATTTTCATAAATAATCTCTGTCTGCAAATAGATATTTTCTATGGGAAAATTAAAATCTTCATGAATAAATTTAAGAATTAGAGTTTTAATCTTTAGATATAACGTATATTTGATGTGTTCATGTTGCATTAATGTTTGTTTTGCATCACCTTTAGTCACTGTTGCTTGAGAAGCCAGCCTTCCAATTACGACAGCTTGAACTAATGGACTGCCTTCTCACCTCACAGCATATACGAAGACTAATTAGGTAAGAAATTTATACAGGTGAAATTTCTAGTCCTACAGGTGAATGTATAAATGTCATTTTCAACTTTTCTGTTTATATCTCAGGTTTGGTTCATCGTACTGGACCCAAACTTGGAGACATGCTTTCTCATAATGTGGCGACATAACAAAATGATGTTGAGGTCAAAAGATTAAAGATAACGGTCACAGTGACCTTGGTAAAAGCCTTGAGGATTTTAACATTAATATTTTCCTTTTAGCTCAACCTTTCTGTTTATATCCCGTGTTTGGCTAATCATACTGGACCCACACTTGAACACATGCCTCCTTATAATGTCCCAATATGACATAATGATGTTGGGGTCAAAAGTTCAAAGGGCAAGGTCACTCTAACCATGGTTAAATCTTTGTTTTTTCAAAATTAACATTTTCTGTTTGGCTCAACTTAGCAGTTCATTTCTCATCTTTTGTTAATCATACTGGACCAAACTTGGACACATGCACCCATGTAATGAGAGAGCATGACATAATGACCATGGGGTTAAAAGGTCAAGGTCACTATGACATTGGTAAAAACTTTTTCAATATTAACATTTTGCATTTAGCTCAACTTAACAGTTCCTATCTTATCTTTTGTTAAGTATACTGGACCAAACTTTGGACACATACTTTCTTATAATTGTAGGGTATCATACAATGATGTTGGGGTCAAAAGGGCCACGGTCATTGGTAAAAACTTTGGGATTTTTTCAACATTAATATTTTCTGTTTGGTTCAACTTATCAGTTTATATCTCATGTTTGCTTAATCTTCCAGGACACAAACTTGTACACATACTTCCTTATAAGTAGAGGGCACAAAACAATGACCTTTGGGGTCAAAAGGTTAACGGTCATGGTTATTGATAAATGTATTGATATGTCTTCTATATTTATTTCATGTTTGAAGTCAAGCTTCATAGTTCATTGCAAAGTCATAAAGTCAAGCTTCATGGTTGCATTGCAACCACATTTCTGGTTTGACTGTGGGTGATAAGTTAAGTCAATATTTTGATACCATTTAAAATTGTTATTCTCAGTTTGGACATAGATTACTGTAGTATAATTGAGCCGCAGTTTGTTTGTGTGTAGTTTAACATTTGGTTTGGTGTAAGTTATTACTGTCTAAAACACGTTTGACTAGCTAACACATTTGATCTATAGCACCCTATATTTCTTAATAGGATTATGCCTGCGAGTCCCCAGCTTGTCACTCTCAATTTGGACTACAATGAGTAAGTATAATAATTTTGTTATTGTAGTCAAACCTGTTTATAGTGACAATTTTCTTTGTTGGTATTTTTGACCATTAAAGGGTGATGTAACTAGCAATCTGTAATGATCAGTTTGAGATGTTTTATATTATATCTAAGATTTCACAAAACAAAAGTGACTGCAATGTTAACCTTTTAACCCTCGAGTTTGTTGAAAAAAATTCAATTTCTCATTAAAATTGTCCATTCGCAGACCAAAGGAAGACTTTTTTTGAAAATTTAGTGGTAAATTTTCTAAAATTGTCTTCTCTTGGTTTGTAAATCTATATTTCTAAAAATCACTGCAGAAGCCATTTTTGGGCTGATATAAGTGTTAAAGGTTTAATATTAATATATAGTTGGATTGCAGTACCCAGGTACTCATATATTTGGAAGAAATTGCTTTATTGCCAATTTTTATTGTGTGAATTACGCAGCTACCCTGCTTATTATCTACAGCTCTGCCTATGTTATGTTTATTCTCAAGAGTCATTAAATATATACACCTGTGCAAAAGTTAAGCACCACCCTATTTTTACGCACATGCGAGGGTATATTCATGTGCTATGAAGAAAGCAATAGCATAAACATTTATGTACCCATCCATCTTAGTGCAAGAGGTAATAATGCAACTAGAGGAATGCTGATTATGATGGTGGGGAAACACTGTATGTTTTTGTTTGAACTTGAAAACGAGGCCTGAATATGGTTACGTTGACACAACTGACAACTATTGCCCTACAGTTGACACACGTGGCTAGATTGTCATTAATGGTGTCTGAAAACGAAGTTTAACATCTGTGCACGAGTTTGAGACTGTCATTATTAATACCGGGTATATCCACCTTGTGCCTGGATGACGGCCTGGACACGACGTCTCATGCTGGTCACCAACCGACTGATACGCCATTGTGGTATTCGTTGCCATTCAAGATGGAGTGCGTCTGTTAATTCCTGTAGGTTCTGCACAGGAGGATCCCTCCTTCTCACCATGTTTCCCAGAATGTCCCAGCTATGCTCAATAGGGTTCATGTCAGGGCTCCTTGCTGGCCATGGTAGGGTTTCGATGGCATTCTGGCGGAGGTATTCATGCACAGCTCTTGCACGATGTGGTCGGGCGTTGTCATCCATGAATATAGGGTGGGTTCCAGGTGCATGATTTACAAAATGAGGGACCACAACTCTATCCAGTATGGAATCTTGATATCTTTGTCCATTTAGTGTTCCAGGTACAGTCAACAGATCCAGCTTACAATCAAATGAGATGCACCCCCATATCATAACGGAACCTCCACCAAATGGAACTTCTTCCATGATGTTACGTTGGTCGTACGCCATGCGTCTGGACCTCCATACATGAGTTCGACCATCTGTGGCATGAAGCAGGAACCGACTTTCATCGGACCAGTGTACCCGTCTCCAGGATCTCATGTTCCAGTGTCTTCTTTCGTTGCACCACCTCAGACGCTCCTCTTTGTGGTGTGCAGTGAGGAGAGGACGTCTGACAGGTCTCCTAGCTTTCATGCCAGCAGCATACAGTCTCCTTTTGACGGTAGACATTGACACTCTATTGCGCGTTTCCCATTGCTGGCTGAGCACTCTGCTGTTGGTGAATGGAGATCTCCTAACAAGGCGTACTAGGGCTCGATCATCACGGGCAGTAGTCTTCTTCGGTCTTCCAGATCTAGGCCTGTCCTTCACCTCGTTAGTTTGCCCATGTTTTGCAATCAAATGACTGATTACAGTATGGTTAATGTTCAGCTGTCTGCCAATCTCTCTGCATAACATACCAGTGGTATGCATGCCTATGATTTGCCATTTCACACGATCACTTAACCTTCGTCTTGCCATAGCGGTTCACAATCAAGAGCTAATTCTCTCTGTACAAATAAACCACGGTCATGAACACAAAATTCCTAATCTTGTCGCCTAAATCTGTATGTAATGTTCTACACCTCAAACTGGACTTTTACATAACTGAACACGTGTGCTGTTTCCCGCCACGCACGGACATCAAGCGGCGTGAAGTCATGCATGCATGTGCATTTCGTACTTGGAATTATGTCAGCTAACGCGGGGACAAAAAGTATGGCAGCCTAGTTGTACCATCATGTTTCTACGTTCTATTGTTTTTGCTGGTGCTTAACTTTTGCACAGGTGTATAGTTTAAAATACCATAATACATATTGCCTCACGGGTGTGCTTACTTCCCAGTTTGGGTGGCACACATGTAACTCATTATCACACAACAATAATATCAGACTTAGGAATCAAATTTACCACTTTCACTATTAAAACTTTGTTAGCTACCAAATAGCGGGATCTGATCTGTCACACAAGTATCTGATGTCATAATTAACCTTTACCACACTGATGTCAAAATTTTAAAATTTCTAATTAAATCAAAGGATGAACTGATGCTCATTTTTCAACAAATTTGGTGGAAGATGTTGCTGTCATAGACAGCAACATCGTCCACCAAAATTGTTGAAAATGTACACCAGTTTCTTTGCTATTGAAAGTAAAGATAGTAAAAGATAGAATATTGACATGAAGGTGGTAAGCATTAAATACATCACATGTTAGTGAATGAATGAATGAATGAATGAATGAATGAATGAATGAATGAATGAATGAACGAATTTATTTACACCCAAACATCTTTACAAGGCATATGGGGAATTTGATGGGGAAGTTGATTTCCCAGTTATACTGACATAGCTACATCATGAAAATGTAAATGGCTCACAAAATTGTATGTCATTGATGAAACTAGAATTCAGTAAACATTCTGTTGAATATTTTTTAACTAATTTGACTGAGAGCTATTGCTGCTAATGACAGCCACCAGTCAAAATAGTTTTAAAATATTCAACGGCTTACCTGTGTAGATTTTAAAGTTTAGAAATCGCTTAACTGCCTGACTAACAATTTCCAGGAAACTTTACAGGTAAGCTGTTGAATATTATGAAACTAATTTAGAAATCGCTTAACTGCCTGACTAACAATTTCCAGGAAACTTTACAGGTAAGCTGTTGAATATTATGAAACTAATTTGACTGGGTGCTGTTGCAGCCTATGGCAGCAATAGCTCCCAGTCAAATTAGTTTCAAAATATTCAATAGCAACTTTATTAAATAGTAAAGACATACAATTCGTAAAACCACGCTTAGTCCGTCATCAGTTAACCATTCGTGACGAACTTATCTATGTCATTCATGACATAATTGATTATGACATCATCTTACACATCATGTAGTTGTTTATGGCATCGTATGATTGATGGATAAACTGGAAAGCTCCATTGATATGTGCTACAGTACAACTCATAAATAAGGTAACATGTTTCCAAAACAAACCAAAACTCCCAGAAGTCTGTTAGTTAATACATGTTTGAACACAATGTAAGAAATGTTCTGTTGAATATTTTGTAATTCATTTGATTGGAAGAAGCCAGCAATGGCATCCAATTGAATTACGTCCAAAATATTCAACAGTAAGTTTTCTGTTTTGGAAACATGTTCATTTACTTCTGAGTTGTAGTGTAAACAATGTTTTTCCGAAGGTTTGGTGACAATGGTTGTGCCTCTCTCTGCACTGGACTAGCAAATACAAACACACTTCTCTCGCTCAGTCTGTGTTTCTGTGACCTGGGTGTTCAAAGCGGCAGGTTCCTAGGCCACTTGATCTCTACAACAACAGTCAGGTATTTGCTATTCTGAAGCTCTACCCTTCAGGCTATGAAGTTGACCCTTTAACCTTCAGGCCTTTTCAAGAAAATATATAATTTCTCCTGTAACATTCAAGCTGGCTAGAACCGGCTTCTGTATTTGTCTTGAGAAATGTCCATTTGCAGACTAAGAGAAGACAATTTTTGAGTATTTACCATGAATAACTGTCTCTGTTATAAAGCCAGACATTCAGTTGGTAAGTTTTCCAACAATCCTCTCTTGGCTTACAAATTTATATTCCTGAATTTGGATAGATGGGCCAAAGTTATGGTGATAGTTTCTGTAACTACCATTCAGAATTTGCATTGGTGAAATTTTCCAGTGGTCATCTTAGATTTTCATACCTTTCAGAAATCCTATAAGAAATGAATTGGAACAGCATTAAATGACTTGTTCTCGAGAACCACTTGGTGGATTTCAACGAATGTTGTGTGGATGAACCCTGTGACAGGTCCGTTCAGAATTTTTGTTGGTCCATTTTTCCAGTGACCATCTTGTTCTCGAAAAAACTGCTGTACGGATCAGATTTAATTTCATCAATGGCTAATAACGATTAAAGTTTTATCAAGAGAACTTGATAGCTAATGGAAATTAAAGTTTGTTCAAGGGAACTTGTTCCTTGATAAAACATGATAGTCATGGACCCATCAAAATTTAGGGTTTAGTGGTCCTATTGGATATTTTATTGCCCGGTGGAACCTAAGGTTCAATTTGAATATGTAGTCAGCATCCATCATTAATTTCCCACAAAATATTGTTCGTACTGAATTCTCAATTTTGTATTTTATGTCTTGTTGCTGCTGAATTTCAAGCATTGTCTGTTCAAACGCTAATGGTTCAAATGCTAATGATCCAGGTGAGTATTAAGGCCCTTGGGTCTCTTGTTTAAGACTTATTTTCTCATTGCTGCCTGTCTTGAATTCAAACCGTCTATGAACATCATCATTAATATCAGTTAATGTGCTTGTTGTCTAGGGAGCTATATTTATTAGCTCACCTGGCCTGAAAGGCCAAGTGAGCTATGGCGGCCGGTCTGTAATGATCCTAAGCTGCTACCCTCCAGAAGTTTTTTTCAGAGTTGATTGATAAATTTTTTGGGTGAAAATCTTAGATTTTATGAAAAATCTACCAGAAATGGTCAAAATGTTACTCCTCCATAGCTGCATGACATATTTCAACCAAATTTGATTAGATGCATTCTATGGTGGTAGGCTCTAGAACCTCTTTTCAGAATTTTGATTGATCAAATTTTTTGGGTGAAAATCTGAGATTTTATGAAAAATCTACCGGAAATGGTCAAAAAGTTACTCCTCCTTAGCCTCTTGACATATTTCAACCAAATTTGACTAGATGCATTCTAAGGAGATAGGCTCTAGATCTTCTTTTTAGAATTTTGATTGATCAATTTTTTGGGTCAAAATCTTAGATTTGGTTAAAAATCTACCGGAAATGGTCAAAATGCTACTACTCCTTAGCTTTGTGACATATTTCAACCAAATTTGCCTGGATGGATTCTATTGTGGTAGGCTCTAGATCTTTTATTCAGAAATTTGATTGATTAATTTTTGAGTGAAAATCTTAGATTTTGTAAAAAAATTACCTGAAATTGTCAAAACCCTACTCCTCATTAACCACTTGGCAGATTTCGACCTAGTTTGGCTGGAAGGACCCTATGAATGTAGGTGTCAGAACATGTGTACAGAATTTTGATTGGTAAATTCGTTGGTTAAAATCTTGAATTTTATGAAAGTTTACCAGATATCATTTAAAATGCTACTCCTCATTAACTGCTTGGGCGATTTCAACCAGACTTGGATGGAATGACCCTATGATGGCAGGCTTCAGATTTAGTATGCAGAATTTTGATTGGTCAATTTTTGTGTGGCCATCTTGGATTTTCGAAAAGTTATAGTAAATCAGTTAAAAGCCGACACCTCATTAACAACTTGGTAGATTTCAATCAATCTCAGCTGGAAGGACCCTAGGTGGGTAGACTTCAGAACATATACAGAATTTTGATTGGTTAATTCTTTTGGTGGCCATCTTGGATTTCCGAAAATTATCCATCATGTCTTTAAATGCAATGCCAAAAAGGTTCAAATGCTAATGGTCCAGGTGAGCGCCACAGGCCCTTGGGCCTCTTGTTGATATCAGTTAATGTGCTTGTTGTCTAGGGAGCTGTATTTATTAATATCAGGTAATGTGCTTGTTGTCTAGGGAGCTGTATTTATTAATATCAGTTAATGTGCTTGTTGTCTAGGGAGCTATATTTATTAATATCAGTTAATGTGCTTGTTGTCTAGGGAGCTGTACTTATTAATATCAGTTAATGTGCTTGTTGTCTAGGGAGCTGTATTTATTAATATCAGTTAATGTGCTTGTTGTCTAGGGAGCTGTATTTATTAATATCAGTTAATGTGCTTGTTGTCTAGGGAGCTGTACTTATTAATATCAGTTAATGTGCTTGTTGTCTAGGGAGCTGTATTTAGATGGGAATAATCTGGAATGTGAGGGCGCTATGGAGTTGATTAAGATGTGCACTGATCAGGCAGAAGTGGAGGCTTATGAACGAGAGGAAGCCGACAGATTAAAAGCTGAACAAGAAGCACTTTTAGCTGATGGTAATGTGGTCATCTAGTCATCACATTGACCCTTTGACTGCCAAAATTCCTGAAAAAGTAAAATCCTTTTTTGATTTATAGCATATTCTGTTGAATATTTTGAAATTAATATGACTGGAAGCCATTGCTGCCAAAGTCCTATTAATTTTTAAATATTCAACGGCTTTGCTATTTGGTTTGCCCTGAGATTGAGATACAGGGAATTTATCAGTGAAAAAGTTATACCAACAAAACAACCTACCTGTAAATCCACCTGTGTAAAGATTATGTCTGTGTGTGTCTGTCACCCTCTGGGAAAGGCCCACTTCTGTATAAGGCCCACCTCTGTGTACAGACCTCCTAATCAAGATCACAACTCTTTAAGCACTCAAGCTGGCCAAAAGATGGCTTCTCCAATGGTCGTGAGAAATGTCTGTTTGCAGACCAAGATAACTGAGCCAGTCATTCTAGTCATAAATATTCAAAAATAATCTCTTGATCTGCAAATAGACTTTTTCTATGAGAAAAATTAAACAAATTTAATGGTTTAAGTGGTCGGGCCTGTTTATAAAGATCAGTTTATCTGCTCTCTCCAGGCGGTATGTACAGTGAGACTGGTGCAGTGATCATGTGATTCTTGGGGCTATAATATGGTGGCTCTTTAATGCAGGTGGTCAGATCACAGGTCATATTAGGAGTAGACGCACCATATGGTGGGTTGAAATTGTGTTTCACATCATGAGAACATACTTACCTCCCTAACACTCTTGATATACTAGTATATCGGCGCTAAATTCAATAATATTCAGAATTATAAAGAGTTAGGTGCCCCTAATGGGCAGGTGGAAGTACACAGTCATGCACATGACAGACACCACCCACTGCGCATGTGCATACCGGTACTTCCGTTTTCTAATGTATTGGCTGGAAAGCAACTTGTGAAAATCTTCACAGGCTCTTTATCGAGAATTTTCTCTCTAAATCATCCCTATCCATCATGGCTGATGCTAAAGTGTTGGAGGAGTGCTCCTCGTCATCCGCTAAGGTGATATAGTTCCATATATTTATCTAAGACTTGTAACTTTTATTTGTTACCGGTATTCATCGCGGCCGTTTCGGCGGTACCGCGTTTTCAGGCGCTGGGAATCCTTGTTAAATTTTTCCCAGCGCCTATGGCTATTAATCTCTTGTGCTTTAAGCTTCCAGGTTCGACTTATGCTTGAATAAGGATTCCTGTTCTTCTCTCGAAGGTTGTTCAGGTCTCTTTTTTTACTTATCATCATATCAATATATCAATATATCAATATATGTCTAAGCGTTGGAGATATATTAAATTAATAAAGGAAATATCTCCTTCCTTTTGTCCCATCCCCCCCCCCCCCCCTCATCAGTTCTTCTGGAAGAGGAGTCTCGGCGGATGGATGGACGTGTTCTCCTGCACAAGAGGAGGGTTGCCTGTGCTCAGGCTAAGGGAGTTTATTAATTATGGCACATAATTATTTGAAAATAATCACAATTTTCTGCTGCCTTTTGTTATTGCACTGTAATTCTCTCTTGTGTGTGCATGGGTTCTCGAATATATATAATTTGATATTATATTATTCGGGAGGTATGAATGTCTTTAATATCTAGATATTTCTTGCATTCTTTTCTGACGTCCCCTCTCCTTGAAGGAGCTTTTGCATTGAGGTTTGATGTCATAATCAACCAGAGTTTTTTCTTTTTCCTTGATGTCATAATCTTAGTTTAGAGAAGTCTGTGATGTGTTTATCACCCTTTATTATGATGGTGGAGAGATATCTAGATAGTCATAATCTTTCTCTCTCTCTTTCTTAATTTGGGATCCTGGTTGTGATTGTTTTTTATTAGCTAGAGAAGTCAGCTGTCCTGTCAGGGTTGTCTGTCATAAAAGTGGATGTCTTCTCTCGAGTTTGTTCTTGTTTTGTACTAATAGACAATTAACAAGGCTTTGCAAACTATAATACTCATTATCTTCGTATCCCTTCCCTTTTCAGAAGTCATGTCCATCCTGTCTGAAGCCTATGAAGGCTAGAGTCTTCCCCCACCCTTGCCATCTGTGTTCAGCTTGTAGGCTAACTAAGAAATGTGTCATTTGTAAAGAGTGGGGGGGGGGGGGGATCTAACCTCTGAATTCTTCTGTTCCCAGGCTAAGCTGATGGCTGAGGAGGGCAAGAAGACTAAGAAGGAGGGTAAGAAGAAGGCCTCTGAGAAGGGTGAGCTCAAGGCCTTCAAGGTTGAGTTAGTGAGTGAGATGCGCAGGACTTTGAAAGACCTGATTCCTGACATGCTTCGCGGCTTGTTGCCTGGCACAGGTGTTTCAACTTCCTGCGCATCGACCTCAGTGCAGGTAGCCCCCATCCCTGGATCATGCCCTACTAGCTCGGAGGGTTTAGTGATCCAGGGGCGGCCGTCTTGGACCCAGGCTTGATGTTCGCATCGCCTGGTGTTCCAGCGGTGCGAGCAGCATCAGGCGGGACCCGACCAGCGGGCCTGACCACAATCACTCGCGGAGTAACCTCATCATCTGCTTTCGAGCATTCTCCTGGTCAGTCTGGGTTAGTTTTCCTTACTAATCCAGAGTCTAATTTTCCTGACCAGGAAGATGATGAAGACTACCTGCTCGGTCCACAGGATGAGCATGAAGACATGGATGTGAGTGTCTACACTCCTCTCATGGGGAGCATGACCGCTCGCACCTATGGCACTGTTCCCTCGAGAGCAGGTTTCATGATTCAGCCTGTGGGCCGGTTTGGAGCAGACGGCCGCCCATATAAGATTCCACGCTTAGATGTGGAATCTCATACAGATGTTCCAGGCTGCGCTGGTGTGCATGAACCCCCACACACAAGCGCGGCCTTGGTGCCTGGTCAGCCTATGGAGAATGTTATGCCAACCCTCGCGGGCCCGTATACATTCCCTGGGCAGCCAGGTTCGTCTATAGCCTCCTCCTCGGCCTTACCTGCGAATGCCATTGAAGATGACGAGGGCCCGCTGCTCGTCGGCAATTCGCAGGTAGCCACGGATGAAGACTGGTCAGAAGTGTGTGTGTGGCTCCTCGCTGTCAGACCAGAGCTCTCCGTGGACGAGACGGCCGCCGGTAACCCTCGGGCATGGTTACAGGCAAAGCCATTGGCCAGCACGACTCTGTCTCTGCTGTATGCTGAACATATCTTAGATATGTTCTCAGCGGCAGAGGAGTCGATCAGACCGAAAGGTCGCCTCGCAAAGGCCCCCCCGCGAGGTTGCTAGACGATGTCGAGTTACTGCTAGTGAGTATGCTCGATATGGCCTAGCGCCTAGACCGAGCGCGGACGACCGCGCCGCTCTGGGGGAAGATACGCGGTCGGGTTCCCGTGCTGACACGGGAGCATTGTGCAGTGGCGCCATGCGCTCGGCTAATGCCGCTTTGCGCGATGCCGAGGAGAGTTCACAAGCGGCGATTAGAGCGCTGTTGCATGTCTCTCAGCTGCTATCTGGGGTAGTAGCAGCATCGGTGAAGCAACAGCCTAGTCCTGTGACAGTCCAGCGAGCCATCCAGGATGGCATCAACCTGGCGTTGGACTGTCTGACTAGGTCAGTCACAAAGTCGCTGAGAACGAAGCGCACTTTTGCGTTGGACAATTTGTGCCCGTCTCAGGAGCTCAAGTCGCGCTTGTTGCAAGCGCCGATGGCGGCCCTGGTCTCTTTGGAGGTGAAGGTTGTCGGCACCTCCAAGAGACAGTGACTTTGGTGAACAACCAGAGGGCGCTGCGCGCACAGTTTGAAGTGCTGTGCAGAGAACACGTGTGTGTTCAGCCCTCGGCTGCTCGACAGCAGTACGCTCGTGGCGGTGCTGGCATTGTCAGAGGCCAGCAGGCCGGCCGGTTTCAGAGACCGCGTCGGCTGCGCCAGCAGCAGCGTGCTGTTGTACGTCAGCCAGCGCCTCAAGCACAGCCAGCCAGACAGCAGCCTGTGCACTGTGGTGCACGTGGCGCTGGTCGCAGCGCGTGGTAACCGGGCCTGATGGGCTAAAAATTTTTCCAGTTACCACAAGTACCACTCGGGTGTTGTCACTCGTACCAGAGACACTCCCACTTGTAAAATTTATGGGCCAACCCTAGGTGCACCAGTGGGAGGTCGTTTGACTTGCCACATTCAGAAGTGTGAGCGGTTAATTCAGGACTGCTTAGTCTTGCAATGGCTTTCGCACGGATACAGTCCAGAATGGATAAGAGGTCCGCTGTTGCATCTGTCTCTGGTACCGGTCTGGACTCAAATTCCAAGAGATCCAGACAAGCGGTTGTGCATAGAAGAGGAGATAGACTCTCTAATTCTAAAGGAAGAAATTCAACCGGCACAAGATTGCCCTGGCTTCTATTCAACCGTGTTTCTTGTGACAAAGAACACTGAGGGGTGGAGACCAATACTCAACTTCAAACCTCTAAACAAGTTTATAGACACACCGAGTTTCAAAATGGAAACAGTAAGATCGGTGTTGTTGGGGTTAGAGAAGGGGATGTGGACAGCATCTATAGATCTCAAGGATGCTTATTTCCACATTCCAATTGCAAGGAGTTTTCGTCGGTTCCTGAGATTTGCTTTTCAGAGACGCCAATGGGAATTCAAGGTTCCTCCATTCGACATCTTGACGGCTCCAAGGGTCTTCACTCGAGTGGTACTTGCTATCACGGGCTACCTCCGCAGGAGAAATATAGCTGTTCACACTTACATAGACGACTGGTTGCTGAAAGCACACAACCCAGAAAGTTTGACAGCAAATCTGGAGATAGTTTTGAAAACTCTCACAGATTTAGGCTGGATAATAAACTTTCAGAAATCAGAGCTGACTCCATCCCAGAAGTTTGTTTACCTGGGTATGTTCTTCGATCTGGAGATAGGATATGTTTATCCATCCCAGGAGAGAGTGGAAAATCTCCTCTTGTGCATTCAGTTGGTTTGCAACAGTCGTTACATTTGTATATTCTAGCACGAGTCTATCTGAGAATGTTAGGTCTGATGGTTTCAATGGAACCAGTCATTCCTCAGGCGGCCTTATGCAGGCGGCTGATTCAATTGTTTCTCATGACTCAGTGGACACAGAGTTCAGGTTCACTGGACTCGCGCATTCAAGTGTTGGACCCTCTCATTCATCACCTTCATTGGTGGATGGAGAGAGGGAATCTCCTGGCGGGGGTCATGCTGACCCCTTCCCACTCTCAAGTAACGATGTTTACGGATGCATCGATGGAGGGTTGTGGAGCTTGCCTGGAAGAAGCCACTATATCAGGGCTTTGGAATCTGGAACAGTCAAAGGAACATATCAACATGCTAGAATTGCGGGCTGTAATTCTAGGCCTGGAACATTTCTTAAAAGAAGTGGAGGGAAAATTTGTGATGATACGTTCAGACAACTCTACAGTAGTGAGTTACATAAACCGCCAGGGCGGAACGAAGTCGCCCAGTCTCTGTATGATGACATGGAAGCTGCTTTGCTGGTGCATGGATCATATGATCACCTTGAAAGCAGTTCATATTCCGGGAAGGCTGAATCTGTTAGCAGACTCATTGAGCCAAAGGATGAGTATTCTTCCTACGGAATGGCAACTAAATCAATGTGTGGCGGATCACCTGTTCAATCATTAGGGAAAGCCCAAAATAGATTTGTTCGCAATGAAGAGGAATGCGAAGATGACGACGTACGTTTCTCCGATTCCAGATCCAAGCGCTATCGCAATAGATGTGCTAGCTATCAGTTGGAAGGGAATGTATGCATACGCATACCCTCCAACAATCCTGATTCCAAGGATTCTTCAGAAGATCAAACAAGAGGAATGCCAGGTGCTTCTGATCGCCCCGAATTGGCCAAGCCGATCATGGTTTATGGATCTGCTGGACCTTCTGGTTTGCAATCCGGTTCCTCTGCCTCTGATGGACAATGTTATCTTCCAGGACAAGACCCTTCACAACAATCAGGAAATGTTTCAATTGACTGCATGGATGTTGTCAAAAAATCCGCGATTAAGGAGGGCTTTTCTGAGCAAGCAGCCAATTTCATGGCCAGAGCCAGAAGGGGGTCAACCTCCAGAGCTTGTAATTATAAAATCAACAGATTTGCAGAATGGTGCTCAAAGAGATCTATCAATCCGATGGAAGCATCTATTCAGGTAGTAGCTGATTTTCTCTGTCACCTGTATGATGCCTATAGTCTTAAGCCTAATTCTATTGCTGGATACAAATCATCATTAATGACTGTTATCCCTTGCTTGGCAAAGAGGGGAAGTGATGAAGTAAGTGTTTTAAATACTCTTGTTAAAGGTATGGGCAACCTCAGACCAAGAAATCCTCCACTGACACTGTCATGGAGCCTTTCTCTGGTTCTGCAGGTTTTGAGTGATAAACCTTTTGAACCACTTAGTGCTATATCTGTAAAATTATTGACACTTAAAACTGTATTTTTAGTTGCGGCAGCATCAGCCAGACGCAGGAGTGAAATTCGTGCCTTGTCTGCTGAACCTGACCGTTATATAGTTACAGGTGAAGGCCTTAAGCTCCTACCAAGATTGAATTTCTTGGCTAAGAATCAATCTTTAAAATATCCGGGTAAACCTATTATTTTACCTGCCTTAACCAGATATGATCCTGGTGCTAAAGTATGGTGTCCTATCCGTGCTTTAAATAAGTACAAGAGAAGAACTCAGGTTTGGCGGACGGACCCATGTTCCCTATGGTTGTCATATATTGAACCCCATGGTAGGGCGTCAAGAGACACTATTTCCAGATGGATAGTAGAATGTATTCAATTCTGTCATAAGACAGCCACTGGAATCCAAGTAGATAGAGCCAAGGCTCATAGTGTCCATGGTGTGCTAACTTCCACAGCATTATTTAATGGTGTTTCTATTGAAGACATTATGTCAGTAGCCCAGTGGCACTGTGAATCAAGTTTTACCGACCATTACCTTCGTGACACTTCTAACCCGCTCGCTATCTCAGTCCTCAGAAAAGAAAATAATGTAGAGGTTTATGTTTGTAAATAGTTTCCTCCTCTGCTATTTACAAATATCACATTTGTTGGTAGGGTATCCATACTATTAGCTGGTAAAATTCTCTTCATCCAGTGGGGGAAGAGATGAGTGCCGCGGCCGTGTTTTGGTGATGGTGTCATTTTTTATTTAATATGGTGATGGTTAATGTCTCTTAATTGTGGTTTTCTTTCAGAGAGTTTTGAAATAGAAGCAATTCTTCTTTTTCCAATGTCTAGTAATACTTTTCATTAAGTATTAGAGAACGTGCTAGTCATTTAGAGCAGCATTTTTTCCTAACCTTCCTCAGAAAGAGGGGGTGGGGGGGGGGAGCACAATTTGCCTTTTGATCAATCTCTCTTCATCGGTCGATTATCCGATGCAAAATTATATTCCTGGTTGTGTTTTCAGTCACAATTTCGGATGTTTTAAATCTCTTGAAAATTCAAAGAGCCTAGTCTCTTCGAGGGTGTGCTGGTTTTCAGGACCTTGCCTCCCTCCCACCAAATTTACTTTCAAATTCTGTTTTTTATCAAGAGTGTTAGGGAAGTAAGTATGTTCTCATGATGTGAAATAAGAAAATTTATCAAATTTCTTTTTCACGAGTGAGATGACATACTTACCTCCCTAACAGGATCCCGGCCTTGCCACCCAACGGAAGCCTGGTCCTTTGGTTATTTGAATAGTTGCTTCTATGTCAGCCAATGTTTAGTAATGGAAGTACCGGTATGCGCATGCGCAGTGGGTGGTAGGACCATACTCAAATTTAGATCATAGGTAATTAATAATTGTCAATCACATTTTCTGATTATATTTGTAAATGAGATGGAAGAGTACTGGATAGAAACTGATGTTTTGTTTTTCTTTCAGCAAAAGCGACCATACATCCAGTTTCAGGCATATCTGATGGTGAAGCTAAAAGTGACGGTGAAAACAAAGGTGGAAAGAAGAAAAAGAAGAAGAAAGGTAGCAGGCTGTTTCATAGCCATTTTATCAAGAAAATCCAAATATATGTTTATGGAATGTTCATTTACAGGCCAAGAGAAGACTTTATGAAAATTTACTATTGAAATGACTGGTGAAGTGGTAAATTCTCAAAAATAATCATCTCTTACATAATAGGATTTGAAATATCTTTTTTACATCTTAACCCTTTAGCGCTTAAACTGGCCAAAAATTACTGCCAGTGGTCTTGACAAATCTCCATTTACAGGCCAAGAAAAGACTATTTTTGAAAACTTACCACTTGAATGACTTGCTCGACTCACTGTCATTCCAGTGATAAATTTTCAAAACTTGATCTGCAAATGGACATTTTTAATGAGAAAATTTTCTGCTAATTTGCGGGTTAAATGGTTAAAATTCAAAAATGTTCTTGTAGTTCGGAGAAACCCTGTATCCGCTGAACAAAAGGGAAGGGTGACTCACTCTATGAGCCCTCCAGAGGCCACACACCCTTAAAGAATTGAGGATCCATTTATAGGTATGCCCCGCCCATCTCTGGCTTAGCTCGATGCACGCTTCCCCATGTTGGTATTGTTCAAACCCTCAATTCCCAGAATCCCAACATTAATGTAACTATACAGGTAAGTTGTTGAATATTTTGAAACCAATTTGACTGGATGCCGTTGCTGCCTATGCCCAGTCAAATACGTTTCAAAATATCCATCAGACTTTCTTAAAAAGTAAAACCATATAATTCCTACACTTGATGGACTATTCAATGTTCATGATGGACTTAGATATGTCATTCATTACGGATTTTGATTGGGACCTCAATGTTATCTACTTACGTGACAGATCAGTTTCATTAATTCTTGTATCTACCTCTAATGACTATCATGCATACCTCTCTCTCTCTCTCCCTCCCTCCCTCCCTCCCTCCCTCCCTCCCTCCCTCCCTCCCTCCCTCCCCCCCATTTTTCTGATTTATGTGGATCACACCCAAATTTGTGGACCCCAAGTGTATGGCCACACCCTTCCTTGTGTTAAGATTTGAGCTGAATCAGACCAGCATCCGGTTTCTTTCATCCAGATTATGGCAAAAATGTGCAAATCACATTTACATAGCAAGTTCCTTCGTTGTGTTAAAATTTCAGTCAAATTGAATCAGTAGTCTTTTAGATACAGCTCCGGCCACAGAAAGGCAGATAAAGAGACAGACAGACAGACAGACAGACAGACAGACAGACAGACAGACAGACAGACAGACAAACACAATTGCAATTGCAAATCACTACACTAACTCATTTATTCTGTGCTCAGTTTAAAAGTGCTTCATGAGCTAGACCATGAGCTTCACTACTTCTCTGAATTTGATCAGTTAATTATTCACACATCATCAGAATCATCCACTCCATGACTGGCTTCGCACTTTCGGTGTTCATCAGGTTTTGAACCCACAACCTTTGTTTTAAGTGTCAGCATCGTAACAACAGGACCAGGGGTACATGTCACATGGTGTGTGTGTGTGTGTGTGTAGATGGCTGATAGACTGTATTTAGACAGCTGCTGAACCTGTGTTGATTATGCATACAGGATATGCCAAGGCATCTTTAACCTCAACGATATCACACAGGCACCACAGGTTTCTCCAGGCATGTTACCTATGGACCTTTCCATTTTTAGCTATGCCCCGCCAATCTCCAGTTAAGCTCCACCCACAGCTCGCTCATATTGGAATGGATTGATCTTTGAACTCCCTGCATATCAATTTCCAGAAAACTGTACAGGTAAGCTGTTGAATATGGCAGCAACAGCACCCAGTCAAATTAATTTCAAAGTTTTCAACAGGATGCTTATTAAATTGTAGAGACATGCAATTTGTTCAACGTGTCGGAATATTAAGAGTTAAAGACGGGCCAAATAGAATCAATTATGACGTAATGATTATGACATCATCCTACATGCCGTTTAGTTGATTATGACATCATAAGACATCAGATTGATAGATGGGTACTCTGGAAAGGTGTTGAATTTGAATGAAATTTCAATGAATTTGGTTGTGAGCATCATGTCTTCCTTAGTGCCACAAAGTTTTTCATCCGCATTCATGGTTTATTGCCAAATATTTTCTCCCACATTGTCATTGACACAGCATGTGCACAGTATACGCTCTGAATCCTGAAGTTCTTGACTGCAATGGCTTTGAGATGAATGATCAATTTAAGTTTATGTAGTTGTCCATTAAGTTTGCAATATGTGGTCCATTATTTGAATATTGTGGTGTCTCTTCTGCATAGCTGATTGATTGGGTGATTATGGAATTTGCTACCAGTCTTTCTTTTCCTGGTGTCATGATACTTGCCATTCATGGGAACTATCATCTCTGGAAGCGGCTCTCTATGGCTGATTGTTGTGCTGGTTTTTGCTGATTATAATGATTTTCTCCAGGTTTAATACTGGAAACTCAGAAAATTATTCATCGATACATAAGGTAGCGATATCATACCCTTTGTAAATATTAACATACACTATGTATTTTACTTCACAGGTCGACGAAAGAAAAAAGAGCCTCCGCCACCACCTGTTCCTGGTCCATGGCTCCATAAGCTCCATCTGGTGGACAATGGCATTGACAGTTTTAGCAAGGGGGCTAATTTTGCACCGATTATCTGTATGAGATTGTTCAGCACGTAAGGCAATGGATAAATCCACTTTTAGCTATGCCCCGCCCATGACTCGCGAGGCTCCGTACATGCTTTGCCCATGTTGGGATAGATCAAACCCTGTACCCCCTTAATCTTAATTTCCAGAAAACTATACAAGTAAGCTGTTGAATACTTTGAAACTAATTTGACATGGTGCTGTTGCTTCCTGTGGCAGTAGCAGCGCCCAGTGAAATTAGTTTCAAAATACTCAACACAATGTTTATTAAATAGTAAAGCCATACAATTCGTACCACTGACAGGCATTTAAAAGTTCCTGATGAACTTAGATATACCATTCATGACATAATTTAAATGTGATGTCCGCCTACCTGTGACATGTTTGAATATGACATCATATACTTGACTGACAGATTGGATTCTTTTATTGATTGTCCTAGTTTCTGTGCCGAGCCCATCAATGGTCAAGCCAGCCAAAAGCTGTTTCTGTTATAGTCATGAAAAATCTGTTTGCAGGCCAAGAAGACTATTTTTGAATTTTTACCACTGGAATAACTGGTTCGATAAACGAGCCAGTCATTCCAGTAATAAATTTTCAAAAATGATCTCTTCTTGGGCTGTAAATGGAGATTTAGTATGCAAATATTTTAATTTATTTTACCAATCTTGATCATTAAAGAGTATTAGATTATCTGTAATCCATGGATGTCCTTTTGCAGTTTAAGTTCCTCACCCTCAAATACTGTTGCTGTCCATTCTCATAGATTGGTCACACTAATAGTTGACTTTTTGCTGATTCTACTTTTTTAGAGAATCTGTAAACACTATAATAATAATTTAAAATATGAATTAATTTATTCATATTTTTTTTGCGTGTGCAAAATTGCTAAAGATAGTTTGTTAGTTGAGGCTGTAGTGTTCAGATATATTAAATTTGGACAAGAAAAGTTGGTTTTATAGTACACTTCAACTGACATCATGTCAACTGACATTACTACAACTGACGTCACTTCAACTGGCATCACTGATGGCAGTTGGAGTAATGTCAGTTGAAGTGATGTCAGTTGAAGTGATGTCAGTTGAAGATGTCAGTTCTAGTAATGTCAGTTGAAGTGATGTCAGTAGTAGTGATGCCTGTTGAATAATAGAAACATCCTAGCATCAGAGCATCTCAGATTCTATCGTGACCATCACTAAACAGATTGAAACGGGACATACAGTTTATGTGTCTTTGACTCAGCACTCAACGTGTGCTTGTTGATATATCCTGTCACGCATGTAGGAATTGATGTATATAAATTCAACCCAGAATTCACAGAGCCCATATTTCAAGATAATTATACAGGTGGGCTGTTGAATATTTTCCAACAGCTTCCAGTCAAATTAGTTCAGGTTTCCCATGATTGCGTTATAATCGGCACTATGCTGGGATCACAGGATCGACAGTTTAGAAATGTCTCCTGCATTGCATAATTTTCAGCATTGTGTTGAACCAGTTTTCAAGTGTAAATTCCTCAACATTTTATCCTGTATTTACAGTCTTGTGTGTCACTCAAAATGCCTCCAGGAGCTAGATATTGATGATAATCTGATCGGAGACTTGGCTGGAAGACAACTGATGGAGGCATTAGAGAAGCGACAAGAAGGTATGGACAAGGAGAGCAGTTAACCCTTTACCACTAGCAGCTTCTGCAGTGGCTTTGAGAAGTGTTCATTTGCAAATCAAAGGTTGACTATTTTTGAAAATATACCATTGGAATGACTGGCTTGATAACTGAGCTAGTCATTCCAGTGGTAAATTTTCAAAAATAATCTTTTTCTGCAAATGGACATTTTCTATCAGAAAATTGAAATGTTATTGAACAAATTTGAGTGATAAAGGGTTGAATATGAAATGTACTGAATAATATGAAACGTAAAAGTATTTTCCAAATGCTCATTAGAAGGCGGTATTTTGTGTGTGTGCGTGCATGTGTATGTGCGCGCACGTGCATGTGTGGGTGTGCATGCATTTGTTTGGGTGGGTGTGGGTGTGGGGTAGCACTTTATATAAAGAACTAATCTGATTTTGCCCCAAATTTTAGTACAATGAAGGATCTTAAAAGACAATTCTCAGACACTGGACATGATCCGAATAAAAAAACCTGTATCTGGATCGGATCAGATTCTGAATATATGGGTATCTCAGAAACTACTGATCCAATTTGGCTCAAATTTCTGACCATAAACTCCACAATGTAGCATGGAAAATTAGGAAAATCTGAAAACAATGTGACAAACGTAGGAGGGATGATTGCCCTTGTTTTTGTAATAAAGATATTGTATTCTTTTTAAAATCTTGATAACAGTTACTGTTAATGGGAAAGCATGTGAGAGTTGTCATAAGTACTATCTAAATGTTATCATCTTTGGATAATTTCCAGCAAAACTTGCATCATTGAAGGTACGAACGACCCATCGTCTGAATGCGGCTACACTGAGTGTAATAAATAAGTTAGGATCGGGGCTCAAGAAAAAGAAACGTAAAGGCAGAGGTAAAAAGGTAAGTACATTGAGGGCCCTTCATAAAAAGCAGCAGTGTGTTTGTAGCTAAATGATTGTGATTCCTTAAGTCATGTTGTTGAACATTGAAAAGGTTTTAGCTATCTACTGACAGCGAGATAAACAAATGAATAATGACTATGGTGAATCACCCTGTCAGAAAGGGGGTCAAACACTTCAAAGTATTCAAATGCAGATGCAAACAGAACACTGCCGTAAAAACTTCCTAGATCTGCCTCTGATCTTCTGTATAAGATCACCCTCTGTATAAAAAACACCCTCTGTATAAAAACACCCGCTGTATGAAATCACCCTCTGTATAAAAATAGTCTCTATAAAAACACCCTCTGTATAAAAACACCCTCTGTATGAAAACACCCTACATAAAACTCACCCTCTTTATAAAAACACCCTCTATAAAGCACCCTTGGAATAAAAACACACCGCATAAAAATCACCCTCTGTATGAAATCACTCACTGTATAAAACACCCTCTGTATAAAAACAGTATCTGTATAAAGCACCCTCTGTATAAAGACAGTCTCTGTATAAAAACACCCTCTCTATGAAAACACCCTACATAAACACATCCTCTGTATAAAAACACCCTCTGTATAAAAACACTCCCCTCTGTATGAAAACATGTACATAAAAACACCCTCTGTATAAAAATCACCCTCTGTATAAAATCACCCTCTGTATGAAATCACTCACTGTATAAAAACACCCTCTGTATAAAATCACCCTCTGTATGAAATCACTCACTGTATAAAAACACCCTCTGTACAAAGCACCCTCTGTATAAAAATCACCCTAGGTTTAAAGCGCTCTCTATGTAAAAAACACCCTCTGTATAAAAATCACCATCATAAATATCACCCGCTGTATGAAATCACCCTCTGTATGAAATCACCCTCTGTATAAATATCACCCTCAGTATGAAATCACCCTCTGTAT
This sequence comes from Chaetoderma sp. LZ-2023a, assembly GCA_034401795.1. Lineage (NCBI taxonomy): Eukaryota > Metazoa > Mollusca > Caudofoveata > Chaetodermatida > Chaetodermatidae > Chaetoderma > Chaetoderma sp. LZ-2023a. The sequence goes on from CM067368.1 coordinate 78,114,472, forward strand.
AAATATCACCCTCTGTATAAAAATACCCTATGTATAAAAATCACCCTCTGTATAAAGCACCCTCGAAATAAAATGACCCTCTGTATAGAAACCACCCTCTGTATAAAATTACCGTCGGGAATAAAATCACCCTCTGTATGAAATCACCCTCTGTATAAATATCACCCTCTGTATAAAAACACCCTCTGTTATACCTCTGAATAAAAATACACTGTATAAAAATGACCCACTGTATAAAAACACTTTCTGTATAAAAACACCCTCTGTATAAAAATCACCCTCTATATGAATTCACCCTCTATAAAAACAGTCTGTATAAAGCACCCTCTGTATAAAAACACCCTCTGTATGAAAACACCCTTGGAATAAAAACACACCGCATAAAAATCGCCCTCTGTATAAAATCACCCTCTGTATGAAATCACTCACTGTATAAAAACACCCTCTGTATAAAAACACCCTCTGTATAAAAATCACCCTAGGTTTAAAGCGCTCTCTATATAAAAAAAACACCCTCTGTATAAAAATCACCCTCTGTATAAATATCACCCGCTGTATGAAATCACCCTCTGTATGAAATCACCCTCTGTATAAATATCACCCTCAGTATGAAATCACCCTCTGTATAAATATCACCCTCTGTATAAAATTACCCTATGTATAAAAATCACCCTCTGTATAAAGCACCCTCGAAATAAGATCACCCTCTGTATAAAACACCCTCTCATCTTTGGCTATATTTCAGGATTAACCAAACATGGACAGATGTTTGTGTATACCACAAAGAGGCAGCATAATGATAGTGAAATTACTAGATCAAAAATCGACGCCATTCTAATCTTGCTATTTGACCTCTGATTTTTCAGCTTTAAGTATTTCCATTTATCAAATCATTTACATTTATATTTGAGGATTGGTTAATCCTATTGGAATTAATCTATCTGGGATACATGGCTACCTATAATGTTAAGAAGCAGTATGATAAGATTGAGGTCACAGGGTCAAAGGTCAAGGTCACTGACAAAGAGGAGAGGAGACATTTAATTCTGCAGAATTCTTGTTTTATTTATATATATATATATATATATATATATATATATATACTATTAAAAAAAAGAAACCTCCGCACCAATTCACCTCATTAAAATTTATTCGCTGTGAATTAATTTATTTCATTAATGACAATAAATAATTCAATGTGGTATGGGAATTATCAATCAGCTATCAACTTCTGCAGGGCACATCAGAGGGTCGTTCACAAAGAGCTGATACAGGCAAGGGGTCATTTTCCAAATTCACATCTCAATATCGTGTGTGACCACCTTGCGCACCGACAACACATCTTTTGCACATGGAATTCATAAGACTGTTGATTTCTGCTTGTGGAATGTTGTTCCACTCGTGAAACAGTGCCTGTTGAAGTTCATTCACATTTTCTGGTGGGTTTAGGCGCCGTCGATTCCTCTGGTCAATGTTATCCCACAAATGTTCAATAGGGTTAAGATCAGGACTTTTTGAAGGCCAGTCATTGATAAAGTTGATGTTCTCTGTTTGTTATGTACCACACAGTGTCTCGAGCTGTGTGACTAGTGGCATTGTCATGCTGCAAAATTTGGATACGACTATTATTACGGAAAAGAGGAATGACGAATGGTGCAAGGATTTCTTCTCTGTAACGACGAGCATTCAGATTGCCAGGAATGATGACCAACGGAGTCCTGTAATCATGTACTATACTTGCCCACACCATAACTGATGGCCCTCCACCAAAACGATCCCGCTCCAGGACACAGCAATTGGCGTAACGCTTATTGCGTCTGCGATAAACTCATACCCTCCCATCACTTTCAGACAGGGAAAAATGAGATTCGTCTGAGAGAAGGACAGTGTTCCATTGCTGTCTGGTTCAGCGTTGATGTTCACGAGCCCAATCCAAACAATTTCGGCGATGACGATCTGTCATAACACATCCTACGTAAGGGCGACGTGACCTGATGCCTTCACTACGCAAATGATTACAGACTGTCTGATCACTAATGCCAATGTTGTCTGCAGTCCTGGTGGCAGTTTGAAAGTGGTTTCGTAAGTGTATCAGGGTCATGTGTCTGTTCTGGGCACGTGGGCGTCCACTATGTGGACGGTCAACAACAGTTCCAGTGTATTTGAAACGGTTCCTCAGATTTCTCACAGCTCTAGCAGAGGCACCAACAATACGAGCCACTTCCGCAGTCACTGTACTGGCCTGGAGAAGACCAACAGCTCATTCTCGCAGATTTGCAGGAATTCTCAGCATCCCAGCTTGGTGGAATTCTTACTTTCACATCAAGAGTATACTTACCTCCCTAATACTTTTGATATTGCTAAATATTGGCTTTCACTCAATAAAACACTCAGATTAAAAACAGTTAGGTGCCCCTACTGGGCAGGTAGTCAGAGGTAGTCCGGCGGATGCCAGCCCCACCACCGCGCATGCGCCGACTACCACTTCCTCTTTGCTAATTTATTGGCAGGGAGAACGCATGTACTTGTTGTTTTGCTGCAAGTTCACGAGTTTAAAACCTATTTCACGTCATATTTACCGAGTATATTATTGAGAAAGATGTCTGAGAGGGCAAATTCGCCGGATGAAGCGACGGGATCTCTTTATCAGGTGATTTCAATGATATTCTAGCGAGTTTTTCCCCGGTGTAATGTGTTTCCGGGACTCGTGGTTACCGTGAGGAGCGCCTGTTTGAGTTGGTTTTTTCCAACATGGTGCTTTATAAGTCTAATTTCTCTTTGTGTTTATGTCCACAGGTATGGATTTGCATGACTACTGGACAGTTCAGCACAGGAGGGTTTGTTTTTCTCCACCACGGTTCCATTTCCTACTAATACTGTTAGGTTATCTAACCAAAAAGTCTATGTTCAGTGAGTTGGAGGCTTACTATAAAGGTCTTCTCACTTTGCCCTCTTGATCCAATTCCTTCCCCAAGGTGGAGAAAGGTGTAGAGACGTAGGCTTGGTGGAGTGCTCCAGTGCATCAAGGTGGATGGTTTGTCTATACAAGGTGTCAGGTATAGGAGTAATGATATGTGGTAAAATTATTTGAAAAAATAATGACTGATTTTTTACCATTTTTTTATCATGGTGTATCTGATGATGTGTAGTCTGAATATCCTTTGGAGGATGTTCTAGGTATGAATACAATTCGTCTGGGCACTTGGATGCTGGTTGCGGATCGATTAATTTCTGTTAAGAGATTCATGACGTCATAATCGGCCTTGCGCTTTATTAACATTAAAGTTTTGTCTAACGCTGGTTTCTTCTTGATTAGTGATCCTTATGATCCTGTTCCTCTCTTTTAGTTTGGTTTTGAGTTTCTTCTAACCGTAACTAACTTGCTCATTGTCCTCGTCCTTTGTCCTGTTTCAGAGACCTGGTTGCCCATCCTGTGGTCGTTTCCTTAAGGACCGTTTTGCGCCACATTTGTGCTTTAGCTGCAGTCCCTGTGGACTGTTGCTAAAATGCGATGTATGCAAGCATTGGGGGGTGGATCTAATGTCTGAATTTTTATCGTTGCAGGCGAGGGAGAAGGTCATGGAGGAAGAGAGGAAGGCGAAGAAGGAGGGTGTGAAAAAGGGTAAGAGGAAGGCCTCATCCGCGGTGGATATGGAGGCCTTCCGGTCCGAAATGTTGGGAGAGATGCAGAGGACGATAAAGGATTTGGTCCCAGAGTTGCTTCGCAGCATGCTGCCTGGGCCAGGTCTTTTGTCGTCCTCAGCATCTGCTTCGGAGCAGGTGATCCCCGCCTCTGAATCCGAGTTTCTTAGGTCCGGTCCGTTGTTCGATGTGGATTCAGAGGTGGCCCCCTTGTTGGGGGCGGTCCACGACCCTGGCAGCAGGCTTGGTGCCGCGCCGAGGGGCCGTGGACAACGGTTGTTGCTGGGACCCGCGGTCTACTCTTCAGACCCTGGGTATCCGCGCGCCGCGGGTGTCAAGTCCTCCTATGGCACCTTCCCTGGCCAGTCCGGGTTAGCTCTCTTTGCTGACCCGGAGTCTAATCTTTCTGGCCAGGAGGAAGAGGATTACCTGCTAGGGTCGCCATCTGGGGACGTGGCCATGGAAGACGACGTCTGCGCACCCCTCGCGGGGAATGCAGGCAACGTGTTCCGTGGTTCTACTCGCGCAGGAGTAGAATTCACGGTCCAGAAGGTGACCCTGGGTGGTGCTGATGGCCAGGGCTACCGTATACCTCGGCTTGCCGAGAGTATCGCTGGTGCTGGCCAGGCCCGTGGTGGGGCGGTGTCTGCCCCGCGCTCTACCACGGCGCCTGCTCCTGGTCAAGCCAGGGAGTTTAGCATGCCTGTTCTTTCGGGCCCGCATGTTTTCCCTGGCTTGCCAGGGGTATCAGCATATCCGCCGTCGTTTTCAACTGCCGGCGCTCAGGAGGAGGACGAAGGCCCTCGTCTGGTAGAGCGCTCGCAGTTAGCCACGGAGGAGGATTGGTCGGACGCTTGCCAGTGGCTGGTTAGCGTTCGGCCAGATCTGCCCGTGGAGCAGTCGGCGATCCAGCGTGACCATAGGCCGTGGTTAGCTGGTAGACCGTCTGCCACCGCTATGCCATCTCTGCCGCTGGCTGAGCATGTCGTGGACATGTTCGAGGCGGCGGAGACGTCCATTAAGGCGAATGGGCGTCTCGCGAAGGCCCCTCGCGAGGTGGCTAGGCGTTGCCGCATCGTGCCCCTGGAGTACCAGCGGTATGGTGTGGTGCCTAAGCCGAGCGTGGATGATCGCGCGGCTTTGGGCGAAGATGCGCGGCCAGGCTCCCGTTCTGACACGGGTGTCCTGTGCTCGAACGCGTTGCGTTCGGCGAATACCGCGCTACGTGATGCGGAGGAGAGTGGGAGAGCTTCGATAGCTGCTCTCTCCCACGTCTCCCAGCTGTTACAGGGGGTGGTAACAGCATCCGCTTCACGTCAGCCAAGCCCGGTAACAGTCCAGAGAGCCATCCAGGATGGTATCAACCTGGCTCTGGACTGTTTGACGCGGGCGGTGACCAGGAGTGTCCGGGCGAGGCGCACGTTTGCCCTTGACAATCTGTGCCCGTCCCAGGACCTCTATAATAGGCTACTGTGAACGCCTATGACAGGTCCTGGTCTCTTTGGAGGTGAGGGATGTAGGCACCTCCAGGAGACGGTGACTCTGGTCAATAACCAGAGGGCGCTGCGTGAGCAGTTTGAGGTGCTCCGGCGGGAGCGCGTTCGCGCAGCACCCCCTGCGTATCGTCCCCTGCAGGCTCGAGGTGGCGCTGGCCAGGTCAGAGGCCAGACACCATCGCAGCGCCGGCCTCGGCCGCGTGCGATTCGGCCAGCAGCGAGGGGGGCGCAGGCTCCCCAGGCGCAGCCAGCCAGGCAGCAGCCCGCGCACCGTGGTGCGCGCGGTGCTGGGCGGGGCGCGCGGGGATCTGGTCGCGGTAATCGGGCCTGATGGGCCGGTTACCGTAGTGGGAACCACGCCGGTGTTTCAGGCCGAGAAGACAGTGCCACTCTCGCTCTACTTATGTCCACCTCTCTCCCTAGGTGGACCGGTGGGCGGCCGATTGGTCGGCCACTTGCCAGAGTGGAAGCGGTTGACTCAGGACCGTTTAGTCTTGCGATGGCTTTCAGTCGGGTATCGTCCCGATTGGATAACAGGCCCGCCATCGAGACTGTCTCTCGTGCCGATCTGGACTCCGATTCCGCGGGATCCAGATCAAAGGTTGTGTATAGAGGAGGAAATAAATTCCCTCATACAAAAGGAAGCCATCCAGCCGGCGCAGAGGTGCCCGGGCTTCTATTCAACCCTGTTCTTAGTAACGGAAAACACCGGAGGGTGGAGGCCGATTCTCAACCTCAAGCCATTGAACAAGTTCATAGAGACGCCCAGTTTCAAGATGGAGACTGTGCGCTCGGTGTTGGCGGGGTTAGAGCAGGGAATGTGGACAGCGTCAATAGATTTGAAGGATGCTTATTTCCACATTCCCATAGAGAGGAGTTTCCGTCGCTTCCTGAGATTTGCATTCCAGGGCAGACAGTGGGAATTCAGGGTATTACCCTTCGGAATTTCCACGGCTCCTCGGGTCTTCACCCGTGTGGTTCTCGCGATCACTGCATTCCTCCGCAAGAGAAGCATAGCAGTCCACACGTACATAGACGACTGGCTGTTGAAAGCACACACCCGGGAAACGTTATCGGCCAATCTGGAGATTGTTTTGAAAACTCTCACGGACTTGGGCTGGATAGTCAATTTCCAAAAATCAGAGCTAACTCCATCCCAGAAGTTTATTTACCTGGGCATGTGCTTCGATCTGGAGAGGGGATATGTTTATCCCACTCAGGAGAGGGTTCAAAGACTCATCTCAGTAATACAGTCGGTGTGCGACAGTCGTCATGTCCTGGCACGGGTTTACTTGAGAATGCTGGGGTTGATGGTTTCATTGGAACCAGTCATTCCGCAGGCCGCCTTGCGCAGGCGCCCGATCCAGTTGTTTCTCATGACACAGTGGACCCAGAGTTCAGGTTCGCTGGACTCGAACGTGTCAGTGTTGGCGCCTCTGATTCACCACCTGCAATGGTGGTTGAATACAGAGAATCTCTTGCCGGGGGTTTTGCTAACCCCTCCCCACCCTCAGGTGACTGTGTATACAGATGCATCGATGGAGGGCTGGGGAGCTTGTCTGGAAGAGTCCACAATATCAGGGCTTTGGGATCTGGATCAGTCCAAGGAACATATCAATCTACTAGAGCTAAGAGCAGTAGTCCTGGGCCTGGAACATTTCTTACAGAAAGTTCAGGGCAAGATTGTTCTAATTCGTTCAGACAACTCAACAGTAGTGACTTACATAAACCGCCAGGGCGGAACGAAGTCGCCCAGTCTCTGTATGATGACATGGAAACTGCTTTGTTGGTGCCTAGATCATGGGATCACCTTGAAGGCAGTTCATATTCCGGGAAGGCTAAATCTGCTAGCAGACTCATTGAGCCGAAGGATGACTGTCTTACCCACGGAATGGCAACTAAATCAATGTGTGGCGGATCGTCTGTTCGACCATTGGGGGAAACCCAACATCGATTTGTTCGCAACGAAGAAGAATGCGAAGATGACGACGTACGTCTCTCCGATTCCAGACCCAAGCGCTTTCGCAACAGATGCGTTAGCTATCAGCTGGGCGGGAATGTATGCATACGCATTCCCTCCAGCAATCCTGATTCCAAAGGTGCTTCAGAAAATCAGGCAGCAGGAGTGCCAAGTGCTTCTGATCGCCCCGGATTGGCCAAGCCGATCGTGGTATACGGATCTGCTGGACCTTCTGGTCTGCAATCCGGTTCCTCTGCCTCTGATGGACGACCTTATCTTCCAGGGCAAGGTCCTTCACGACAATCCGTCAATGTTCCGATTGACTGCGTGGATGTTGTCAAGGAATCTAGAATTAAGGAGGGCTTTTCTGAGCAAGCAGCCATGTTTATGGCCAAAGCCAGGAGGGGGTCAACCTCCAGAGCATATAATTATAAAATCAACAGATTTGCAGAGTGGTGCTCAAAAAGATGTATTGATCCAATGGATTCATCTATTCAGGTAGTAGCTGATTTCCTCTGTCACCTGTATGATGCCTATAGCCTCAAGCCTAACTCTATTGCTGGTTATAAATCAGCTTTAATGACTGTTATTCCTTGCTTGGCTAATAGGGGAAGTGATGAAGTAAGTACATTAAATGTATTGATTAAAGGCATGGGCAATCTAAGACCAAGGAATCCACCACTGATTCCAGTCTGGAGTTTATCTCTGGTGCTTCAGGTACTAGGAGATAAGCCTTTTGAACCACTTAGTTCCATTTCTATGAAAATGTTGACACTTAAAACTGTATTTTTAATTGCTGCAGCCTCGGCAAGGCGTAGGAGTGAAATTCACGCCTTATCAGCCGAGGATGACCGTTTTGTGGTTACAGGGGAAGGCCTTAAGCTTCTACCTAGGATTAATTTCTTGGCTAAGAATCAGTCATTGAAATATCCAGGTCAACCTATTTTTTTGCCATCTTTAACTAGATATGATCCTAATTCTAAAGTATGGTGCCCCGTACGGGCGCTGCTCCGGTACAAACAGCGTACTTCGGAGTGGCGTACCGACCAGTCAGCGTTATGGTTGTCATATATTGAACCCCATGGCAGGGCGTCGAAGGACACCATTTCCAGGTGGATTGTAGAATGTATTCAATTTTGTCACAAATCCGCGAGACAGGTTGATGTGGCCAAGGCTCACAGTGTCCGCGGTGTAGTGGCATCCACTGCCCTGTTTAGTGGGGTCCCTGTGGATGACATTATGTCCGTCGCTCAGTGGCACTGTGAGTCAAGTTTTACAGACCATTACCTCCGTGACACCTCTAACCCTCTCGCCTTGTCGATTTTAAAACATTAATCGGTTGTTTAAATTTGTGAGGAGTGCTTCCGCATTGCTTATATACTTCGCAATTTAGCAATGGTAACAACCACTTGTCGGGACTGCATCAGGCTTCTCTACTAGAATCGTGATGACAGCTTCCAAGTTCAACAAGGTCAGTCTTGTGTGTTTGTTGTTCATTGTTACTTGTATTGTCACGTTACCCATTATTATTATTATTAATATGGTGATGGTTTGTGTGGGAGGTGGTTCATCATAGAGAGTATACGAAAATGAAGTTGTTCGTCTCTGTCCTATAGTACTTGGCACTAGTACGTAGAGAGCGTATAGGACATTGAGGTCATCTAGTCTTCCTCCCAGGAGGGGGGGGGGGGGGGGAGCGCATATGACATTCGGTCATCTCTCATACATCGGTTGTGTTATCCGATGGTTTGTCTAATCCTGGCTGTGTTCTCACACATTTCAGACGTCATAAGTGCCTTAAACGCGTGAAAGCGTATAGGGAAGAGCTGGTCTTTTGACCTCGCCTCCCTCCCGCCAGATTCACTTTCGAATTCTGGCAATATCAAAAGTATTAGGGAGGTAAGTATACTCTTGATGTGAAATAAACGAAATCTAGGATTTCTTTTTTCACGAGAGAGTTGATACTTACCTCCCTAGATACGGACCCGGCCTCTCCGCCCCACAGAGGCTCGGTCTTCAGGCTCTTGGCAGTTGCATGCGTTAGCCAATAAATTAGTCAGAGGAAGTGGTAGTCGGCGCATGCGCGGTGGTGGGGCTGGCATCCGCCGGACTACCTCTGACTACCTGCCCAGTAGGGGCACCTAACTGTTTTTAATCTGAGTGTTTTATTGAGTGAAAGCCAATATTTAGCAATATCAAAAGTATTAGGGAGGTAAGTATCAACTCTCTCGTGAAAAAAGAAATCCTAGATTTCGTTTAAGTCACAACAAAATTAAGTTGCTTTCAAGTTGGATACACATGAAAACAGCAGAAAGTCACTGACACTGACACTAGCACATGGTTATACCCCAGTGGGACATGCACGTGCAAATCACACAAACAGTGCATGTACATGGACATGCATCATTGAGCGCGTTAAAACACAACCATACGCATTACCTCGGCATCCAAAACAAACATAGTAGGCCTAAGTTTGTATCCCAATATTTGGGGCGGAAGTTTCTTTTTTTTTACGTATATATATATATATATATTGTATTTTTAATTTTTTTTCAATTTTGTTGTATGTTTCAATTTTAAGACAATTATGTATGAAATCTGTTGAATATTTTGAAACTAATTTGACTGGATCCTATCAAATTACTTTCACAATATTCACTTACAACATAAAGAATTTGTCGTTTCTTATCTGTAATGGTTAAAGAGTTAAAACTGCGTCTACTGTATTTATCTATTCACATTTACAGCTGTTTTTCATTTTCTTTCAGAAGAAAAAGTGAAAAGGTTCCTTCCTGTGTGTCAATGCCTCACTGACCTGATCTGTGTATTTGCTATCATAAAACGTGCTAAGATGTCTTCCGAAATAATGTTGCATGACTCCGCCTTTGAGCCAACCAGAGAATCATGTTAAGATGATACAAAAGCTAGTGACAGTTTTGCAATCAACCTTGCTCAAGAGCTCACCTGCCATATGAGGCAATAAAAATGGTCCTTCTTTAACTGAAAATTGGCCTCTGCTGGGGATTTGAAAAATGTCCATTTGCAGGCCAAGAGAAAATGATTTTAGAAAATTTATCACTGGAGTTAACAAAGCCAGTCATTTCAGAGGTAAATTCTGAAAATTAGTATTCTCTTCAACTACAAATGGTCGTTCAATGAGCAAATATGTTGATAGCTCATGACCATTAAAGGGTTAAGAATCTTGCAATTCTTACATCGAATCAATAGTGTTAACCCTGATGGCTGAAAGATTTGACCACATATCCCTAAGATCAGCTTCAAGGAAGTTGTTATGCTCCTGAGGCTTTTTGAGTATTTTGAGGGTGTTTCATTGGTAACAAGCCACTGCTATAGGTCATAACACATACCAGTCAAAATATCAGCTTTCCTGACCATGATGATCCCTATCCATTATTGTCAAATATACAGAGTATCATTGTGTGTTCCATATGACAGTCACTGTATGGAGAAAGCAACAAGTCACTATAATATCTTTAACATTAATCTAATGAGGATCGAGGATGTTCAAGAAGTCCAATATAGCTTCTCTATATTTAACCCTTTAACACTCGAATTTGTTTTTAAAAATGTGCATTTGCAGACCAAGCGAAGACTATTTCTGAAAATTTGCCACTGGAATGACTGGCTCGAGCCAGTCATTCCAGTGGTAAATTTTCAAAAATAGCCTTCTCTTGGTCTGCAAATGGACAGTTTCTATAAGAAAATTTAATTATTTTTTTAACAAATTTGAGAACTAAATGGTTATGGTTTAATTACGGTGATGAAAATTGTCTCCAATTACATTTTGTTTATATTAACCATGTCTATGTCTACAGAGCTATGTAACTGTGATATAAGCAATATTATTCAATGATAATTATGGTATGTTCTGTGTCATTTAAATTGAGTTGACAGTAATTTGTGTGTGTGTGTGTGTGTGTGTGTGTGTGTGTGTGTGCGTGTGCGCGTGTTTGTGTGCGTGCGTGTGTGCAGGGTTGTAGATTTGTCTCAATAAATGAGGGGGATGGTCTGGTAGGCGGCCAATCCTGTAGGCTGGCTGGCAAATGTGGGGTTTCTTTCACCAGGTGGGGTCAGGGTCGGAGACCATCCCCCAGAAAATTTGGAAGTCTGTGTTCCCTTGGCTGGCTTCTGCATTTCTAGAAGGGAATATGAATCATCAGCTGGCAGTTAGATTATTATCATTTTTATCCGTTTTACTATTTTTTTCTTTTTCTACAAAATTGCTTTTAATTTTTTTTATTGCGACAGTAGTGGAACTCTCATGCTAGTGGGTGCATGTGTGTGCTCTGACTCACCCCATATCCCTCGAAAAATACACGGCCGATGGGCCTGGGGTGTCAGCCTCCCACTGACAGGTTCCATGGGTTTTCTCCCAGAAATATGTTGAAAATTAGCACCTTTAAGAAACACTCTTATGCATTTTGAGTGGGCAGAAATAAGTTTCTTCCCCCATCTCTCTCTCTCTCTCTCTCTCTCTCTCTCTCTCTCTCTCTCTCACCCATCCCCCTGGCCCTAATGTGGGGGACTATATCCTCCATCCCCCCCATAATCTGTGCCCCTGAATGCATGCTTATGTATGCGTGTGTGTGTGTTTGTCTTGCGTGTGCTTGTCGTGTGTGCGCATGCGTGCTTGCGTGTGTGTGTGTGTACATGTATGCGTGCCTGTACCTGCATGTACATGTATTTTTAATTTTAGTAACTGTGATAAAGTTTTGTAGCTGTGATAAAACTAATGCTATTCATTAGTAATGTCTTGGGTTGTTTTCTTCATGAGGTGTATTATTGGAATGGATGGATCTGATATGTCACTCAAGTATATGATGTCATAATCAATTCATCACAAGTAGGCAGGCTGCTGTCACAATCAAAATGGTTAATGAATGATATATCTAGCTATGTCATGGACATTTAGAAGTCATGTGTACGATTTGTATGACTGATGGATTTACTATATAATAAACATGAAACTAATTTATCTGGGCACTGCTGCCATAGGCAGCAACATCACCCAGTCAAGATTGGAAAATATTCACCCACAGTAGTTACCTTGAAATTGTGATACTGGGAATTCGGGTTTGAAAGTATATAAACACAGGAAAATGTGGGCAGAAGTTAATTAGAAATAGGTGGGGCTTAGCTAGTTGAAATGCTCCCTCTATTGTATGTAGAATTATGATTCTAATTCTTCTAGTGTGTTGATTTCAAAGCATCCATTCTGTAGGTAAGTGGTTGACTATTTCTTAAAGGTCTCATATATAGATAACAGATACATATCCTAACTAAGTTTAAGACAACTTGTTGCTTTATGGACACTTTATGCACCGTTGTTTCAGACTATATTGTCTTTGCCAGTGCGCAATTGTTGATGTAAAACCATTCTCACAACGCTAATGCTAGCCCTAGTTAACAAAACAAAGCCTGCTGATTATTCCGAGAAGGATTTGACAAAGCTGTTGCTGCCTTAGTCAGGAATGAGTGTCAATAAAGTTGCTCGAAATATCTTCAAATCTTGCAACACTGACTGACCTGCTGAAAACAGTTTGATTGAAAGTTTGTTAATGATTTTCAGCCAAATTGTTATCAAATCGTTACCTGGTGACAATTGTATTATCAGCTGATTATTTTGTTAACAATTTGACGGAAGGCTGTTGCTGCTATAGACAGCAGCAATTTTCAGTAAACCTGTTATAAATATATTTGTTGTCACTTGCACTATAGCAAATATACAACCGGTACTGACCTATGCTCATGCGCATGCACACACACGCACGCACACACATGCATGCACGCACGCACTCACACACGCACACACACAGAAACATGCATGCACACGCACGCGCGCGCACACACACAGCTGTCTCAATAAGCTTGTAACACATACTGGTCACAAATATAATCACTGTCGTATAAGGTCACAAGACTAATCATTGTCCTAAAAGTTAGTCATTTACTGGGCACATCAGGGAGTATGTATGTATTGTAGATCTATCCTATTGCGCTGCAAAAACAATCCAGGGCAATCTAACACCTCTCATCCCCCATCCCCAACCCTCTAGATTCTTCTGTATGAACCATTCTGTCCTTGCTCTTGGAATTCACCTGAAAAGAAAGACCTTGAAGATTATAATATTCACATACACTTCTCAAGAAAGATGGGGAGCTATGTAGGACTCCCTGTCAGTTTCCGGTCTGTGGTCAACTCGGGACAAAACCAATCACATAAATCTTCTAGAACTGTGGACAGTGAAGAGATATCTTCTTCACTGGCAGTCCTCCCTAGCAGGATTCCTTGTTTCAGTGAGGTCAAACAACTCGACAGGTGGACAGTGAAGCGATATCTTCTTCACTGGCAGTCCTCTCTAGCAGGATTCCTTGTTTCAGTGAGGTCAAACACCTCGACAGTAGTCACCTACCTAAACAAGCATGGGGAACTCGCTCATCTTTACGTACATAGAAACGTTGAGATTTCTAACCTGTACCATGTACATCTGGCTGGTAGCAGCTCACACTGCAGGAAGCATGAACATCCAGGCTGAGCAAATTGGCCAACTCAAACTGGCAATTTGCTCAATCTTTCCTATTTTAGGCTTTCCCTACATGGATCTATTTGCGACACTCCCTCAATGCCCAAATATCCACTTTTGTGTTGCCATATCCCAGAACTTCATTGTCGTCATCACTGGAAAACCTCTTCTTACACGTTTCTCCTTCTGTTAGTTGTAAGAAGATTTGGCAGCAAGACAGTCATCCGCCTGATCTGTGCTTTGGCCAAACCGGAGTTGGCTAGTCTTTCTTATGGTCCTGTTGGTGGCCTTTCTCGATCTTATTTCTACTTCTTACGATGTCCTGTTCCAATAAATGGGCAGATGCTTCCACCCCAACACAGACCTGTTCAGGCTGTGTGTGTGTGTTGTCCATGGGGAGCTCTCTTCGTCAATAATTTCTGCAAGATCTAATGTACTGGTGCTGCCATTGTCATGCTATCCTGCCCAATTCTGCATCTATTCCACAATTAATGGATTTCTTGGTCTATCTCTTTAACAAGTTAAAACTTGTTTATAACAGTTAGAGCTTATCCTTTTTCAAGACCCGCATTTATTCTTTCTCATGAATGCTTCTGCTCAGGCGATTCAATCTATGAATGGTCTTAAGAAAGGAATGGGTACTGCCAAACCTACTTGTAAGCCACCGCTCTGTCATGGAATCTAGCTCTGGTGTTACTATTCATCTCTAGTCGTCATTTTGAACCTTAAAGATCGATTTGTCTTGAATTCTTAACAATGAAAATGTGTTTTCTAATAACTGTTGCCTCAACTAGGAAGTGTGATATTCATGCTCTTTCCATGATAGACTCCAGGTGGTAAATCTCTATATCATTCTGGAGAACCAATTGTTATACAAAACCCTTCTTATCTTTGGTTGACTTACACGAAAGTCGTTTACAGAGTGGTCTCAAAGCATACTATTGCTCAGATTATCAGCACAATAAAAATGTTTCCTGAAATAACCTCTCTAGATGACAAACAATTGGCCTGTGTAAAGGCACATGCCAGTAACCTCTTGCTCTTACTAATGGATTAACTACATACTGTGCAAGGTGAACGTAAAGAAGTTTGTCCGAGACGCGTCATCCTACGGTGGTACTGACCTTAATTCTGCCCACTAACAGAAAACACTGTGACTGCGCATCAATTGGAATCTCAATAAGATCCTTCGCAGAATCGGTGAATGATTGAAAGAACTTGCCATCCAAAGAGTAGATGACTTGGTAAACAAGATCACGTCCATTGATGATTGTTGAGGAAGGTTCAGAGCAAGCAAAGCATTAAAAATCAGCTGTTATGATATAACTCCAATAGCCATCTCATCGGCTCTGAACACGGGAAGGATCAAAACAATCAAGGAATTTGTTCAAAGATCAGTTCACTGACACAGAAAACGAACCTCTACCGATATTTGAAGGCCAGTCACAGCCCCTATAAAAGCCAATAACAGAAGAAGTACTTAAATATGCAAATAATCCCATCTCAATATAAATCGCACACGTCATAAACTCTGCCTTTGAACAACAGCTCCCTATCGATGCTGTAGGAGAAGAAACAACCTTGACCTTTATCCAACATAGGACCAATTGCTTTTGAACAGCATGCACATTTTTTTGTCAAATGTGACATTACCTCATATCAGAGATAAGATTGATAGATTTACTTGAAACTTGCAGAGTGGTTTTAAGAGAGGACATAGCTGCGCTGACATAATGTGGGCACAACGAATGTTGACATGAGTACACAGTACTACTATCAAAGCATTGAGACTTCTACAAGATGGGAATCGACATGTCACATGATTTTATACCATCAGGAGATCACAGATCCTTGAAATTCTCCACCAAGCTGTATACGATGATGACAAACTACGCCTGGTGAGACACTTATTGTCAAACACAAAACTAAATGTTTACGTCAAATAAATGCGCTCTGCACTGTTTGAAACACCAATAGGATCACCACGAGGTGATGGCTTATCACCAGTACTTTTCACTTGCTACCTCGCCACATCACTCATCTGTTCGAGAACACTCTACAAGACCAAACACTCCAATGTCAATGATTGGCATGCCACTAGAGATGAAGTGTATATCAAATGAGGAAAAAGCTCCTCTTGATACGCGACTTCCAATAGCTGCAGAACAGCTCAAAGGATGCAAACCTCTGTGAATAAAGCTAAACCAGAGTTCACTCACGTATACTAATCCGACACCACATAAATGAATGATGACAGCACCGCCATCGGGGCACTGAGAAGTGGTGGAGGAAGAGCAGAATCTTGGGTTTCTTCCTCTGCAGCTCTACATGCATTGGAACTCACTGTGGAACAGGAAAAATATCCTTTCGGAAGTTGCGGATTTGTGGCTCTAAAATCCCCGTGAAAGTCAAGATGCAACTATATGATGATACATTTGTTTCCATAATGCTATGCAATTGCAACAGCTTGGCAGCTCCAAAAGCGCTCTTGAACAAATTTGATGGATGTCACCGCAAACATCTGCGAACCATCACAAATCCTCACTGACCACACAGTATAATATCAAATGCAGCACTCTACAAACTGTGTAACACAGAGCCACTATCTGTGTGGGTAGCGCAACTGTGAGGGTCTATGTTCAAATATGTTCTCTGATTCCACAAAATATGCCTGGTCAGAAAGCAGTAGAACTTGCATCAGGCACGAAAAGGACACCACAACATCAACTTGCCAAGTGTCTTGTGATCAGACCTCGGAGAACGTAATCTATGACGACTAAAGATAACAAAGAACCTTAAGGAGCTTAGGATGCTCGCAGTGGACAAGACACAGGTGAGAAGGATGAAGAAAAACCATTTGCAGTTGAAAGAAGTTTCCACCTCTTCCGCTGCAGATCAGTCACTCATCATAACATAACAACATAACATAGCATAACATAACATATTTACAGCTTACTAGGACATCATATCCTATTCCCAGCTGGTGTGTTTTAGGGATTTATTGTCATCTTTGACTGAGTAGGTTTATCAAGTGCCCTAAAGTTATAGTATACAGGATGGGAAATGAATACAGTGTCCAATCTAGCTTTAACGGAATTTAGTAATGGTGCCTCAACGACGGTTTCTGGCAGTGCGTTCCAATGGGGAAATTGTTCTGTTTGTGGGTGATGCATACTCTGGCCTTTGCAAGCTGGAATTTATGGCCACGTGTTCTGTCATCTGATCTAAGAGAAAAAGGTTTGGTATAGTTAACTGAATACTGTTTGTTAAGCTATCTAAGATCTCCATGTATCCTTCTATATATTAGTGTTGGAAGTCTTAGTTGGCATATTGCAGAGATCTGGATCTAGGTTAGTGGCTCGTTTTTGTACCTGTTCAAGCTGTTCAGTTAGTGTCCACATATATGAGGACCAGACTGAGGTTGCATATTCCAGTTGTGAGCGAATTAAACTTAGGTACAGTAGTTTAAAGATGTCTAAATTGATGTTCTGAAATGTTCTCCAGATCAAACCGGCCATTTTATTGGCTTTAGTCACTGTGTTTTGTATATGATTTTCAAATCTTAACCCGGAGTCCATTAATATGCCTAGGTCGTTGGTTACATTTTGTTTGTGCAGTGTTATGGATTCATTAATTGCATGCATATTGTAGGTTGCAATGCCCTGGTGATGATTTGGGCCAATGGTCATCATCATCATCATCGTCAATGGCTACCCCTTGAAGATTGCTCTGCAAATAAATGATGGGGTAGAGATCAGAAAACAGTTTTGTAAATTTTTACTTAGAAGACAAGGAAGGGCCTTCAGCTATCTTTCGTAATGTCACTGCTTTCTTAACGCAAGACAGGACTCATTTACTGTCAATCATTTCATTTACTTCTACAACAAGATGATTTGTTGTTATCCTGGTGTGTGTCCTTTATTTTTGTTTTGCATCTGTTCAGTGGGTGGGTGTGACACCGTTTTATTTTAAGCTGAAGCTTAGTATGTTTCCAATTAACCTACAAGACTATGTTTCACCTGTTAGATGTATTTTGCACAAAGCATGCTTACTCGTATATTTCATTCTCTGGCCAATTCGGAGGTTTAAGCTTTGCAACGAAATATAGTGTGTGTGTATGCTGTGAAATAATAACGCAGCTTATGCGTACTGTATTTATTTCACCAGAAGATCCATCCACTAACCAGCATATGTGTTGTTCATCCATAACTAAAATTGTTCATTGCAATAAATAAAAGGTGGATTCTTAGGATTTGAACTTTCTAGTCTGAGAGATTGGGTGAAGCTCACTGAGTGTCAGGTCCTGTATCAGGAGCTCAGTTGTGAATATGCTCTGATCGTGTAAATAGTAGATGTCAGCCATGCCATCTGTATCTCCAAGTTGCCACAACCGAACCCTGTAAGACGTCTATCTAAAAAGGCTGGTGGTACATATGTGTGCAGACTGGACTTCACTGTTCGGCACAGCTGGCAGGCTGGTCTAACCAACCTATGTCACAGCAGTCAGTGACACTGTCGGTGGTCCGACACTGTCGGTACGCCCCCGCTTCGCTATCTAGACTGCATGTAAAAACATTACAAAGGATTGTAGAAACACACCAATGGGTGCAAATATGTGTCCAGGAACCTCACTGAGCAGTGGCACTTACAGTCTTGGCGGTGCTCCTGTCTAGAAGAAATTGCGAAATACAATATGCCTTCTAATTTCAGAGTTATGGCCCTTGTTAGATCTTCTAAAACCTATGGAGGAAATACATTCATGGAACATTTTGTTATTTGTTAATGGATTAACACTAAATTTAGGCAGATATTATTCCTTTTGACATTTTGAAACTGGCATGAGTTATGGGCCTTGGTACAGAGTTATGCGCCTTGGGAAAAATTGAAAATGCTAATAATTTTGTTATTTTTGATCGGATCTGACCCAAACATAGTGGGTGTGGAAATTGTGTCACTTGCGCATACATATTATACAGATAAAAGTTTTGTTCAATGGGATGAAGTTAGGGCCCTTGGCAAACATTTGAAATGCTAATAATTTCATTCTTTTTTTAGATTTGCAGCAAACTCGGTGATGGGTACATTGTAGCATTATGGAATAATCTTTACATAAGTACCAGTGTTGTTATTACACCACAAAAACATCCATTACCGTTCAATCACTACTTGCTAAATCAAAAATCTGCATTTAGCTATCAGAATAAAGTTTTTATTCTTGCCTATACACTCCCTAATGCCTATACCATCACCATGTAGACCCTCCACCAGGCTTCTGGTAGAGGGACCCCCTGCATTAGCCTTACAATAGACTGGCACCAGTCTGTACTCACTCCTTGGTGACGCTTGTCACTAAGCACGCTCGCGCATGCGCAGTAGGTCCCACTTGTGAAAACTGAATCACTTTTCAAATATTCTGCTAGCTATACAGTTCTGTCAGCTATCAAATCGATATAAAAGTTTTAGCTTGCTAACTAGAAACTTTCCAGTTATCACGAGTTGACTCGGGAATGCCTACCATGAAGTCTATTCTTCCTAAGTTATGTTTAACTTATATATCATGGTGTTTTAGAGGTGTTTGTAACTCTAACGTTTGGAGTTACCAGTTTTCGTGTCACTACTCCAGTTTTCGAGGTTAGAGTAACCATGCCTATTATATACCATCAAGAGTACCATGTAATAATAATAATAGCCAGTACCACTCCTAGTAACGTAGGTCCTAGTGCTCTCAAACATATATCAGAATCTTTACTGATTCTTTCCTCAAACACTTTATTTAAATCGCCCAAGGCGTAGCGTCTGTGATATCTCAGGTTTTCTTAAAGCTAGTTGCTTTATTTCGCATCATTTCTTATTTTTTATAGGAAGTGTCAGTATCTTCTGAGAAAATAAAGTGTGCGTCGAATAAGTGTGATCGGGTTCACGCTAAGGATTATACGGGGCATGTTTGCCTGAGGTGTACCACCTGCACCCCTTTAAAAATGTGTGGAGTGTGCAAGGGTTGGCCATTGGTCGTATCTAAAGCGTTTTTTAAGGACTTTGTGGTTAAGCCTGCATTGCCCTCAGGTCGCTCTCCCTCCGTTGTTGAAGGTCCTAAAGCAGTAGCATCTGCTTCCTCCTCTATTAATACGTCGGTTTCAACAAAGGAGGGGGCAGCTCCTCTATCACAGATCCGGTTATGGCATTATTCGCCAGATTTGAATCCTTTGCAAATGTATTGACGAAATCTTTAGACGAGCGTATTACATCTGCTATTAAGGCCGCTAAAGAGGAGTCATCAGACTCCGAATTTAGCCCCCAGTCGCGATCTCGTAAGTGGGGAAAGCCGGTTTCCTTAACATCAAGACAACAAATCAAGTCTCACAAAGGAAAGTCCGGCGAGACAAGAAAGAAACGTGGTAAGTCATCCTCCGGTAGGAGCCAGGTCAAAGACCATGTTAGACTTGAGGACCAGCTTAAGTCTCAAGCGGTGGTATCGGGGGCGGAAGCTTCCGATGTGTCACCTCAAGCTAAGGTCCGGTTCACAGTGATTCCAATTGCAAGGAAGGTGGTAAGATCGCCGATCGCCTCTAAGGAAGCACCCGTCTATGCTCCTGGCTTGTCCGGGCAAGCGGGTTTGCTGTCCGGAATGTCTTCTGGTTTTACCGGGCATCCGGAAATGAGCACCGTGATTGTTTCTGGCTTGGCTGAACATCCGGTGACTCATGAGAATATGGCTTATGCGTCAACATCCGTTTCCGGTTCATCAGTATCCGGCTATAGAGTTTCCGGTTCCGGGAGGAACAATGTAGTTCCGGGTCTGTTGGACCCGGCGGTGCATCATATGTCGTCTTCCGTTTCCGGTTCGTCGACTTCCGCTTCCGGTAGTAGTGCTGCTACTTCCGGTAGGAAGAATGTGCATCCGGGTCTGTTGGACCCGTCTATGCACCGTTCAGTGTCCGGATTGTCAGGCTCTTCTTCCGGTAGTAGTGTGACTACTTCCGGTGGGAATTATGCTTATCCGAGTCAGTTGGATCCGTTGTTGCATACATCCTCCTTTTCCGGCACAGTTTTGGTTAGTTCCGGTTCCGGCGGTGGTGTAGACAATTCCGGTTCAACTTATGCATGTCCGGGTCGTTTTGACCCGTCCTTGCAAGCGACTTCCGGTTCCGTTTCGGGGTTTTCTATTTCCGCTTCTGGTGACAGTTTTTCTACTTCCGGATTAGGAGATATGAAGCGTTCTATTTCCGGTCTCGGTGTTTCAGTCCCGACTGGAACTTCTGTTTGCGCATCAAGTTATGAGCTTCTGAATAACTCAGATTCCCAGTCCAATAATAGGTCTGTTAATTCCGATTCTAGTTATTTTCGCGCCGGTCCTCCCGTTTTTGATAGACATTATTCTGATCGTTCTTCTAGTGCTCAGTCTGTTTCGGCGTCAGATTTTGGTCATCATTCCTTTCGTGAGGTAGTATCTCTCTCTCGTTCTTCATCTCCTTCCTTGTTCTCTCAAGCAGGTTCTCAGAAGAGTAGTAGTCATCCGTCCTCTTCGTCTGTATCTGGCTTGTCTGCTAGGGATTTTTCGTCTTCTCATGTTTCTAATTCGTCTTCTCTTTTTCATCCATCATCTATATCTCTGCCTCCAGGTTTTCTTCATATTCCGGCTTCCCTTCAGCAGAATTATTCTGCGGCGTCTCACATACCTTCTTCTTCTGATCCGTCTGTTCCTACTTTGCCTTCTTATTCTTCATCTTCTCCGGAGTTTGATCATTCGGATCCTATTGTTTCGGTCGTTCTGTCTCCAGAATTAGAGTTCCAGATAGTTGATTCGGGTTTAGATTTTTCCTTGTTTTCAGTAAGCCGCGATTCCTCTCTTCACCGATCTGTTATTTCAGCTAGATTTTCAATTTTGTCCCGATTTTCAGCTAGTGAGTTGGATCCTTATTTTTTCAGTTCTAGTCAGCCTGAGGCCCGTGTTGCTAGTTCTTATCAGTCTCCATTGACGTTGGACACTCTTTCGGACGCTCCTTCTAGAGCTTTAGCTTCTCCTTCCTCTCTGAGGATCGTTGATGCTTCTGTTTCGCTAGATTCAGACATCTGTCCTCCTCCTTCTTCTTCTTCTTCTTCGCCGTCTCACCTTTCTGTCAAGGCTACTCAAAGATCAGTCAGGGCCAGGGATCTGAAGAGGTTCTATCACGAGAGGGCCTCGCCAGATGACTGGTCTAGGGCTCATCAATGGATAGCTTCGTCTCTATCTCTTCCTCTTCAGGATGAATTTTCGATTGATCCTCCGTCGTTTGGTTCTGCGCTGTCATCTTCAGTCTCTTCAGCTAATGTTCCTTCTGTTCTTCCGGTAGATAACTTGGTAGTAGACATGTTAGATTTTTACATTAACGATGTCCAACTGAAAGATTTTTCTCTTACTCCCAAGGTAGATGCTCCAGTTCAGGTTCCGAAAGAGGATTACATTAGATTGGCTTCTACTCAATCTCTTAATGGTCCGACATGGGATGTTCTTTCATCGCATCTGAAGGAAGCGGCTAAGGTAGAATCTTCATCAGACCTTTTTAGATGGGAGTCTGTCTGTCGGGCTCAGTTGAAATCAGCAAACTTTTTGGCCCTTCTTTCAGAGGCTATCCTCAAAACTCAGGAGAAAGGGGGTCAGGTTCCTCCGGAGATATTTCGTTCGTTAGCTGACCTGTCAAGAGGTTCGTTGAATTCAGTTTGCCGTTCACTAGGTTTCATCACCTCTAAGAGAAGGTCAAGGAAGCTTGCTGAGGTGAATATTTCGGATTCCCTCAGGAGTAACCTGATATCTGCTCCGCCTTTCGGATCAGATATTTTTGGTCAGAATTCTACATCGATCCTTAGGGCAGAGTCTGATCGTCTCAGATCAGCTAAGGATCTGCGGGATCAGATTTCGATTTTGAGGCCGTCAGTAAAAAGGGACTCTTCTGCAGTGAAGAGTCCCTCCTCCTCCTCTCCCAGGAGGAAGAGTCTTAGGCCAGATGAATATGGGGCTTATCCGTCAAGGGTTTTTACGAACTCTAATCGGTCCTCTCCTTCCCATTCCAGATCTGCGGAGGAGGATCGTTTTAAATCCATTTCATCACATAGACCTAGAGCCCAGGTTCGTCAAGCCCCTCCTCAGGTGAGAAGGGGTCAATTTTTCTCTCGAGGTTACAGGTCTAGTTCTAGAGGACGCTCCTCTAGAGGTTTTCAACCTAGACGGGTTTGAAGGGGTGGCCTCAGCCCGGGCAGGCCTTTCGCAATCTCATTTACCAGTCCTTCCTCCTCTTCTACCACCTTTGGATCTATCGGTGCAATCCCTTCTTCCCAGCGTGGCAGTAGGAGGGCGCTTGTCTCTGTTCTGGGAGACGTGGCAAGCCCTTGCTCAGGACTCCTGGCTGTTAGATCAAATCCGCTGGGGTAGAACTGCCTCCTCCTCTGTCTTACCAGCCCAAATGGACTCCAGTTCCATCCAATCTGGAGAAGTTGGGAGCCTTGGAAGACGAATTGGAGTCAATGTGGTTGAAGAAGGCTATAGAAGAGGTTCCATGTTGGAGAGTAGACCCGGGATTCTACTCAACTCTATTTCTAGTCCCCAAGAAATCAGGTGGATGGCGTCCAATCATCAATCTGAAGAGATTAAATCTGCATATATCCACACCAAATTCAAGATGGAGACGGTATCTCAGATTATCGCCAGTCTGAGTCCAGGCATGTGGACAGCGTCCATAGATCTCAAGGACGCCTACTTTCACATTCTCATCCACCCTCCATTCAGAAAATTCATGAGATTCGCGTTCAAGGGGAGGGTATGGCAATTCAGAGTCATGCCGTTCGGCTTGACCATGGCCCCTTTCTTCTTCACCCGCCTAGTGTCAGCAGTGGCAGGTTTTCTGCACAGTCGTTCTATTCCCCTTCACGTTTACATAGACGATTGGTTGCTAAAAGTAGAATCTGCCTCAATTCTGGCAAGCATCATTCCAGAGGTCTACAGTCTGGCTTCCAGTCTAGGATGGGTTTTAAATCTAGAAAAATCATCTTTGGTCCCATCTCAGGTTTTCACCCACCTAGGTGTGGCTTTCGACCTTGGTCAAGGCTTAGTCTTCCCTTCAGAGGTAAGAGTAGAAGCAATCCTAGTAGCCATGGAAATTCTGGCTTCCTCTGCCGTGGTCAGAGCAATATTCTTTCTCCGGGTGATAGGCTTGATGGTCAGCGTCCAGAACATCATTCCGTGGGCGGCGCTGATGAGGAGACCTTTCCAAATGTATCTAATGTCCCTGTGGAAACAGTCGACCCATTCAGTGTACCATCAGATCCCGGTCAGAGATCATTTGAGGCCCCACCTAGATTTTTGGAAGGATCGCTCTCTGCTGATAATGGGTGTTCCTCTGGTCAAGTCTTCTCCTCAGGCGATCATCTTTACAGATGCTTCCCAGGAGGGATGGGGAGCGGTCTGGGGTTCCCTGTCGGTCTCAGGCCTGTGGTCCCGAGAGGAGTCGTCAGCCCACATCAACATTCTGGAATTGTGGGCTGTCAAGAAGACTCTCCTTGCCTGGTCGGATCAAGTGCAGGGCCTCAAGATCTCGATTCGATCAGACAATTCGACAGTAGTCTCGTATATCAACAAGCAGGGAGGCACGAAGTCGTCTCGCCTTTGTTTGGAGGTGTGGAATCTCCTCATGTGGTGTCGTATGAAGCAGATTTTCCTGGTGTCCTCCCATGTACCAGGATGTCTGAATTTTCTGGCGGATCAGTTGTCTCGCCTTTCCAAATTCGCCCACACAGAGTGGCAGTTAAAGAGGTCGGTTGTCAAAGCGATCTTCAACCTCCTGGATCGTCCCCATGTAGACCTGTTCGCGACCTCTCTGAATGCCCAGATCTCCTCTTTCATGTCTCCTTTTCCGGACGATCAGGCGTTGGCGGCGACCTCTCTGAATGCCCAGATCTCCTCATTCATGTCTCCTTTTCCGGACGATCAGGCGCTGGACAGGAATCTTCGCGTATGCGTTCCCTCCGACTATCCTGCTTCCCTTGGTTCTGAAGAAAGTCAAGGATCAAGTATGCGAGATTTTGTTGATAGCTCCATTTTGGCCAAAAAGGATCTGGTTCGTAGACCTTCTCGATCTTCTAGTAGACTTCCCACGTCTGCTGCCAGTGTCCCCAGATCTGTTATCCCAAGTAAGGGGAACGTGCCTTCATCCAAACCCAGGAATCTTCAGTCTGTGTGTTTGGAGAATATCGAGTGCTCGGTCACTGAGAATAAATTTTCTGCAAGGTCTCAGGAAATTATTAATTCGGCCAGGAGGGAGTCGACCCGAAGAGTTTACAAGGGTCGACTTAAGATATTCGGAGAATGGTGCTCAAATCATGATCTCGTGCCCGATTCTGTTTCTATATCCCAAGTGTTAGATTTTTTATCTTATTTGTTCGATTCTCTTCATCTGACTGCTAACACGGTTAGAGGATATAGATTTTCCTTAGCATCTTCTCTTCCTTGTTTGTTAAATGCGGATATTAAGGATACTAAGGTGCTGAATGGGTTCATCAGAGGTTTAGGTAATATTCGGCCTCCTATTGCTAAACCGTTACCTTCCTGGAACTTGGCGCTGATTCTTCAGGTTTTGGCAGGGCATCATTTTGAACCCATCGCCTCGATTAGCTTAAAGCTTTTAACTTTTAAGGCGGTTTTTCTAGTAGCGGCTGCTTCTGCTAGAAGACGATTTGAGATCCATGCATTTTCCGCTGAAAAGGATAGATTTATTGAAGCTGGGGACGGTTTGGTATTATATCCTAGAAGGGATTTTTTGTCTAAAACGCAATCAAACCGTTATCCAGCTAAGCCGATTATTTTTAATTCTTTATCTTCGTTTTCTCCGTCTGACAGATTTTGGTGTCCAGTCAGAGCTCTTAAGGCGTATAAGCGTCGTACCGATTTTTAAAGATCCGATCCGTCTCACTTATGGGTTCCCTACGCGGAAGGGGTAGCCAGACCGGTCTCTAAAGCATCCATCGTTAGATGGATTTGTGACACCATTCAACTATGCTACGAGATTGCTTCTCCTGAGCAAGTCAATCTCTCTCACATTAAGGCTCATGATGTTAGAGGGATGGCTACCTCTTTTGCTTTGTTTGCTGGCTCTTCTGTAGACGAAGTTATGCAAGTTGCAGGATGGAAATCTGAGTCTACTTTTACCTCTTTTTATTTGAAAGACCAGAGCGCAGCGGCATCTTTCTTTAGGAACATTACTATTTTAACCAAGAAGGCTGAAGACCATTTACCAAGCACATCCCACCATTTTCGTTAGGACTGTGCGTCTGCGGAGAATGGTGAGAGTTGTTCCTTGGTTGTTGGTTTAAATCTTTATGTTTAAAGTTTTATTTGGTTGTTAATCACTGTGTGATTGATTAGGATGCACCATTATGTTATGTTATTAACATTTGGTTATGTTTGGTTTGATTTTTATCCTTGCTTATGGATTCTCAAATCACCTCCCACCAAAGTTTCGTAGTGGGGCACTGACCAAATCTACGGGTTTAGCAAGTAGTGATTGAACGGTAATGGATGTTTTTGTGGTGTAATAACAACCCCCAACAGACCCCCCCCCCCTTTAGTGGGTTGGTCTGTAGTTTTATTAACCACTATAAAAACATACTTACCGTTCAATCACTACGACCCGGCCTCAGCCACCCCGATGGGTATTGATTTGAGAATCTAGGCTGGATGTACAGCACTTAAATTTAGAAAAGTGATTCAGTTTTCACAAGTGGGACCTACTGCGCATGCGCGAGCGTGCTTAGTGACAAGCGTCACCAAGGAGTGAGTATAGACTGGTGCCAGTCTATTGTAAGGCTAATGCAGGGGGTCCCTCTACCAGAAGCCTGGTGGAGGGTCTACATGGTGATGGTATAGGCATTAGGGAGTGTATAGGCAAGAATAAAAACTTTATTCTGATAGCTAAATGCAGATTTTTGATTTAGCAAGTAGTGATTGAACGGTAAGTATGTTTTTATAGTGGTTAATAAAACTACAGACCAACCCACTAAAGGGGGGTCTGTTGGGGGTTATCACCTTTGATACAGATTTATGTGACTGACACAACTTTAGCTTGCTGATAATTAGCGAAACTCTATAGTAATCACCGCATCTGTTCATCCGTATGTCTGTCCGTCAACAATGTCTCGTAAACAGCATATCATACAGAACCGGTTCAGATAGTTTAATGAAACTTGGTGTATGCCTCAGTTATAATACGCATATGTGACTTTTTGGGAATTCACGTTTATAGGTCCAATACTTCGGGTGAAAATGGGTTTTTTATTGGAAAACCTCACGGTTTTTGTCAATTTCCTCGTAAACACCATATCATACAGAATCGCTTACGGTAATTTAATGAACTTGGCAGGTGGCCTCTTTATAATGGGTAGATGTGCCTTTTGAAGGATTCGTCTTTATTGGACCAAGATTTTGGGTGAAAATGGCTTTTTAATGCAGACTCAAAAATTTTGCCAATTTTCTCGTAAACACCATATCATATAGAATCACTTAAAGTAATTTAATGAAACGTGGCATATGCCTCATTTATGATCCGAATATATGCCTTTTGAAGGACCTTTATAGGTTCAAAATTTGGGGGTGAAAATGGGGTTTTTAATGCAAAAACTCACGATTTTTGTCAATATTCTCGTGAACAACATATCATACGGAATCGCTTAAAATAATTTAATGAAACGTAGCAGGTAGCTTCTTTATGATGGGTAGAGGTATCTTTTGGAGGATTCACCGTTATAGGTCCTTGATTTTTATTTTTTTAAATTAATAACATGATGGCTTTGACTAAAATTGCTACTTACTACATAGCGAAAGGTATTTTCAGTGATTGGGCAGATTTTTCCCAAACTCGCTGTGTAGGTACATTTTAGCATCGTGTCATAAATTATGCACACATACAAGAGTTGTGGTACTTTATTAACTCTGGCAGTGAACAAAATTTGAAATACGTATAATTTTATTACTTTTGGTAGGATGTGTTCATCATGCAATGTGATTGAGTATAGATTTGGCATTACGGCGTATAATTGCGAAACAATTCAACATTTGTTGATTGATGAAGACCAAATTGTCAGATACTTATCTTTTAGCAATATTTTTGGGAATATCTTTAAATAGTATTTATTGTCTCTGTCGTTTTCTATGGTTTCTCTCCATGTTTACAGTTCCTCGCCAGCCAGGTGAACATTATGGCAATTTGGCCATTTAAAACCTCTAGTACCTCTAGTGATCTTTAATCAGTTTCAAACATTTTTATCTTGTACAGGTGCATATTCACCTTGTTTTTGCTGGAACATACAGTTCCTTGTCTTAAGGATAAAAATCCTAAGAATGTCAAGGTTATTTAAGTACGGCCAGGCTTACTTGTAAGTCTCCTGCTCCTTTCTGACATTAGGACCATGACGTGCAGGTTCTTGCAGGTAACCATGGTGAGCCATTTTGTTCTACACATTTAACTTGATTAACACGTTTAATGAAATCTGTATTCTAACCCTGTTAGCAATTTTCATTTGCGACTCAACTAATATAAGTCGGTTTGTCGGTCAATCTGTCAAATTCTTGCATTTCATATAATCTGCCTAAATCGCAACTTTAGCATGTCACATTTGTTACTTAACAGTGCCATTAGAGAAAAAGAAACCTCATTCGTCCATTGCGCAAATGTTTCCATCTAATATTTGAGCCGTGAAAATGTTGGTGTCATTTTGATTACTTTTTCACTTGTTTGAGTGACACCTCACCTTTGTGTTTTCGATTATATTTGCTTAGCCTCACAGTCTTTGTTTTTGCTCAAATCTCGCTTACCATTTAAATCCGCTCTAACAAATTCTGGGTGTGCACATTACGTAATTTTACTCAATTGAGGAATCCACTTTCTCACTCAATCATATGACGTCATAATTAGCTATGTGACGTGTCAGCTGACGCTATAATCAATTATGTCATGCGTGACTCGATTTTTCCCCGTCTTAAACGCTTAATAGGCGTCAGGTTGTACGAATTGTATGAATTTACTATTTAATAAACGCTTATAGTCAGCAACAGCACTCAGTCAAATTAGTTTCTAAATATTCAACAGCTTACCTGTATAGTTTTCTGGAAATTGAGATTCAGAAAGTGCAGAGATTGATCCCATCACATGAGAAGCTTCGGCGGAGCTTAGCTAGAGATGGGCGGGGCATAGAATGATTAATATTATATATCACTGCAGAGGGGATGAGTATTAAGGGAAATAACTATCATTTTATCTTTTTGTGGCATAGGCAAATGTGGGTTCTCCCCCTTCATATCAAATCAAATCAACTATTATTTATTTGACAGTAACATGTTTTTTACAAAGTTGAATCCATGTTGTCCACCGTAGGAACAACCTATCACAACAGAGACAGTTGGAAATCAGGATACACGCAGCATTTATTAGATATTCTCGAAGAAGCCACGCCTCTATTTTTAACTTGTTAGATGTATCTGAGCCATTACTCGCTCTTAGGGGTGCTTCCCCAAAGGGTTGCGTTGCTTCCCAGAAGGGTTGCTCTAAATAAAAGTCAAAACTGAAAAAATCAAAACCTAAGATGTTGCTAGGGGTGTATGTTTTGCCTGTTGCTTCCTAATGAGCTGTTGTTGGCGGGTGTGGGTGTTGTATGCAGTGTACAGGACGGGTGCGAGGGGTAATTATTGTATTTCTCTCGGCGGTAGGGGGTAGGGTGTGGAGAGCAGTCTATGAAATGAAATCTAAAAAACGCTCATCCAGTAGTTTTGATATAATATTCAGTAGCGGTATTGACAGTGGAGTAATAGTTTCATCCGTTGGCTGAGGTGACGGTAGTAATCGACTAGTAGTAGTTTCACTAGCCAGTAGGATTGTTGGTGGTGATTATTTTGTGGGGGGTTGGTAATGTTTTTAATCAGATCCCAGTATGTAGTAGGTCGTATAGTAATTTTTTTTCTTTTCTTGATTGATTTTGCTGTTAAAATATTGTGACGTGTTTTCTGTTTGATACTGTTCCATAATTTAGTGGGTACAATAGATATTGTGTTTTTCCCTATGTCTGTTCACGCATATTCACCGTGTAGATTATGTCTTGTTCTTGTTAGTTGATAGCGCTGGAATGATTGGGGGGTCCATTTCTAGCTATGCCACGCCCATTTCTAGCTATACCCCGCCAATTTCTAGCTATACCCCTCCCCTTTTTAGCTATACCCCGCCCATTTCTAACTATGCCCTGCCCATTTCTAGCTATACCTCCGCCCATTTCTAGCTATACCCTCGCCCATTTCTAGCTATACCCCTCCCATTTCTAGCTATGCCCCTCCCATGTCTAACTGTGCCCCGCCCATTTCGAGCTATATCCCACCCATTTCTAGCTATACCCCCCCCCCCGGCCCATTTCTAACTATACCTCCCCTGCCCATTTCTAGCTATACCCCCGCCAATTTCTAGCTATCCCCCTCCCATTTCTAGCTATGCCCCACCCATTTCTAGCTGTCCCCCTCCCATTTCTAGCTATGCCCCACCCATTTCTAGCTATATCCCGCCCATTTCTAGTTATGCCCCACCCATTTCTAGATGCCACCAATTTTTGTCCACATTGGAATTAATAAATTTATATACTTTGTTTTTTTAATTCCCAGAATCCCAAATTCAAGGTAACTATATGGGTAAGCTGCCTATGGCACCAACAGCACCAAGTCAAACTAGTTTCAAAATGTTCAACAGAATGTTGGTTAAATAGACATACAATTCGTACACTTGACGGACTATTCAATGTTCATGACGGAGCTAGATACGTCATTTCTTGCGCATTTTAATTACAATGTCAGCCTATATGTGATGTAATTGATTATGACGTCATATACTTGAGTGACAGTTAAGATCCATCCATCGTCTGACTTTGAGCAGTTTTCTATTCCATACGCCTCATCCAATAATATGTGCAACAATAATGATTACAGTTAAAGCATAGTAAGCCATATGTGATAGAATATCATTGCATGTGTTGGCTTTTTAAACAAGACAATATGATGGTCATAATTCATGAATCCAGTTTCTAAGTCAATCATATGACGTCATAATAAACTACATGACGTATAGACTGACGTCATAATCAATTACGTCATGAATGACTCGATTTTAAACGCTTACTAGCCAG
This sequence comes from Chaetoderma sp. LZ-2023a, assembly GCA_034401795.1. NCBI lineage: Eukaryota > Metazoa > Mollusca > Caudofoveata > Chaetodermatida > Chaetodermatidae > Chaetoderma > Chaetoderma sp. LZ-2023a. Next base: position 78,145,296 of record CM067368.1, read on the forward strand.
TTAGGTCGTACGAATTGTATGTCTTTACTATTTAATAAACATGATGTTGAATATTTAGAAACTGATTTAGTTTGCTGGAAATTGAGATTCAGAGAGTGCAGGGGTCGATCGATCCCAACACGGACAAAGTGTGGATGGAGCTTAGCTAGAGATGGGCGGAGCATTGCTAAAACTGGATTCCTCCATTAATTGGGCAGCTTTAACATGATAGCTAGAGCTGCTAGACTTTACGAAGTAACATGAGCTATTGTGACACCCTACATGTCCTTCAGAGGCAGCGTCCTCCAATTTGCTCTTAGCTCAAGTTAGCAGCTCATACCTCATGTTTTGTTCATAGGCGAAGTTGCCCTCTCACTTTTGGAGCTGAGCGGACACACATACTATTTTGCACGTCCACCTTTTCAGTGTCTAAATCTGAAATTCCAAACTTACCCCAAAGATATAGATCTCGGAACATCTCGATTTCAAAATGTTTTATTGTCTGGGTAGAGCCGCCCCCCCCCCCCCCCGGAATCCCCAATTTGGCATGCATTTAATCCTCCACCTTCCGACACCTTCGTATACATATGCCGTTAGTCATACTTGACCCAAACTTGGACACATGCTGCCTTATAATTAGTGGGCATGGCACAATGGCATATATGTCAAAAGGTCAACTGTCAATGTCATTGTGACCTTCATAAAAATTGTTAACATTAACACTTCACATTTATATCTCATGTTTGGTTAATCATACTGGATCCAATTTTGGACACACTTTCTTATAATGGGAGCGTATAGCACCATGGCGTTGTGCCTAAAAGGGCAAAGGCCAAGGTCACCGTATCATTAGTAAAACTGTGTTTTTCAAAATTAACATCTATTATCTAGACGTAACGGTGTATGTCTGGTTAAGTATATATCGCCCAAATCCGACCACCTGCTTCCTTGTAATGAGAGGGCATGGCACAATCACCTTGGCATCAAAGGGTCAAGCCAAGGCCAGTGTGACAATGACAAACTTACGAGTTTTTTAACACTAGCATGTTTGCCTTTGTATGATTACTGTGTTCTGCGGCTGTAGTATAGTAGAAACGTCATAAGCTGCAATTAGTCCTTCTTCGCTTTTGACCAATGTGTCTTGTCCTCAGATAAAATCTTCAGCTCGAATTGCTCAGGTCCATTCTTGATCCGAGTGTACAGGATCCTGCTTTCTTGAGGTCACCTCGCAACATGCTTGGCGCCACATTTTGCGTTTAGATCGACTTAAATTTGATTAAGAAAATTAAAATATTTGCTTATCTAATGCCCATTTGCAGGCCAAGAGAATAGTAATTTTGAAAATTCACCACTGGAATGACTGGTTATCGAACCCGTCATTCCAGTTGTAAATTTTCAAAATACTATTCTCTTTGCCTTCAAATGGGCATTCCTCAAGGTCACTGTTGTGGCTGGTTTTGGTCGGCTTCAAAATTTGACACCCCTTCGTTTGAATGAGAGGTGGTGACACAATGACTCTGGGACGAAACGTGAAATGGCATGGTCACATAAGTGTACTGATACACCGTCTATATTTATATCTGCCTATGTATGTAGAATTATATTTCAAGTAGGGCTTCATAGTTCATCGCAGAATCGTCAAGCTGAGCTACATGGTTGCATTGCAACCACGTTTCTCGTTTAGAAATATGCTTAATTATGTCCGGTGGTTCCTGTGTCATGTATACATGTTTGTATGTGTTACTTCATTAGCAAGAATTGTGCAATTACAGGCAGTAAGTGTAATACTTTTTATTTTTGTTGTTTTTGCTTGTGCTAGAAATTGGACAATCATTCTTGCTATTATCTAGGGGTGCGAGTTGGGGTGGGTGGGGCGCAACATCATTAAACACACTACTGTCTAACAGCAAAATAGTGGGGTAACCGGTAGTCTGTTAACCATATACTGAGATATTCTACTTAATTGATATTGTGTCACTTTTGTTGACAAAGATGGTGGTCCATTAAGACGGACGATTACAGGACCACGTACCCGTCATAAAGAACCACCATTGGGGTTTTTTATGATCGACCATCAGTTAGGTTTCATACTCTCTCTCTCCCCTCCCCCCCCCATCCCTCCCCTCCCTCCCTCCTCCCTCTCTCCCTCCAACATCCTCCATGCCTCCCTCCCTCCCCCCCCCCCCCCCATATTGTTCCCAATGTCCTAAACGTGTCTGGATTGTTCGCGATGTCATAATTGTCACCTCTAATAATCTCTAATAGATAGACGCTGAAGAGGCACTGTGCGATATTGACAATGGCCGAGATCCATCAGTCAGACGAGCACAAAATATCAATCATAAACGCTGCATGTCCTTAATGGGAAGCAATAACGCCCGGGGCTTGTCTGAAGACGAGCATCATGCTCTAGAAGCCTCTGTCACAAACCTCGCACAGACGAGAGTGATGCTTGTAGAATTTGATTATTCCTGCCGACAGTGTTAATAGCTTGGAAAGCTTGCTGTATCGGTCAAATTTGGACACGGTCCGCGCTGCTCATATCGCCTGACCACTATAGAATTGGCAGAGATGAAAGTAGTGAGAGTTGCCATAAGTGGTACGGGTACTAGTGACTAGAATGAGGAAACCGCATGTTTTTCACGCGAACGACACTTGATTAGATTTGTTATCGATCTGTTGGTCTCGCCAAATACACAGATGTACCAATAATGCATTCATAGCGATGTCTCTTCTATTGACCACCCGAGCAATCTGTAAAACATAGGCATATAGAACATGATTGTAATATAACATGGAGTCTACATCCAACATTCCTGTTATGTGCTGATGACTGTTTGAATGAGGTCTGGTATGCATATCCCTTCTGACTGTCATGTTGCTTGCTGTACAGCATGCGTATCTTAGCCAGAACAATATGTAGGCTAATCGTAATGATCTAGATTTGCAAGCAGAGTAGGACCTATCTATCTATATAGAAATATTGCTATTGCTGCGACGACCCCCCCCCCCCACCTCCGCACACACAAACATTAATGTGGAGTTGCTGACTTTTTCTAATGGTATAAATAGTCTGTATGATGTTAGTTTGGTTTACCATTAACAGAACCCTAATTAGGAATTAGGGCCATCGTGCTGTTTTGTACAGAAATGCATCTGTTTAGGTTGTGTCGATCGCTGCTGGACCCTGTTTCACGGTCCACATTTAGTAATGGACTTGTCTATCAGGATTGTAATCTCGCAATTTGACATTATATGAAAGACGAGATTTGCGCTAGAAGTGAAATGTCACGACTATTATTGAACAGATCCGCGTTAGCAATACACTATATCCTGTTATAGCCAGTTCATAATGAACGCTTGCATTCCGGGCCAAACACATGGTGTTTCTGAGAGATCGTATGATCGTCCCAGATAATAAGGCTCACTGGCTATATGTTGGCCCACATGTCGTAATCATGGACCAATTTTGTCTGTAAGTTGGTCCAGCATCATTAACTGCTCATTGATTTAACATTGACCCAACACCAACAAATTCACCCAATGTTTGCCCAACATTGTACATGTATTGTTAACATATATAATGTTGTTCATTGGCATACTAATGATTGAACATTGCAATGCTGGGTAACATAGCAATCCGAAAACCTAACAGTTTTGTCATGCATCTAATAGTTATACTTTTAATCCCCGAAAATTATCAATTCCTTACAATTTCTAGCGGAAATAATTTATGAAGATTACTCAGTGGCGAGATTATTTCCCCCATGATTGTCTTACTCAGAATGCAAGAACTGGCTTCTCAATGCGTCTAATCTTCATTTTTACTCAAAATACAACAAATCCTTCTTATGAATCTAATCTTCAATCTTTCTCTAAAGATTCTTATTTCCCTAAAATATTACCAAACAATGGGGCCATATTTCACTATTCGCTTCCTCTGCAAAAAATGATAGAATCGCCCGTGGTTGGCCCAACGGTATGCATGCTATCTGAAAGTACATACTCGTCAATCTACATAAAGTGATTTTGAAAAGTCAACAACCACTGCTTGTAATTGATTCGATCTCGTGTCACGTGGACGGGAAAGTGGATGTATTGCCATATCAGGTCTCTCATGGTGTGTGGTGAATGAATGCATATTAGACTGTTGTAACCGAGTGTGAGTATGCAGCGGGTCTAGGTTTAAGTAATATGAGCAGAAACAGAATGCAGCTCGTTAGATAGGCAATATGATAGAGCCTTGACCCGGTGATATCAGTGGGCATAGTAGTGCACTAATTGGCTTATAAGAACTCTTTCGAGAATTTAAAGTGTTTGTAATTGGAGGATAATTTGTTTGACGCACGAATTTATTCAAGAAAATTTCAATTTTTTCAGAGAAAATGTCCATTTGCAGACCAAAAGAAGACTCTTTTTGAAAATTTACCACTGGAATGACTGGCTCGGTTATCGAGTCATTCCAGTGATAAATCTTTAAAAAATAGTCGTCTTTTGTTCTGCAAATGTGCATTTCTCAAGACCACTGCAGAAGCCGTTTTTGGCTGATATGAGTGTTAGAGGGTTAAATTACACAGAACCTTTTTTCTGACTTAGCCTACTAATCAATAATGATGATGATGATGATGATGATGAGGACGATTGTGCTGTTCAATAACCTAATATTCTATTTTCTACGTTTAATAATTTGGGGAACTACCGTACATAGATTTTCTAGCCCGCCTCCTCCTTGGGGTATATTGGCTTCCACACATTCATTCCCTAATCAAGCTTGACTAAGACCCACTCAGTCTAACGCTCGATGTATAAATATATCCTCGCCCACGGCTACTAGGGACACGGTATGATCTTTGGCATTAACCCTATGATCTTATAAGAAGCCATTATCGACATTGTGTATGTATGCTAATCATATACAGGGAAAACTGATGTTAAGTTTGTAAACAAGGCACGTCCAAGCCGTTGCTGTGATTGATAGCAAGAGCTCTCAGCAACAGTGTTTGCGTATTAACCACACGGGAATGTATCGTGCAAACTGTTAACTCGACGGCGAAACGATCCGTATGCTTAGATATAAAACCTTCTATACATGGTGTAAATAATGTCTGGTGATTACTTGCCTGGAAGTATGATCGTGTGTTAACAAGAGCAATCAGAGATTGGAGACCCTCACCCTCATGGTTTTTTTATCACATTTTTAAAAATAATTTTCCAATTTGTTTTGCACAAGAGAAATGAGGATCCTAGTGTACGTAGGGCATCTTTTTAAAGCATTTTCCGAAATATCCATATTAGCATATTCGAAATTTGATGAAATGCATGTCTGGATGGTTAATACCTATCAGAATCAATGTCTGAAAATCATATTGTATGATAAGAACTTTTCTTGTATTTAAATTCAATGCCACGAGAATCAGTACTTTCTGAGATAGACACCGAGCAGACAGACATACAGACATCAATACACACAGACAGCATGACAGACAGACAGTAATATAGTGTTCTGCCTATGTCAAAGCCATTATATTCTGCCCACAGCAGGGTATTCAGTTTATCTCATAACGCTTATTTAGTTGCAATGCTTAAATAGTCTTAATTCTCTCACCATTGTACCTATTCAAAGCATAGCTCAGTGTGCTGTATGCACAATGATAATCTTATCAAATGCATACGAGAGAAGTCAAGGGATGTGTGTCAAACAATGCTGGCTTTTGAAATATACCCCTAAAGTCATGTATGGCCAGCCAAGCCATACAGGCATTCGACACATTGAGTGCTGGTGACCTTGTTAATAAATTTATGCTTACGCCAAGAAATGTTTCATAGCAGTAATGAACTTTTTTACAGATGCGAAAAGGAATGGCGTGAAGCATTGATTTTAGAAATCTACAAGATTGGTTCTGTGTTTTTGTTATTACCCTTATCTAAAATGCTATGGAGCATATATTTCATTTCCATTTTATGGTGTATTATTAAAATGAGAAATTGTAAAACACTCTGTCTTCGTTGGTTTCATTTTATATGTTGAATGCATTTGCAGTGGGATGGCGCGTGCCTTTTTGATTGATGATCTTTGTCATACCGATTCCAGATCTGGTGGTTGTTGAGGTTTCTAACTATAGGCCTACTTCTAGTATGGTTTTACGTGGCTTCGAGTGTATCTTATACGAACGTGGCTATCGCCTTAGCTGCTTTCTTCAATGACATTGTGGACCTGACATGGCACAGTACCTGAGTCATCTGACTGGACAGGGGTGGAAGAGGACATGACTCTGGAGGGGCTTAGGGAGGGGTGAAAGTAGAATGGACAAAGGGATGAGGTGACCCTATGTCCTACCGAATCCAGAACTTGTGCGTTGATTTATACCATTTTGTCCTAACTCTATGATCTATATCCTAACTTATCAGGGTAGTGGTTAGTAGACAACCGAACCAGTAGCCTTCGCTCATCCAAACAGCAGCCTTTCTCCATGGCAGATGGGTAGCCTCGGGTTACGGAGCCCATAAGTACACTGTATCATCATAAGGCGTTAGTAGACTGTCTAATGACGTCACTGTGAAGAATAATTAATGCAGAGATTGGCCACACGCTCGGCTGGTTCGAAGCTCGGGAGAGACGCCTTGGTTGTGTATAGTGTTTGTGGTTTTCATATTGAAAACCGTGTACATAAGCTTCGATGGTGGAGCTGGGGAGAAATAGTTCTAAACCACAACATCCTACAACATCATCATCATCATCATCATTTTATGAGGCATAAGCCATTGACTTGTTATAGAGTTTTTTTGTTGTAGTATGGCTTGTTCAGTCTAATTCAAAAGTTCATTCCTTGAAGTCGATTTCTAGTTTGCTCCTGAATGGATGATGTTGCTGTCATAGACATCAACATCATCAACCGAATTATTGGAAAGTGTACACCAGTTTCTTTGTTATTGACACAGCAAAAGATAGAATATTGACATCAGAGTGGTAAGGGTCAAAGTCTAAAATCTAATGGTTTCGAGGTGACGTAATTAAGCAGCAACAGACAAATTTGTTCTGTATCTCGCCAGAGGTACCTCACCAATCTTTGATCTGTACATTCTGTGATGTATCCCTGTAAAGGTGGGTCCTAGCGCGGCTACTTTAGCAGGTTTAATATAAACTATAGTTACCTCAGGCCGCCCAAATCACCTTTGGCTGCGAGGGGAAAGTGTCTCGCGCAGCCTCCAGCACAGGAAAATGACTACAACGCCGAAGCGGAGGAGGAGATGTGGCAAAAGGGGCCACTTTCCTATTCAAACAATGCTAAGAGTGAGAAAAGGAATCAACCTAGTGTAATTATTGGTTATTGGGATGCGCGCTGGTTTATGTGAACATGGGGTGGATGATTTCCGAAGAATTCAACACCGTCATCTTATGTGAGTTAAAGATACTGATTTAGTCGTTGCCACTTTATTTCTGCAGTCCTTCCTAATGGAGTTTGGCAAAAAGGCTTAGCTAATAGGTATCCGAAAATACAGGGGAGAGGTGCGTGGTCATCGACACTTTGATTCTGACCACCAAGAAAGCCCAATAGTTTCTTAAATCAGTCCTAACCAACATGGCGGAGGGAATCCAGACAATTAATAGGCCAGGTGGCCGGAGAAGTGTAGGACGAGACAACTACTCAGTATATAGAATTTAAGAGGCCCTAAGGAACATTAGATGGCCAATTATGAAAACTCACCCGTGCGCGTGATGTAACGGCGCTGCAGCACTCGGAAAAGAGGCTTTACACAAAGTAGTCTCCTTTGGAGTAGTCGTCCCTAGCTGCTTATAAACCTAATCTACCGAGCTATCATAGTTATGTTTAGTGGTTGCATGTCATGTTCGCTAGTGAAAATATGAACAGCGACCTTAGTGAAAAATTGTTCCTGTAACTGAGAAACAAAGTGATGTGTTTGTTGTTGTTGTTGTTGTTGTTGTTGTTGTTGTTGTTGTTGTTGTATAGTGCAACCCAAGCGAAGTGTGGTCCAAGTATTTTTGTAGAATACAAATACCTAGCTAAACAAAGAGTATTAACTTGGATGGCGACTGCCACATTACATAACTATACAATACAATAAAAATAAAGAGGTCGCATCCGACCTTGCGGTGCCTGTTAGTCATCAGCACCTTAAAAGTGAAAATGATACATAACTGAAAATCACAGCAAGGTCTCAAATGACCTTACGGTACCTAATAGTCGTCAGTATCTACTTTGAAAACAGTCAAATAATAATATTGAGGAGCACCTATTAGGCAGCAGTGCAAATGTTCTGAAACATCACTGTTGTTGAAGCATCATGCGCGAGCTGGCATGATTCCGTAGTCGCTGTTTATTAGCCACAGACAATCTAGCTGATGCAGCTCATACTCAGGAATGGTGAAGGAGAACTCACTTCAGATGGCTAGTAGATAATCATGCACTGTTTTAATCATGTGGATGTAAGATGTTCCATACTGGTGCCGGTTAAAGATGTATTTTCTATTACACAAAGGCTACTGTGGATGTTACATTGATACAAGATACATATCTTGCAACACAAGACGATACACACTGCATAGCTAATGCAGTGTGTAAAGCAAGGTCCTTATCTGGACTGCGATCAATATTAGTTTGGAGCACTAGACATGTGCAAAGTTTGATATACCACCCTTTCAGCATTGTACGACAGATCTGGCGAGTTATCATTGAACACTACACGTCATACATACTGGTTTTTAGATGTTACTTTACAGCCAAAAGGCTGCATCACAGAGTAGGTCCCCTCTGAAGTTGTTGGTGATGGGAAACCTTTCTGTAATTTAGATTTTTTACATGACTTGCGGTGTGGTGCGTGTTCTCCAGAGATGTGAGCTCAAAACCGAATGGCACTGTTGCAGGTTATATACCACCGAGACTAACAGTAAGCAGTACTACACGTCTTTATCTCTGGAAAACCCACGACCAACTATCTGTCAATTGAAGGAGAAGTTATTTGTTTGATTGGCGTCTATCGAGTCCATGATTCCAGGTCCCATTCACGCCATATCTAGACTGGTTTTATTTCCCTCTATCATTGGTAATTTCCCCAGCTGTATACTGGTACCCATTTATACTCCTGCGTGGAGAGAGGCAACGAGGAGAGTTTCCAGCGATCGTCAGTTGGCTGAACAGAGACGCGATCCCGGGGTTACCAGTTTCACAGCTCTGCTCGTTACCACCTGAGCTATCACCTCCTCAGGTGTCTGTCGATTGAAATTTTGGAGCTCCTTTTATACTAAATGGTGACATCATGCCAGGACGTCTCGACCAATCAGCGTGTGCGTCATATACAAGGTACTGGTGCTGACCACATGATTAGCTAGCCTTCACCCTACGAAGCATGTGCGCTATGGCGATGTTTATATCAGATGGGAGCTCAAAATATTGCATGAATATTGTCTGATATCTCAGCCATTTCAGAACCTATTTTGAATCTGCAAACAGTTTTCTAATCCTCGTAACGATTCTTACAAGGAAAGCGAGTATGGCCTGTATTTAAGAAATTACAGTCACGGGCCAGGAATATTCATAGGCTGCCATTCTACATGCTAATGCGCGTATGTAGGATATCTCTCATGGCCGCGTATACGCAATGTGCCATCTCACACTGTTATTCTGAGCCTCTCTTATATGGCTATCAGCGCTTATCGTTCTAACCAGGGGGCGAGTTTGGAATGTCCCAGATCCAGCCGTTCAGTACCCAGATAGACTGGGACGGTTGGTACCTGACCGGCCAATCTGCGCTACATTCTCCATGGCACATCGTGCAGCGATGTCAGTAGTACTACAAAACAGTAAGACTCTGATTTTACTTTTCCTCCATGGTTCCCCATCATCTCGAAGTTGATCGCCATTTTCTTTAGTTTTATGCTTTTGTCGATAGGTATATATGGGTGAACTCTGATTTCAATTCAGATCATAAATAGATACTCAATTTTTAGTTTGAATGCAACTTTCGGGAGCAGTTCCTTAAGGGTTTTCACATTGGCATATTCCATCTCTAGTGGCATACGCAGTATGGACACTGGGACACTTTGGTCTTGTGGAATGTTCTCGTACAAATTTCAATGCAGCAGCAAGGTAGCAGGTGAAAAGCAGAGGGGATAGTCCATCTCCCTGTGGGGGTTCAATTGATGTCTCAAACTGTGCATACTTCACTGTCTTGACCTGTACTCTGAGCTTGGTGTCTGCAAGTCATACTATTACTAGTCTCAGCTCATCTCTTTGTTCTGTATTTAAGTACCGCCTCTCGGAATCCTCCTTCAGGCGAACCGCCAATATGGAGTAATTTACTATGGAGCACTCCTTCCAGTGGTAGTGTCCCGAGGAGTATGTAGACAGCTGAGTTTGCAGTTGTGGTTGTTAGATGTTGAATGGCGTTCAGTTGTAATCTGTAAAGGCTTTCTAATTCCTCCACCTCGGATTGATTGAGCATCAAATCTTCAAGCCCATGTGTAAGCCAGCGATTTGAACATTTATTCGATATTGGTCTAGATTGATCCGAAAATTTATTTTTTCTTAATCGATTTAAAGAACATAAAAACCTAAACAATTTAAGAAAAGAGTTTTGGATAAGTCAAGACAAGGCCAGAAATTTAATTACTGAAAGTTAAACCGTCAGATTTAAGGGATCTTTAATGTGTTGAATATTAGATGTTAAACTGTGAGCGCCTTGTCAGTGTGAAGAGAAATCACAACACGATCGTGTTTGCAGGTAGATTAATTTTTTTATCAAAACTTGTCAAGTGACTGGTCTATATAACAAGTCTATGAAATTTAAATTATGAACAAAATTTCAAAACGCTACATACACTACCTTCGCAAGAAGTAGCTGTTATAAAAAATCATCACGATAAAACACTACAATAATTGAACAGGATTACTACGACAATTAGTAATCTATCGTCTCACACACTGTAAAAGGTATAATAAATTAATATAAAAAATACGCCCCCCCCCCCCACCTTACTTCCCCACTAGATTCTATAAACCAACCCCTGAACCATTGAACTGTTCAGACACGGTTTTCTATTATATAACTATCACACGGTAATGCATGACTATATAGTAAGATGACTTTATTCAGACTGAGCTATAACAGGGCCAGCAACAGGGCTAAATTAGGATAGGGCGGATACATGTCAATTATAGATGGTAGTATGCTAAATCAAGTGGAAGTAGCTTACAAGGTACTCTAAGGCCATATAGCTATAAAATCATTACATCTCCCTTCTTAAGCTTAATACGAGGCATTGATCGAATAATTAATATCTTCAGGTTCAAACTAATTATTACTGTCAATAAAGTGTGATTCATAAAGTGTCTATGTTCTACCATAATAGTCATTTGTAATTTCAAAACTGTTTGTGAGTTCTCCTGTAAATGTCATTTAGGTTAATTTAACGGAAAAGCAATGAATGTACTCACATAGTCCTTTTGCAATATATACTTTAAACGTACTCACATGTTTGGTCCTCGAAAAGCACCTATAATCCGGTGTGCTTTGCCTATACATCCAATATGGGTAAATATTTAGATAGCACGTCATACTAACTAATACAATATAAAACGCTCACTACTATTGCTATATATGTGACGATAATGGATATATGCGAACTGTTACACTGTCTTTGCTATTTCTGTTTACACAATGTTGGAATACGCATTACCGAATTTAGAACGTAGTCTTTGAATCTCGCTGGTCTTCTGATGGCATGTCCACGTGAAGACATAGTTTGTTCTAAATGTTTCTTACAAATTGCTTTAGTTGTACCGATTGGTCCTGGTGTTGATAGTTCAACTGATGTATGTGTGGGCATTGAGCAAGGTCTACTGTTTCCTCTGGTTCGTTGGTTGGTCTGAATGTTTCTGTCTTTCTTAGGTCTGCACGATTTCTCCTGTATTTCACTCCATTCGATTCCAGAATATATGACTGTGACCTGGTTAGTTATATTCTCCACTATTGCTGATTTCCATTGCTTGCCCGATAGAATTCTCAGACTATCTCCTTGTGAGAGTTCTGGAAGTGCTTTCGCATTTCGATCATAATAATGTTTTTGAATGTTTTGATATTTCTGCAGTTCCTCTTTACGATTTACCATTACTAGTCTAGGAGTTAGTAATGTTCTTTTTGTTGGTAATAATGTCTTCCTTCTCTTGATCAACTTTTGCTTTCTTCAGACGTCTTTTCGCTGTTTGTACCATACATTTTGCAAAATAAGGTGATGACGTAACATGCTTTAAAAGCTCATACATTTGAGTAAATCTTTTGAACTCAAAACTGTCAAACTGCAGACCATTGTCACTAATGAGTATGTCTGGTATCCTGCACCATGCAAAATGTGGTTTTAACAGTTTTATTATTCCGCTGTTTGTAGTTTTGTTACATTTATCAACTTCAAAAAACTTTGAGTGATAATCGGGTGTAACTAAGTATGTCTCCGTATCGAAGTCAAACAAGTCAACTCTGATTTTTTGCCAAGGTCTATCACTAATGTCCTGTCCGATCATTGGTTCTTTTTGCTCTTTATTTTTTTACATGTTGCAAGTACTGCATTTTGAAGGAAGATCTGCGATCTGATTGTTCATACCTGGCCAATATAATGCATGACATGCACATCGTTTACATTTTTGAACACCTAAGTGACTGCTGTGGATCTTCTCTACCATTGTATGCTGTGTAGCTCATGGGGGTACGCCCTGGTCCATCCTGCTGATCCGCTCCTTTGCACCGCATGTACATGGTGTGTGGGAGGGCTGGTTAGCTGCGGTTCTCAGGGCTATGGGTCCTGTATCATGAATCTCTGAAAAGTACAAAGACTGACTTCTGAGCCGGTGGAGCGATAATGTTCCAGTGGGGCCATGCGACCATTGCCACTGAGATTTAACCTCACCGTCTCGTCCTAACTATTTGTGTCACCGGTATGACAGTCCATAGCTCAATTTATGAGCCTAGACATGGCAATTAAAATAAACTATACAAACAATGGTACTCGTTTGTAGCACGAGAAAGAAAATATACAGTACATAGAACTAAGTTGGTGTCTTGTTAACGTGGATTCGTCAGGGGTACCTCACCGATCCTTATATATCCGTGAGGCATCCCTGCAATGGAGCGTCCTAACGAGGCCACTTATATAGTTTAATATAAACCATTATACCCCCTGACAAAAATATTATTGTTGCCTCCATCACAGGAAAATGCCTTCAATGCTGAAGCGGAGGAAGAGAGCTGGCAAAAAGGGCCACTCTCTTGTTCAAACCTCTGCTATGTGTAGTGTGAGTCAACCTAGTGAAATCATAATTAATGTGATGCACGCTGTATTACGTGAAGATGGGGTGGATGATTTCCATAGAATTCAACACCGTCAACTTATGTAAGTCCAAGATACTGTATTGGTAGTTGCCGCTTTTATTTATGCGGTCCTTCTGCTAAATCTTAAACTACCAGTTAGTTGTTAGATTTATATCCAAGCTTTGGCCGCATGTGGCAGGAATTTCTACCTATCTTTGATACATGGGCCTGACTGGTGAAGCTGCTCGGTTTCCCTAAGGTCACCCTCCGGAGCATCGCCCTCAGAAAGGCAGTGAGCAGACATGTTACGGAGTGACAGCTTCAGAATCACATAACGACCTGGTTACATATCACACCATAACCACATACAACATCACTAGGGCAAGTCAATATTACACTAACAATTTGAAATGCACATAAAGGTTTATGGCGGGGAGTGAGAGGCAGGTATCCATCTCTAGTGACCTTCCCGTGAGTGCGTGGTGGGTTCCAAGACCACACCCAGGCACGGTACGGAGTTAGATGGAGATCTGCTTCCTGTCCATCACCCGGTGAGTCAGAGGCGGACCATATGAGATCCAGCTCCGGGGACTAATGTTTGCCTGTGTTTAGGTTTAACTTTCAGGATGCCCAGAGTTGCACTGCTGGTCGGTTAAAATAAATATATTTTTGCAGTGCTTCCTACTTTGGCAGGGTTATCTATGCTAACTGGAGGTGTATGCGAAATCGACACTTTGGTCTTCACTGCTTGGAAACCCCAATAGTTTCCCAAATCGGATCATGCCAACGTGGCGATGGGAGTTCCAGACAATTAATAACCCTTGTGGCTGGAGGAGCGTCGGGAGAGACAATCGCTCAATATAATAAGAGGCCCTAAGGTAACTGGCCAATTTTACACAATCTAGCCGGTGTGCGGTGTTACATATCCGCTACATCCGGAAAAGAGGCTTACACAAATGACTCCTAAGGAGCGGTTGTCCATAACTACTTTTAAACCTATCCTATCGAGCTAGAATAGCCAGGTTTAGTCGATCACATGTCAGGTTCGCGCAATGAGAACATAAACAGTGACCTCAGTGTAAGATTGATGCTGGGGGAAAAGTGATGCAGATTTATTGTTGCTGTATGGTATAGCCTAGCATACTGCGGTCCTAGTATTTTATATAAAATAAACAAAACAAGTAACTAGGATGGCTGCTGCCATATAACACCAACTATCACCGTATTGACAATAAATCAGGTCATAGGACCTTGCGGTGCTCGTTAGTCATAAGGACAAAAATAAGGATAATATATACATTAAAGATATAAATTATAAAATGTGGTCTCAGACGACAGGTCGGTACCCATTAGTAATCAGTACCTGTAAAGAAACAAATGAATACCATAATACAAAGATATAGCTAAACGAGTACCTATTAGTCATTGGAGCGGAAAAAGTTCATAAATCACTGTAGCTGCTGCGTCACAGATTAGGAACGTGAGATGGCACGATTCTGGGGTTGATGGGAAATCTCTGCATGCAACTGTTGATGCGGCTCATTCTCAAAGACGGTGAAGAAGAACGACTGTAGTTGAGGATGTCCACTAGATAGTCATAATAGCTTATACATATAATTTTAGCAGAATGTTGGAAGGTTCTGTACTGTATCGGAAGTTTGAAAGTTGCCCATAACATAGAGGGCTACAGTAGAAAGTGTAATTATACAATGCATGTACATTCCTGGGTACACCATACCTGATACACCGCATAGCTCTTGCGGCATACCAGGCAGAGTCCCACCAGACTGCGGCCTAAAAGTTAATTAACACATGACATGCTGCACGGAAGCTTGATCACCACTTTTCAGCATGGTTTGGCAGATTGGACGAGTTGCCCACCAAGATTCACCACTCGTTCTATATACTGGAGAAGTTACATCAGGGCCGCGAGGCCCATCCGCAGGAAGGCTCCTCTAAAGGACGGATATGAGGGACGCTTCTTCTATTCAATTAGTTGCCCCTGGATGGCCATCTGAGGGCTTACAAAAACTAGATGTGGATGCTGCGATTGCGGGCCAGGGGCTAAGAACTGAAATCCGAAAGGCACCGCTGCGTTTATAGGGGAGCCACAGTAAGTAAGCAGTTGCCCACGTCTTGCACTGCTCTGGCCACACAACCTACCACTTTGTTCTCTCTCGACGAAGTGTGGTCTCGATTCTTGGTTTTGCACTCCTTTTATACTACTCGTGACGTCATAGGCAGGACGCCCAGCCAATCAGTGAGCGATATGTAGCCAATAAACATGCAGATAGGAATGGTGAGGATGCTATCACGTGACAGACATCCTCCCCATTCACTTAGTACATACACACGTTTACGACGTCCTTATAATATTTTGAAAATAATTTCATCGAACTCAATTAGGATAACTCGGGCATTTCTGGTCCGATCTCACAGACGTAGATGTTTCACAGGAATCTCTCTCATATGGCTTTATACACGCCTACTATCCTACTCTGGGGGAGGGGCATGCTTGGAACATACCCGAAGTGGTCGTCCCATACCCAGCTGAGCTGGAAAGGTCCGTACCCATCCGGCTGATCCATGCTACGCACGCACGCACGCACGCACGCACGCACGCACGCACGCACGCACGCACGCACGCACGCACGCACGCACGCACGCACGCACGCACGCACGCACGCACGCACGCACGCACGCACGCACGCACGCACGCACGCACGCACGCACACACACACCTAGTTTGACACCCGTGGCAAACGATACCAAATCGTCAATCAAAAGCACAGGAGCACGCTAGGCGAGAATTATAGACTTCTGGAGTAGGCATGCAGCCGAGAGGAGTAGTGACGCGAGAGGCGCTAGTTTATCAGAGAAGAGCACATAGAGGTGTGAAAGTGTTTGGAAGGGAGGCATACTTTGATTTTGATTTTTGGCCTGGTATTTATTTTTCCAGGCCTTTTCTTTTTTTGTTTTCATATTGTGGTGTGTGCTCTTTGATTTATTTAATACCACGATTCGGCTAAACAATAGCTTGCATGGGCGTTCTCTTGGTGACGGATAATTAACTTTCCACCGAGAATGCCCAAGATCCAATGTACCTGAATTAAGATATATAAAAACATATATTATATATAAAGTATGAAGTTATAACAATGACATATCACAGTATAGGTAATATCAATTACGTATGCATACCAATTATATGAGGGTGTATGTACAGTGTGGCCCGTTTTGGTGGGTCTGCACGGATAGCTCATTATGCTAACACGAGAAGAAAAATAAGAAGAAAAATAGTATATATAATACTAACAATAATAATAACTGGCTTATCGGGCACCCGCAGCAATAGCTGGAATGGCATGATGGGAAATAAGACATATTCGCTGCGGTGTGTTGTGTACCTACATCGCACATGGTGTGTTTATAACACCGGAATCCACAGCGATTATTTTGCTGATACACAGCTATGCAGTAATTTGCGTAGCTGTGTAGGATGACCGTAGTCAGTCAAGGGACGGGGTTTCAATCTTAAAAACATATAATAAGAAGGAAAAGATTTCAAAAATAAAGAAATAATAGTTCACTTTTCTGCACACCTAGTCAAACATTCTGCTGCATCCACGGCAAGAAAGTGTCTGCTGAAAAGTTGCCCCAGCGGGTCTGAGTTCCACGATCTAAACATGACGGTCGTGGGGGGGGGGGGGGTGATCTGGTGCTGATATTATATTGTCCATGTTAATGTTCTCTGTGCCCAGGTTTGCTGAAGTTGCGGATAAGTTGGCTAATCCACTTGTTACTGTGGTGACGATAATGTGTGGAGTCCTGGTGGTGACTGATTCCGAGGTTGCTGTCACCACTGTGGTGGTGGCTGTGGTGGTAGTGGTGCTTTCGTGTGGTCTACTGGACATGGCGGAAATGCACGTGGAGGTGTTTCTCCAGTGGGTGCAGATAAGCGACGTTTCCCCGAGTATGGTCTGTCCGGCGTGATAGCTTTTCGGATGGCAGGATCTACTGGCATGATAGTGCTGCGCGTGGATGTCAGAGCGCTGGTATGCGGTGCGGAAGTGGTGATGGTGGTTTCCGTGAGACTTATCTCCTCGTCGATAACTAAGCTGAAAGGAGATATAGAACTGTCCGAAATGTTCTTTAACACTGGATCATGAATTGTCACAGGGTAGTTATCAGTACCGAAATTGGCTGTCTGATCATGGATGTGGATGTTGTTGCGGTGATGAGAGCTGCCGGTGTGGTTACTGCAGGTGCTGCCGGTGCAGATGTTGCAGTTGGTGTTGATGCCGATGCTGCAGGTACTGCCAGTGTTGATCTTATGGTTGCAGCCAGTGTTATGGTGATGGTTGCTGGAGTGCTGGTACTGGCTGATTGTGTTGCGAATGCGGATGCTGAAGCTATTTGCAGAAAGTCACGTTGTCGCGTTTTCATGCATTTAGTTTTGGCCATCTTCCTGATCAGAATTAATACAATTGGAAGTCTACTTTCGAAGCGTGGTGCGAGGACGTCTATAGCCTCGCTCTGTTCACCAGGTTTTTAAGTTACGACCAAAACACATGATGTTTGTATGATAACGTGTGTGTAACACCGTACCGCATGGCGGAATATAAGTATTTGCAGTCCGCACAGTATGCCCTCTGAAGTAGATGGTCGTGGCTGACATGAAATTTCAAGTCCGAATTTCTGGAAAATGCATGCTTGCACGGCTTTCTGTCATACGAAGTTGAGGTACATGGATATTTCTTGCCAGTGTTCGACATACCACTCCCGCATGATTGTTATATGTGGAACTGCACGCACCTAACTAAACTTTTCCTAACTTTCTTAACTCTTCATAATACTTTCCTGGCCAATTATAACATGAAATTAATAATAATAAGAACAGCAGAATTTAGTTTGTGACACGAATATGGCCTAATGCCTGATCTTCCCTAGTGTCGAGTTTGAAGGGAGGATGAAGTTTCAGTACACGCTTTCCTCCTTTTATACTCTTTGGTGATATCATAGGAGGGCGGAGGACCACGCCTGAAAGTTATAGAGTGACTCAGTCACTTCATGTATGGGCTTATTTAACTTTTATTCTCCTGGAGTCCGATTACATATTCCCTCCGTAAAAAGAATGTAAATATATATATATAGGAAGGTAGGATAGCCGCTTTCATCTCCACTCGAAAGAAAATCAGGTCTTCGATCAACGTTAAAATCTGGAACTATTTATTCCTGTGGACGCTCACCTTTTAATTAGCATGATGTGGTTTTTCAAGTTGGATGCTTATAAACTCGCCTGTTCGAATTTCAGGCTGGAACGCCCTATGGGGTGTGGGAGAGCGTGATGACGTCAGCGGCCGTGACCCCGACTCACCACCTCTCGCCTCCTCCATCACGTTGTGGCAGCGTCATGGGAGGGCGGTTCTTTTGTTTAAGTCTTTGATCCAATTTACCGGAAAATAGAAGTGATGATCACGTGATTCTTGTTTTGAAAGCACATGGTTGATCGGAAACTTAGGTAATTTGTAGATATGTGGAGATTGATGTTGTTGACTGTAAGTATTTGATGCGAAAAATATAAACATATGTTTTCATTTCTCTGTTCCTTAGAACAGTGTCACTTTTATGCGCGTGATCTTGAACATGCATCTCCTCCTGTGTATGGTGTATATATTCCAGCTCTCATGTTGACAGTCAGCTGGAATGTGTAGATAAGAGAATGTTTGAAATTCTCCACGGTATTATACTGTCTAAGTTTTGATGCTGCTTTACCAGCCAGCGCGCTAATGATCTGTATACGTGGTAGAACAGTCGTGTTCTTGATCAAAATTAGGACAGTATAGTTGATGGTAATTTATTGTTTGGTTTAAACAGGTCCATGTCTTGCAGATTCCATGTCTACTGACTCCACGAAGCTGGACTGTATTTTCCAGATGGGCGGACTGCCAAGCATCCTCCTCTATGGGTAGGACTAGTCTCACCTCACATAGACCAAACTTAATTATTAGCTCGGAAAGTGTGTGCCACAGTTTACAATTTACAATACCGTCGTATGGAGATTGTGAAACAGTCATCCTGAGTGTCTGTGTCTCTGTTATGTTGGTGAAGTTGATTGATACTCGTGGCTGCTTATCCATGGATGAATCTTGTGCTGTCGTGAAGTGTCGAGGTTTTTATTGCAGTTGGGGGAGGGGCACTGTGGTGCTTGTGGTGCCAACTTTATTGGACATAATGTATTTCACTCGGTAATGGCTGAGTCCTTTTTTAGAATGGGACAATTACTTTAGAGCGTGGATGACCATGATGGGTGGTGTCATATTTGAATCCATCCATTATCGAATTTCCTTTCAGTAGCAAAATCCTACTCGATACCGATGACAGACTGCGGTCATCTTGCTCTCTTAATAATGTTGGCTGTTATTACGTGTGATTGAGGTGTCTTTGTTTAGCTGTTTACGTAAGAAGTTTCCAATGGGGCTGGGGGAATCCTTGTAGCGTGTACTGTAGATGGCTGCAATGCTTTTCCTCCTTACCGTATGATCAGTTTTCCGCATTACCAGATAAGGAGGTGCTTGCGAAAAATGTTGACTCGTGCTGATGATGGTAGTGATCTGTTGTAGGGAAGTCCTGTATGACGCTGGGGTACTGTGCAGTGGGCAGATCCAGTTTCCCAAGCTGGGGAATGCCGATTCTGTTGCTTTTGCATTTGTGTGGTAGGAAATGTTGCGGAAAAAGGTGTCTCTAACCTTTTCTGTTACAAAAGTTAGGTGCATGCTATCTATGCTGTTAGTGGTGTTGAATGTCTCCGTTATATTCTCTATATAATCGGGTATGTATGTATTAGTCGTGTGATGAAGAATTTACGTATCCAGCCTTGGGGGGCAAGCGTGTTCTGTATGCTCCTGGCTTTATGTGTCTTGGTGTGATGTTCTGACTGCTCAGGGGGAGGGGGAGCTTGGTAGGCCAGTTTTGGTCGGGGATTCCCTTTGGATGGGGATGGACATCTCCCGTTACACGACGGTTAGTATTCTGTCATAGTTTTTAAGTACCGGGAATATTCGAGCCGAGAGTCTGCTGAACAGGCTGCTTCCCTGCCCACAACCAGTCGTGGGGTGACCATGGTGTGGGATGCCACCTCCTCTGAAACAGCTGATGCTCTCATATCTGAAAATTGACAGTCAACTGACTGGTAACTCTATAATTGGGGTAATAACATGAAGTGGGTGGGAATGGGAAGAGGTCGGAAGAACAACTTTTCCGTCCTTTCCCTTGGACAACACAAATGAGAAAGTCTTCAGATACGACTTCCCAGATCGTGTAGACCCGCTCAGAGGAGGGAGAGGGTGAGTACGTAACTCGGCATCGTCCCCAGCATTAGTCATATGTCCACTGGACTCCTGGCTTGGTAGGAGAGCGATCGAACTGGCACTGCGGTGCTCTGGACTAACGTCTGGAATACATATCTTTGTAGAGACATCTGTCTGGATAACAGTGTTACGTGGAACGCCCAGTCCGAGCTCTTGCACTTGGTCATCACTAACACAAAGTTTAAGTTGATCGAAGTGGATGATAATTCAGTTTACTCGGCACATTTGCAGAACATCGCAAATCGTGAACCCAAACCATTTTTCCTGCCTCATACAGGTCTCCATTCACTCGCCGCTCATGCCATGTTTTCTGACGCCGGTGTGCAGTGGACAATGTGTCTCTTACTAGCTCATGGGCCTGTTCTATCTGTTGCCGCATGAGCTCTACATGGCGAGATGGTGAATTTTTCTCTCCTTGAATCCTGGGCATGGCCAGGTCCAAGGGTAAGGCTAATTCACAGCCTAACATTAACCGAGCAGGGGTATAACCTGTGCTGGAAGGTGTCAAAGTGTGGTATGCCATAAGCATGTATGGGAGTCATAAATCCCAATCGCCACAATCAAGATGTGTTTCCTTAGTCAACATCTCTGCCAGTGTTCGGTTGAACCTCTCTACCATCCCATCATGTCACGGATGATAGGGCATCATGCGTGTTTTGACTATGTGGAACAGTTTGCAGAGCTCAGAGATCAGCCGGCTCTCAAAATTACTTCCTTGGTCAGAGTGCAATTCATAGGGCATGCCAAAGCGGCAGAACACATTGCTACTGTGGATGAGTCTTGGTCTGGCAAAGCGAATGCTTCTACCCACTTCGTAAAATAATCTTGCAATACGAGGATGTACTTGTTTCCTTCATCCATTGTATTCAAGGGTCCGAGCACATTAATAGTCACTCGCTCCCATGGTGCACCAACAATTTTAACTTGTATGGGTGAATAATGGTGCTGGCCAACAAGGCATCTTTGCCATGGGACACAATTGGCGACCGATGCCTTTACACCATCGCATATCCCGATCCAGTGGAACCTCTGCCTGATGCGATCTGCTGTTCTTTCTATGGCTAAATGTCCAGCATTGTCATGCAATTGTTGTAGTATAATAACGCGATAACACTCAGGAGTTACTATCCGGTTATTAATGTAGAGGACGCCACCTTGTATATGACATTCTCAAAATCTTTGATATTAATTTTTAGCCATTGCGGAAAGTGAGGTAACAGAATCCTTAGGAGGATGTACCCCCTCCCGGATCCATGCGTATATATTCCATGTTTGCGCATCTGTTGCTTGTTCATGAGCGACTATCTCCGCATCCCACTCTATGCACCACAGCTCGGGGAACACGGGAGATGGCCGTGTTGTATGTGTCACGGTGGTGGCCAATTCTTGTTCATCCTCGAGCCCGATTCTGCTCAAGGCATCAGCATTTCTATGTAGCTTGCCGGGTCTATGAGCAACATTCAAGTTAAAGCCCTGCAGTGATTCCTGCCACCTCGCTACCTGGCCCTCCGGATCTTTTTGGTTTCTGAGCCAGCGTAGTGAGGCGTGATTGGTACGGAGTGTAAATGGGAGCCCATACAGAAAGTGCTTGTAATATTTGACAAAATACCCTGCAGCTAACAATTCCCTCTTAGGGGTCATGTACCGTCTCTCTATGTTATTCAGATTGCGTGAGCCATAACCCAGTGACCTGAGATAGAACTGCACCTACTGCATAAGAAGATGCATCAGTGTCTAAGATGAAATCAAGGTTAGGGTTAGGATGAGCAAGAATTAGTGCCATTGTCAAATGTTCCTTCAGCGCCCGGAAGGAACCTTCACACTCACTCGTCCACTCAAATGGTCCATCTTTTACAGTGATCTGAAATAACGGGGATGCAATCTCACTAAAGTGATGGATGTATCAACGATAGTATTGCAGAGACTGAGGAAACTCCGGGTGTCGGTGACTGAAGTGGGGTTTGCCACTCCGCTACTGTTTTGGTTTTTGATGGTTGCATAGCTACTCTATTGGCAGATATGATGTGTCCCAGGAACTTGATGTGCTGTCTGAAAAGATGACACTTCTTGGGTTTGAGCTTGAGGTTTGCGGCATGAAACCGCATCAGAACCTTGTCCAAATTGGACAGGGTCTGCTCAAACAAAGAGCCAGAGATGATTACGTCATCGATGTAACAGAGGCAGATCTCCCATTGTATGGTTGTGAGTA
Source organism: Chaetoderma sp. LZ-2023a (assembly GCA_034401795.1). Taxonomy (NCBI): domain Eukaryota; kingdom Metazoa; phylum Mollusca; class Caudofoveata; order Chaetodermatida; family Chaetodermatidae; genus Chaetoderma; species Chaetoderma sp. LZ-2023a. The sequence continues at coordinate 78,168,174 of CM067368.1, forward strand.
CCTGCTCAATGAGGCGTTCGAACATTCCAGGAGCGTTGCACAAGCCATAAGGCATCTTGCGGAATTGTAAAAGACCGTCTCTGCATACGAATATGGTCTTCTCCTGGTCAGCCTCATCCATGGCTACCTGCAAGTACCCGCTAGCTAAGTCAAAGGTACAAAACCACTTGGCTCTGGACAAGGAATCTAAGGCCTGATCTCACTTGCACCTTTGGCCTTCCCGGTGTATTTCCAGTTGCGGCCGCAGCACAACCGCCTAGTAGTCTACACAGGATACAGCCTAGGCTTGGTACCTTTCCGTATATGTGACTGAGATTAACGGCCATGGCCCATGGAACGATAACCTAGATGATAGCGTTCACCATCTGAGCTCATGCCCAGGGGCAACCGATGGTCTGATCCATATCTATCTGCCAGCAGTATACAAACGTTGACCGTTTTCCACAGCCTCGACTGTAGGACTATCATCTAGCAACGATGCATAAAAATCTAGAGATATTTTTATGTCCTGGGTGCGGATTGTCATCCACGCCCCACACAAGTGGACATGCTGAGATAGGATGAACCAAAAATCTCAGTAGCCCGAACAGTACGCCGACTAGACGGTACCATAGTAGGATGTCAATTCATCCTTCATTAGACATGGAGGCCTTCAGTACCTCCTCGGCACTATACTCCCGATTTCACGTGCACCCGGACTCTTGTGAGCCCACTGCCACCTGTTATGGACATCCCTTTGAGGAGCCTATCCCCCTTGGGTATCCGAGGAAGCACATAGGCGTCTTTGACGCTAAGATCATTAAGGCAGTGGTAGTCTATACAAAACCGCAAAGATCCGTCCTTCTTGCCTGCTAGTACAATGGGACTGACCCATGGGTATGCTGAGGGATCTATGATGCATCTCCACAGCATGTCATTCACTTGTTGATGTCCTTCCGCCTCCTTGTGAATGGGAAGACGTCGTATGGGTTGTCTAACGGGTCAATTATTTCCGGTGTCGACGGAGTGTTGCACGAGGTGAGTTTCTCCCGGATCCATGTCTCCGGCGTAAAAACTTTCATGATACTTATGTAATATGCGTCGCATGTCACGTTTGTGAGATTGAGTTAAACCAACTGTGGCGCGCAAATAAATGTCATGCAGGTGATCGGGTAAATCATTCTCAGAAGTTGTTGCTGGTGTCGGTGCGGTAGGGGGTGTCTCCAGTGATATCACATCCACCAGATGGCCACAACGAGCTCCCGGTACTAGTGTTATCAGGTCTGCTGTCCCATTGAATACCCTAAATGGTATATGATCCTTGTTGGTGGTGTCCACGATCATCCAGGGCTTGCGCATTGTGAGGAGATCATGTAATCGGGGTCGTGTTCTAGCATGGCTGTGTGTGTGTGTTGCTTCCTAACTGTGGTGTGGTGGCCCATAATATTTCCACTTGTCCCAGCTCAACTGTGGACGTAGATGCCAAAATCACCGCACACGTGTCGCACAGTGATGATTCCGGTCCAAGGGCTATGCAGCAGCCGTGTATGTCTAATTCCTGTTGTCTGCAATGTATAACGGCTTCACTGGCACTGAGGAAGTCAGAACCTAGCAGAGCATCGTATTGAATAGAGTCTACTACAACTCGCTGTATGAATTGCGTTTCCTCTATCTGTATCACGAGGTTTACCGTACCAACCACAGGAACATTGGCTCCGATAGATGTTTGTAAAAATATGTTTGTGGGCCTACGGGCTAGCTTTTTATGAGGTGGGATGCTCTCATACAAGCGGTTGTTAAAACGGTGATGGAACCTCCAGTGTCTATGGTGGCACTGGTCGAAATGCCACTAAACAGGCAAGCACACTTGTATATTACTTTGCGGTGTGCTTGTGGAAGAGTTTCCAATGATACTGCCTGAAGGATTTCTTTTGGTGCAGTATCATCCTGTATATAGTCTGTTTGCTTTTGGATAGCTTCTGTGAGGGCAATTGGTGGCTGAGTGAGGAAGGGACCAACTCGTCATCACCACTGCTGTGATTGCTTAGGCAATGGTGGAGCTGGGGTAGCAATGGCGCTGTTGTTGATGCTGGTGTGCTGTATTGTGAGTTAGTGTAGACAGCAGTCTGGACAGGACTGGTGCAGTTGCGGATAAGGGCCAGCTGTGTTAGCCACTTCTGACAATGCATCATGGGATGTTTATTGGATGCGCAAAAGAAGCAGTGGCGGCGCTGTGGTTTGCCACTCTTTGGATGATGCTTCTTCTTGCAGATCCATGATGCTGAAGGCTGACCATTGTCTGTGTCGCTATTACTGCTGCTAGATGCAGTGGGTGATGCTGTTAGGACCTGTGAATTGCATACCACCAAGGGGCACCGGGTGCTAAGTGCTTTGGCGGCGGGTCATGGTGCTTGTATAAACATTGTATCAGTGGAGGTGCTACAACCAACCACTGCCGTTTTACATAGGAAAGAAGGTTTGTGAGATGTGGAGGTTGTGGGGTCACAACCTCTCGCAGAGGGAGATGTTGGCAGTACCGCGGATGCAGTGCACATGGTTGGCACCGACTTATGTGAAACTGGGTGTGGGTGGTTGTGTACTGTCGCGTAAGTAGTATTTTGAGTTGTAGTGTTAGCCACCTGACGTTGTTGTCTGGAGGCCGTAGTTGTGCCAGGTTGTGAGAGTGGGCACCAAAGTGACTCTATAATCGGTGATCCTTCTAGTTTAATGAGGACTTAGGTTACGGTGTATGTCGGTCCGCTGTTGGAGTTGTAGATGGAGGCTGATTTGGGCATTGTTCCTTCCAATGGCTCGGCTGACCACATCCATAACATGTGTTTGGCGAATGGGTGTGTGCTACTGTACTTGAAGCTGGTCGTGTAGTCGACTGTGTGGCGACGGTGGTGACTAAATTAGTGAGTGCGGAGATCCATTTGATTATCTCTTCCAACCTATCATGCATGTTTTGTCTATTGTTGTTGTTGTGCTGGTTTCCACGCCCGGTGGCATTGTTGTGGCTCCCCCGATGGGGCTGGCCATGCCCTCTTCCTCCAGGCGTGTGATTGTGACTGGTGGGTTGTTCAGATTGTGTGGTGCACGGGTCTGTTGCTGATGCAGATGTAGATGCAGATGCGGTGACAACGGCGATTAGGTGTGCATCGTTTATCTCACTAATTGGATGCAATTGGCGACGATTGGCTTTTTCCTGCTCCAAGAAATTCTCGATTCTGACAGCAGTTGCTGTTCATGACTGTAAATTATTATGTTCTATTAGAAACATTTTTCTTTGAGGGCGGGCTCACTGCTCAATGCGTCAATGATGGTGTCGAGATGAAGATGCGTAACTCCCTCGTGATTGATGCTCGGGTATGCGCATGTAACAAGTCGCTAACTCTGGCAGGGTCTCACCAACTCGTCTACACAAGTTTTTTAAGGTGAGGACGACTTGTTTCTCCAAGGGCAGTGTCTCTGAATGTTTCAAACAGCACGTTTTCCAGTTCCATGTACGTTGGTGTGGAATCTGACACCAAATCTGTCAGGACTTGCAGTGCTTTTGCCTGACAGCTTTGCAGCCAGATACTCTCCCATTTGTTGATTTGTCCATCGGTTTGTGCAGCTAATAATCTCGAACTGGCACTTGTAATTGGCCCAGTCATTCTCCCCACTGAATTCAGGAGGGAGAATGACTCAGCCATGGCCATGATATGGTACTATAGGCACGAATCCGGGTGGCGGTGCTTGGGAGAATGGTGTGAATGCGGATGCTGGTCTGTTTATTGGTGGTTGTGTTGGTGGATGTTTCCGCTGCTGGTCTCGCTGATATAGAATCTGCGAAGGTGATTCGCAATGATGATGTTGTGTGCGATACATGGGTTCCGCCAGATACCGGCCTGATGCAGGTCTATAGACAGGTGTTTGTCTATAGACTGGTGGAGGCATTCCGTGTATGTGATGCAGAAGTTTCGTAGGTCGCTGTGACGAGTGTTCTTCATATGGAGGTGGTCCAGGGGATTGACAGGGGTGGTGCATGCTATGTGATGATGTGTTCCTTCTGGTATAATATTGAAATGGATGTTTGGCATCTCCCGGTTCGTGTAGCGGTACAGATGGATAATACGGCGACAGACGTTCTGATAAGAGGAGATGCTGGACACGGTGCATGAGGGGCAGGCTATTGGTCACCTTCTAATGATATGGGTGAACGTAATGGTCGTAAAGAATTGGTGTGCTCCACGATCCGGCAAAGGTGTTGGGTGCCTATCGTGGATATCCAACAATGTGATGTATTGAGTATCCACCTGCGAGGCATTGTGGAAGGTCCCCTCGCTGATCGGCAATTACTTGTGTTGCTGGTAATTCTGCACCAGGGAAATTTCTGGCATAGTCAGTGAGCATGCATGCAGTTCTCCCGTCATATGATGCTACTTCCATATCTAAGGAGTGCTGATCGTCAAATGAAGGCGACTGAAATGCATGGGTGTTGAGGGTAGGCATGGGTTCGCTTCTCGTTTGAGCCTCACATCGGGTGCCACTTGTAGCTCATGGGGGTATGGGCTGGTCCGTCCTACTGCTCTGCTCCATTGCATCGCATGTACAGGATGGGCGGAAGGGCTGGTTAGCTGCAGTTCTCTGGGTTACGGATCCCGTATCGCGAATCTCCGAAAAGTGCAAAGACCGACTTCTAGAGCTGGTGGAACGATAACATTCCAGTGGGGCCGTGCGACCATTGCCGCCGAAATTGAACCTCATTGTCTCCTCCCAACTATTTGTGTCACTGGTATGACAGTCCATAACTCAATTTAGGAGACTAGACACGACAATTAAAAATAAACTATACAAGCAATGGTACTCATTTGATAGCACGAGAGAAAATATACAATACATAGAACTAAGTTGGTGTCTTATCAACGTGGATTCGTCAGAGGTACCTCACCGATCCTTATATATCCGTGAGGTATCCCTATAAGGGAGCGTCCTAACGAGGCCACCTACATAGTTTAATATAAACCATTATACCCCTGACAAAAAAACTCCCGCAGTCCTCCATCACAGGAAAATGCCTTCAATGCCGAAGCGGAGGAAGAGAGCTGGCAAAAAGGGCCACTCTCTTGTTCAAACCTCTGCTATGTGTAGTGTGGGTGAACCTACTGAAATCATAATTAATGTGATGCACGCTGTATTACGTGAAGATGGGGTGCATGATTTCCATAGAATTCAACACCGTCATCATATGTAAGTCCAAGATACTGTATTCGTAGTTGCCGCTTTTATTTATGTAGTCCTTCTGCTAAATATTAAACCACCAGTTAGTTGTTAGATTTATATCCAAGCTTTGGCCGCAAGTGGCAGAAATTTCTACCTATCTTTGATACATGGGCCTGACAGGCGAAGATGCTTGGTTTCCCTAAGGTCACCCTCCGGAGCATCTCCCTCAGAAAGGCAGCGAGCGGACCTGTTATGGAGTGACAGCTTCAGAATCACATAACGATCCAGTTACATATCACATCGCGACCACATACAACATCACTAGGACAAGTCACTATTACACAAGCAATTTGAAAAGCACATAAAGGTTCTATGGCGGGGAGCGAGAGGCAGATATCCATCTCCAGTGAACTTTCCGTGAGGGTGTGGTGGGTTCCAAGACCGCACCCACTCACTGTACGGTGTGTCAGGGGTGGACCATCTAAGATTTGGCTCCGGGGAATTAATGTGTGCCTGTCATTAGGGTTAAGTTTCAGGATGCCCAGAGATGCACTGCTGGCCGGTTAAATAAATATCTTTTCGCAGTGCTAACTGGTATCCGAAGATACAGAGGAGGTGTATGCGAAATTGACACTTTGGTCTTCACCACTTGGAAACCCCAATAGTTTCCCAAGTCGGATCATGACGACGTGGCGATGGGAGTTCCGGACAATTAATACGCCTTGCGGCTGGAGAAGCGTAGGAAGAGACAATCGTTCAACATAACAAGAGGCCCTAATGTAACTGGCCAATTTTCCTAACTACTTTTAAACCTATCCTATCGAGCTAGAATAGCAAGGTTTAGTCGATCACATGTCAGGTTCGCGCAATGAGAACATGAATAGTGACCTCAGCGTAAAACTGATGCTGGGGGAAAAGTGATGCAGATTTATTGTTGCTGTATAGTATAGCCTGGTGTAGCACGGATCGATCGGACAGGTGCCGGCTATCCCAACAAGGCTGGGTACGGACCAGCCATGCAGGTTTCGTTCTAAAGCGCACTCCCCCCTGTGTAGAGCAATAAGCGTATGTAAGCCCAGTATTTCGTCGAAAACTATTAAGTCCGTTGAGACATGTGGTGCGCATGTGCGCATGTCAGAGCTTCCCTGACAACACGTCTCGGAATTGGAAGCGAGTGCATGCCTATGGTGTACCGAGTAGGTACTCGTAAATGTTTATAATTTGTCCGTTCTCTTTGTTCTTGGTACCGATTAGGACCAGAATTAAACGAGTTTTCCTAAACTGTAAACCATTTCAAAATCAGCCCAGAAATGGCAGAGTATTCGTCGAAGCTCCCCGCTAAATTATACTTGGAATATTGCTATAACGTCGTAGTTGCGTGTATATATTAAACTAAATACAAAGATCTGTGTACACGTGGTCGATACGTCACTAGCATACCAGAACGCTGATTGGCTGGTGCTCGGTCGCTGATTGGTTGAGGCGCCCAGCCCTGACATCACAGCAAGTATAAAAGTGGTGAAAAATTGAGGATCAGGAGCATCGCCAGCGTGGAAGCCGGACCCGTGCAGGATGACTGGACCACCTGGATGACGGATGTAACCTGCTGACCTACCAGTGATCTTCACTTCAACCAGTGTCTTACGGAACCCAGCACATCCACGGTGTAGGACGTCCTCGGCTTCCAATGAATTTTGGACACTCCCGGATGGCCATCCAGGAGTAATAAACTAATTTAAAGTTAGACCTTCCACATCCGGACTTTCCTAACACAATTTCTGCAGGAGGGGCCGTGCGGGCCCGGAATGTAATCCTACGAGATGTAGAGCTACGGAGATTCTTGGTGGACGACTAGCCGGATCTGCCAACCACACTGAAAAGTGGACACCAAATTCCGCACTGGATGTCGTGTGTGTTCTAATTAACTTTTGGACCACAGTCTGATGGACTTTGCTAGATGCGCCGCAAGAGCTATGCGATGCATCCCACACTGTGTGCCAAGTTATGTATCTGCTTAACATTATTATACCGCCCTCTATGTTAATGGGCAACCTTTAACTTTACTACTTCCGTCGCCGGACGGAGAACTTCCTCACTTCTGTATAAGTTATGGTTTTGTTATAGAAACTATCTAATAGATGCTACTACACTGCTCTGTTTCACTGTCATGAGTATGCGCCGTATCTACCCTGTCTGGAGGAGTCAGCTTGTGGAGCCAACCTGCGGAGACCAGCTGCGGAAATCGCCTGCAGAAATCGCTCCAGCTCCAGAGAATGTGTCAACTCACGCTATGAATATGTTAGCACTTCAATTTCAGTAACATAGTAGCCTGCTCCTTACCGACGACTATTAGGTACTCAAGTAACTACACTATTGTACATCTAATTACTATTTCCGTATATGTCACTGATGACTAATATGTGCCTTCCCGGTCTTAGGACCACAATTTATAATTTCTTTATTACTGTTCATATTATCCTTATTTACTGTGGGTGTTTTAACTAACTGCACAGTTTATGTCTATCAACCTGATACTTACTACCTCAATAATTCATATATATAAATTGTCATTGTTCATTGCATTGGTTAGTTGTATATGGCAGATAGCCATTCCGTTGATAAGTGTTGTTTAATTATAGAAAACTTAGACCGCAGTATGCTAGGAAATACTAAACAGCAACATTTATATCTGCATCACTTATTCCTACCATCATCAATTGTACACTGAGGTCGCTGACCGTGCTCTAAATGTTTGAGCCCGTCATGTTACCGACTAAACCTTACTATTCAGCTCAATAGGATAGGTTAAAGTGGTTAGGGAAATCTCTTCGTTAGGAGACATATAGTGTATGCCTCTTTTCCAGTTGTTGCGATAATGTAGCCCCGCACTCCGGCAAGGTTGTGTAAAATTGGCCAAATACCTATAAGGCCTCGTATATATCAAGTTATTATCTCTTTCCACGATCCACTAGCCGCATGGCTTTTAATTGTTTGGACGTCTCATCAACACATTGATCTGATCTGACCCTGGAAAACTATTGGAGGTTTCCGAGTGGTGATGATTAAAGTGCTGATTTACATACATCTCCCCCGTATCCTCAGATACTTGTTAGCTAGATAATCCTGCCAATGAAGGAAAGCACTGCGAAAACATATAGTTATAAATGTGAGTTTGATAGGTTTATTTACCGGCCCGCAGTGCATACCTGGGCACATTGGAACCTAATCCTAATGAAAGGTCAAAAGTTAGATCCATAGGAAACGGTGACGGAGGAGACAGGCATCTCCATCCAACTAGTCGGAGTGGCTGGGAAGGATCTTGGAATCCGTCACTCCCTCATGGGAAGGACGCTGCGATGGATATTCGCCTCTCTATCCCCACCTTAATGATATGTCGGTGATAAAACTTGCTTACGTGAAATGTAGCCATTGTCTAGGTGATGTTTTATGTGGTTGCGGAGCAAGGTAGCCTGAATTTCATCAAATTTGGATGCGATGTGATGTAACATGTACGCATACTGTCTATGGAGGTAGATGCTCTTTCAAAGCGACCTACGGGAAGCTAGGCGTCTGCGCCCATTGGACAGCTGTATCTAACGATAGGTAGGAATCCCTGCCACTTGCGGCTAAAGCTAGTTTTCGTTTCTAACACTTAATTGGTAGGTTAGACTGTAGCAGAAGGTCTGCATAAATAAAGTGGCATCTACCAATACAGCATCTTGAAACTACATAAGACGATGACGTGGGAATTCTTCGGAAATCGCTCGTTCCGCCTTCACGTAAACCAGTACGCATCACGTTAATTATGGCTTTACCAGGAATTTTCAGCACTTAGCATTTTCTGATGGACAAACGAGTGACCCTTTTTACCAACTCTTTTCCTCCGCTTCGGCATAGAAGGCATTTTCCTGTGATGGAGGCCCGCACGTGGCACTTGCCTCTCACAACGACGAGAATTCCTGTGATGGAGGCCCATGCGAGGCACCTTCCTCTCGCAGCAATAACGTTCTCTCTGTGTATGTTAGGGGTATATTAACTTATATTAAGTTACTGAGTGATCTTCTTTGCGGATGCTTCTCTTGCGGGGATACCTCTGCGGATTCAAGGATATGTGTGGTACCTCCGGCGACACCACGTAGAAAGGACACCAGCTAGCTCTATATTATGTATTATTGTGCTCATTTTACTGTCAAATGATTCACCTTCTTTGTATAGTACTTATTTATATTCCTAGTGTATTATTCTAATTGTTCCATTCTCTAAATTAGTATGGATAGACACACTGGTGACACAAACAGTTGGGACGACACAGTGAGATTCAATCTCAGCGGCAATGGTCGCATGGCCCCACTCGAACATCAGTGTTCCACCGGCTCTAGAAGTTGGTCTATGTACTCTGCGAAGAGATGGCACATGGGAACCACAACCCCGAGATCCACAGCCATCCAGCCATCCAGGTCATCACGCACTTGCAGTGCGATGGGCGGATATTTAATGGCGGACCAGCATGTACCCCCACGAGCTACAGGTGGCGCCCGATGTGGGGCTCGAACAAGAAGTGAACCCACGCCTACACTCACCAACCGTGAGTTTCAGTCTCCTTCATCTGACAGTCAGTATTCCCTCGATTTAGAGGTAGGATCGTATGATGAATGTACTGCTCGCATGCTCACAGACAACGTAACAAATTTTACCAGCGCGGAATGACGAGCACCGCCACAACACGAGTTCTCACCAATCAGCGAGGGAACATTCCGCAATGGCTCACATGCGTGAACTCAATACATCACCTTATCCGATCTCCATGATAGGCTACCACCATCTACGCCGGATCACGGACGACCATGTCAAAGACCCCTATGGGGCAACTACCGCCTTCACGACCATTATGTTCACATACGTCATCAATGGGTGGTCAGTGGCCGGATACTCAGGTACCATATCCCGTATCACGTCCTTTTCACACATCATTTCCTTATTAAACACCAGGACAGCACTACGAACCGGAGGATATGGCTACACTATTCCAGCAATACATCAGACAACGTACTCACCATGCACATCATTCACTTCAGTCACCTGCACCGCCTTCATATGAGGAATATGTCTCACAGCATCAGGAGCATCTGGGTCGTCTACACGACATGCCTCCACCAGTCTATAGACCTACACCTGTCTATGGACCCACATCAGGGCAGTATTCAGCAGAACCAATGTACCATGCAGCACATCATCACAGAGAATCACCTTCATGAACACGTCAGCACCGTCAGCAACATCAATGAGCAACACCACCACCACCTACACGCTGACCCACATCCGCATTCTCATCAGTTTCGCAAGCACCACCACCAGGTTTTGCGCCAATTACTGGTGTAGTTCGGATCGACTAGTCGGATACCAGCCGTACCAGCTGAGCTGGGTACACGCCGCCCATCCTGGAATTGTTTCCTGAACACGCCCCTCTGGGTAGAACCATACGCGTATATAGGCCTATTGGAGAGATAGCGTGTCGAAAAAACGACTAAGTTCGTTAATTAAAACTCTTCATGATTATCTTCAAAATATTGCCGTGACGTCATAACCACGTGGACGCAAAGCTTCTAGAATGTTCTAGAACGTTCAACTGCGCTATTATTAGCTGCACGCTGATTGGATGTTGCTCGAATGATGATTGGATGGAGCCTGCGCCTGTGACGTCGCGAGGAGTATAAAAGGAGAAGCGATCCAGTGATCGAGAGCATCCTCGGCCAGGGGCCGAACAGGTTGGAGCAGTACTAGCTACGATCAACAGATATTACGCATATGACTTCAGTTTCCGTCGCGTTTCCGTAGCTACCAGTAGCCAACCCACCGCACTAAAACAATTTTGTAACTCCCCATTTACGGTAGTAATTTAGAACTTTTGATAATCGTTCACGAATACTACATCTACATTCGGAACACAAACTTGCGGTGAGGCCTATGCGGCCTGAATATGTGAGTCTACAGATGTAGAGGCAGGATGTTCTTTGATGGATGACTCGCCGGATCTGCTGGCCACACCTAAAAGTGGTATTTCAAACGCCACCGCACCAATTGTGTAGGTTCTTTCAACTTTCGACCGCAGCAAGTAAACTCTGCCTCTGTCTTCAGAGTTGGTTGACGTACCCAGCACCATGAAGTTTTGTTTTGCATCTTCATTTGCCTCTAACAACCCCTGCTAGTGATTGGGTTGTTTACACCTTCCATCGGTGTATGGGAACTTTCTTCACCACGTAGTACTATCGTATCTTTTACTGACTGCTCGTTAGACATTCTATTAGGCCTACAGAACTAAGTGATGCACTCCCACCATGAACGTTCTTACGGGACTCTTATTTGCAGAAAACAGCTTACAGGAACCAACTTGTGGGAACTTTCCAGCTTCCGGAGAGCGCATCATCTCATGTCGACTACGGATAGACGTGTCAATTTCAGTGACACGGTAGCCTAACTTGGGAATGACTACCAAGTATTCAAGTCACTATACTTCACCGTTTAATTATTTATCTAAATTAGGTTTTGTTAATTATCTCGTATCCGTACTAACGGTTCCAATGACTAAAAGGAACCATGATGGTCTTAGGACCTATAGTTATAATTTCTGTATTTGTTAAATAGTTATTTTCATTTTCCTCAATGTGTTGCTAACCGCACTATAGTAGGTTCGTTAACCTGTATTACTATATATATCTTAATCATTGCCACCGTATTGTCTGTTCTGGTTAGATTACATATATATATGGCCAGTGGCCATCCGTTAAACTATTTTGCTTAAGTTATAGAACATATAGAAATGCAGTGCACGTAGGAAACACTATACAACAACATTTATATATGCAGCATTTTCTCCTGCCACCAACAATTTTTCACTAAGGTCGCTGTCTGTGCTATAACTCTGTTTAGCCCGGCATGCTACCAACTAAACCGTTTCTATTCAGCTCGATAGGATAGGTTCAAAATGATTAGAGACAATTTCTTCCGGCAGTGCGATAATCTAGCCCCGCACTCCGGTAAGACTCATAACTCCAAGATTGTGTCTCTCTTCATATTCCTCTTAGCCTTGTGGCTTCTTAATTGTTTGGATGTCCCTATCCGCACCATGGGCTGATCCGACTCTGGGAAACTATTGGGGTTTCCGAGCCGTGATGGCTAGGGTGCGGTATCACATACACATTCCCGTGTATCTTCTGATACTTAGTAGATAGTACTTTAAGCCAATGTAGGAGAGAACTGTGAAAACACACGTATTAATTATTATTTTATTTACTGACAATTCTCCCGCACCGCAGTGCAAAACTGGCAACTTGTATATAAACCTAACGAAAGGTAAAATGGTTAATTCCATAGGACCCAGTGATGGGCGAGATACGTATTCTCACCGAATTCTGTTAAAATGTCTGGGCATGATATTTAGATCTGCCACGCCCTTACGGGAAGGACATTTACGGTGTGCATTCGTCTCTCTTACACCCACCATAACGATAGGAGATATGGCCTAATAATGCTTTTGTGAAATGTAAACCATGTCTTGTAATGCTTCATGTGGTTGTGAAGCGGAATGTCCGGATTCTCACCCAGTTCTAAGATCCCGCTAAGTAACATGTATGAGCGCTGTCTACAGTATTGATGTCTCGGGCATCTGTTCTCTGGACAGCCATGTCTAATAGCTAGGTAGATATCGGCGAGTTGTGGCCTAAACTAATTCATGTTTTGAAAACAACTAAAAGGAATTAAGCAAAGTAGAAGGCCCGCCGAAATAAGCGGCAACTACTGATTCAGCATATTAGCAATCACATAAGACGGTAACGAAGGAATCCATCTGGAATCATCCGTTCCGTCTTCACGTAAAACAGTACGCACCCCTATAGACATAATCTCACTAGGTATGGTCTTTTCTTTCTACAGCATTTTTGTTTGAAATATTAGTGGGCCCATTTTTGCCTACTATTCTTCTCCCGCTTTAAGCAGTGGCGACACCTTCCAGAGACGGAGGCCCGCGAGAGGCACTTGCCTCTCGCAAGGATTCAGCAACGGCGGTCTACGATAGGATAATACTCCTCACCCAAACTAGCACTAGGAGTAGTGCCCGCGTGAGGCACATCACTTTTTCGCCTTCTTCCTTTCAGCTTAGGGGTATAAAAACTTATATTAAGTTAAAGAGCTATGTCTCGTGTAGGGGAGCCTCCCTTACGAGGATACCTCTGCGGACCTACGAGTCTGTGTGGTACCTCATCTACCTGCCTCTATGTCTTGTATTTTCGTATGCTCTTATTGTAGTTTTATCTAGCATATTTTTCAATTAGTTAGGTAAACTCATTGTATAGACTTATATTTTTAGGTCACCAAATCAAGTCCATAGATCACGAAATTGCTATGGACAGGAATACTGGTGACACAAACTCTTGGGATGAGACCATTGTGTTTAACGTTCGCGACAATGGTCGCACGGCCCCACCGGAATGATTCAGTTCCACCGGCCTTAGGAGCCGGTTTTGTTTCCTGCAGGGCAGTCTCGTTCAAGGTCCGTCACCCCGAGACCAGATGCTAACCAGCATCATCACTCGTCGTGCACTTGCAGTGCGGCGAGTCGACATGAGACATCGGAATGGCCCGACACTACCCGGCGAGCTACAAGTACATACACCCGTCTATGACGTCCTTGTAATATTCTAAAAATTATTTCAATGAGCTAAATTAGGATAACTCAGGCATTTCTGGTCCGATTTGAAAAAGGTATATAGTTTTAGAACCCTCGTCTCATTCTGGTCCTGACAGGTACCAATAACGACGAGAATAGTGAAATTTAAAGAAATTACTTGAACCAACCCACTACACTTTAGTATGCATTCTCTCCCAACGCTGACACATGCTGTCAGAGAAGCGCTGATGCGCTCGCATGCACGCTACATGATCTCACAGAAACCTCTCTCATATGACTTTATACACGTGTACTATCCTACTCAGGGGGAGCTGAGCTGGGATGGTCTGTACCCATCCGGCCGCTCCGCGCTACACCTAAAATGAATGAGGTATGATTAGACGCTCTCCTTTCAATAAGACTCTGACATGCTAAAATCACAGTAGCTATATAAATCCAAGTCAAGTTGTAATTTTGTTTCTGACCATCCTCTCAATACAACGGCTGTGAGTATTTGCAATACACCATCTTTAACTATTTCTGTTCTAAATTCTGCCAATTTACTATCACTTACGGGTAGTTTCTGTATGACACGGAGTTCAAATTCCTCTGTTCTAGTCTGCTCTGTCAAAGGGCTAGGTGCACGGCTTAGCGTGTCTGCTATATGCAAGTCACTGCCACATTTATATTTAACATTACAGCAATATTGCTGCAGCTTCAACATCATACATTGAATCCTGGGTGGTGCATTTGATAGTGGCTTGGCGAATAAACTCTCCAATGACTTGTGATCCGTTTCTCTGTCCACATAGTTTCCGTAAATATACTGATGCAACGTATAACAACTGAATACTATGGCTAATAGTTCTTTCTCTATTTGTGCATAATGTTTTTCGGATTTTGTCAACGACATTGAAGCATAGGCGACTGGTTGGTTGTTTTGTGTTATACATGCACCAAGTCCGTCTTTTGATGCATCAGTTGACACCGTAATTTTTCCACTGGGATCAAAAAATTTCAGAACTGCACTTTCGTAATCGCTTCCTTCAAGATTGTGAAACAATTTTGTTGTCCTGTATCCCAGTGCCACTCAACGTTGTCCTCCAGCAGGATTCGTAGTGTTTTGTTGATCGTAGACAAGTTTGGGATGAATTTAGCTACATAATTCACCAGAACATTGTCTGCGGCTAACTACCAAACAGCGACTACGGAATTGTGCCAGCTCACGCTGCTCACACATAATGCTTCAACAACAGTGACATTTCAGAACATTTGCACTGATGACTAACAGGTGCTCCTCAATATTATTATTTGACTATTTTCAAAGTAGGTACCGCAAGGTCGTTTGAGACCTTTGCTGTCATTTTCAGTTATGTATCATTTTCACTTTTAAGGTGCTGATGACTAACAGGCACCGCAAGGTCGGATGTGACCTTTATTTTTATTTTACTGTATATACTTATTTTATTTGTAGAGTGCTGATGACTAACAGGCACCTCAAGGTCGGATCCGTCCTATTTATTTTTACTGTGGTGTATAGTTATGTAATATGGCAGTTGCCATCCAAGTTAATACTTATTGTTTAGTAAGTTATTTATATTCTACAACAATATTTGGACCGCACACCACCTTGTTTCTCCCTTACAGCAACAATTTTTCACTAAGGTCGCCGTTCATGTTTTCACTAGCGAACATGGCATGCAGCCACTAAACCTAGCTATGATAGCTCGGTAGTTTAGGTTTAAAAGTAGCTAGGGACAACTACTCCAAAAGAGACTTGTTTGTGTAAAGCCTCTTTTTCTAGTGCTGCGGCTCCGTTACATCACATGCACCGGCAAGTTTTCATAATTGGCCATCTACCTTAGGGCCTCCTAAATTCTATATATTGAGTAGTTGTCTCTTCCTATGCTTCTCCGGCCACCTGGCCTATTAATTGTCTGGATTCCCTCTGTCATGTTGGTTAGGACTGATTTAAGAAACTATTGGGGTTTCTTGGTGGCCAGAATCAAAGTGTCGATGACCACACACCTCTCTCCTGTATTTTCGGATACCTATTAGCTATGCCTTTTTGCCAAAATAGGAATCACTGCGAAAATATCATTATGACAGACCGACCCAGCAGTGCATTCGTTTGGGCAATTTTCCTTAATCCTAAAGCAGATAAACTTTAGCTCCAGGGAGCCGATCTCATATGGTCCGCTCTCGAAACACTAGGTGATGGATAAAGACACAGATTGCCATCTAACTCAACAGTGACTGGGTGCAGCCCTTGAGCCCTCAACAGGAAGGTTACCATAGTTGGATATCTGTTTCTTTCTCCCCATGATATGTGCTTTCTGAATGCTTGTGTAATGTGACTTGTCCTTGTTTTGTTATTTGTGGTCGTGCTGCTGTATTCGGAGGGATCATTATTTTATTCTGAAACTACCACCATATGACATGTTTGCACGCTGCTGGTCTGAGGGGGATGCTCCGTGGCGGTACCCGAAATGGGTAACACACATCCTCACCAGGAGGGTTTTCTCATTAAAGATAAGTAAACTCTAAGCCACTTGCGGCCTAAACCTTGAATGCTTGGAACTAATAACAATCTGTTAGTTTAACTCCATTAAGAAGGACCGCAGAAATAAAGTGGCCACGACTAAATCAGTATCTTTAACCCACATAAGATGATGGGGTTGAATTCTTCGGAAAGCATCAATCCCATTTCACGTGAACCAGCGTGCATCCCAATAACCAATAATTACACTAGGTTGACTCGTTTTCTTACTCTTAGCATTGTTTGAATAGGAGAGTGGCCCTTTTTGCCACATCCCCTCCTCCGCTTCGACATTGTACGCATTTTCCTGTGACGGAAGCCCACGCGAGGCACTTTCCTCTCGCAGCCAAAGGTGATTTGGCCGACCTGAGGTAACTATAGTTTATATTAAACGTGCTAAAGTAGCTGCGCTAAGACCCTCCTTTAGAGGAATACCTCACAGAATATACAGATCAGAGATTGGTGAGGTACCTCTGGCGAGATACAGAACAAATAACACCATTCCATTTTTACATACTTATAGAATTAGCAGCAAACGAGTACGATTGTTTGACCACTATAATATATTTTATTATGTCTCCAATCTAAATTAGTAATTATGAATCGCCACACTATTGACACCCAACAGCTGGGACGAAACAGTTTGGTTAAATTTCAACAGCAATGGTCGCACGGCCCCACTGGAATGTGATCGTTCAACTGACTCTAGAGGTCGGTCTTTGTGGAGTCCAGAGAAATGCGGTTATTCTCCAATATCCCCGAGGCTAGCTAACCAGCAGCATCGAGCTGACGTACCGTGTACCTGCGGTACGGATGAACAGGATGATTACACAGAGCAGCGTCTACCACTGAAGGCTACAAGAACATAGCTTTCCAGCACTTCTGGAAGCTATGGATTCGTAGATCAAAGAAGCCCTTGATAAAAAGACTATGTGTATACAATGCACCTGCCATTGATCCTCTATAAGTATAACAGCTGGACAGATCTAAAGGTAGCTTTACATAAATTTGATGCCTGCCACCGCAAACGCCTTCCGCACCATCACTGGATACCGATGGCCAAACAGCATAATTTCGAAAGATGCACTATACAAGATGTGTATCACATCACCACTGCCTGTAAAAGTCGTCCAGTAAAAATGGTCCATGCTTGGACATGTGCTAATGATGCCAGGAGGCACCAGAGCACAGAGAGCCTTGCAATTCTGCCTACTGGTAGCCTGCAAATATAGAGCCAGGAGATGACGTCATTGCATAAATCTGTTGAGCATGCTGCGAGGTGACGTCAAGAAAACAGGACTCGGTAGGGGAGAGGGGGGGACCTTGAACATAGGGACACTTTGTACCATGGGACATAACTCCTTTAGTATATCCGCTTTCACACATAAGCCTCTAGTGGGAAGTAGATAACCGCCATGTAGTCATCAGCAGTTGTCTTCTGATTTAGCATGTTTGCAAGTATTTTCTCAATTTTCGACATCAAAAGTAAAATTTAGAAGGTAAGTATTGCTTAGTGAAGGTAAGTAAATGCAGCAGTAAACTTGGGATTTAGATTGACAGTATGAGATATATGGTTAATTATGAAGTAATCAATTTGTAATTGATTTAAGGCATAATAACTGAGCATGCATTATTGTATCATAGTGGCATATGGGGCACAACTGAACCACAGCATCAAATTAAAGGGCCACACCATGATGGTATGGAGAAGGGCCCACACGTCAGACATAGTTAGTTGCTTACACATATGTGCCAGTCTCTGCTTTAAAGGTAGTACTATCATCATCATCGCCGCCGACGCTTCTGCTACAACAACAACAACAACAACAACAACAACAACAACGACGACAATTAGGATTGGTCTCATGAATATGATGTCAATATAGTATATCCCTTTTCATGTTTCAGGTTTTCACAAATGAAGAATATGTCTTCATCTGCTCCCTTATGTTCCATGGTTTCCTGAAAATTGACATCACAATGCATTGTCAGCAAAGGCCTGGATGCAGGGCTACATGAAGCATTTCCCAACAATTACTCCTATGGGCTCCAGGGGCGACCAATATGGCCAGTGCTCATGGTTTCAACAGATAATCTGTGGAAACATTCTTTGAACTCTGGTAAAAACGCAGGCTGAGAAATTGTATGGTCCTGATTCCATCTTTAATATATATGAGACTGGAATTACAACTGTGCAGAATATCCCAAAGGTACTGGCTACATGATCTGCCAGAGTGCCTTGCTTGGCCCTTTTATCTTGCCCTATTCTTGGAGGACATTTCTGCAGGCTTTCAGAAAACGGAGATCTGGCCCCGGAACTCACAAATTTTCTCAGATGATGAATTCTTGTTAGCGAGCATCTTTGCAAACCACAGTAGGCCTACGAACGTAGAAGCTGGGGTAGCTCAAATGAATGATGCCACATCTGGTGAAGATCCAAATGACACTGTGATGACTAATACACGTTATGACGAGCTGACTGAATTATGTCCTTTGTTGAAGGGGAAGGTTGTCAACCACTCTAAACCACATGCGAAGAAATAGTGGTCGGTTGCAGACTGATTGTGAGCATCGAAGAAAAAGAAGGTCCTCAAGAAACTTAAAGAAAAGACTTCAAGCTCGAGAAGAGAAGACTTCAAGGTAGCTGTTATTCCAGAGAGTTCATATAATGGAATCACCTCATTTACTTCGTGGAGAGTCGAGTGAGTACGTAGGCAGGTTTGAAGCTAATTCCTTAAAATTAGCAAATCTGGCAGCAGAAGAACCAGAAACTGGTGACCTCGTACTCGTCAAACTGACCCCTGTTAGTTCCAAACGGGGGCTCTACAAGGTTGGGAAAATTGCAGGTATAACATGAGATAAGCAGGAAACTTCATATGATGTAGATTTTTACAGGCAGTTAAGAAAAACAGGCGGGCGTTTCATTAAACCAAACGTAGAAGACAAGCCAGGTCATGAGAGGTGACATTGTGACGTGTCTCCCCAAATCAATCATTACATTTGGCACAAAGAGAGTAACTTCAATGTGACAATTTAGTGTGGATTTCAGCGCTCCCACGTTTGTAATTATAACAAGACCCCCCATATGCCATAACAGATGATGAATGCGTATGCATATGTGTGTAATCATGAGGAGGTTTGGAGCGTTGTGGGTGGGATCGTGGTAAGACATCATAAGATGAGATTGTCAGTAAATCTTATTAAACATTTACGAGTTCGTTAAAACGTTATATGTGATGCTAGGACGTGTTTCAACCTACCCCAGGTTCAATCTACCCCATCTTCAAAGCGCCCCAATCATGGGGCACATTGAATCACTTTGGGTGTTTTTTTATCATCACAATTTGCCATCATGGAAAACGGCTAACCATTGTCACTGGTTGATGTTAGCTTAAGACCCAAACTTTGTTTTGGTATACACTAAGGAAGTCAAATCTTTTGGCATGTTAGGTTCTACAGCCACACTAAAAACCTGTTCCCCACCCTGTCTCCCCTATAATCAGGTCAAGAATAGGCCGGAGGAAGCTGTAGGATGTTTCTATTATTACATCCGCAGAATACATGCAGTAATCATACATATATTCAAGATAACAAACGGGAATTTTGATTGGTAAATTTTTTTGGTGGTCACCTTGGATTTTCTGAAAATTATCAATCACCTCTATTTAAATGCAACTTCTGAAAATTATCAATCACCTCTATTTAAATGCAACTGGTTCAAATGTTAATGGCCGAGGTGAGCATCGAGGCCATTGGGCATCTTGTTTGTGTGCATCATCTGGCCTGTCTCAAGTAGGCTATTATTAGCTCACCTGACCAGAATGGCCAAATGAGCTTATGTCCATTGTCCATCAACTTTTGCTTAAAACGCTACTTCTCATTAACCGCTTAGCGGATTTCTAACTAATTTGGCTGGAAGGAACGTGTGGGTATATACTTTAGAAAATGTATACGGGACAGACCATGTCAATTATGCTTAACCATTCCAAGTAGCCAAATGGAAGATAAAACTGGAAACTATCAGGGTAAGCTCCAGAACTTCCATTCCGAATTCTGATGGGTCGATTTTTGGGGTGGCTGAAAATCTGAGATTTAAAAAAAAAACTTACTGGGAATTGCCAAAACGCTTCTACTTAGCTGCTCGACAGATTTCAACAAAATCTGGCTAGAATAATGTATCATACCTATCATGGTAGGCTCCAGAACGTCTATTCAGAAGTTATCATATTTTATGAACAATTTACCGGAAATTGTCAGAACGCATCTCCTCCTCAACCGCTTGGTGGATTTTTTATCAAAAACCTGGCTATAGAATTAGGTGGCAGGCATATGTTGGATTTTTTTTTTACTTTCCGAAGCCATGGATTTAAAGCGATCGATACTCATTAATTAATGGCCAGATTTCAACAAACCTTGGGTGGAACGATCCTAGATGGCGGCATAGGTTTAAACATATTAAACGAGAATTTTGATTGGCTAATTTCTTTGGTGGCCATCTTGGATTTTTCGAAAATTATCCGTCATGTCTATTTAAATGCAAATGGTTCAGATGAGTGTCCCAGGCGATACCTATGCTCATGGGTCTTGTTTAACTCTTACAACACTATAACGTAAGAATTTTAACTTTTCAAACTAAATTAAAAGATGAACTGATGTTCATTTTTCAACAAATTTGGTGGATGATGCATGGTGATATCGAAGACAAAAGGTCAACCAAAATTGTTGGAAGATGTGCACCGGTTTCTTTGCTATTGACAGGGTAAAAGATAAAATACTGACATCAGAGTTGTAAGGGTTGATAGGGCCATAGGCCTCTTCCATTTACATGCTGCATACACAAACGCAATCGAAAATGTGGCCTGAAATCGCATATAAAAGAAATTACGTCACTCCCCTCCGCATATTATCTTAGTATAGGCTGTTTTGCTTATACCGGTGTAATTGACTTTTTATACAAGTAAAACACAATTTCTTTGACAATGGACACATTGCATAAGTACTATTGTGTTTTTGTTAACGTGTTATTTAGGACATATCGTAAGCATCGAAACGTGTATCGTTATGGACGGAGGGAGGCAAGGGTACATGAGAACAGCCGAATGTTCATTTCGTGTAACGCGTACTACGGGATGTAAGAATTTGTCAAAATATGTGTAATTTTACCGTAATATTCAATGGATTTATGGTGAATTTCTAAAATATTCACAATCCTAGCATACCAGTTTAAGGTAAGTCTTTCGGTCTGCTGTCTTTGTGTATGTTGTACTCAAGCTTATTGCAAATTGCGGAGTGTAGAAGCCCAAAGAATTCCAGTTTTCAAACATTTATCACAAGGAAGGTCCAAAATCTAGACAAGTTGCATGGAAGCTACGGAATGAATGTTGAAATGTGTAATATTTTCAATTACCCGTTTTCTATTTTGTTACTAATACCCAGTTGGCTATTTTTACTACATTTTAAAAGAAACTGATTCAGAAACGGCGAAACTGATTCAGAAACAGAAGAATCAATGGATTTATCGGACACTCACACTGACACTGGAATTAGGAATGGGAAATTTCAAATCAATGGTCTGCCAGCTATTAACCCTTTTTAATGACCAAATTTTGTCAAGAAAATCAAAATACTTATTGAATGTCCATTTGCAAGCACACTTGAAGACTATCTTTGACAATTTAATAACTGGGTCAGATATCAAGCTAGTCATTCCAATGACACGGCCTTCAGAGTGGACGTAAAGCCGTCAGTCCTGTCTCATGTGGTGTATGTGCCATGGGGAACATAAACGGTCACATTCTGAATGTCAGGACCTGTATCAGGAGCTCAGTTGTGAATACGCTCTGCTAGTGTAAATAGTAGGGTAGGGTATTATCAAACCGTGGTATCTTGCAAACCGTGGTATCTATGTTTAAACATGTCCTATTGGAAAAGAACTTGTTGGAGTTGAAAACTTTTAGCACACAATACACATAAATTCATTCTTTACTTACACGCAACATATTTATTAAATATGTCACATATTTATGTCACAACTTGTAAATTTTTCTTAGGATCATCTGATTTTAGCTTCAAAATGGCTGCCGTCCTTAATTTTTAGTTGGTGTGTTTTCAAATCCATATTTAAACAGAAAACTAAGCTGAAAACAATTAAAAGTGAACTGTGTCATTGATAAACAAATTTTACCATTGCTTTTATTTTTGGCGACTTTAATGCTCTACGTACATTTTGATTGATTACTCTGGCCTACTACCACAGTTTGATAAACCCTTTCTCAACTTGAAAGTAGACAAATTTTACCATGACATGGCAATTTGAAATTGATATTGTAGGATGCTCGTTAGGACGTTCAAAATATGAAATATGTGTGGAAAGAACACTTTTAAAGCTATCTGACACTACCCATTATAGGCTTGCGCGATTTTTTGGTTTAATCGTGAAGTTTGATTTATTTTTAAAATCACGATTTTTACGATGTAATTGAGGAGAAATCGGAAATCGTCACAAATTTCATGTTTGTTTAAAACCTTAGGTGTGTACTTTTCCGTCGCATTTTAGCAGTACATGAGTACAATTATAATCAATTCACGCCCGTGTTCATTGTGTTCCTGCCGTGCCATGCATGTGTCGAATAATTACTGATCACAACACAAAGTGCTAAGATAAACAAGCTAACAATAGCGAGGTAACACCTTTCTCATTGAAAAAACCGGCGAGTTACCTCGTCGAATCGCCATATAATTTTCTTTATTTCGCTGCAGACCTCGAGTGTGTCATGAAATACCAAGTATATACTTAGTTGCATAGTGTTAGGCAATAATCAGTGAAAGTAATTCTTTTTAATTCTAGAGTTAGCAATTTCAATTTAATAACTTAATAATTTTACTTTTTGATTCGGTTGTCATGTCTAATTAAAGAAAATAACGCAGCAGCATTCCAGATTGTTGTATTTTGAACCGTGCTTTCTGTTGCTTACTCTTAAATGTAAATCATACATTCTGAAAGCAACTATAAACTGCACTATAGGACAAGTTTACGTCGTCACTCTCGTAACTACTCGAAGCTACCGTACTATGTCATTCGTATCTCGCGAGAGCTCCTTCGATACAAGATCAAGAAAAGTATCTCGTATGTATTGAGTAGCCACTGGCGTAGTGATTTCCACCAGAATATGGTGGTAGAGAATCAAAACTTAACCGACACGAGCGCTACTCTCTTCATAGCAGACAATATTATTTCATGTAAAACCAGATGATATAAAGCCTATAGTAGTCTGTGTGACAAGTAGTTAACAGAAAAATAGTCCCTCTGAATTCGTCGTAAAATTCAAATCTGTCGCACACAAAATGGGGTCACGAATTTGCTGACGTTGTGTAGATCTATCTATGCTGATATCACGCGAACCACTGAATAGATCGAGTCGATTTTAATGTCTGCATCAAGCTAGTGATACAAAGGTTAATATGTTACCAAAATCTACACGATCCACGGTGTTGCTTTTCCAGTTGCTACGGATATAGACTGGGTCCCGATCTATCTGGTCTCCGAAGTGGAGTCTGTGTAACAGTCTAGTCGTTGTGATGACGTAATAAGATCGCCGGTCATTACATTTCATTACAGGTGTATTCTCGAAGATTGCGCAGTATTTCCCCGGGTACTAATATTAGCGTCTTCGGATAATGACATACATGTAAACTCATCCTACAAAAGGAGGCTATAAGCAGAAGTTAATACATCACATGATTTTATTTTTCTCGACAACATTTTATGTCAAATTTTGATGAGATAAACAAGGTTTATTCAACTATAGGCAATATTTAGGCGCTCCCAATTAATAATTTCACTCCCATGATGATGGATATAAGGTATACATTAAGCATAGACGTAAGATGGTAAGAATTTATCGCATGAAATTGCGTTCTACTTTCGTGCTAATTTTTTGTCATTTATTTCAACTTTTTCTAGAAATTCCAAGTCCCAGTTCTCGGGACTTGTCACGTTACCCCCATTTTATACTTTTGGGAATTTGGACCTACGATTTAATCGAAACTAGCGATATTTTTTACAAATTTGATCGCGATGTTTCAAAGCAAAAATCGTGCAAGCCTAATCCATTACATATAGTGTTGTAGAGTATTTTCTTTAACAAATTTCCGTTAAATCACCAATTTTTGTTAACTACCACGGTTTGCTAGTTCCCCATCGTAGATGTCGCATGCCAGCCCTGCTGTCAGTACCTCCAAGATGCCATACATGATAACTGAAGCCATAAGATGCCTATTTAAAAAAGGCAAATGGTACAGATGTGTGCAGACTGGACTTCATTGTGCAGTATAGTTGGCAGCCCGCTCCAACCAACCTACGTCGCAGCTGTCAGCGACGTCGGTGGTTACCTGCAGGGTTCGTACTGGTCATGAAATAGATTATTTAAATCAATTGTCCGACCGGTACTTGAATACGCCTCTGTATGATCACCAATCCATAAGAGAGATATGGACCTGATAGAAAATGTGCTCTGTCGTGCAACAAAACTTGTTCCAGGACTAATTGACAAAAGTTATTAGATATCCTATCAATGATTTATAAGCGGTGACATGATCGAATGTTACAAGATCCTTACTGAAGTGTACAACCCAGCTGTGTGTAAAAACATTCTCGTGACATCAACTACTATGAGCACCAGGAGACACCCGCTAAAACTGTCCAAATCCCATTCAAGAACCAAACTTAAGACAACACAGTTTCACCCAGTTAGTTGTTAACACATGGAATGCACTACCATGGCATATCATTTAAGCACCGACCCTCGACACATTCAAAGCAAACCTAGATGCACTCTTCAAAGCTACAGCTGGGTTCGCAAATCCTGGAAAGTCATGAACTTTGAAAATCTAAATTCCGCGCCTGGAAAAGTCATGGAAATTTGTCATTTTGATAAAAGTCATGGAAAAAGTCATGGAAAATGATGATCTCTCTAAATAAAAATAAAATCTGATGGCATACAAATGTAAAATGAGAAAATAAATCTCGGAAATACGCTTTTCATTTCTTTATTGTGTCAATCACATGATTTCATTCATTATCAAAGTCATATGTCTGACCAACATAAAATGAGCCAAAACAACGTAAGAATTAAAATGAGGTTAGATCGCTTCTTATGTTGGAAGGCCAAATTAAACTCTTGTCATTGGAGGCATTCCACTGAACTATATCTGGACTGGAAGGCGGCCTCCCAAATAAAAACGGGTTTGTAATGCCGCGAATGCCTATATCCCAAATTAATAATAAATATGTACAGATGTTTTCAAAATAATTTGAGCAATAAATTCACTATTTCCTACTCAGCATATGCATTCAAGAGTATATTTATTGGCAAGATTTTTGTGCATTTGGGCGATTTCATCCCGGCCGAATTGGTTACATTATGATTTATATTAGATGGCGATAATATCTAGCTTTCGCTAGCGTATGGAGATTCCCCTGTTATATTGAATGTATTTCTCGCTCAAAGATGGTTTTATGCGTTCTATTACGGTTAAAGTATGAAATAAACTTGTTAATATTAATAAAAATAACCAGATATTTAACCGATAAGCGATTATTATTATTTTGAATCTAGCGGTAAAGTTACCAATTTTCGCTCGTCGGAAAAATATGTTTTGCGACATTTCTGAACTACGACTGCGTGTTATATACCTGTATACGCTTTTTTGGCTCATATTTTGTCAAATTTTCCCCTGTTTGTTATCTATTAGTGCGCAATATATTCGTGAAAGTAACCATTCTAAGGAATGGACTTCAATATTTTCTTGAACACGTCCAAAGCTTAGGCTTTAAGCCTTAAATTTGTTTTTAAAAATGTCAGTAGACCAAGTGAAGACTATTTTAGAAAAATGTTCAACAATAGTCGTCTCTTGGTCTGCAAATGGACAGTTCTCAAGACCACTACAGAAGCTGTCTTTGGCTGGTATGAGTGTTAAAGGGTTAATAGGCAATTTTTGGGTCAAAATCTGAGATTTTGTTCAAAATTTACTAGAAATGGCATATTGCTTCTTACCATTTTGACCGATTTCAACCAAGTTAGGCTGAAAAGATGCTACACGTATGACCATAGGCTCTAGAACTTCCATTCAGCATTTTTATTCCTCATTTTTTATGTGAAAACCTCAGATTTTATTAAAAATTTACCGAAAGTTCTCACATTTGTGCAACCCATTTGAGTTCGCGTAACCTATTTTGAATACGATACTATTTGAAGGTAAAATTCATCTTGGTTACATAATGGAAATGGCATGTCAGTATTAACCCTTTAAGGGCCAAGGACAATGTATTCTCTTATTAAATGTCCATTTACTGGCCATAAGAGGACTATATTTGAAAATTTACCACCAAAATGACTGGCTCAATCATCGAGCCATACATTCCAGTGGGAAATTATAAAAAATAGTCGCTTTGCCTGCAATTGATATTAATAAATTTTATATCGCGCAATATCTCAAAATTGAACTTTGACACAGGAATGGAATTGTATCTAATCTGTTCATCCAATGAAAATGTATTTGGCAGATACGGACACGGAAGTCTTATAAATGAAATCCCCTTCGTTCGTTTACATATGTCAAGGTAATGGCGAATGCAAAAATAGCCGATTCATGTATTAGCATAGAAAGGCAGACAAGGAACTAGTCTCTGATATGGCACTATTTACATCAGGGAATATTTTGAGCGGTATTGCATCGCAAAATGCAATGCAAATGAGTACCTGTTGCTACACATTTACAACTTCGCTTAGCTATTTGCTGCTATACATAATTTCGATGTAAAATTCAGTCAATTCACTTAATTTTGAAATATTTTTGATAAAAAGTCGCTAAAAGTTGCAAAACGATTGTCAAATTTAGTAAGGAAGCGAGATGCGCATGCATTTGAGGCTGATTTCCGATATAGCCCATAAACATATATAGCTATAGAGCGCATATCTTCATACGTTCCTTCACTATGGGACAAATGACCGCCGGTGAAGCGAGTTCAGTAAGCGCTCTATAGATCAAAGATCTAAAAGCTAGCGATGCGCGCATGCATTAGTGGCTTCCTTCTTCTGGTATAATAATAAACTGTTACAGTCTTCAGTTTTGAGTTTTGGACACCAGTCGGAAACTCGCAATATGTATCACGGGGTATTCACGGTCGTCGACATATTGCACGTAACAGACTCTCTTGTAAATCTAAATTCTCCTATATGGGCGGGGTATGGCTATTGATCATTGCTTCATCATTAGGTAGCGTTATGATAAACTTTAAAAATACAAGTTTATCTAGGCTGATTCTGGTCGATTTAGACAATGTTTGTCTCGGAAACAGTTAAATCATCGCGAATGCTAAACTCCTGTTAGCGCATCCCCAAATCAAGGCCGACACAGTATAGTTAGCCATGCTACGGCGGTGTATCGCACTTGATTCGCGTAAGCGACAGATTTAGAATGGCATGTCGCCAAGATCGACGCATGCGCAAGAGTGTTCTCGCGTACTCGTCTCCAAAGTCGGGAACATACTTTCTCGCAAGATTATTGGTTAATAAATATAACTATATAGAGAGCAACCAATGAATCGCAAGGAAACTACCAATGGTAAAGAAAATAAACAATGTTTTACGCGGTAATTTTAAGAAGGACGTAGTAATATATATATAGGGTCATTCCATATAAGAAGGACCAAAATTTTTGAAATCCGTCAAGTCATAGTTTCAGATTTCCTTCAAACTTTGTCAGAGTAAGCATATGTATGTATTAACAGGAAATTCCAAGTATTATAGTGAAAGGTCAAATACTTTTTGAAAACTGGCCTATCCAATACCCCCTGCCTAAAATTGACAAAAATTTGTAACAAAATTTCTATGTTTGAGGCTTCATATCTCACCGACTACAGTGCTCACAATACTAGGTCTTTTTATTTTAACAGTCTGGTCACCATAGTTCGAGAAAATCACAAGCATTTTGTGCTGACCTGTTTTAGGCATGTATTAGGGGTCGTCAAAAATGCCAAAAAATGTGATTTTTCATATTTTAATCCAAATTTGGTGATGCCGTAAAATGTATTTGTATTTGGTTTACACAAATGATTTCTATCATGTTAACTAGAGCTACTGCTACTTAAGTGATATTTATTACCTAATGGCAAGATATGCTCCGCAAAAATTTTGTGGGAGCCATACCCCCACCCCTGTTCGCCAAAATGGGGTGACTTCATAACATCTTTTTTCAAAATAACCCCTTTCAATTTTTTAAATATTTTGGTGAATGTTATATATATGGTCAATGGTTACAGGGCCAAAAGGTTCACTCTTACATTTGTTTCCTTTTAGAGCTATGGCAAATACAAAATCTGATATTTTTTCAAAAACTTGTATGATATTCGATTTTGGGGGGTTAATAATTTTAAAAGTATACACTCTAGAAGTATGAAACAAGAGATGTAGCACGTTTCCCTGCCTTATTAAAAGAAACAACCAGCATTTCCCTTTTACAAAATAGATAAACATGGATTTTAGAGATGTCAAAACCTTACTTTGTTAAAATTTGACATTTTTGTGGGTAAACTACAAGTCATTATTCAACAACATTTTCAATGGGAATAACATATTGCCTGGAGAATATTTTAAAAACAATTTGACTATAAGTTGGTGCTGACTTAGCCATCAATAATTTTCAGTCAAATCATTTTCAAAATATACACCAGGTACAGAGTTTGTCCTGTAAGCTGGTCGAGCTGCAACAGCTCATCACTCAGTCTTGAGTTATCCAGTGTTAATAAAGACTGAGAGATTTCATATCTAGAGAAAATAACTCAACATTCAGAGCTTTGTATATAATTAGGTCAATTGCTGTAATAGACATAGGTAGTGAGGTGATATTGATTAGTCACATGGTCTCAGTTTTTCTCAGAGATCTGCATGCAAGTATTGCTATCAACAAGAGTTCAGTCAAGCATTTTAAGTGATCAAGATTAGGCAGCATGACCAGTGAAAGTGTTTAATAATTACTGCTTTGAAACATTGACATGTTGCTGATACACAAATGTTTAGATATTTACTTTAGAAATTTAATAATTCACTATACATTTTAATGATAAATTAGGCCTTTTAATTTGAAAAGTGTAAACTTTGACTAGGACACGTTGCACAATGGCTGAATTACCAGAGACATTTTGTTCAGTTGGACGTCTCACTAATGATAAATGTCATAAGTTTACGGATAAATGCTCTGTAAATGATGTTGTACAATTGACGGTTACAGATAAAACACTTGTTGCAATGAGAAGCGGCTAGAGTGAGGATAGTTTAGAAACAGTGTGCTGTTGTCACAAGAAACACTATCTGCATATATTCCCGATGATGAAGCAGAACACTTCATGTTGTGATCCCCTAAAAGTTCACAAAAAGCTTATTAAAAAGGGACTAGTTAATATAGATCAAGAAATTGTGGCATTAATACAGTCGAAAACTAGAGAGAGAAAACAACCTGGCCAAAAGATTTGCCATCATTGTTTGCAGAAAATTAATAACCTGACAGATTGTAGTGACAGTGAACCGGAATCAATGGCCATAGCAGATACTTTGTACAGTAATGCTGAATGCCTCAACTCTAGTTTCTCAGCAGTTGGAGTTTCTCCCCTAAAGAGTGTCCATTCAGAAAGGAAAGTATCATATGGTAAACGAAAAATCAAACAAATGGCAGAAGCAACAACAAGTCACGTGGCATCCCACCTAGGTTTTCCACCTAATAAATTAGTTGCTGACACTTCACAATCTGAATGTACATGTGATTCTAAGTTAGATGTGGACTACTTGGTATCGAACATGAATGAAAAACTGTCTGTGTCATCACGAAATCAAAAGATACAAGTATTGACTATTACACCTAAATCATGGTCGATAGATAAAACTGTTCAGGTTTTTCAGGCATGTGGTGTTACGCGTTATATGGTGAAACAAGCCAGACAACTTGCGCAGAATGATGGAATACTCGCTGATCGTGAAATTTTTAAAAGAAATAAGCTTGATCAGCATACACTAGATAGTGTCATTAACTACTACCAAGATGATACTGTATCTAGACTATTATCCGGGAAAAATGATTTTGTTACTATAAGAATTTGTGGTACCAAAGAACATAAGCAAAAACGGCTAATCCTGACAAATTTGAGGGAAGTACATGCTAATTTCAAAACAGAAACTGGACTTAAAATTGGTTTCTCTAAATTTGTTGAGTTAAGACCCAAATGGTGTGTAACTGTTTCTTCTAGCGGCAGCCACAATGTTTGTGTATGCGAAAAACACCAAAATGTAAAGTTTATGGTGGATGTTATCTCTGAAGACTATCATAACCTAATTGACAAATCTGTATGTGACAGTAGTTCTAGAAATTGCATGCTGCAACGATGTGAAAAGTGTCCAGGAACTGCATTTCTCAAAACTTACTTAGAGCAAGACCTTTACGAGCACATGGATGAGGATGACATCATTAAATTCAATGAATGGGTATCCACAGACCGAATTGAAATCATGCGCCGAGAAGTATCAGTTGAAGATTTTATTTCTATATTATGTCAACGGATCCAAGAATTAACACCACATTCCTTCATAGCGAAATCTCAAAGTGAATTCTTAAAAGCGTGCAAACATGATTTAGATGACACTACTGCCATTGTTGTTCTCGACTTTGCTGAAAATTACAGCATTATTGTGGCAAGATTGTGTACAGGGATTTTATTGGAACAATTCTCAAGTCACGATACATCCTTTGGCATTTTATGTTAAGGCTTATGGAAAGTTGAATGAAGAAAATGTATGCTTCATCTCTGAGTGTCTGAAACACGAAACGAAACAAATACGGTGTACTGTTTTCAGGAGATTTTTACAAGATATTTGAAGGAAAAGTATCCCAATATTCATATAATTAAATACTTTAGTGATGGGTGTGCAGGACAATACAAGAACTTCAAAAACTTTGTTAATGTCTGCCATCATTATTCAGATTTTGATATTAAGGCAGAATGGCATTTCTTTGCTACCAGCCATGGTAAAGGTGTTTGTGACGGTATTGGTGGCACAGTGAAGCGCTTAGCCGCAAGGGCTAGTCTGCAAACAGCGCTTATACGAAATGCTAGTGAATTGTATGAATTCAGCCAACAGAACATAAGCAAGATCAAGTTCTTCTTAGTTAGTAAAGATGAGATCCAGAGCCATCATACAATGTTGGAAGAGCGGTATCTCCTTGCCAAAACAGTGCAAGGAACCAGGTCATTCCATTCGTTTGTTCCAAATGACACTAACTCTATCACAGTAAAGCAAATTTCAACTGATGATGTTTCATACACTCGGTCATTTTCTAACACACAACCTGGTATGTCATCAGAGATTCAGAATTTAAATATCCCTATGGAACTGTCTTTGAGTGACTATGTTAGTGCATTGTATGACAAAAATTGGTGGTTTGGCATAGTGTTAGAAATTAGTCTAGAAAATGAGGACTGTCTCATTTCGTTTATGAAGCCGCATGGACCAGCTCGATCCTTTAGTTGGCCAAGGCGCACAGACCAGTGCTGGGTTCCTTTTTGTGACATTCTAAGTAAGGTGTCAACACCATTGACAGCAACTGGCCGGCAGTACACTTTTCCACAAACTGATATCGACTTTATAAATGGACTATTTAAATAATATGGAGGAGCGGTATATGCTGGATCATGTACCGTATCATCAATTATTGCTGAGGTATGTAGTATTATGTACTATCTCTTAACACTTTTATATTATATCATGTGTATTAACCAATGCCTGTCTCAGTTTATTAAATAATTCCATGAAATGGGTGACATTTAGGCATACTTTAGTATGAGAGATTACACATATTGGCCTGGTCGCAGTGTGTCAAAATTGTCTGTAAATGGCCATAGAAGTCCATGTAGCTGTACTAATATGACCATAATATACCATTCAATGTCCACCTATGATGAAAAAGTATCTAAAATGCTAAAGAGGAGATATTTTAAACTTTTTAAAACAAATTAGATTGTCGCGAAAAATGTCAAATTTTAACAGAGTCAGGTCTTTGGGTCTAGAAAATCAATGTTTATGTATTATATAACCAGGGAATGCTGATTGGTTCTTCTAATATAGCAGGAGAACTGGTTGTATCACTTGTTTCATGCCTCTAGGCCCTATAATTTTAAAATTATTAACCCCCAAAAATGGAATATCGTACAAGTTTTACAAAAATATCACATTTCTAATGTGCCATAGCTCCAAAATGGAACAAATGTAAGAGTGCAAGTTTTAACCATGTAACTATTGATCATATATCTACCATTCACCAAAATAAAATAAAAATTGAAAGGGGTTATTTTGACTTAATAGGCGATGAAGTTGGCCCTCTTTTGTGAACAGGGGTGGTGCATTGGGCCCCCAAAATTTTTTGATGAGCAAACCTTGCTGTTAGTCAGTAAATATTACTAAGCTAATATTAGCTCTAGTGAACTGGGTAGAAATCATTTAGTTACAGCAACTATAATATACATTTTACTGTATCACCAAATTTTGTTGAAACAGGAAAATTAGCTGTTTTTAACGTTTTTGGTGACCCCTAAAACACACCCAAAACAAGTCAACACATATTGCTTGTTATTTTCCTCAAGTATGCTGACCAGAGCATTAGAATGAAAAGATCTAGTATTGTAAACAGTATATTGGATGAGATATGATGTCTTAAACATTGGATTTGTACTTGAAACGTTTGTCAATTTTAGCATAGGGGTCTTTGAGAGGGCATTTTTCAAAAAGTATTTTACATATCAGTTAAAAAATTGTCTGCTCAACTAAAACATCCATATGCTCACACTGAGAAAGTTTGAAGGAAATCCGTGACTATGAGTTGACGGGCATTGGTCCTTCTCCTTCGATCAATACTCACCATTCTGTTACTTCTGATATACAGCTGGCCCTGACAGCGGCTCTAGGATTATAGACTTAGAAAGCTTTACCGACTCCTGGGAACCGGGTACTCGGCTCCCCACTGCCGAGTACCCGTTTACCATAGAGCTCATTCTTGTTTGCATAGCAACAAGAGCAATACATGCTTTTTGCATTAAGGATTTTAGTGTTTTAAAATAATCTAAGTCTTTAATCAGTGATAGTTTGTGTGTTCTGAAAGGATAACTAAGGACTATGGAGAATACCGCCCAAGACAACCAGGTTGTATTGTTCTTTATTATCCATAGTTAAAAGACTTAGGTCTCTAAATTTCGTTGTGTCGCATGTTCCAATTTCTGACCCCATAGAATCTGGGACGTGTGCTAACAACGATATATGCCAGACGATCGCCTTCTTTAAACCCCAACAGGCGATCGGCAGATATGAAAATAGGTGTTTGCTACGGTATTTCTAACACGAATATCGGCTGACGTCGTTCTCCGTAGAATCCGAGCGGGTGACGTCACACCCGGTCGCTCGGATGTTTATGTGAAGAAAAATTTTTTCATTAATTCGCGCATCTTGTTCTGGGTGCTGCGTACTAAAAATGGTACCGGAAACTTTAGAATGATCAAGTTTACGTGCGATCACGATCGGTTTGCAATGATCGGTGGTTTCAAAATTCTTGAGTAGATGTGTGGTCTGCGGTTTTACCGTGTGAGACAGCAGTTGTTATACATTTTGTTGTTTTCTTCACATATCGTGCTGCGTTCGTTAGGAGTATAATTTATATTGATTAGTAAATATACCCTGAATGCTATGCGATATGATTCCTGGAGCCATTACACATCCTGTAGGATCTATTATGGGTGTGTTGTGCCCGCCGCGTACTTGTCGTCATAATCAATGCGATCGTTGTTGTAACGTGGCGGGGTGGGGTGCGGGGAGGTTACGGTTAATTTATGAGTCAAAATATTTGAAAATTAATTGTCTGCCTTCCATCCGTGTCTCGTTCCGCTTGTTTATTGTAGGTTTGTGCTTATTTTATAGGCCAAGCCAGCCCCGCTATCATGTGACGACTGCCATAAGTTTGTCCGTGTAATGTTCAAGGACCATGTCTGTTTTAGGTGTGCCCTGTGTAATATAGATCATAGGTGTAATGTTTGTGCAGTGTGGTCCGTCGAAATGATGGTTAAGTTCCTTGCCCAGAAGGACTTGGCTGGGTCTGACGCGGGGTCAGGCGGTCCGAGAGGAAATCGTGGAGCGCCCGGTTCGGCCGGTGGGGGTGCTCCACGTCCCCAGCTGGAGGTGGCGGAGATGGCACCGCCGGCGTGGTTTGGTCCGGCTATGCAGGGTTTTCTGCATAGCGTTCTGCCCACGCTGGTGTCGTCCCTGCTACCAAAGGTTGGGGGCCAGTTTCTCCCCATGCCTGGTACGGATCCTGTCCTCGGACAGGATTCTGGACTGGTTACCGAGGGGGCCGTCTCGTACGGCCCCCTGGCGGTCCCGTCTGGCTTCGGCCAGACGGGTTCTGTCTCTCTGCGGCCACCTCCGGGTGGTCCAGTAGCGGTGGCCGGTCCGTCAGGTGTGGGAGCCGTCCGCCAGGACGGCTCCACGGTTTATTCGTCTAGTGACGGCTCTTCGGAGTCTGAAGACGATGAGGCCGAGGAGGAGAGGTTGCTGCGGCCCGTGAAGCCGCAGGTGGAGAATATGGAGGTTGATTCCGTCCTGGACGGAACCGGCCTCCATTTGTCTGGTTTGGCGCAAGCCAGGTCAGCGGCTCCACCTGCGGCTGAGGCCAATCCGTTACCGTGCACCGGTTCCGCGCGGCTTGGTTTGTCACCAGCCGTCAGGGGAACGGGTGTGCTGGGCCAGGCGTGGTACTCACCTATCTCGCCTGGTCTGGCAGCCGGACATGGGGTGCCGTTGGCGCCTGTGTCCGGCTATGGTTCCGCGACGGTTACGGGTCCGTACGGTTTTCTGTGCGGACCTACCCCATGGACCGGAGTGTTTCATGGGGTGGCGGCGGAACTGTGTGGTAGCGGAGTGCCTGGCGTGTCAGCCGTGGCTCCTTGCCGGGAGGCCATGGCTGGCAGACCCGTGAGCACGTCAACGGGTGACGTGTTTGCGGGGGTATCTTCTTCGGAGGTAGATTGGTCTGATGCTCTGGCGTGGCTAGCCAGAGTGGACCCGTCTGTGGTTTCGGCCACGGCCGATGAAGATGCGCCCCGTCTGTCGGTTGCGTCGATTAGGACGGGGATTTTGCCCGCGGCCCGGATCCAGTCAGTGGGACTGGATCCACGGTTCATTGATTTGTTGGATGCTATTTATAGTAAACAACTAATGACCAAGGGTCAGCTCCCTGCGGCCTCCAGGGAGGTGCGGGCAAGATGTCGTATTCCGCGGGGTGAATACGACAGGTATGGTGTAGTCCCGTCGGTCACGGAGGATGACCGATGGGTACTGGGCGTCCAGAGTGCTGGGTCGGGTGGTCCCGGTCCGGCACTAGTGGATAAGGCCCAGGTACACCAGGAAGAAGTCCTGGCCCTATGCGATGAGGGTGTGAGGGCAGCGATGAGCGCTGTCAATCACTCCTATCGTCTACTTCAGTCGGTGTGGGCTGAAGCGGGGGCAGGCCACCCTGTGCCACCTGTGGCGCTATCGTGCGTTAATGACGGCTTGGTGCTGTCAATGGACGCATTGGCAAGGGTGCAAGCGCGTGTGACGAAGTCCAGGAGGCAAATGGTCATTGACCATATGCGTCCGGCTACGGCAGTCAGGGAACGTCTTCTTGGGACGCCCCTGACAGGGCCTAGCATCTTTGGTGGCCAAGCGCGGGCCATCTTAGAGGACACCGCCAGTATTGCGCAGAATCGGTTAGCGGTAAATCTACAGCTAGAGCTAGTGCGGCAAGCGCACGCACTAGGGGCTGTGGGCAAGCCGCTAACGGGACAGCCTTCAAAGAAACAGAAAAAGCATAAGAGCAAGGCGAAAGCCAGGCCTATTGCGACGTCTGTTTCGGCTGGGTTCTCGGAGCCGCCGCCGGCGAAGAAACCCAGGAAGGTTGTAGAGGCGCCTACCCTCCCCAATGTTGCTCCTGACCGCCCTAGAGGTGGGAAGGGCAAGGGGAAGGGTAAGGGTAAGGCCTCAAAGGGCGGACAGAAGGGGCCGAAGCGTACCTGAGGGTACGCAAGCTCCCTTCATATCCGCCTGGACCGCACCTGTGCGACAGGAACAGCGGTGCCAGTTATACCCGTCGTGCCTAGAACGAAATGGTTCTCACTCTCTCTCGTTAAGAAAGGGGGGGGGGGGGCGGACTGCGAGCCGGACAACCCCGTTAGACGTCGAGGCGTCTATGGTGGGTGGAAGGCTCATGCGTTTCGTCGAGGCTTGGCGAGGTGTGACGTCAGACAGTCTGGTCCTGGGATGGTTATCCCAGGGTTACATGCCGGAGTGGTGGGACTTTCCGCCACAAAATCTGTCTTTGGCACCTGTCTGGACACCCGTACCAAGGGAGCCAGACAAGTTAGAAGCCGTTCAAAAGGAAGTGTCGGGTTTGCTTCTGAAGGGAGCAATAAAACCAGCAAACCGGAACACTCCAGGCTTCTATTCAAACATGTTCCTTGTCCCCAAGAGCACAGGGGGATGGAGACCCATACTCAATCTCAGGCCATTAAATTGGTTTATCCATACGCCTCGGTTCCAGATGGAAACGCCGAGGTCGGTAATGGCGGGATTGAGGAAAGGAATGTGGTGTGTATCGATCGATCTGAAAGATGCATATTTCCACATTCCGATGAATCGGAGTTGGCACAGGTTTCTGAGATTTGCGTTTCAGAATCAAGTATGGGAGTTTACAGTTCTCCCGTTTGGCCTGTCGACAGCTCCGAGGGTTTTCACAAGAGTGGTCCTTGCGGTGACAGCGTTTCTCAGAAAAGAGAACGTGGCGCTACACACCTACATAGACGACTGGCTGCTCAAGGCAGACTCGGCAGCCAGGTTGAACGTGGATACTGCTCTGACTCTGAAGTTACTTTCAGATCTAGGCTGGATAGTCAACGAGGAGAAATCCGAGTTGATGCCCACTCAACATTTCGTTTATTTGGGGATGCGATTCGACCTCGAGGAGGGCAGGGTTTACCCATCAGAGCCCAGAGTGGTGTCTCTGTTAGCCATCCTCAGGAGTTTTCGAGTGGGAAACCACATTCAGGCGAGGCGGTTCCTTCAGATGCTGGGCATGATGGTCTCCATGGAGCAGGTTATCCCGTACGCTGCTCTAATGCGAAGACCTATCCAGTTGTATCTGATGTCTCTGTGGAAACAGAGAACAGAACCCCTGTCAAAACTGGTGCCAGTTTTGGAGCCGATAATATCGCATCTTCTATGGTGGAAACAGCGTCAGAATCTCCTAATAGGGGTTTCGCTGCACCTACCCCACCCCCAACTGTCCGTTTACACGGATGCATCGCTGGAAGGGTGGGGTGCCTGCCTGGGAGAACACCAGGTCTCGGGCACATGGACTCTCCCGGAGAGTCGGCTGCATATCAATCTGTTGGAAATGATGGCAGTGGAACTGGCGTTGGAAGAGTTCCTTCCGATGATCAGGGGCAAGGTGATATTGATACGGTCGGACAATTCGACAGTAGTATCATATATAAATCGCCAAGGAGGGACCAGGTCGCCCACCCTGTGCATCAGGGTGTGGCACTTGATTCAATGGTGCAGGAATTACTCGGTTGTTTTGAAAGCAGCTCATATTCCTGGCCGATTGAACATTCTGGCGGATGCTTTGTCTCGCAGACAGAGAATCTTGCCAACAGAATGGTCCCTCAACCCTCCAGTTCTGCGACGGATCTTCGAGCATTGGGGCAAACCCAACGTGGACTTGTTCGCCACAAAGGAAAATGCTCAAATCATGACATATGTCTCGCCGATTCCAGATCCAAATGCCGTCGATACAGACGCTCTGGCGATAAGCTGGAGAGGGATGCACGCGTACGCGTACCCACCCACCATTCTTCTTCCGAAGGTATTGGTGAAGGTCAGGGAGGAGCCGTGTCTGGTCCTGCTAATAGCGCCGTATTGGCCGAGCAGGGCGTGGTTCACGGATCTTCTGGATCTGCTGGTGGAAAATCCTGTGCAGTTGCCCGAGATTCCGAACATAATCTCCCAGGCCAAGGGACGCTTCCTACACGAGCGTCCCGAAATGTTCAAATTGACTGCGTGGATGTTGTCAAGCAACGTTCCACGTCGGAAGGCTTTTCTCGACAGGCTGCTGATTTCATCGCGGCTGCGAGAAGGAGGTCAACCTTCAAGTCATATAACAACAAGGTTAACAGATTTGCAGACTGGTGTGAAGAAAAGGGTATTGATACCTTTCAATCCACTATTCAGCAAATAGCAGACTTTCTCTGTGAGCTGTTCTTTACAGGACTAGCTCCCGTCACAATTGCTGGATACAAGTCAGCTTTGGCATCAGTTATCCCTTGTCTAGCCAACAGGGATAGTCCAGAGGTGGCCCAGTTAAACGTGATGTTGAAGGGAATGAGCAATCTCCGCCCGAGACAACCGGTAGTCATTCCAGCCTGGAGTCTATCTTTAGTGCTTAATGTACTGGCCAAGCACCCATTCGAACCGTTGCGTTCGGCTAGTCTAAAGCATTTGACTCTAAAGGCGGTCTTTCTATTGGCAGCTTCCTCAGCTAGAAGGCGCAGTGAGATCCATGCGCTTTCGGCAGAGAGGAACCGATTTATTGTTTCTGGAGAATGTCTGCGTCTTCTGCCAAGAGCAGAATTTATGTCAAAGAACCAATCTTTGAGCTATCCCGGCAAACCGATCATTATACCGAAGTTAACCAGGTTTGATCGTGATGCCAGTGTCTGGTGCCCGGTCCGTGCTTTGACTAAGTACAAGAAACGGACTGACTCGTTACGGTCGAACGATAGACATCTGTGGATCTGCCATAAAAAGCCTTATGGCGCCGCATCCATGGATACTATCTCTCGTTGGGTGGTCGAATGCATTCAGACTACTCATGAGATGGCGACTGGACACCAGGTGCAGGGCGTAAGGGCACACGATGTTAGAGGAATAGCCGCCTCGACCGCCCTTTACAATGGTGTTCCGTTAGAGGACATCATGACCGTTGCACAATGGCACTGTGAGTCCTCATTTACGGATCACTATATGAGGGATGT
The DNA here is from genome assembly GCA_034401795.1 of Chaetoderma sp. LZ-2023a. Taxonomy (NCBI): domain Eukaryota; kingdom Metazoa; phylum Mollusca; class Caudofoveata; order Chaetodermatida; family Chaetodermatidae; genus Chaetoderma; species Chaetoderma sp. LZ-2023a. The sequence continues at coordinate 78,207,717 of CM067368.1, forward strand.
GTCAGACTCAACCAATCCACTCGCTTTAGCTGTTTTGAAACGATAGTTAGTGACCACACTGCTTTTTCCCTTTTTTCACTTTGGTAAGAAAAGAACCTAAAGCAGGCATGGTCAAGCGAGAGGATGTCAACCAGATTGTGTCACTGATGGCCGAACCGGTGAATGGTTGTAGGCGGTACGTCTGAAGTCCTGTTATCATAAGGTAATTCAACAAGTGAGAGTTTTTTGTATTATGTATATGTATCATGTTCATTCATCTTATATATTCATGCTCATTCCCAGGCTAATACAAGCGATATGCAGGGAGTAGTTAACCCTCTTGGCATATTGGTGTTTCAGGCGAGATACATGTTCGTTAGTTCTCTCCCTTTTCTTAGGAGGAAAAAGGGGGGGGGGCTGTGACGCGAATGTGATTCGGTTCCGTGAACTTGACGGTCCTTTTAGGTCTCCGTTAGTCAAGTTTGAAGTCTAAAATCTTTCTCCAAGGGGCAAAATTAGCATGTATGGCTTGCCCCTTCCCACCAGGTTACTGATCAAATCTGGTGTATATCAGAAGTAACAGAATGGTGAGTATTGATCGAAGGAGAATGCAGGAAATGTCAATTTCCCTTTCTCCGAGATCTAACAATACTCACCATTCTGTTGCGGACCCAGCCTCCCAGCCCCACGGAGGCAAGCCATAGTTTTCTCTTGTTTGGTGGCTATGCAAACAATATGAGCTCTATGGTAAACGGGTACTCGGCAGTGGGGAGCCGAGTACCCGGTTCCCAGGAGTCGGTAAAGCTTTCTAAGTCTATAATCCTAGAGCCGCTGTCAGGGCCAGCTGTATATCAGAAGTAACAGAATGGTGAGTATTGTTAGATCTCGGAGAAAGGGAAATTGACATTTCCTGCAATCTTATACGGAATGACCCTATATATATATATATATATATATAGCATTCGTAGTAAAACTAGTAACACGTGAGCCGATTGATACACGCTGCGCTGATCACAGTAAAACGTTTTATCATTCACTATTTAAGCCAGAGAAAACAACCATTAGTAATTTTAAAATAAAAATTAACTCTTTCAACTGAAGTCATAGTGTCGCAGAAACTCAATTTCATCTTAATAAGCTGTTGAATATGTTGCAAGTATTTAAGGGGCACCTGTTTCTCACAGCTGCCATAGCCTGCAACAGCTTCCAGTTAAGCACTAACACTATTCAGCCTTCTTACATTGTATTGAATGATGTGTACTTTGTTTAGCCTACCAGTTCAAAGGGATATGTGATGTAGGTTGGTAAGTGCAAAATATATGTTAACCCTAGTCAATGAAAGCACAGTATTCATGGGAGGTACATTAATGATTTTTTTGAAAATAATTTGACTGGGATGTGTTTCTGCCTTAAGCAGCAACTGCTTCCAATCAATGTAATTGCCAAATCTGCCAATATGTATTATTAGCTCACCTGGCTTATGCCGTGGCGACCGTCCGTCGTCCGTCAATTTTTTCTTTAAACGACGACTTCTCAAGAACCTCTAGGCTGATTTCAATTATATGTGGCAGGAAGCATCCCTAGGGCATAGAGATTAAAGTTTGTTCAAACGAAGCCGATCGGCCAAAATCCAAGATGGCCGCCGGCCAAAATAGCCGATTTTTAGAAACACTAAAAAATCTTCTCCGAAACCGCTGGAGGAATTGATTCAAAACTCATAACACATCATCTAGTGCAACGGTAGACCCAAGTTTGTTCAAGGCAACCTGATTGGACGATTTGCCTGGCGGCCTTCTTGGATGACCTAGTTTTCGCGAAAACGACTTCTCTCGAACCGCTGAAGGGATAGACCTGAAATTTGATAAATATGCTTAAGGACAAAGGTCCATTCAAGTTTGTTCAAGGGAAGTTCGTACGTTAAAAGACATGGCCGCCATCAACGAATCAAAATTTAGCGTTTGTTGGTCATATTGGCTTTTTTGTATTTGATGTATTTTGATGGTGAAAATTGCTTTATATATGCTTATCAGTGTGGCGAGTTCAAATATGCCACTTTCGAGACTGTCGGATAAACGGTTTGGCTGCCATCTTGGTTTGTTTTCCCACCATCGGCTCCCATAGTAAAGCAATGGGCCCATAGTAAAGCAATGGGGACTTCTTTAAACGACTTCTTCTCAAGAACCACTGGGCCAATTTCAGTTATATTTTGGAGGAAGCATTCATAGGGCATAGAGATCTAAGATTGTTCAAACGAAGCGGATCGGTCAAAATCCAAGATGGCCGCTGGCCAAAATGGCAGATTTTTAGAAACACTTTAAAACCGCTGGAGGAATTGATTCAAACTCATAACACATCATCTGTGGCAACGGTAGACCCAAGTTTGTTCAAGGCAACCTGATTGGCCGATTTGCTTGGCGACCATCTTGGATGACCTAGTTTTCGCGAAAACAACTTCTCCCGAACAGCTGAAGGGATAGAGCTGAAATTTTGTAAATATGCTTAGGGCCCAAGGGCCTTTCAACTTTGTTCAAGGGAAGTTTGTTCGTTAAAAAATATGGCCGCCATCAACCAATCAAAATTTAGAGTTTGTTGGTCATATTGGCTTTTTTGTATTTGATGTATTTTGATGGCGAAAATTGCTTTATATATGCTTATCAGTGTGGCCAGTTCAAATATCCCACTTTCGAGACTGTCGGATAAACGGTTTCTCTGCCATCTTGGTTTGTTTTCCTGGTATAGTCTCCCATAGTAAAGCAATAGGGAATTTTTTAAACAACTTCTTCCCAAGAACCACTGGGCCGATTTCAATTATATTGGGGAGGAAGCATTCATAGGGCATAGAGATCTAAGTTTGTTCAAACGAAGCGGATCGGTCAAAATCCAAGATGGCCGGCGGCCAAAATGGGCGATTTTTAGAACCACTTTAAAAAATCTCTGAAACCGCGGGAGGAATTGATTCAAAACTCATAACACATCATCTATGGCAAGGTTAGACCCAAGTTTATTCAAGGCAACCTGATTGGCTTATTTACTTGGTGGCCATCTTGGATGACGTAGTTTTCGCGAAAACGACTTGTCCCGAACCGCTGAAGGGATAGCGTTGAAATTTGGTAAATATGCTTAGGGACCAAGGGCCATTCCAATTTGTTCAAAGGAAGTTCGTATGATAAAAAACATGGCCGGCATCAACCAATCATGGCTTTTTTGGTATTTGATGTATTTTGATGGTGAAAATTGCTGTATATATGCTTGTCAGTGTGGCGAGTTCAAATATGCCACTTTCGAGACTGTCGGATAAACGGTTTGGCTGCCATCTTGGTTTGTTTTCCCGCCATCGGCTCCCATAGTAAAGCAATGCGCCCATAGTAAAGCAATGGGGAACTCTTTAAACGACTTCTCAAGAACCACTGGGCCGATTTCAATTATATTTGGCAGAGTGCAGCCTTAGGGCATAGAGGTCTAAGTTTGTACAAACGAAGCTGATCGGCCAAAATCCAAGATGGCCACTGGCTAAACCAGCCAATTTTTAGAAATGTCTTTAAAAATCTCCGAAACGGCTTGGGGTTTGATTCAAAACTCATGAAACATCATCTAATGCAGGAGGAGAGCCAATTTGTTCAAGAGAACCTGATTGGTCCTTTGGCTTGGTGGCCATCTTGGATGACCTAGTTTTTGCGAAAACAACTTCGTATCCAGAATCGTTGAACGGATTGGACCGAAATTTGGGAGATATGATAAAGGACTAAGGGCCATTAAGTTTTGTTCAAAAGTAGTTGATACATAAAGAAACATGGCTTCTGTTTTCTTGTTATAATTCTGCTCAACTCTGTAGTGTTCTACTTATTGTTGATGGCCTTTCTGGTTGAAATGCCTATGATGCAGGTGAGCGATACAGGCCCCTTGGGCCTCTTGTGTTATGTTATTAACATTTGGTTAAGTTCTCTTTGATTTTTACCCTTGGGCCTCTTGTTTTAGGTTTCCTATACTCCCTGACCTTGGCTAGAGCCAGTACATGCATATTCTAAATCTGACATATGTTATACATATGTTAAGCATTCCATAGGAAAAATGTTTTGCAAAATCGGAAAATTATGCTTTTCGGTGTTTTCGGATTCACTTGCTCATAACGTGTGAATGACTATAAAAACCTGTTTTTTATCATGCAAACATGTTTTGAAAGGTTTCCCCCCGTTGGAACACCAACCAGTTTCAACACAGTTTGTTTTCTATGCAAGTGCTATGAACTGCTATGCATTATTCGATTTGTTTAGCAGTGACTGCTATGCAATCTTTTTCCAACAAAATATTCCCTGTACATCGCAAATCATCTCAACATACCAGGTTCTATCCATTTCAATCTTTATTAAATCAGTCCGATTTATAAAAAAGTATTATCGCTTCCTTTATTATACAAGATGTTAGCAGTCAGATTAAATAATTTTGCAAGATTTACCGACACAAATAACGGGAAATGTCCCTGGGAAAATGACAACCGAAGTTCTTTTGTGGCATCCATTTTGGACATTATAATATTTTGCGGTAATGAATATTTATTAGTTCTCTACAATGTGGAGGCGAGCCGTTCACTGATTGACTCTTTCATGACACACCCTCCTATTTTTCTTCCCGCTACGTGGCGAAAAGATACGCCTGTCAGTGCTATTTTCGAACGTTTATAGACATATATTATTGCCGCATTGCTTTGTTGCGCCATGATTTAAATCTAGAATGATCAGATTCATTGTTCCACCATTTGATATGGAAGATTTATCTGATTTTGTTGTGAAAATGACATATCATCGCAAAACCCCACATACGCCGCTTTGACCGTTTAACTGTCCTGTTGGCAGAGCCAAATGTGCAATCATATGGTTAACTCGTATAGCAAATTTGGTTGAATCCCGTCTAACGGTTACCGAGGAGGTGTATTGCAAATTCTTGACCTTTTGATCTCCACCACCTCATGGGGTTAAGCCAAATGTAAGTGTCCGCTTGGAATCCGAATTCATAAGTAGTGTTGGGAATTGGTACTATTTTTGTGATCAATGATTGGTTTTACATACTAACCGATGATCAATTAATGATCGATCATAACATTTTCTCATTTTTACCCAATCATGAAATTTTGAATGCAATAATTATTGCATGTTCATGGATACTTAACCGTAACAATTTAAGAAATAATCTGTTGAATATTTTGAAACTAATTTGATTGGAAGCTGTTGCTGCCTTATATTCAACAGGGTATTGGTATGGTGGTTTTGACATGAGCATACTATTTCAGTGTTGTGAAGGTTAATGTCTTAGACTATGGACTCGTATTGAGTAATACTATGTTACATAGTTGTAAAAATTAAATTAAAATGGTATTGCAAAAAAAAAGAATCATCTGCAGTTTGAATATTGTAAATTTAAAAGCAGTCAAAATCGATTTCTGAAATCATGATCGATCTGTTGTTTGGACATGCAAACCAATCAATCATCGATCAAATCGATTAATTGGAACAACACTATTCATAAGGGTAACTTGCAAATTTGGTTGATTCTGTCACACACACACACACACACACACACACACGTGGGTCAGCACAATCCCCACTTCATAGAGTAATATGTACAATCAATATATTTGACCCTCTGTAGAAAGGTATGTAGGGTGGTAATTGAAATATTTGTAAAAGAATCGTGTGACTTCTGGAAATGGATGATTGATAAAATAATAATGATTATAGTATTTATTCTTCACAATATAATTTACCTTACCTACAGTACAGCCCAGAAATAACTGAGGTTGTTTCCAAATCAATACCAGAAACATGTTAGTTAGTAAAATTCTAAGCATTATGCAAAAAATTGTTCTGTTAAATATTTTGGACTTACATTTAATTTGATTCGAGGAAGACACAGGTGTCTTTATAGTTTCCAATCAAATTAACTCCAACATTGTCATATATTCAACTGTAGTACGTTTTATTTTGTCACATGGAAACATCATTACATGTTAAGTTACTTTTGACTGAGGTGTACTGGACACTTACAATCAAATGGATCGTTAGAAATGTAACATGCGCATTATTTGGTTGTTTGACATACAAAATATATGCGTTCAATTTAATGTTAACCCTTTAGCCTTCAAATTTGTTCAATAAAATTCCAATTTTCTCATGGAACATGTTAATTTGCTGACAAGGAAGAAGATTATCTTTGAAAATTTGTCATGGGAATGATTGGCTCTGTTGTTATTACACCACAAAAACATCCATTACCGTTCAATCACTACTTGCTAAATCAATTATCTGCATTATCTGCATTTAGCTACCAGAATAAAATGTTTATGCTTGCATACACTCCTCCCCATGCCTATTCCTATAAATATGGACCATCAACCAGGCTACTGGTTAGGTCCATCCCCAGTTTATTAACTGATATAGACTGGCACCAGTCTGTACTCACTCCATAGTTATGCCTGTCACTAAGCGCGCTTACGCATGCGCACTGGAGCCCAAATAGGAAACAGATTAACTTTTCAATTATTCTGCAAGCAGAACAACTGCACAAATATTATCAGAAAGTTTTTATAGCTTTGCGCTGTGTCAGCTTACACTTGAAGGACTTCCTCATGCTTAGATATGCCTATTATGAAGTCTATCCTCCCAAAATTATGTTTTTGGAAGTGTTTCGTGGTTATATTGATCCTTATAACTATGTATATAAATGTTACCGGTTTTCGTGGGTTTCGTTTTCGTGGTAACAACTTTAACATGCCTAAGTCACCATCATATAAAAACACTCTATTACTCCGGTGAGCCCTTAATCCTTTTCAGTTAAAAGAAAAAATAGTGCTTTACAAGGAATTACATTTATTTCTCTATGATAGGAAACAATCTTGAATTTGAATTTTTCTGCCCTTTGTTTGAAAGGCGTTTGCATGTTTCTAGACTCCTTTTATCGAAATTCTAAGCTGTATGCTTCTTTCGTAATTCTTTTTCGTTTTTTAAGGGTCTGTTTTATCGACAGATAAATCAAGTGCACATCCTCAATCTGTGAACGAGTTCACTCTGTGGAGTATGGAGGACATTTCTGTTTTAAGTGCACTACGTGTACCCCCACATCGATGTGCGGGTTTTGCATAGGGTGGTCTGCGTTTGTATCTAAGTTTCTTTAAGGATTACTCGTCCTTACAGCGCTGCCCTATGGTCGTCCTTCCCCTTCCTCCATTGCGAGTAGACAAAAGCTGTCTTTTGCAATAGTCTAATATGTCTAATTCAGCAGCAACGGAGGGGGGGGGGGGGGTCGGGTTTCTGTGAATTCGGAAGCAGTGATAGCTTTATTTGCGAGATTTGAATCCTTCGCTGCAGCTTTGACTAAATCTTTAGACAAAAGAATATCTGCCATCATGGAGGCCAAGAAACAGGAAGTTTCTTCTGATTCCGATGATAGATGATAGCCCGAGGGCTAGCGGGAATGGGGGAAACCGATTCCTCTAAAGTCAATGCAGGTCTCCAGAACTAAAGCCTAGAGCGGCAAAGCGCTCGAAGGTGAGCTTGTGCAGGTCACCGGGTCAAATCCACATTAGGCTTGAGGGTGACGGGCATAACCTACAAGCCGTGGTGGCTGAGGCTAACGTCCATAAGCATGTTGCTTATGCTAATGCCAAAATTTTTTTGTTCATACCGGTCGTCAAGATTCTTCATAGGTCGCCTATAGCTATAGTCCGCAATCTATTTTTGCTAGTTCTTCCGGTTCCATTCTACTTCCGGTACGTCTGGTTCTGGTTTGTCTTCCGGTTTTGCAGGACATCCAGGTCTTCAAGATCCGGTTCTTACTTCCGTTCTGACTGTTTCCGGTAAGATTAATAAGCTCTTCCGACTTCCGCTTCCGGTTGGGACGTACTTCTGGGCTAGTGGATGAATTAAGAATAAAGAGCAATTTAGTAGAGCAAATAAGCTCTCGAAGGTGGGCTCGTGTAGTGCACCGGGTCAAACCCACATTAGACTTGAGGGTGACGGGCATAACCCTCAAGCCGTGGTGGCGGAGGCTGAGGCTGACGTCCATAAGCCTGGTGCTTATGCTAATGCCAATGTCTTAGATCAGTTATAGTGGATTCATGTCTTCAGGACAGGGTTACGTCCATTTCCGGATTTACCTCAATTTTTTCCGGATCCGGCCTGACTTCCGGTTTGCGTTTTTCCGGTTCCTATGCATATTCTGGGTTTTTAATGTACATCCGGGTTCAGTTTCTGGTTGTATTCTTCCGTTTTGCGCATTTCCGTTTCCTATTTTTACACTTCCGGATTCGTACCTTCGGGGATAGAGTCTACCGGTTTTCATGGTGTTCTATGATTAACTTCCGGTACTGTTTTTTTGGGGGGATTTCCAGTGATAGCTCTTACTGAGATTCCAGGTTTTTTCTTTCCTAGGATCTAGTCATCATTTTGTCCAAGAGTTAGCCTTATTCCAGTAAGTACTTTTAAAATCGGAATGTTTAGTCGCTGAAAATATTAATTCCGAGACATTGCCCGTTTTGAAGTCTTTATTGGAATAGTAGATATTCAGCATTTATTCTTTTATCAGTGAAACATTTCAACGTAATTAAAGACTCTTCCGACTGGTTGCCGGATGGGTTTTTTGTTGCAGTCGATAAGTCAGTGTATTCTACGCAGTATCGCTAGATGTCGCAATTAAAATTAATTTTTAATTTCATCCAACGTTAGATGGCCAGCTGTCTCCGGGCCGTTCAGCCTTTTTTCGCGCTCTTTTTTCCTCTTATGTCGGCAGGTTGACATATTTATATTAACCAAGGGAATTAATTCCTTGAGGAAAATTCCTGTTTATAGCGTAATTCTTAGTCTAATTTTGACAGGCGCTGAAAGGAATAGATTCAGTAGTGGATTCATAGGAAAGAGAATGGCTCTAAGAGTAATGTTTACAAGAGCATGAATACACTGAGAATAGAGAAATAGGATTAGGGTGAATGAAGGAGTTTTTTCTTCTGCCTTGTCACAGTCATGGTTTAGGTGAGTCTTTTTGCTTAGATTTTATATCGCCTCTGTTTTTCAGCGTTTTGTTTCGTGATTCATCCCGTAGTGTTTAATCATAATCTAGTATTAGTGTTTTGTGTATTTAACATCCACCTGTTTCCGGGATCCATTATCATTCTATCAATCATTCCTTTTTCAAACTCAATGACTTCCGTCTTTACAAGATGATAATATTGGTTCTAAGTCTTTAATTATAATGAGTAAGATAAGTATAGGTCTCTTCGTTCATCATCTGCCCCTTCTCCTTCTAAAGTTTTCTTCTAGTCATGTTCTCCTTTCTCTCTCTCTCTTTCTGTCTTCCTTCTTTTTTTCCCTCCTATGGGGTTTTCCCGTATTTCATCTATCAATCCTCTCCTGGGATCTTCTGGTCCTGTTCTTTCCTCTTCATCTTCCATTCTTCTTAATTCCTCTCTTCCTCTTCTTCCTCTTTTGATCATCTTGATCCGATTGTTTCTGCCATTCTCTCTTTTGAGCTTGAGTTTCTAATTGTTGATTAAGGTCTGGTTTTCTCATTGTTTTCTGTTTTTAGGGATTCGTCCCTTGTTTGTTCTTTCATGTCAGCTTTTTTCTCTATTCTTTCCATGTCCTCTGGTCAGGATGTTGTATCTGTTCACATTCCTTCTGATCAATCTTTTTCCTTTCCTGATTCTTTACAGTTTTCTTTTCTTCTAGCTTCCAAGAGGCCTTGCTCTCCTCTTTCCATTTGAACTGTTGATCTATGGCCTCTGGTGACTCTTCTCATCTTTTTTCTTTTCCATGTCCTAATCCTTCTTCTATTCCCTAGTCGGTCAGGGCTGAGGAGATTTTCTCCAATCAGGTTCTCCTCGGATGACTGGTCCCTGGCTCTTTGGTGGATTGCTTGGACTCTTTATCTTCCTTTTAAGGAAAAGGGTTTTTTCTAGACCTTCCTTCTTTTGTGTCGGCTCTTTCCTCTTCTAATTCTTCTTTCTTGTCTCCTCTGGGCCTTTCAATTGACAATTTGGGTCTTTATAATGTTAGTTTTCTTTGTGAATTATGTTGATTCTAAGGTATTTATACATACATGAGAGCGTTCAGCCAAGGGTAGGTTTTCCTACCCTGTCATTAAATCTTAGTAAAATGATCTCTATTCACTCGGAAACATTCAAATCTGCATTAATTTTATTTTAACAAGGCGGTATGTCAGGATTAAATATCATGATTCTTACTCCCAAGTCAAGATGGAGACCATCTCCCAGTTCATTTCCAGTCTAGATCAGGGTATGTGGTTGTTTCGATCGACCAAAATGACGCATTCTTTCATGTTTTCAGAATTGTTCACAGTCGTTCTATCCATCTCCACGTTTATATAGATGATTGGTTAGTAAAGTTAGTCTTCTTCAATTCTCTCAGGAATTCTTCCAGAGTTTGCAGTCTGGCATGCAACCTAGAGTGAATTTTAAATCTAAAGAAATCAAGCCTAGGTCCCTCTCAAATCTTCACGCATCTAGGCGTTTCTTTCAATCTGGCCCAGGGTCTAGTCTTCCCCTCAGATCCAAGAATAGAGGCTTTATCAGTGGCAATGGAAATCCTGTCTTCTTCTTCCATGGTCTGAGCAAGATTTCTGCTAAGAGTGATAGGTTTGATGGTCAGCGTAGAGAATGTTATTCCATGGGCGGCGCTGATGAGAAGACCCTTCCAAATGTATTTAATGTCCCTTTGGAAGTAGTCAGTTCTCTCTTATTCACCATCAGATTCCCATCAGAGAACACTTGATTCCTCTTCTAGATTTTTGGAAAGACCGTTCTCTGCTTCTGATGGGTGTTCCACTGGTAAAGTCCTCCCCTCAGGCGATTATCTTCACAGACGCTTCTCAGGAGGGATGGGGAGCAGTCTGGGACTCCCTGTCGGTTTCCGGTCTTTGGTCCCTGGAGGAGTCGTCAGCTCATATCAACATTGTGGAATTGTGTGCTGTCAAGAAGGCTCTCCTTTCATGGTCAGATCTTGTGATAGGTCTCAAGTCTCGATTTGGTCGGACAATTCGACAGTGGTCTCTTATATCAACAGGCAGTACAGGGGTACAAGGTCATCCCTCCTTTGTCTAGAAGTGTGGAATCTTCTCTTATGGTGTCGCAAAAATCAGATTCTTCTAGTGTTTCCTCATATCCCAGGCAGTCTGAATTTTCTTGCGGACCAACTGTCACATCCCAGCAAATTCGGCCACACAGAGTGGCAGTTAATGAGGTCAGCTGTCAAAGCGATTTTCAGTCTTATGGATCGTCCTCTGGTAGATCTGTTTGCGACATCTCTGAATGCTCAGATCTGCTCTTTCGTGTCTCTTTTTCCGGACAGTCAAGCCGTGGCGGTGGATGCCCTGTCTCAGTCCTGGACAGGAATGTTCGTCTATGCGGTCCCTCCAACGATTTTGATTCCATTAGTGTCAGAGCTCTAGATAAGCAGGGTTTTTGCGTTTTCACCCAATAAAAATTGCCAATCACTCAATTAATTTTTAACATCATGAGTACTGAAATAGAAAATCACCCAATTAATTTCAGTTCTCTTGCTAATAATGTATAATGAAGAATGTCAAAGAACAAATCTGCGAGATTCTTTTATAGCGCCTTTTGGCCAAAGAGGATTGGGTTTGTAGACCTTCTAATCTAGATCTCCTGGTGGACTTCCCTTGTCTTTCCATTCTCCCAGGATATTCTGTCTTAAGTAAGAGGTCTTTGTCTTCATCCAAACCCAGAAATCTTCAGTCTGTGTGTTTGGAGAATATCGAAACTAAAGTCTACGAGAATAAAGTTTCTTCAAGATCTCCAGTAATTATCGATTCTTCCAGAAGAGAGTCGAATCGCAGAGTTTACAAGTGTCGACTTAAAATTTTTGCAGAATGGTGTTCAGACCAAGGTCTCGTGCCCGATTCTGTTTCTGTTCCCCAAGTATTAGACTTTTTAACATATCTCTTTGATTCCTTCCATTTATCAGCTAATTCGGTTAGGGGATATAGATTTTCTCTGGCATCTTATCTTCCTTGCCTTCTGTATGCCGATGTCAAGGACACTAAGACCGTTAATAGTTTTTATTAGAGGTCTAGGCAATATTCGTCGTCCGATAGCTACGCCTTTACCTTCATGGAACTTGGCTTTGGTTCTTCAAGTGCTGGCAGGCCGTCTTCTTGAACCTCTCCTCTATTAGTGTTAACGGCCTCTGCTAGAAGGCGTTCAGAATTCATGCTTTTTTTCTGCTGAAAGGGAGAGATTTATACTTTCAGGAGACGGTTTAGTTTTAATCCCAGAAACTCAGTCTAACCGGTTTCCTGCTAGTCCAATCATTTAAAACTCATTATCGTTTTTTTCGCCTTCCGATAAACTCTGGTGTCCTGTTAGGGCATTAAGAATGTACAAACAGCGATCTGATTTCAAAAGATTTGATCCGTCCCTTTTATGGTTTTCTTATGCGGAAGAGTATTCTAAGCCGGTCTCAAAGTTTACGATATCCTGATGGATTTGGGAGACGATTAAGCTTTGTTACGAGATTGCTACTCCGGAACAAATTAATCTCTCCCATATTAAAGCTCACGATGTTAGAGGAATGGCTTCCTCTTTTGCACTTTTTGCCGGTTCGTTTTTAGATGGTCATACAGGTTGCAGGATGAAAATCTAAATCCTCTTTTACAACCTTTTATCTGGAAGATCAGAGTGCAGCAGCCTCCTTCTTTCGTAATATTACGATTTTAACCAAAATAATAACCCTTTGCACTTCTCGCCATTTTCGTTAAGACTAAGAAATGGTGAGAGTTTATTTTGGTTTTTATTTATCTCTCAAGTTTTCCTTATTTGATAATCATGGTGTGATTGATTTAAATGCACTATTATGTTATGTTATTAACATTTGGATAAGATTGGTTTGATTTTTATCCTTGTTTGCTGATTCTCAAATCGCCTCCCACCTAATGTTTTAAGTGGGGCACTGACCAAATCTACGGGTTTAGCAAGTAGTGATTGAACGGTAATGGATGTTTTTGTGGTGTAATAACAGACCCCCCTTGCGGGTTGGTCTGTTGTTTTATTAACCACTATAAAAACATACGTAACATTCAATCACTACGACCCGGCCTCAGCCACCCCGCGTGGAATTGATTTGAGAATTTGCCTATAATATTTGGCACTTAAGTTCAGAAAAGTGAATCTGTTTCCTATTTGGGCTCCAGTGCACATGCGCAAGCACGCTTAGTAACAGGCGTCGCTATGGAGTGAGTACAGACTGGTGCCAGTCTATATCAGTTAATATACTGGAGATGGACCTAACCAGTAGCTTGGTTGAGGGTCTATATTTATAGGAATAGGCATGGGGAGGAGTGTATGCAAGCATAAAAATTTTATTCTGGTCGCTAAATGCAGATAATTGATTTAGCAAGTAGTGATTGAACGATGGGTATGTTTTTATAGTGGTTAATAAAACAACAGACCAACCCGCAAGGGGGGTCTGTGGGGGATTATCAAACCAGTCATTCAAGTGGTAAATTTTCTAAAATAGTTCTTGATTTGCAAATGGACATTTCTCAAGACAACTATAGGGGCTATTTTTAGCCGACTTGAGTGTTAATGTCGCTATGTATGTATATATAGTGTTTTGCTTCACACATAGTTATCTATAATCATACACGATAATGCCATTAGCGGTGCTTAATGTAGTAATAAGTGGTAATTGTCTTGTCTTGTTTTCACTGACAATTCTCTCACATTCTGCATGAGCTTTATGGGTTCTTCCTGTCCTTGTTGACCTTTAGGTTAGTGAGTTCACTGGCACAGTAGGTTATAACATTCGTCTTCTTCACATGTGTGATGCACTGGCAGCATTAAGCTTCCCATCAAACTGGAACAGTGAGATGCACATATATAGTCAATTAATGTCACCCCCGGATATATATATATATATATATATATATATATATGTACATTTACACGCTGTGAGATGCTTTTGAAAACATGCCAGTAATATCACAGGCTCGCTGAGAAAGTGACTAGTGGTACATTTTATTCTGAAATAAGGTATTTTCTATGTTAATTTGTTAATTATCTTTTAGCTCAACTGACTTGTCATTTAGCTGAAATGTAGCGCTCATTCTCCATCCAGCATTCGGCTGTCTGATCGTCATAGACAATCTTTGTGTTAACTCAAATTTCAAGAATTTTAGCTCACCTTCCCCGAATAGCCAAGTAAACTTATGATATAGTAACTGTCTGTCACCTGTTTTAAGACGTATATCCTAATCTGTTGGCCGTATTTAAACCAAAGGTCAGGTAGCTAACGCACCATCACTGGACACGATGGCCAGACAGCATAATTTCCAACGATGCGCTATACAACTTGTATAATACAAGATGTGTAATACAGCGCCACTGTCTGTAAAAGTCACCAAGTAAAGATGGTCCAAGTTTGCCCATGTGCTAAGGATGCCAGAAGACACACCAGCACCTGTAGAGAGCCTTGGAATTCGCCCTACTCGGAGACAGTAAATACAGAGCCATGAGAGGACGACATCATTGCATAAATCTGCAAAGCGTGCTATGAGGTGGCCTTAAAAAAGCAGGACTAGGTACACTCAAGTCAAGAATGGGCCTGAGGAAGCTAAGGATTTTGGCTGAGGACAAGACACAGTGGGCAAAAGCGAAGAAGGACTGATTACAGCTGTAGGATGTTTCTACTACTACGGCCGCAGAATACAGTAATCATTCATTCAGGCGGTGTAATAATTTTTCTTTTCGTATTTGGTTGTCAAGCCTAATTAAAGAAAATAAAGACCTATATTCTGTTGATTTTTATTACATGTAAGTCTTACGTTCTGAAAATTTAAATAAATATTTACATACCTCTCTTCACAGGTTAGATCTACGAAATGTAGTAGCCAATAGTCGAGAATTTTCAGTCGGGTGCAACATTTTTTGATTAGGTAATCGTGGACAGGGGCCAAAATGTTTGAAAATTTGATCTCATCCATGGAATGATTTCACATTTAATGATGTCATCCAAACTGAATTGAGGTAATCTTTTCATAATAAGCAGTGCAAATTTCCAGAATTTTAATTCATCCATGGATGACCTCATCTAAAGCAATTTGAGGTCCTGAAAACGAGTGGTAGATTGAACATTTTGACCACTGATCGTGGCCTTCGTGGCTACGTTTGACTGGTAGATAGTCAACTATAGTAAACTACCGTCGCAGGTTGAATGTCGCTGTATTCCGTCGTCACTGTGTTTGCAGAGCCTAACTCAAGTAAACTCTTAAATTGCAGCTCGCATGTCATAATTTTACCCACCCAAGAGCAACGCAGATATGAATGTGTATTACTAATAGCATATGTCTTTATTTAATCAATAGTACATGCGTATGTGTGTACCAAACCCGACCGACGGTGGCCGTTGCATCATCTTTGATAATTCCTAGTCCCCGTTTTCGTGACTTGTCACTTTACTCCATTTTACACTTTTGGGAATTTGCACTTACAATTTAATCGAAAATCCCGATTTTTGTACGCACTTGGCCGGGTGCAAGCGAGAGTGACTAAGTCACGGAGGCAGATGCTCATTGACCATATGCGTCCGGCTGTTGCCGTCAGGGTTAGGTTAGTATCTTCAGTGGCCACGCTCGGGCCATCCTAGAGGACTCGGCCAACATTGCGCAAAACCGTATGGTAGTTAATATGCAGCTAGAGCTGGTGCGCCAAGCGCATGCGCTACGAAATGCAGGCAAGCTGCCAGTGGGTCTGTCTTCAAATAAGCACAAACAGAAGAGCAAGGCGAAAGCTGCGCCGTCTTCTAATGTGAGCACTGGGCCTTCCAACCCGCGTAAGGCCAAGAAGACTAAGGAGGCCCTGCTACGCCCTAGTGGTGACCCTGAACATCCTAGGGGCGGAAGGTTAAGGGGAAAGCCTCCAAGGGTGGAAAGAAGGGAACGTATCACATCTGACAGTGCCATAGTTCACATCCGTCTGGACCGCACCTGTGCGACGGGAACAGCGGTCCCAGTCAAACCTTGCAGGGCTAGGCCAAAGTGACTATCTTTCCTTCATGAAGAAGTTGGTGGTGAGCGGATCGTGAGCCAGTCACCATCCGTGGGCGTCAATGCGCCTATCGTGGGTGGAAGGCTCATGCGTTTCGCCGATGCCTGGCAAGGTGTGACGTCAGGCAGTCTGGTGCTGGGATGGATATCCCTTCAGACAGTCTGGTGCTGGGATGGATATCCCAGAGTTACATGCCAGAGTGGTGGGTGGGACTTTCCACCACAAAACCTGTCATTGGCACCTGTCTGAACTATTGGAGTCCAGACAGGTGCTAATGACAGGTTTTGTGGTGGAAAGTCCAACCAATGGAGCCAAATTAGAAACCATTCAAAACCAAGTGTCAGGCTTGCTTCTGAAGGGAAGAATGATTTGATTAAAACCTCACAAATTCATTTTATGCGATGATTCCATGTCTGGTCTGCATTAAAAAGAAATTGACTTTGATTGGATTTTGACATTTTTACGGGGTTTGGACTGGGTTTTAAGGCTGATATGCATCTAGGTTCTTATTATGCTGGGATTATTTTTTTCAAATGACAATTTAATGAGCAAAAACTTATAAAATTTAGATAAAATGTTTTGATTTACTCTATAGGCTGGTTAATGTAGTCGGCATCACATTAATGTACTTGATTTTGAAAATGTTTACTTTTTATACCCTGGCAAAAAATTTGGCGAGGTATTATGTAATGCTGTCGTCCGGGTGGGCGGGTGGCAGAGTGGTTTCCAGATGATAACTCTGTTATCGTTTGTCGGATCGCATTGAAACGTCACAGGGTGGTTGGACTTGGTCTTGGGAAGAAACCTATCGAAATCGACGATGATCCAAAATCCAAGATGGCTGCCAGCCACCGGCGGTCATCTTGAAAATTGGTTTCCGGATGATAACTCCGTTACCGTTAGACGGATTGCATTGAAACTTCATAGGGTGGTTGGACTAGGTCTTGGAAAGAAACCTATCGAAATCAACGATGATCCAAAATCCAAGATGGCCGCCAGCCACCGGCGTCCATCTTGGAAATTGGTTTCCAGATGATAACGCCATTACCTTTTATTGGATCGCTTTGAAACTTCATGGAGTGGTTAGACTAGGTCTGAGGAAGAAATTTATCGAAATGGACAATAATCCCAAATCCAAGATGGCCGCCAGCCACCGATGGTCATATTGAAAATTGGTTTCAGTATGATAACTGTTACCATTTATCGCATCGCTTTGAAACTTCATAGAGTGGTTGGACTAGGTCTGCCGAAGAAGCCTATCGAAATCGACAGTGATCCAAAAACCCAAGATGGCCTCGTTTATCGGATTGCTTTTAAACTTCATTTCAGTGGTTCGACTACGTCGGGTGAAGAAACCTATCTAGATTGACAATGACCTGAAATCCAAGATGGCCACCAGCCACCGG
This sequence comes from Chaetoderma sp. LZ-2023a, assembly GCA_034401795.1. NCBI lineage: Eukaryota > Metazoa > Mollusca > Caudofoveata > Chaetodermatida > Chaetodermatidae > Chaetoderma > Chaetoderma sp. LZ-2023a. The sequence continues at coordinate 78,225,168 of CM067368.1, forward strand.
TGGCCATCTTGAGAATTGGTTTCCGGATGATAACTCCATTACCGTTTATCGGATTGCTTTGAAACTTCATAGAGTGGTTGGACTAGGTCTGAGGAAGAAACTTATCGAAATTGACACTGATCCAAAATCCAAGATGGCCACCAGCCACAGGCTGCCATCTTGAAAGTTGGTTTCTGGATGATATCTCCGTTACCATTTATCGGATCACTTTGTGGGGTTGTTGGAATATGTCTGGTGAAGAAACGTATCGAAATTTACGATAATCCAAAATCCAATATGGCCACCAGTCAGTGGCAGCCGTCTTGAAAATTGGTTTCCGGACGATACCTCCTTGACTGTTTAGCGGATCGCTTTGACACTTAATAAAGATTACTGGTCTGAGGAAGAAATAAATATTTTCTGATAGCTGTCATTTATTAGTTTGTCATCATGGCAGGGTATTTGCGGAGCTCTTGTTTCATTTTGCTTCCATTCCCAAAATGCATTTCAGTCAGGCTTGGTGTGCCAGGAGTCATTGTACTGCAGGCTGCTACCAATGCCTTTCAGTCAGACTTGGTGTGCCAGGAGTAATTGTACTGCAGGCTACTACCAGGCAGTGAGGCTTGGTCATTATTTTTTCACTGAATATTTAGTCCAGAGCAGGCCAAGTTCTGCCATAACATGGCAAGATATTTGATATCAGAACTGATATCTCTTGTTGCGTTTAGCAAAACTTATCAGCTTATGCTTCAGGATTGGTTAAGCCTAGTGAAACACAACTTGGGTATATGATTGCTTATGCCAAGAGGATGCAGGATAGTGACAGAAAGGTGACCCGGTCAAAGGTCCATGTCACTCTGACTGTGCTATTTGACCTCCACTCTTTCAACGTTCAATTTTTCTGTCTAAATAGCAAATCGTTTGCATTTATATTTCAGAATTACTTAGTACTACCAGAACTAATCTTCGACACATGGTTCGCTATGCCATAAGGAAAATGTGTGCTGATACTGATATCACTAGGTCAAGGCTCAAGGTCATTGTAACCTTGATATATTTGACCTCTGTCATGTCTGTACTTCCAATGTTAAGTATTTGTTTGCTTAAATTTTAGGATTGCTTAATCCTACAGGATGGAAACTTGGACACATGATTTCATATGCCATAACGAGGCATCATGATGATAATGAGGTCAATAGGTCAAAGGTCAATGCCATTTTTACATTGCTATTTCACCTCCGCTCTTTCAACATTAAGTTTTTCAGTTTTACAGATCATTTACATTTATATTTCAGGATTGGTTAATCCTTGAACTAAGCTTGGATACCTGGTTACCTATAATGTTAGGAAGTAGCATGATAACATGATAAGTCGGTCAATATCTGTTGGTCCCCTTTGAAAAGGAGTCTTTGACAGGTTTAGTCTCATGCTTTCTCTAAGGGGCACTTAGGTCTTTTCTAGCTTGCCCTTTCCCACCAGGTTACTGTCCAAATCTGGTGTTATCAATAAGTAGTGTAATGGTAAGTATTGATTGATGGGGAATGAAGGAAATTTCAATTTCCCTTTCTCCGAGATCTAACAATAGTTAACCGTTACATTATGGGCCCAGCCTCCCAGCCCCACGGAGGTGAGCCATATGTCATGTACTCTTACTTTAGCTACCGTATTTCGCTTAATAGTAGCCTATGATCTAGTAGAAGCCCACCCCCTAACTTTGACATATGAGCTCCAATGATTTCTTAGCAGTTTCAAAACGGCAAAACTATATTAGAAGCCCACCCTCTAACTGAGCAGACTGTATAGGAAAATTCTTCTTAAGAGCAAATTTGTAAGAATAGCGTGTATAATAATAACAATCGTGTGACAGGGTGTGTCTACTTCAGACCGATCTCTGCCCTGATACATTCCCGGCCCCTCTAGAAGTCAATACAGGCCTCGGATTTGTAAATCTCGACCGCCTATTAGATTAATGCTAGTAGTAGGCCACATATGTTCAAGATATAATAAAGTTTATTCCACACTTTTGTAGTCAAGATGCGCATAAAACAGTCTTGGCGTGATCAAAATACCTTCCTTATAAATATATTTTAAGACCAAATTTCTGTACCAAAAACAACAAGCACGGGAGAAAATGTTTAACGCCGATCAACATTAAATAATCAAAATTGAATTATTACAACAATATAGCCAGCTTCTTAAGTTGGCGAGCCAGCGGTTCTTGAGATGGGAGGCATCATGTTCTCGCGAGATATACGCTAACGGGAGTTTATCAAACGGGTACCCGTTTTTTAAGATCAGTATAATACTCAGTTCCTATCGCGCAATGATAATATATAGATATTCCCGAGTTCCGAGTCCCCAATTCCAGAATATTTATATCCGAGTAGTCGCTCTAAAATAAACTCTTCAATTGGAGGCGAATCACGTGATTTGTATTTTTTCGCGACACCATTTTATATCAAATTGTGAATTAATTTTGATGTCATAAACAAGCTTTATTAAAGGATACGCAATATTTAGGCACTCAAATCAAATAATTTCACTTCCCCGCTGATGTTTTGAGGTACACATTAAACATAGGCGTAGGCGGTGGAGATTTTTACGGGAGAAAATACGTTGAATTTCGTGGTATCAATTTTAGAAAACCTTTTTGGGAAAACTCTGTCACCCCCTTTCTCAGAGATGTTTGGTTGGAAATTGAACACCTTGTCCTAATAGAAGCCTAGGCTACTATTAAGCGAAATACGGTATGTAAACGAGTGATGGTGCATGGTAAGAGGTACCCGGTTGTTGAGATATAAGGTATACTTTAAGCATATTCATAAGACGGTAAGAATATGTGTCATGAAATTGTTCTATTTTCATGCTATATTTCTATAATCATTTTAGAGATTCGATTTAAATCTTTTCTTGAAATATACCTAATATAATCAGTTTTAATCACCCCACTCCCCTTTCTGACTGATTTGGATTTAAAGAATTTATGACCCTTGTCCTATTAGAAGCCACGGTTACTAATAGTCGATTTACAGTATTTGATTGGTCAATTATTAGCTCACATGTTTTATGCCATGGCGGTCGTCTTGAACAAATTTTACTTGAAGGATCCTATGGTTGTAGGTTCCAGAATTTCTATACAGCATTAGGATTGGTCAATTTTTCTGGTGGCAATCTTAGATTTTCCGAAAATTTTCCTGAAATCATTTAAAATGCCACTCCAATATAAATGGCCAGACTTCAACGAATCTTGGTGGACTAATTCTATCCTGATAGGCTTCAACACTTTTAGAGTAAATTCTGATTGGTCAGTATTTCTGGCGGCCATCTTGGATTTTCAGAAAATTTGTGGAAATCAGTTAAAAGCCTACTCATTAACCACGCGGCTGATTTCAAGCAAACTTGCTGGGAGGACCATGAACTGGTATGCTACAAAACATTTATACTGTACAGAATTTTAATTGATAAATATTTCCGAAAAATGGTGGGAAATTGTTTAAAATTCTACTCATTAAGATCATTACTTGTGCAATTTCAACACGACTTGTCTGAAAGGATACAAGACTGATAGGTTTCAGGACATATATGCATAATTTTGATTGGTCAAGTTTTCCAGCAGCCATCTTGGATTTTCTGAAAATTTTGGGAAATCATTTAAAATGTAATAATAAATATAAATGGCTCGATTTCAACAAAACTTGTTGATTGTTCTAGAGAGTCTAAAGACATTAGTCTATTGAATGTTTTAGTCTTAAGGACAATAGACTGTTGAATGTTTTAGAGTCTAAGGACAATAGACTGCTGGATGTTTTAGAGTCTAAGGTCAATAGACTGTCGGATGTTTTAGAGTCTAAGGACAATAGTCTGGTGAATGTTTTAGTCTAAGGACAATAATCTGTTGTAGGTCTTAGAGTCTATGGTCAGGGTTCCCAGCCACTCATGAAATCAGGGAAAGCCTTGACAATAAGTAGCCATTTTTTCAGTCAGGGGAAACTCAGTGAATTAGGAAAAAACACCAAAAATTCATGGAAAACAGCGAATTTGGCAGTGACCCAGAAGGGAAAGTTTTTCTAGTTTGCCATCGGTGCATCTTGTGCCATGTGTCCAAGTTGTGTCCATTCACTGAAAATGGAAATAAATTTAAATTATTGTATACAGAGCTATCACTGTTATATAGATATTGTCAGTATCTTAGTTGATTTGCTGCAACCACATAGTGACTTCACAGCAACCTTGTTGAAGTGATAAGTGTTCTCATGGAATTTCGGAAATTTCTCAGGGAAATATCAGTGAAAACTCAGGGAATTTTGTTTTGATAAAGTGTTGGGAACCCTGACAGTAGTCTGTTGAGTGTTTTAGTCTTAAGGACAATAGTCTGGTGAATGTTTTAGAGTCTAAGGGCAATAGACTGCTGGATGTTTTAATCTAAGGACAATAGTCTGGTGAATGTATTATAGAGTCTAAAGACAATAGTCTATTGAATGTTTTAGTCTTAAGGACAATAGACTGTTGAATGTTTTAGAGTCTAAGGACAATAGACTGCTGGATGTTTTAGAGTCTAAGGACAATAGTCTGGTGAATGTATTATAGAGTCTAAAGACAATAGTCTATTGAATGTTTTAGTCTTAAGGACAATAGACTGTTGAATGTTTTAGAGTCTAAGGACAATAGACTGCTGGATGTTTTAGAGTCTAAGGACAATAGTCTGCTGGATGGTTTAGAGTCTAAGGACAATAGACTGCTGGATGTTTTAGAGTCTAAGGACAATAGACTGGTGGATGTTTTAGTCTAAGGACAATAGACTGCTGGATGTTTTAGAGTCTAAGGCCAATAGACTGCTGGATGTTTTAGAGTCTAAGGACAATAGATTGCTGGATGTTTTAGAGTCTAAGGACAATAGACTGCTGGATGTTTTAGAGTCTTCTAAAGACAATAGTCTGTTGAATGTTTTAGAGAGTCTAAGGACAATAGTCTGGTGAATGGTTTAGTCTTAAGGACAGTAGACTGTTGAATGTTTTAGAGTCTAAGGACAATAGACTGTTGGATGTTTTAGAGTCTAAGGTCAATGGACTGTCGGATGTTTTAGAGTCTAAGGACAATAGTCTGTTGAACGTTTTAGAGAGTCTAAGGAGAATAGCCTGTTGAATGTTTTAGAGGGTCTAAAGACAATAGTCTGTTGAATGTTTTAGAGGGTCTAAAGACAATAGTCTGTTGAATGTTTTAGAGGGTCTAAGGACAATAGACTGTTGAATGTTTTAGAGGGTCCACAGACAATAGTCTGTTGAATGTTCTAGAGGGTCTAAGGAAGGACAATAGACTGTTGAAAATATTCTAGAGAGTCTACAGACAATAGTCTGTTGAATGTTCTGGAGTCTAAAGACTAGTCTGTTGAACGTTCTAGAGAGTCTAAAGACAATAGTCTGGTGAATGTATTAGAGAATCTAAGGACAATTGTCTGTTGAATGTTCTAGAGAGTCTAAGGACAATAGTCTGTTGAATGTTCTAGAAAGTCTAAAGACAATAGTCTGTTGAATGTTTTAGAGAGTCTAAAGACAATAGTCTGTTGAATGATTTAGAGAGTCTAAAGACAATAGTCTGTTGAATGTTTTAGAGAGTCTAAAGACAATAGTCTGTTGAATGATTTAGAGAGTCTAAAGACAATAGTCTGTTGAATGTTTTAGAGAGTCTAAAGACCATAGTCTGTTGAATGTTTTAGAGAGTCTAAAGACAATAGTCTGGTGAATGTTTTAGAGAATCTAAGGGCAATAGTCTGTTGAATGTTTTAGAGTCTAAGGACAATAGTCTGGTGAATGTATTAGAGAGTCTAAAGTAGGCTTGCGCGATTTTTGATTTGAAACATCGCGATAGATTTTATGAAAGAAATCGCGATTTTTGATTAAATTGTAGGTCCAAATTCCCAAAAGTATAAACCGGGTAAACGTGACTCGTTTCTAGAAAGTTTAAATAAATGATACAAAAGTAGCACGAAATTAGAGCACATGATGATGTTCATGCGACAAATTCTTACCATCCTACGTCTGTGCTTAATGTATATCTTATATCCATCATCGTGGGCGTGAAATTATTAATTGGGACTGCCTAAATATTGCGTATAGTTTAATAAACATTATTTAATTCATAAAAATTTGAGATAAAATGTCGCCGAGAAAAAAATATAAATTACGTGATGCTTCCGCTTATAGCCTCCCTTTGTAGGACGAGTTTAGGTCATTACCAGAGTAACGCAAAGACGCTAATATTAGTATCGCGGGAGATACTGCGCAATTCACAGACATAGGATGGTAGCTTTGAGTAGGTACTAGTGTAACGGCGTAAACTCGTCCTATAGTGCGGTTTATAGTTGCTTTCAGTATGTACGATTTACATTTAAGAGTAATCAACAGAACGCACAGTTCAAAATCAAACAATCTGGAATGCTGTTGCTTTATTTTCTTTAATTTGACATGACAACCGAATCAAAAAGGAAAAATTATTAGACCGTCTGAAATTGCTAACTCTAGAATTAAACAGAATTATGTTCACCGATTGCCTAACACTCTGAAACTGTTTTCTACTTGACATTTCACAACAGACTCTGGGTTTGCAGCGAAAGAAAGAAAATTATATGGCGATTCGCCTGAGTAACTAGCTGGTTTTCTCAATGACAAAGGTGCTACCTCGCTATTGTTAGCTTGTTTATTGTAGCGCTTTGTGTTGTGATTCGTAATTATTCGACACATGCATGGCACGGCGGGATATACACACAATGAACACAACACACTTCAGATTTTTTTAAAACATGAAATCTTTGATGATTTTCCGATCTTTTCTCAATTACATCGTAAAAATCGCGATTTTAAAAATAAATCGAACTTCACGATTAAATCGAAAAATCGCGCAAGCCTAGTCTAAAGACAATAGTCTATTGAATGGTTTAGTCTTAAGGACAATAGACTGTTGAATGTTTTAGAGTTTAAGGACAATAGACTGCTGAATGTTTAGAGTTTAAGGACAATAGACTGCTGGATGTTTTAGAGTCTAAGGACAATAGTCTGCTGGATGGTTTAGAGTCTAAGGACAATAGTCTGGTGAATGTTTTAGAGAGTCTAAGGACAATAGTCTATTGGATGTTCTTGAGAGTCTAAAGACAATAGTCTGTTGAATGTTCTCGAGAGTCTAAAGACAATAGTCTGTTGAATGGTTTAGAGAGTCTAAAGACAATGGTTTGTTTGGAGTTCATGTCATCTCATTTATTGCTTTAACTGTTTATCAAGTACATGTGTAAGCCCTTAACTAGCCCTTTGATGATCATGATGACCCAAAATGCTGTCTACAGTTGTTGATGAAAAACTTCCCTTTTTAGTCTCCCTAGAGAAAAAATATTTGATAAGACAAAGTGTACTGTCACAGCAACAAATGAATATTATATGTGTACTTATAGAGTATAGCTCAGAAATTACTTTAAAATGTTTTCAAAACAAAATCAAATGTACTATTGAATAATTTGAACATAATTGTATTGGAAGTCTTCCAATCCAATTATGTTCGAAATATTCAACAGAACATTTCTAAACTTACATCGTGTTTAAAATTGAACTCTGTTTTTATTTTGGAAAGATTTTTAACCCTTTAATGGTCAAGCCAGCCAAAACCAGCCTCTGCAGTGGACTTCAGGAATGTCCATTTACAAGCCAAGAGAAGACTATTTTTGAAAATTTATCACTGGAATGACTGGTACGGTAATCGAACCAGTCATTCCAGTGATAAATTTCCAAAAATAGCTGCAGATGGACACTCAATAAGCAAATATTTCAATTTTCTTGTCCAAATTTGACCATTAAAGAGTTATACCTTATTTATGAGCTGAACTGTACTGTGGATATATTGATAAGAAATGTATGTGTGTATCAGCTGATCAGCTGTTGTTCTCTCAGCTTTCATACTGTACACTATTCTATTGCACACCAGGGGGACATTCTATGTGCTGTGAACTATAGCTGACTAACTATCTTGTTATTTGATTGCACCATTTTCAGGCTACTGCAATTATTTTAAATTGATGGATTTCATGTCAGGATCATCAGCTATAGCCTGTATAAAAGAACTAGATATGTGTGCTTGGAATTGAACCAGACATTTCGAATTTCATGCATTCCTCCTGAGACTCATGCAATCAACCATCATGCCAAATGCTTTTCACACCAGAGAGCCTAAATCTCACTGAATTACCCATGCTGTAAGGTGGAGGTGGCGGTGAGTGGAGGGTTTGGTCGAAATTCCACTAAATGTTACATAAATACGGTAACACACAGCAATTTCTCAAGTCAAGTTGTACTATAAATAATCAATTTCAGTCAGCTGCTGTCATATAGTTTTAGGTCTTTAATTTTGTTACACGTCTATTGCCCCCCTCCCCCCCCATCCCATTGAATCTCACTAACCCTTGAATCGTCATGCCGGCCAAACCCGGCCTCTGTTATGGTCTTGTGGAAGGTCCATTTACAGGCCAAGAGAATATAATGTTTTAAAAATTTACCACTGGAATGGCTGGCTCAATAACCGGGCCAGTCATTCCAGTGGTAAATTTTCAAAAATTGTATTCTCTTAGCCTGTAAATGGATACTCAATAGGCAGATTTGTACTTTTCTTGACCAAATTTGACCATTAAAGGGTTAAGTAAATAGTAAGTTGGCATGTGTGTTGAATCTGCTCATGATTTGTAGTGAGTTCGCTCACGAATGCTCATGGTTCGCTCACGATTGCTCATGGTTCATCAAGAATATTTAAATTATTTATCAAGTAGTGAAATTATACATATATAAAGTGAATGCCCATTTGCAGGCTGAGGCCTGAGAAAAGAAAAATCTTTTGAGAATTTATCAAATGTTGGAATGACTGGTTATCTGCATTGTCTGCTGGATTAATTTGACGGAATGGTGCTGCTGCTATAGGCAGCAATAATTGTCAGTCAACTTGTTCTAAAGATAATTAGACTCGATGAGCATGGTTTGACTAAAATTTATTACCCAACTTGCAAAATGACTTCAGTGCAGCGCTTATCAGCAGAACTGAGATTTTTGCTTAGATTTATTTGTGGGTCTTATCGGCTTAAGATAGCTTTATGATAAATTTTGTAAAGAAGATTACAAATTTTACTTCGTGAATATGCATTTGCAGGCCAATAGAAAAGTATATTTATGAAAACTAACCATTGGAATGACTGGCTCGATAAGGGAGCCTGTCATTTCCGTGATTCATTTAAAACAAATTCTCTTCCCCATGACATGTTAGATGTGCCTATTTTGGGCACATCCCTTATTTATAAAAGAGGGGAATGTACGATCCAAACCGGTACCAGAAGATCCAGTTTTAAGTAAGTATTAAAAATTTTCACAACTTATTACTAAACTCGAGTATTTAAGGAACTGGAAGGAGTTCAAGTTTCATGGAAATATTTAGATTTTCGATGGTATTTGCTAAGTTAAAGAATTTTCAGGTCACGACTTCTAGCGTTGTGTTTTGGGTGAAATTTAAAGGCCTGCTTCCCTTGGACTGCAAATTGATATTCTCCGAGACAAGTTAACCCTGGGAACTGGCAGGTTCGGGCCAAATTGTAACCATTAAGAAGTGTGACTATTATAAAATGTGTGAGTCCTTGAAAATGGTAGAAAAAGTTGTTAGCCCCTTAACACTTAATGACTCAGCCTGTCATCTAGTGGTTAATTAAAAAAACACGGTAAGACATTGCAAGCAATACAAATCCCTTTGAGCCCCGTTTTAATGAAATGCGATGTAAGGAATCTGGGCAATATACTTGCCTGCTCCATATAACTGATATTTGTGCTTGCATTACAGTGTTTGTTTTAAAGGAAGGACCCCGAAGGCGAAATGTGTATATTTCCAAGATGATAACTCTAGCAAACATTGACAGACACTAACGAAACAGGAACGTGACCTTCGTATTAATACTAATCTAAATTCCGAATTTGGTTCTAGTCTGTTTAGTCTAGCATGGGCTATTGCCCAGAAATCGCCAAATTAATGACGTTTTTTATTGTCACGGGCAATAACTCTGGCAAATATTGACAGAAACTAACGAAACATGAGCTTGATCTTCTTAATATTATTAATCTAAATTCTGAATTTGGTTCAAATCTGTTTAGTCTACCATGAGCTGTTGTCCAGAAACTGTCAAATTATCGAAACTAATGAAAAGCGAATCTAACTAGTGTTATTTTAAATAAGTTAAATAAGGTAATCGAGCCATTGAACCAGGGATCGAAATGTCCACTTGCCCTGTTGACCGGGGCAACCCGATTTTCAAAAGGCCAACCAAATTTTGGTTGTTAATGGGACACAGGGCAACCATGATAAATACTCAGACTAATACATGTAGTATTATACTGTGTTTTTTATATCTACTGACTAACTCTTCATTTTAAGGCATTTATTTATTTAATTATTAGAAAGAGTAACCAGTATGCTTAATGCCATTTCTCAATAATTGTGGCCATTCTTCAGAATTTACTTGACAAAGCAATAGTGATTTTAATTTTCTTTGACATTTAGCTTAACAAATGCGAGCAACGTTAATCTGCGGCGGGCAACCTGAAAATGTATGAAATGGCATCATACGTGCAACTACATCTTTTCATTTATTTCGAACCCTGTCATTCATTCCAGTGGTAAATTTTCAAAGATAGTCTTTGCGTGGTTTGCAAATTGAGATTTTCTATGAGAAAATTGACATTTTGTGGAACAAATTCGAGGGTTGATTGTTTAAAGAACCATCTTTGAATCAGCATAATGTGGGTCCATAAGACAGTGGTTATGATAGTCGTACATATCATGTGGCAAAGCACCATTTGTTGCAGTAAACCATGTACAATATGGACAGTAACTAGCTACAATCAATAGATCAAACATATGATTTGTTGTACATGTGTCGATATTCTGTATGCTTGTATTACGACCCTCAAGCTGGTGTATTACTCCCATGACAGTCATTTGTACATATAGAGTCTGGAGTATGGGAGCATTCGTCATAGAGACATGGTAATTATGTTTGTTGGCCACGTGATTAGACTATTGAGTTATGTTCTGCGGATGTCACAGATGGTGTGTGTGTGTGTCAGATAAAGGGAATAGTGCAAACATTGGTTATATGGATTGGTGGAAGTTTATTTTATTTATGTAAGTATATTCTGTGCAGTTTGTACAAGTAAGTTTGTATGTATTTAGTAATTAGTTTTAATTAACATTTTAATGCTCAGTGACGCCTAAAATAGACTTTGTTGTGGTCTTGAGAGATGTTCATTGGGAAGAATGTTTTTTAGCCCTTTAATGGTCAAGCCGACCAAAACCAGCCTCTACAGTGGTCTTGTGAAATGCCCATTTGCTATAGAAGACTGTTTTTGAAAATTTACCACTCAAATGCCTGGTTCAATAACCGGGCCAGTCATTCCAGTGGTAAATTTAGAAAAATAGTCCTCTCTTGGCATGCAAATGGACATTCATTGAGTAAATATCTTGATTTTCTTGAAGAAATTTGACCAACGGTTTGAGGGTTAAATTGACCGCTGGAGTGTCTACAGATGTTGACTCTGCCTGATAAAAAAGATATTTTCTTGAGCAATTTTGTGTACATTTCGAGTATAGGGGTAAAGCTACTTTTAATGCCACACTTTTGAGTGATTTCAAAATTTTCAACAGAACGCTTTTCCCGCATGTGATAGATCTCAATTTCTAGGCAATCATAATTTATAGGAAATTCATTGGATATTCTGGAGATACCTGTCCATTTCTGAAGAAACCTGTCGATTTCTGAAGATATCTATCATTTTCTGAAGATATCTATCAATTTCTGAAGATACCTGTCGATTTCGGAAGAAAGCTGTTGATTTCTGAAGATAACTGTATTCTGTAGAGTTATTAGGATTTCATCAGAAACCCGCCAAAACTACTTCATCTTGAATAAATGTCCATTTGCAAGCCAAAAGAAAGAAAATCCATTCCAGTGGTAAGTTATTAAAACGTCTTCATGTCCAGCAGATGGACATTCAATAAGTAAAGATATAGATTTACCTAACCACTCTTGACGATTAAATGATTACCTCCTTAATTTTCAAATTTGTTCAATAAAGTAAAAAATTTTGCAAAAAAATGTTGATTTGCGGACCAAGAGATTATTTTTATACCCTACCAAAAGAATTGGTGTGGTATTATGTGATGGCATTTACGGGTGGGCGGGTGGCAGAGTCGTTTCCGTACGATAACGACGCTACCGTTTATCAGATGGTTTTGAAACTGCATAGGATGATTGGACTAGGTCGGAGGAGGAAACCTATAGAAGTCGACGATGATCCGAAATCCAAGATGACAGCCAGGCACCGGCAGCCATTTTGAAAATTGCTTTCCGGATGATATCTCTGGTACTGTTTATCGAATCTCTTTGAAACTTCATGGGCTGGTTGGACTAGATATGGAGAAGAAATGTATCGAAATTGACGATGATCCAAAATCCAAGATGGCCGACAACCACTGACGGCCTTCTTGAAAGTTGGTTTCTGGGTGATAACTCCGTTACCATTAATCGGATCACTTTGAAACTTTATAAGGTGATTGGACTACGTCTGTGGAAGAAACATAGAATTTGTAGATGATCCGAAATCCAATATGGCCGCCGTCTTGAAAATCGATTTCGGGGCGATAACTCCATGACCGTTTGTTTAGTGGATCACGTTGAAACTTCAGAGGATGACTGGTCTAGGTCTGAGGAAGAAATCACTATTTTCTGATAGCTCTCATTCATTGGTTTGTCGTCACTGAAATGACTGGCTAGATAGAGCCAGTCATTCTTGTGATAAATTAAAGGAAAACATCCTTGGTCTGCAAATCGACATTTCCTAAGACGACTACAGAAGGTGATTTTTGCCAGCGTGAATGTTAAGGGACTAAGCAGTGCAAAGTGTAAGCCGGGTGGTATCCAGAGAGCGGAGGTATTACTAAGTTTTCTAGTCACCTATTCTCTATAAGGTCGTTGGCATATTTTAACCCTTTAATACTCATATCAGCCAAAAACGGCTTCTACAGTGGTCTTGAGAAATGTCAATTTGCAGACCAAGAGAAGACTTTTTGAAAATTAACCACAGGAATGACTGGCTCGATAGTTATGACAGTATTAATAATAATTTGGTTGAAAATCGTTGCTGGCTAAAACTAGAATAACAATAACATTCAGTCGTCATATAATCGATGTTTAACTCAGTTATATTGTAATGCATCCTTAGTCCAGTATAAAATAGATTGATGCTTTAGAATTGACTGCATAAAAGAATTATAAAAACCAGATATCTCCCTCACCAGTTCACCAGTATTTGCAAATTACAATGGACCACCATTGGCTCTAACATGATTGGTGATTTTTCATCATGATAAGATCAGCAGGCACTAGCAGAGAATCTTTAACTGTCCTAGCTATCCCGGCACATCATTCACACGATGTCCCAGTCCATCTCATCAGCGCTGATGCTCCTGCTTAATAACGCATTTCAGAAACAAATTTGGTGGCAATAGCAGTCAATAACCACCAATCTCTTCTCTCTGGACAGGGCTCTGTTGCATTGTCTATAGTACAGCTCAGAAATAACTTAATTCCAAAACAAAATAAAACATTCTTTTTAATGTTTTGAACATAATTGAATTGGAAGTCTATGGCAGCAATGTCTTCCAATCCAATTATGTTGAAATTCAACAGAACATTTCTTACTTCTTGTTCAAATAATTAACCCTTACCACTATGATGTCAAAATTCTATTTTTTATTTGTTAGACAGCGAAGAATCTGGTTTACATTTTTAAACAATTTTGTTGGATGATGATGCTGTCTACACCATCTTCCACCAAATTTGTTGAAAAATGAACACCAGTTTATCTTTTAATTTAATTTGAAAATTAAAAATTTTGACACGAGTGGGAGGGGTTAAGTTATTTCATTCTGAGCTGTTCTGTACAAGTTACAATCTCCTCCCCTTTTAAGTTGTATACGCTCTATAATGGGATTGTCATCGATTGTAAAGCTACTTTCTTAACTCATATTTTATTCTTTCCACGTCATAGCAGATAACGAAAATATTTACTTTTGCAGAGTATCTTTCGTCGAACATGTCGGCAGCTGTTGCACTTTCCCAGAACTTTGTACTAGATAGGAATATCTATAAGATGCCAAAACAATGGTTAGAGAATGTCGATTGGCTGATGAACTTCGTTTTTTATTTGTCAACATTCGATTTGCTTATATCTACACCCATCCTTTTCATTCAGGCTAACATTCAGCCATGCATCCATGGTACTTGGGGTAAGATTATTAGGGTCTGCACCGGAAGGTGCAGAAGCCCTATCATAATCACCACATCTGTCAGTCTGTCTGTCCATCCACAATATCTCGTAAACGGCATATCATACAGAATCGCGTGAGATATTTTAATGACACTTGGTATATGCCTTCAGTTATGATACGCATATGTGCCTTTTGAGGAATTGACGTTTATAGGTCCAATATTTTGGGTGAAAAGTGGGCTTTTTAATGCAAAAGCAAAAGCAAAACTCATGGTTTTTGTTAATTTTCTCGTAAACACCATATCAAACAAAATCGCTTAAAATAACTCAATGAAACTTGGCAGGTGGCTTCTTCATGAGGTGTAGAGGTGCCTTTGGATGATTCACCTGTATAGGTCAAAAATTTGGGTGAAAATGGGCTTTTTAATGTAAAAACTCAATCTCTGTCAGTTTCCTTGGTCTTTGTATTTCTTTTTTAGGGGGAATAAAATGAATGCTTTGAATAAAATTGCTACGTACTACATTGAGAAAGGTATTTTCAGTGATTGCAGGGACCATCTGAGTCAAACAACATTTCCTAAGGTAGTTTACGTTTGTCTCCACCCTCAGGGGTGGGGTGGAGGTGTTAAAAGATTAAAGTGGTGAATGTGGGGATTTGCGATGACATCTCATCAACCGAGCAATCTAGTTCTTGAATTGTCATCCCTTCCACCCAATTCTATAATGGTTTGGTGGGGGTTGGGTGGGTGGGTGGGGCCGTTGGTTATTCGGTTGTAGTTTGAATATTGTTTGATTATGTTATCGAGTTCACTTTCCTTTAAAACCGTTTAATACTCATACCAGTAAAAATGGCTTCTGCAGTGGTCTCGAGAAATGTCCATTTGCAAACCAAGGGAAGACAATTTTTGAAAATGTACCACTGGAATGACTGGCTCGATAACTGAGCCAGTCATTCCAGTGGTAAATTAAAAAAAATAGTTTTCTCTTGGTCTGCAAATGGACATTTTCTGTGAGAAAATTGAAACTTTCTTTAACAAATTTGAGGGTTAAAGAGTTAATAGATAATTCAATATATGTAGCATTTACAATTTCAAAAAAGTTATCAAGCGCAGTCTCTTTTTGAATACCAAGTCTCATTTCAGCACCATCTCTTTTTTAAGATTTGACTAATTTTGTTTGGTTGAAGTAGTGCCCTGGTTACATGTAGTTAGCGTACAACGCTTCAGATAATGATTCTCATACATTCTGTGCGCCTTCTAGAATACAAATGAGAATGCATTATCTAGAAGATCAAACTGTCTTGCTCATCACTTATTTCATGTGAGAGGTTAGCAAATTCAATACACTCAAACAGGGGTTAGCCGTTTAATGACCAAAATCGGTCAAGAAAATAAAATTGTTATAATAATAATAATAATAATAATAATAATAATAATAATAATATAAGATTAGCGATCCAGTCACTCCAGTACAAATTGCCCCCCCCCCCCCCCCCCCCCTTGGAGCAGTGGTAAAACTAAAAAAATAGTCACCTCTTGGCCTGAAAATTAATATTCCGCGAGACCATTACACGTCTTGACCGTTAAGCCTTTCACCAGTGAATTCACCATATCTCATTTTTAAAGCAACCGTGCAGGAACACTGTTGAATATTTAAAAATTAATTTGACTGGAAGCCATCAAATTAATTTCAAATATTCAAAAGAATAAAATTTTTATCGTAAATAATATACCGGTACTTTTTCCGGGAATTGTCGGTGAAAGGGTAAAGGATTATTTGAATACTGCATGTATCTGCCATTATCCCTTTAACCCTCGAATTTGTTCAAGAAAATTTAAATTTTCTCAGATGTCCCGTTATAGACCAAGAGAAGACTAATTTTGAAAATTTACCACTGGAATGTCTGGCTTTGTTATGGAGGCAGTCAGTCCAGTGGTAATTTTTCAAAAATTGTCTTCTCTTTATCTGCAAATGAACATTTGACGGAGATGGACTTTGAAATTTTAGCACTGTAATTACTGGCTTGATAATTTATCGACCCAGTCATTATGGTAGTAAATTTTCTAAAAAAATGTTGCTTGCATATTGACTTTCACTAAGCAAGCAATTATAAGCTTCTTGAGAAATCTTGTCGTTAGAGTGTGAGGTCTGTACTTGTCTCCAAAGCAGACATGGTCCCATGTTGACAGGTTTAAGCTTGTAATGGTCAAACCACCCTCTGTAACACTCCTAAGCAATTTCCATTTGCAGGTGAAGAGAAGACTAATTTTGAAATTTTATCACTGGAATGGTGGGGTCGATAACTGAGCTACTCATTCCAGCGGTAAATTTTCAAAAGCAGACCTCGTCCTTTACATTATACTATTTCATCAGCGTCCGTAATCCATTATTTAATACTTTTTTCGTTGAGCTTCTTCCAGCTCCTTGATGTTTTAACTCTTTAACCATAAAATTTGTTCATGAAAATTAAAATTTTCTCATTAAAAATGTCCATTTGCAAACTAAGAGACTATTTCTGAAAATTGACCACTGGAATGACTGGCTCGGTTATCGAGCCAGTCATTCAAATGGTAAATTTTCAGAAATAGTCTTCTTGGTTTGCAAATGGTCATTTCTCAAGACCACTGCAGAAACTGTTTTTGGCTGATATGATTGTTAAAGCTTTAAAACTGAATTCCTCAAAATCCAACATCTATATACATGTAGTGTCTGTTCAAGATTTTGAGAACCATTTATTGCCTAATAGCATTTTTCAGTTAAAACTTGTTCAAAATTATCTGCAGATATTTTACATTTATACCATATGGAATAAGTATACTATCAATGTATTATGTATATGCGTAGAATGAAACCGATCAAATTAGTTGACGATTTCTGCTTGTCAGTGTGTAAATCCTTGGTCTTTGAGTCTCCACTCTAGGCACAGGTTAGATTGAAGCGCATGAAGAAGATCATAGAATATGCACACAAAAATTGCCCGCAGTTTTTTCGTAGCTGAAGATTTGTATAGACTGATGTAATATATTGATTTCCCTGTCAGCTGTATAAAGCTTGTGCGTGTGTAAGAAGTAAAACAAATTATCGGTATTTTTATAATGCGACGAGGTGAAGACTCATCTTTTTGTATTACAGGTGCACGATATATAAATATATTAGCCATACATTGTCCTGCTGAGTAAATCTTTTTTCACTTAACACTTCAACTTTAAAGGAGAATTTAAATTTTCTTGAACAAATTCAACGATTAAGGTGTTAAGATATATCTTTGTCAATCCCTTAGGGAAGCAGAGGATGGCTCGACAGCAATCGAAATAGCGTTCTGAACATGCACACAAAAATTAGGTAAATGTTAGTTTTTCAATGTGCATTTAATGGATGAATCCAGTTTTACAGATGCCCTGCCCATCTCTAGTTAAGTTCCACCCACGCTTTGCCCATGTTGGGATCAATCGATAATGCACACTCTGAATCTCAATTTCCAGAAAACTATACAGGTAAGCTGTTGAATATTTTGAAACTAATTTGACTGGGTGCCGTTGCTGCTTACATGTATGTTAATTCTTCAAAATTCCCCAAAGGCTGTGATGACATGTACATGTGCGATCATCTATTCTAGTGTTGAATATTTTGAATAAATTTGACTCAATTTCTGAAAAAATAAATCTACTCAGCAGGAGAAGTTATCAGTCTGGAGAGGTCAATTGATAATGCATGTACCAGTGGTGCCTCTTACAGAAATTACCCCATAACAGCCACTGTATTCATCCCTTTGTCTATCCATCCAGCGTGGCAGTTTCTGAATATTAAATGAAGAAAATCATGAGAAGTTGTTGCTAGTTTGCTATACCAGTCGATTTTCGGACAGGACCATAGCATTGTTAGCTCACCTAGCCAGAATGGCCAAGTGAGCTTATGTCATGGCGACCATCCGTTGTATGTCCGGCGTCCGTCCGTCTGTCCATCAACTTTTTTCTTTAAACGACTTCTTCGACTACCACTGGGCCGATTTCAATTATATTTGGCAGGAAGTATCCTTAGGACATAGGGATCCAAGTTTGTTCAAACAAAGCCGATCGGCCAATTTGGCCGTTGGCCATCTTGGATTTTGGCCGATTTTAGGAAAGGTCTTTAAAAATCTTCTCCGAAACCGCTTGGTGGATCGATTCAAAACTCACAAAATATCATATAGGGCGAAAGCTGAACCAAGTTTGTTCGAAGGAACTTGATTGGCCAAATGGTTCAGCGGCCATCTTGGATGACCTAGTTTTCGTGAAAACGACTTGTTCTGCAGAACCGCTGAACGGATCGGGCTGAAATTTTGGGGCTATGATTATGGACTAAGGGCCATTAAAGTTTGTTCATGGGAAGTTGATAGGTAGAAAACATGGCCGCCGTGGACCAATCAAATTTTAGCGTGTTTGGCTGCCATATTCAATTTTTTTATTTGATGGATTTTGAAGCCAAAATTGGTTTTCTTAACTTCACTTACTTGTCAATCAGCTGTCGTATAGCGATGAGCCCATCCATCTTCTGTATGTCCATCCATCCATCTGTCTGTCCATCACCAACAAAGGTGGCTCATTTTGTTATTTCTTAACGGATTGACACCAAACTTGGTCACAGTGTTAATGTCGGCATCTAATATCTGTGTTGTGAAAATGAAACTGATAGAGTTATCACCCCTTAAATATTTGCAATGTCACTTTCATAGGGAAAATACAGGTTTGTTCTCACCATCCACTGATTTATCACCATGTCAGATTTTATTGTCATAGATTAGACTCCAATTAACAGATTAACCTTTCCATCACTGGCTAAATATTTAACATATGTATTATGTGCTCTGACATCTATGCTCGTAAAAATATTTTGAAATGTATTTGATTGAAAGTTGTTGCTGCCTTAGGCAGCAATGAAAGTTGTTGCTGCCTAAGGCAGCAATGACTTTCAGTCAAATTATTTTCTAAATCAACTCCAGCTCACCCTACCCCTGCCACTAACTTGGTGATTCAGCCAGATGCACATGTGTTAAATGGATTGTGTGGTGGTGGGGGAATAACCTGCTATAAAGACAACCTACCTGCCTATAGAGACCATTTTCTTCAATTGTATTTAAACCTCTAGTAGCCTTCTGACTGCTGAGTTTTTGCAGACGATATATTCCAAAGGTTATATCTCTGAACCTGATAAATATTTTGAAAACAATTGGACTGAAAGTTGTTGGTGGCTAGGCCGCCAACAACTTTCAGTCAAATTTTTTCCAAAATATTAAACAAGTCAAGAGCTTTTGAAAATTGAAATTATAAGCTGCACTGGCTTGCAACCTGTTGTTAGCACTGATAGCATCTATAAACATTGTTCAAAATCACTAAAGCAAAAAACCAGTCCAAAGATTGTTGTCAATATCTCGAAAACTAAACCATTTGACTGAAAGTCATTGGAAGTGATACCGATCGATGTAAAACTTATGTAAGATTAGTTGAAATGCCAATGTTCCAGGTGAGCGATACAGGCCCATTGGGCCTCTTGTTCTGCTTAAAAATGGAGGTACAAAATGTACTCATTGATCCACGGTACAATAATAACCAGTGAAGTATGGTACATAGCTCATTTTCTGATTCATTGTTAGAACAAGAAGTTACAATTGGCCAATTATCCTCTCATAAATTAGCAGAACTTTGTTTCCGCCTTCGCAGTAATAAATGATTTTTTACTGTTTGCCAATCTTGTTGATCAGTTTAGTAATTTGTTGGCTGGTGAACAGAGTTTTATTTATCTATGCCAAATGTCTTTTTTTCATTGGTATTTGGTTAATTGGAGATCATGTATACGAAGCAGGCAATAAGGCATATGGGTATTAAGGTCTGCACTCAGGACGGATAATTCTCATGGGTAATGAGACAATGAGTACCCTTAGTACTTGTTTGGTACCAATGGGTACCTGCAAAATATAAGTTCGAGTACACTGCCAAGTCTGGGAGAAAATAATCAATAATCATGTTAATCCTTTAAGACTGACGCCGGCCAAAACCGGTTTCTGCAGAGGTCTTGAGAAAGTCCCACATTTGCTGACCAAAAGAAGACTATTTTAGAAAATTTACCACTAGAATGACTGGCCCGATAACTGAGCCAGTCATTCATGTGATAAATTTTCTAAAATTGTCTTCTTGGTCTACAAATGGACATTTTTTATGATAAAAATTTAATTTTTTTGAACAAATTTGAGGGTTAAAGGGTTAGCCTCTGCGATGTGTTGTCTACCACTTTAATGGTTTAGCCAGCCAAAACCTGCCTATGCAATGGTCTTGAGAAATCGCCTTTGTGGACAAAGTGATGACAACAGCAATGTTTTCAAATCCAATTTTGTTCAAACTGTTCACCAGAACATTCATTACATCGTGTTCAAAATTGTATTAACTAACATGTTCCTGTTTTTGGAAACATATTAATATTTTTTTTAGCTGTACCGTGATCGAGTCAGTCAGTAAATAATTCAAGTTTCTTCACAAATTTTTACCATTAACCTTTTACGGGCCAAACTGATCAAATGTGGCTTCTGCGGTTGTCATGAGAACGGGTCAAGAGAAGGCACTTGTGCAAAATCTACCACTCGGATAACGTACTCAATGGAGGATTCCAGTTTCTCAGTCGCTCATATGATGTCATAATCAACTACCTGACATGTAGGATAACGTCATAATCAATTATGTCATTCTTCATGACATAGGCAGCAACAGCACCCAGTCAAGTTACTTTCAAAATGTTCAGCAGCTTGCCTGTACTAACAAAGGCGAAGTGTGGGTGGAGCTTAGCTAGAGATGGGTGGGGCATAGCTAAAACTGGATTCCACCATTATCGAGCTAGTTAATCCAGTTTTAAATTTAAATCTGCAAATAGCCATTGTCTGAGCAAAAATTTTAATTTCTTAACAAATCTTGAGCATGAATTAATGTGGTGAAATTTGATTGCTTCAATACAGAGACAGCCGATGTTCTATTGTATTCTCTGTAGATGTGAATGAAAGGTTGTCATTTCTATGTCTTCTTGATTGATAATGAATAATTTGAACATGAATTCTATTTTAACCCTTTTATTTCTTCAAGAAATCTTCAATTTTCTCATAGAAAAAGTACATTTGCAGACCAAGAGAAGACTATTTTAGAAAATTTGACACTGGAATTCCAGTGGTAAATTTTCAAAAATAGTCTTATGTTCGTCTGCAAATGGAGATTTCTCAAGATCATTGCAGAAGCCATTTTGGTTGATATGAGTGTTAAAGGGTTATGTCTTCCTCAGAGTCTGATCGCTAGATGATATTTCGGTGCAGAATTTGATATACATGACAACAGATGTAAAAAGCCAGTCTTGTCTTTCTGAAGAGAAGGTGATGTGCCTCCTGTTAGCTCAGTCTAGGTAGTTAAGGGACTCCTACTTAGCGTACTTTGAATAATTGCCAAATTCTTTGCATCAAGTTTCTGTACTAGGTAAGGTAATTGCGATTAAGTAAAGCAAGAATTTTTGGCATTGCATATGTGCTGTACACCGCTTATAAAGACTTGATTCTCGATTAATACTACTGGCAAAAAATGGTCTCTTTAGCGCTTTTGAGAAATGTCCATTTGCAGACCAGGATAAGAATTTGTGTAAATTTATCGCAGTTGGAATGACTGGTTTGATAATGTTAGCCAGTCATACCAAGTGACAGATTTTCAGTAAATTATCTATTTTTGGCCTGCAAATGGACAATTCTCAAGACTACTACCGAAGCCTGGTTTTGGCTGGATTGACCATTAAAGTGTTAAATAGGGTACCCAAATACGTTGCTATAGCAGCAAAGACATGAAGGACAGTGCTTGATGATAAAGCAGTAATTGGAAGTGAAATTTTGAGGTTTCCCTGTCTTCTCAGGATGTTTTGTTAGGATGTGTAAAGAATGTCCTCAATATCCAGGAAACACGGTTTCAAAAGAGCTTTATCCCTTTAATGGTAAATTTTGGTAAATAAAATTTAAATAGTTGCCTATTGAATGTCCATTTACAGGCCAAGAGAATAGAATTTTTGAAAATTTATCACTGGAATGACTGGCTCGGTTATCGAGCAAGTCATTCCAGTGGTAAAATTTTGAAAATTCTCTTCTCTTTGTCTCTAAATGGACATTCCACAAGACCATAACAGAGGCCAGTTTTGGCCAACATGACCATTAAAGGGTTAAATATGATTATTGACCACTTAACACTCAAGATAGCAAAAATACCTTCTGTAGTAGTCTTGTGAAATGCCAATTGGCAAACCAAGTGAAGACTGTTTTTGAAAATTTATCGATGGAATGACTGCTCGATAATTGAGCCTTCGGCAACAATGGCTTCCAATCAAATTAAGTCCAAAATATTCAATAGTAAAAATTAAGATGTTAACATGTTAGAATATTTAGATCTCTTTCACATCGGCGAATGAATTTCATGAATACTGGGTAAATTGATGGCTAATGGAAGTGCCAGACCAAGTGATAAACTGACTACATTTTTGTAGCTTCTCTTCATTTCTTCGCTTGTGGAAGCTGATTCCCCATTCTGTCTGCTTTTCCTCACTTGAGCAGATTTCAAACTTTTCTGCTTTACTTTGATAATGTTTGCTTAATCCTTAAATGACTGATCCATCAAGAAAATATAATTTTTGGCCGAGTGAATGTTCATTAGTAGGTTGAGCAGAGTCTTTTGAAACTTTATCATTGGAAGCACTGGCTCGGTTATCACCGTTTTCTGGTGACTTGATCATTATTAACCCTTTAACACTCATATTAGCCAAAAATGGCTTCTGTAACTGGTAATGAGAAATGTCCATTTGCAGACCAAGAGAAGAGTTTTTTTGAAAACTTACGACTGGAATGAATAGCTCGATAACCGAGCCAGACATTCCCGTCGTAAATTTTCAAAAATAGTCTTCTTGGTCTGCAAACGGAACTTTATATATGAGAAAATTGACATTTTTCTGGAACAAATTTGAGGATTAAATGGTTAATGTATAAAACATTGAATTGTAATAATTTAAATTGAATTAATTCCAAGTTTCATTCAACAACTGGTGTTCTTTTTGGAACATAGTGTTTCTGTAAGCTGCTGTTCTCCATGTACAGATTGCAGCAACGTTGTTTCCAAAAAGGACAACAGTGCCACCAGTCTATATTCTCCTAGATCCGCAAAAATTGAATTTCTAATATTGGGACAAAAGTAGTTATTGCATTTCAGGTATTCCTGTTGTATTGTCAGTTTTTGTCGCAGATAAAACATATCTGTATTTTTTTGTGTTTTAATGAAACTCATCTTTACTTTTCAAGGCATGGAAAAAATTTTGAACAATTGTCCCTATTTATTATATATTTGAATTTCGAAGCAGTAAGTTGTCAGTTACAACACGCACGCACGCACGCACGCACGCACGCACGCACGCACGCACGCACGCACGCACGCACGCACGCACGCACGCACGCACGCACGCACGCACGCACGCACGCACGCACGCACGCACGCACGCACGCACGCACGCACACTTTTCGTGCTGGTATTGCTAAAAGTTGTTACAGTCCTATTAAATTGATATGCAAATATCATTGTTTGTATTATAGTATACATCTGCTTGAAAAATCTCCTCAATTTATTTATCTTTAGACTCATGTACTGGGGGGTATAAAGTACCTCGGAAGTAATGATCTTGATTTATTTCAGGCTATTTTTGTAACTCGTAATTGACGTAAATAATATGTTTCATGTATATTATAAAAGCCGATCTTGAAGATCTTGAATGTATTTTTGTAAGAAGCTTTTTTAAGAATTGGACAGATCTAAACATAGTGCCTGGCAATGTCTCTACCTACCAGGCTAATGTTCACCTGAGTACACAGAATGATCTGATGCTAGCTAGTATTCATGAAGTTAATAGCTCTATATTGCATACCATGCATGGTAACCGTGTTAGTTGTCAAGACTGTCAAAATCGACTTTGCAGTCATCTGGAGAAATATCGATGTGCTGGCCATGATAAAGGTTTTAAAAATTTACCACTGGAGTGGTTGGCTTGATAATTGAGTTAATTTCTAAAATGAGTTGGAGCAGATGGACATTCATTGTAAAAAGATCAAATGTCTTGAAGAATCGGGAACTTTACATGATCAATGGTCAGGGCAGCCTAATCCGGCCTTGCAGTGAAATGGCCATTTAACAAAGTCTCCATCTACAGTCCAAAACAAAACTTGAAATTTTACCACTGAAATCACTGGCTTGATAATTGACCCAGTCATCCTACGCCTTAATGTGAAAGACAGATATATGCCAATTATGGGAACAACGTTCAGATGTATATGTTGACAATATTGACCATTGGCAAATGCAAATGCAAACAAATTTGTGTTTTAAATGCAAGTGCATTTGCATTTGACCGCATGTCTGTTGGCCAAATAATTCATCCACAGTAACCATGTATATTCAGTTGAAAATTAAGCTGTAATATTGCTTCAACCCTTTAATAGTCAAGAATGGTCAAGAAAATTTGAAATTGCTGAGTGAATGCCCATAAAAGGCATTTAGAGAGTATTTTTGAAAATTTTCACTGGAATAACTGGCTTTGTTAAATCGAACCAGCGTGGTTATTGAGCTTGTCATTTCAGTGGTAAGCTTTCAAAAGCATTTTTCCCATAGTCTGCAAATAGACATTTATCAAAGCCACTGCAAAGGCCAGGTTTTGACTGACTTGGTCATTTTAACTGAGTTACATTATATCTCTCAGTACATTATACTGAATCCTATAGGAGAGAGAACAGTTGGAGTGTCTGCAGGTATATACTAGCCCATTTGTTTCCAGGTGGCTACCTGCTGATGATATTCAGAGCATGTTCTAGTGCCAGATGGATACATCAGGCTGGTTAATGCTTGTTTATGTGAAGAATTGTATAGTGTTTCTGCTAAGAATATAGATAGCAGCTATCTGATGTCTATGAGTAGGTGTGAATCACAGAATGTGATTCACTGATAGCAAATGTAGTGTACAAGTACTTTCTGGAGAACTTTGCTTGATTTCCTCCAAGCTACTTTGGAGAATTGATTTTTCCAATTACATATTCACTCACATTTCAGTTAAAATAACAAAGCTGTTTTTGTTTTGTCTTTTTTAAAACGACATCTGGGCTGAACAAGTTTATTATCCCTTAGATGCTTTTCAAAGAAAAGTCTGGATTATGCCATTCAGCCGCATGTATGTGTTTGTGCGTGCGTGCATGCATGTGGCATGGGAATCGATTGTAGCTCAATTCCTCTGAAACCGGTGGACAGAATGCAACCATTATGGTATGTGAGTTACCCATAAGATTCGGTGGTGCAAGAGAATGTTTGCATTTGGCTCCAGCCCCAGCTTGAGTCAAGCGGTCAAAGCAGTGAACTTGTGTATTTGCGATGATGCATTATGGACCGAGCAATATAGTAAGAGTTGCCATGAAGTGTTACAATACCATAACAGTAGCCATGTCTCTTCTATGTCTGTGTGTGTGTATGTGTCTCCCGATCTAGATAAGCAGAGTTTTTGCGTTTTCACCCAATAAAAATGGCCAATCACCCAATTAATTTTTAACATGAGTGCCGAAATAGCCAATCACCAAATTAATTTCAGTTCTATTGCTAATAATGTATGATAACTTAATTAAAAGAACCCATTTAATTTCCCAAAAAAATAATTTACAAAATTTCTAGAGTGAATCACCCAATTATTGAAAAGCGTGATCTAGAGCTCTGCTCCAGATTGTGCTTTGATGTCATGATGAAGCCTCGTAATTTTAAGAGGAGTGGACATGCTTTATAACGAATTGGCTGGCAAGATTTAAGCCAGAGGGTACATCTATATAGAAAGTTGCGCCATAGCTACAACATATTTAGCTGTCAAACTGATTAGCTAGAGTACTCGGAGATTACACATTCTTACATAATACAAAATTTCAGGATTTTTCTGATTTTCTAGCTTTTGTTAAAGTGCCCAAATGTTGTGAAATCCTAGTGGACAGTCATTCTCTTTTGTGTATTAAAATTTTAGCGAAATCGGCCCAATAGTTTCTGAGCTATCCATAGATCCAGAATTTGATTGAAGCTGAATCCAGTTTTTGTCTTGCCTGCGAAGCAGGGAGCGAGACATAGGTATCATTTTTCCGACGACTACGGCGGCAGTGTCAACTTTAAAGTTTATGTTAAGTCTTTTCAAATGGCAATTTAGTCATTAAAGAGTTATCAGATTTCCATAAAACCTTACAGATTTGTGCTATACAATGATTGAAACTACTCTGCATCATAATGAAATTGACTCTAAATTTTCCCCAGATTTTTACACAGTTTTGACTTTTGTACAAAAAATTAACCTTCAGTTTTTTTCAAATGACAATTTACTCACTAAAGAGTTATCAGATTTCCATAGAACCTTACAGATTCATTCTATACAATGATTAGAACTACTCTGTATCAAAATGAAATCGATTTTCTAAATTTTTCCGGATTTTTATGTAGTTTGGGCTTTGTTTATTTTTGGGCTTTTGTGAAAAAACTTAACCTTGCTAAGTTTTTTTCAAATGACAATTTACTCACTATATAGTTATCAGATTTCCATAAAACTTCACAGTTGTTATTACACCACAAAACATCCATTACCGTTCAATCACTACTTGCTAAATCAATTATCTGCATTTAGCTATCAGAATAAGATTTTTATGCCTGCATACACACCGCCCCATGCCTATTCCTATTAATATGGTCCCTCAACCAGGCTACTGGTTAAGTCCATCTCCAGCATACTGATAGCTATAGACTGGCACCAGTCTATACTCACTCCATAGTGACGCTGATTGCTGCTGTTCATCTTGCAATGTTATTAAGACTTCAACAATCACATTTTTTCATGAAAATTTCCATTTTCTCAGACAATGGCCATATGCAGACCAAGAGCCAGTCATTCCAGTGATACATTTTCAAAAATAATATTACTTTGGTCGGAAAATTTACATTTTCCTAGACAACTGCAGCAGTTTTGGTTTGACTCAAATGTTAGATGGTTAACAATATACATGTACGGCGTGTGGTCATAGGGATATACTGGTAAGCACTAGGACCCGACAACGGGTGTTATGGTCATACACCGCCCTCAGATTTTAGCGCAGAAATGGGATGGATAATATAATAAATGGTGGGCATATATAGTCTGAATTAACCTTTTCAATCGACAAGAGCGAATAATAAATTTGTTACGAATTTTTCAAAATTCTGTTGAAAATTTTGAAACTAATTGACTGGAAGCTGGCTAAGGCAGCACCAGCTTCACATTGGATTCAAAATATTCAAGATCTTACCTTTATATTGACTGTAAACGTGAAATTCTGGAATTTTAGGTTCAAATGTGATAATTGTTTTTGATTTTGGCCACACTTCCATGATAGTGCAAGTTTGTTTCAGAGCCCCGGATCTCTATATCTTTGATCAGAGGATACTGGCCACACAGTAAATGGTGATAAAATGTTTGTAACAAGGGCAATAGTGAAATATTTGTTTTCTAAGGAATAATTACTAAGTTCCAATCATCAATGATTATTAGTCAATGTGGCGTTACTTTCAAGTTTTCAGTTACTCAATGACTAATTTAACCGAGAAAGTTATAGATTGTGGTAAGAGAGCAGCAGAACCAACAATATATAAATCCATTTCATTTACTTCTCGTAGCGAAATAAAATAAGGTTATAGATAACCAATCCGATAATCTCAATCATCGATGCGTGACAGTCAGTAGTAAGGCCGATCGAGTTGAGATGTGAAAGCTGTCAAATATATCAGCATCCCGCTGCCCGATTGCCAATATGGTTAATCTAGTCATCTGTCTACTTTTTAGTTTGTGGCGTACAAGAAATATGCATAGATTGACATATTTGTACACACAAATGTTACCATTTTGCAAAACAGCTGATCGTGTCGCCATCTTGCCAGAAAAATTAATATTCATGAATTCCCAACCAATCAGACGCGTCAATCTTATAGCACGTGATACAGTGTTGCCAATAACGGGTAATGAGATTGGTACTGATATATTAGATACGGGTACGATTCTACAAATTCCTCTCGTTCCCTCACAATCTTTCACGATAAACGATTCCTATTAGAGATGCCGCTACGAAAAAATGTCTGACGCTATAGAATCTTAGTGTAAAACATTCTTGTTCGCTTCTTAAATGGCTGATTGAAACCAGCAATGCTATATAGCATAAAATTTGTCATTTATTCGCTGTCAACGCTGAGAAACCGTGGTATATGTTCGGTTATGTGTAAAGGAATTATTCAACATTGAATGAGGCCCCCCCCCCCCCAAATCTGAACCGGATTAAATTTATCAATGGCATTCGTGAAATTAAAAAGAAATTTGATAAATTTTGCAAAAATAGACCAATGTATTTATGCTACAAGGGGTGTCCATTCTGAAAAGCATGTTGACCAACTAAAATATATTTTATTCATACAAATTTTATATGTACTAAAAGGAATTTTATTGCCCTTTGTAATGATATATAGTTTTATATATTGTGGTATGGTGCTTTGTCAAAAATAGTTAATATAGTTGGTATGGTAGCACTACGCCACTATCACGCCACTACCGCTAACAGGCTAGGTTTCTAAGCAAGTCTCAAGCTTTTGCCTGTAGGGCTGTGAGCATATTTTTGTAAAATCTTGGTAGGGCCCAAAGGGTTAGTTTTTAATCATATAAATTCACAATCTAAAACATCACGATTTTAGATTTTAATCATGTAATCGTGCAAGCCTAGTTGCAACAAATGAAAGTCAGAGATGACCTGTATACAGGTATACAGGAATAACAAACATTTGTTTTTAGTGGAAGAGTTGTCAGTACATAATACATGCCACATGCATAACCTTTACCATTATGTATTGTGTATATTCAGATGCTTGTGTTACACATTATATATAGCTCATGGCATTTAACCATTTGATCCTCAAATTTGTTCAAGAAAATTCCAATTTAGTCATTGAAAAACGTCGATTTGCAGACCAAGAGACTATTTTTGAAAATGTATCACTGGAATGACTGACTCGGTTATTGAGCCAGTCATTCCAGTGGTAAATTTTCAAAAATAGTTTTCTCTTGGTCTGCAAATGGACCTTTCTCAAGAGCATTGCAGAAGCCGTTTTTGGCTGATATGAGTGTTAAAGGGTTAATCTGGTATGCTCCTCTGTTCAAGCATTTATAGACTGCCTTCTCTACTCTCCCGCTTTCAGCACCTCCCATAATCTTCTAAAACTTTAACCCTGACCGACCAGAAACGATAAATTCTTCACGACGTAAGGAATATTTGATTATCAATATTTTTGAAACTAATTTCAAATTGGCAGCAACACATTTCCAGCCAAATTGGTTTCAAAATATTCAACAGCTTTCCTGTACATTTTTTTCTTGAAAGTGAGAAACTGAAATTTCAAGAGTTAAAGGTCTTAATCTGATTGTTTTGTCTCCCCCAAAAACTGTGCTACAGATGAGCGGGTTTATGCAGAAGCTTTCATAATCACCTTATTTACCAGCCCCATGAGGATGCATTTTCTTTCCTAGGTCAACTGGAAAAGAGTATTCCATGTTTATTCGTAGGTACTGGTCCATAGATTAAATAGCTATTTACATGACAGCAACTTCTTCCAATCAAATTAATTTCAAAGGTCATTTCAGACTATTTCTTGCATCATAAAGAACTTGTTCTGTCTGATGATTCTAATCTGTAGGGTTGGCAGTGATTTAATAGCATCTCATAGCCTGATAGTGTCTTGGGAGTCAGTCAGTCATTTGTCCAGGCTCTGATCTCTAATCTGATCTCTAGCTCTTCATCTTATTCACAGACCATGAATATTGTATCATTGATACCAATAATACTATCAGGCACTTGGTATGCTCGTTCTGTACTTCTCCATGGAATGAACACACATTGCTTGTCTCTGAGAGGTGTAGATTGCTACACGATAAACGGGAGTGATTCTGTGCTCTATTTTACCATATATATGAAGTTAGGGACATGTAAATGTAATATTAAATCTGATCCAGAAGCCGCCTGGCATTGTGATTCATTGTGACATGTGTACGTTGTCCAAATCACAGCTGATTTGTTAGCTCACCTGCCCTCCAAACTCAAGTAAGCTTATTCCGTGATGAACCATCCATTGTCTTCCCATCTGTCTTCAAATGTTTTCTTTAAATGACTTCTCAAGAGCTCAAGAACCACTGGGCTGATTTCAATCAAGTTTTCTAAGAAGTATCCTAGATTGGTGAGGCAAAAATTAAAAATAGTTTCGTTTCCTGTAAACCTCCCGGGTGAAATTTTTCTTTGTTTTCACCCGGCCGGGAATAAAATAATTTTTATTTTTCTACCCGGCATAAATGTTAAAACATGCATACATTTGTCAAACTATACAAATTACAATGTTTTAGTGCCATTTGTATGCAATGTGAATCCATTTGACTAATTGTGGCATGAAAAACATAACAAATTTGGCAATTACAACCATATTTAATTGATATCTGGTCAAATATCTGGAAATCAAATATTTATGACCTCTAAAATAAATTAATAATTAAAAAAAAAATTAATTTCCTCCCTCCCTACTGAAATCATTTTTCTACACACGGTTTGCAGGAAACAAAATCTTTTTTATGGATGGCCTCATAATATCTGTGTGTGATAAATGAGATAAAAAAACAAGCCTTAGTGTGAGTCATTGATTAATGGAGGCCATCAGAATGCATGACATGACACATTTTGAATTAACAATATGATTGATGTAATTACCTACTTTTAGCCTCATAGAGACAGACATCTAAATTGTCACATAGGTCACCTATGTCCAAGATAGAACATGAAGAAACATAGTAACACAGCAAGCTGCAAGTGTGTCCAATTATTTACATAGATCTATTTACAAGAGTACCTGTTTGCTCCTTCAAAGGTGTGGCAAGGGAAACAAAGCCACATGGAAGAAAAGAGTATAATTCCTTGTGGTGTGCCTACATTTATTGGCATTATATACATGTACCATGGATGCATGAATCTGTGTTAAACCTTTCTACGAACCGAGACACTCCAGAGGGTTAATTCCAGATCAAGCAATGTATAATATTTGGCGCCACCTGTGTGCTGTTGTGTAAGAGGTCTTCGTAAAAAAAGGTTCTTTGATTGATGCTGACTAGGTTGATGTTAATGGCATGCCAACTTGGTGCGGTTCCATTATGGTGACATCTAATGCATACATGTATGACTCAGACAGCGTTTCAATAAGCCATGCAGTGGGATGCGAGAAGTCTGTGTCATGTGCCTTTTCTTTCACTGACCGTGAAGCCTGGCTATCTTCCCTGTTTTCCTAGCCATTGTCGAAACATGATCCAGCAGTCAATGAACATTGTTTGACCATGAATTGACCATGAAAACACATTGAGCCTGCAAGTTAAATAGCACCACTGTCAGACCATGATCAACAATGATCAACAAATTTCTCATGACCATGATAAAACCATGTTTGACGGTCGGCGACAGAACATGGTCAG
This sequence comes from Chaetoderma sp. LZ-2023a, assembly GCA_034401795.1. Taxonomy (NCBI): domain Eukaryota; kingdom Metazoa; phylum Mollusca; class Caudofoveata; order Chaetodermatida; family Chaetodermatidae; genus Chaetoderma; species Chaetoderma sp. LZ-2023a. The sequence goes on from CM067368.1 coordinate 78,257,087, forward strand.
ACAGAACGATCGTCAGACAGAACGATGGTCAGACAGAATGATGGTCAGACAGAACGATGGTCAAACAGAAAATAGTCATACTATGTCTTAACTGGTGATATTTAACCACGGTCTGACTGTGGTGCCATTTAACCTGCATGGTCAGACCATTGTCAACCATTGTCTGTAGATTGGTGGTGCACCAGGGTCTGACTGTTGTCCAATTTAACCTGCATTGGTTGACCATTGCAAAGTAACAAAGTGTACATGTGCCAGACTACAGCATACAACATTATACTATGTCGGTCTTAGCCAAAAGGCTGAGAAGCGATTACAACATTGTAAGCATTGTCATGAGCTACGGTAATAGTCAAAAAGGGCATTTTAAGAACTAGTCTTTAGTTCTTCCTGAAAATATTCAAGAGCAGTTTGGGAACGTTTTAAGACCTTAAGTTCAAGAATTTTTCTTCAGTAATATGTTTTTAGATATCGAGTGACATCTCTGATCATGATATCATCGTCCATAGGAATAACATTGAAATTATCCAGTAACCATGGTTGACCATGATAGCATGGTCAATGAGGGACGTTGATAATTGGTAAATATATTGGTAACATATCTGATCATGAACTGACCATGATATCACTGTCAATGCGTGACATCACGCACTCGTTTGAGGAGACAATATGGCAGTCATCACTGTTCAACATTTACGCGATATTACAAAGCAGATAATTGTGATACAGATAAGGGAATGTGACATGATATGAATGATATGGAATCTAGAATCCATAAGCTATCGGTGCAGTATAACATTTGAGATGAGATTAGCATCCCCGTAAAGTCAAGATTGCTTAGCGTGTATACTCCTTAGCCCTTTAATGGTCAAGATTTGTCAAGAAAATCAAAAGATTTGTTCAGAGAATGTCCAGTTGTAGGCCAAGAGAAGATTCTTTTTGAAAATTTAGTTGTAAAATTTCAAAAATACTCTTCTTGGTCTGCAAAGGGACAGTCCTCAAGATCTCGATATACGGTGGTTTTGGCTGGGTTTACCATTAAGGCACAATTTACAGAAAACGGCACAGGTAAGCTAACATGGGCAGCAAAAGCACCCAGTCAAATTAGTTTCAAATTAGTCAACAGAATGTTTATTAAATAGAAAAGACATACAATTCGTAGAACTTGACAGACTATAGCGTTTATGATGGACAGAATAGCAATATTGATTCTATCAGTCTATGTCATATGATTGATTAATAAACTGAATTCCTCTATTTCTAGTATTCATCCAGAGTTAAATGTCTTCATTGGCCATGTTGGCATTGGCCATGTTGGCAGTAGACATGTTGGCAGTAGACATGTTGGCAGTGGACATGTTGGCAGTGGCCATGTTGGCATTGACCATGTTGGCAGTGGACATGTTGGCAGTGGCCATGTTGGCAGTGGACATGTTGGCATTGGACATGTTGGCAGTGGACATGTTGGCAGTGGCCATGTTGGCAGTGGCCATGTTGGCAGTGGACATGTTGGCAGTGGACATGTTGGCAGTGGACATGTTGGCACTGGACATGTTGGCAGTGGACATGTTGGCAGTGGCCATGTTGGCAGTGGACATGTTGGCAGTGGACATGTTGGCAGTGGACATGTTGGCACTGGACATGTTGGCAGTGGCCATGTTGGCAGTAGACATGTTGGCAGTGGACATGTTGGCAGTGGACATGTTGGCACTGGACATGTTGGCAGTGGACATAAGCAATGCCAACAAATGTTCACTACTTAATCGCACTTACACGTACCATTCCTAGAACAGAGACTTGACGCAAAGAATTTGGCAACAAGTCAAAGTATGCTAACTAGCGGTCCAGCTTCCTACTCAATTAAAGGTTCCGTTCACACCAGAATGATTGAGCATATATATGGTACTTTTGAATACATTGAGGCTTAACCCTTTAACCCTCGAATTTGTTCAAAAAAATTTCAATTTTCTCAGAAAATGTCCATTTGTATGTTAAAAGAATACTATTTTTTTTTGAAAATTTACCACTGGAATGGCTGGCTCAGTCATTACAGTGGTAACATTTTTTTAAATAGTCTTCTTGGTCTGCAAATGGACATTAATGAAGACCACTGCAGAAGCCGCTTTTGACTGAGATGAGTGTTAAAGGGTTAACTCATGTACCCCAATGTAATGAAACAAAATATGTCTTGACATATGATGATGTCATTCTATAGATATAAATTAATATAATAGTCTTCTTGGCTTGCAAAAAGTATAATTTCATTGAAAAATCATGCCCATTAAAGGGTTTATTGATTTATGTACCGTAGTATATGGCTAACATTTTGTGTGCGTTGAAACAAGAGGGATTAATTTTGTAAATTCACCACTATAATGGCTGGTAAATTAAAAAAAAAACGGGCTTATTTTGGCATGTAAATTTATGTTCCTCACGAGAACTGTAAAGACTTTATGGCTGGCTTCACCAGGAAAGGCCTAATTATAACATTTGATAATAACAACATGGAATATTTCAACTGGCAGTCGAAGCATTCAAAGGGGGCGCTCCTGCACTGCTAGGTTGATTCCTATCGGCTCCTGTGTGTGGAGTTGGTGAATCCAGTGGCATTCTTTTTGCCCTCCAAACGGTGGAATTTGGATCTGTTGGATCTGAGGATAGGACTTGAATGATCCTATACTGCATGCCATTTCTTTGAAGGCTGGGTCTATTGAAGTGATGAGATACTGGTGTGTCCTATCTCTCGTGTCTGTACAGGTTCATTATGGAATGCAGATGTTCTTGGATCCTGATTTTAAAGAGGCGGAGGGTTTCTCCTACATATTGTTTGCCACAGACTGCAGTTTAGGAGATAGACTATATTGCGTGTCTGGCAGTTGCCTATAATTTTGGCTTTGTATGAGGCCAGTGTGTTGGCTTTTAAAGAATCTGGATTTGTCCATATTTTTGCAGATGTTACAGTTCTTGGTTGGGGAAGGGATTAACTGGTTGCGGTATTCTTGGGCCGATTGGTCCAGGAGAGGGAGTTTGGCCCTGACACTCGTATCTTCGATTGTTTTGTTGTTTTTGAAACCGATAGGGGTTTCTCTGGGAAAGCCAGCCTACAACGTTCTGTGCCTTATAGGATGGTCCAGAATTTGGAGATTGTGTCCTTCGACATCGCGCCTGTGCAGTTGAATTCGCAGACAATGATTTGTCTGTAGACTTTTTGATGGATGTGTCCTTTGGAGTCGGTTCGAGAAGTGACTGGCGGTCCTTGGACCGGGGTGTCTGTCTGGTCTTTTGTAGTACCTTGGCAGGGTAGCCCCTGGCTGCATAGTGTCCTTGCATGGCCAGGCTGTTTCTATCAAAATCTTGGAGGGTGGAGCAGATCCTTCTAAGCCTAAGCCAATTCGGCCATATGGGCTGGCGTCTGCAAGAGGCCGGGTTGGCGGACTCATAATGGGGTACCCATGTGTGTCTGGGCTTGGTATAAAGGTCGAAAATGATAGGGTTTGTGAGATTTGGACCATGGTGTCCAAAAAGGAGACTTGGCGGTTTGATGATTCCATTGTGAATTTAATGCTGTGGTGGGATGCATTCATGTGGGTGACAAAGTCATGTAGGGCTTCGTGCCCATGCTCCCAGATCATAAACATATCGTCTATGTATCTGACATATAGCGCTGGGGTGTGGTGCATTCTGTAGCAGCTTATCTTCTAGAATGCTCATGAAGATGCATGCAGATGTGCATGCTGCCTTGTTTCCCATTGCAGTACCACCCACTTGGAGATAATGTTCTCCATTGAATTTGAAGCTGTTGCATTCCAGAACGAGTTTCAGGAGGCTACGGAGACCCCTGATTGAGAGTGTGCCTGGCATACCATGTATTTTTGCAAAGATGGCTGCCGCTCTGATTCCTTCTCTCTGTTCGGGATGTGACATCCATGGTGACGAGTAGCGAATTTGCTTTAAGTTGGCCAAAGGACTCTACTTTGTTGATGAAGTCTGTGGTGTCCTTGACATAGGATTTAATCTTAGTGACGTGAACCTTAATGTGTTCCTCTACGAAACTGCTAATAAGTTCTGTAGGGCAGCCGATGCCGCTGATAATTGGTCTACCTGGGCTGAGGCCATCTTTTTTGGCCTTGTGAATCTTTGGTAGTAAGTAAAACCTAGCGGTGACTGAGGGGTCTGGGATCAGTCTGGTAGCAGTGGAGGGGTCGATCTCCTCATCTGAATTTCTGTCCATCCGTGTACGTTTTGGATTTTAGGTCCCATTTGTCTGTGTATCCATCCATATGTCTATCCAAATCAGTGGGATTATGTCATGCGGGGCAGGGGGGGGGACAAACCCACCAAGTCCAGCCTTTGGAGCAGTTTTGAGAAATGACCATTTGCAGGCCAAGAGAAGACTATTTTTGACAATTTTGCCACTGGAATGACTGATTTTCTTGACCGAGCTTGACCATTAGCCCTTTAATTGTCAAGCCGGCCAGAATCGACCTCTGCAGGAGTCTTGAGGAATGTACTTCTGCAGGTAAAGATAAGAGTATTTTTGAAAATTTACCAAATTTAATTGAGGCAGGCATTCCAGTGGTAAGATTTCAAAAATAGTGTTCTTGGCTGATAAGTGAACATTTACTTAGTAAAATGTTCAATTTTCTTGACTAAGCCTGACCATTAAAACTTGATAAGTGTGGCACTAATCATCACTTGAATTTGATACAGGATATATGAGTTGACATAAGGATATCCTGATGATAAGGGTAGGGTATTTGTTGTCAGTTTGACACCAGGCAGGATACATGTATCTGCAAGGACACAATTAACCCCCTTAGCCCTCAAGTTGGCTAAAAATGGCTTCTGCAGTGATTTTGAGAAATAGCCATTTGGAGACTGAGAAAAGATTATTTTTGAAGTTATGACTGGCTCGATATCCATGCTAGTCATTCCAGTGATAAATAAAAAAAAAATAATGCTCACTTGGTCTGCAAATTTACATTTTCTATGGGATTCAGAAAAATTAAATTTGAGGTATAATGAGTTAAATGTTAGGAGTGTCCAAAGGTCAGCTCATAATGCAACACTATTAACACAGATATTACTGTATAGAAAGTGGATAGGGGACAAGAATTTCATAACTTTCTGAAGAAGAATCTCTCCATGAATTCTGCGATTTGGTGCTTCGTAAGGCCATCCTTGAGATTGTATGACTCGATTGATAACCGAGTCAGTCATTCCTGTGATAAAATTTCAAAAATAGTTTTCTCTTGGCCTGTAAATGGACATTCACTAAGCAAAAATTGCAATTTTCTGGTAAAATCTTGGCCATTGAAGGGTTAATGCCTTTACATGGTTTCCAAATGAGCTTGTTATGTACATGCTGTATGCACGGGAAATACCCATAAGAGATCTAATGATGCTAGCAACAGCTCCATCAATAATATTGTTCTATGTCCCTGACATTATTACTGTTAATACCTTCACCCCAATATGGGATAGATGGTGTGCGTGCGTGCGTGCGTGCGTGCGTGCGTGCGTGCGTGCGTGCGTGCGTGCGTGCGTGCGTGCGTGCGTGCGTGCGTGCGTGCGTGCGTGCGTGCGTCTGTGTGTGTGTGTGTGTGTGTGTGTGTGTGTGTGTGTGTGTGTGTGTGTGTGTGTCACGTGTGTACATGCATACATGTGTTGTGCATGTGAGTGTGTGTGGGGATGTGTGCGTGTGTGTGGTTGTGTGCTTGCGTGTGGTTGTGTGCTTGCGTATGTGTGCGTATGCATGCGAATGTATGTGTGTGCATGCGTATTTGTGAATGTGCATGTGTGCATGCGTATGTGTGGATGCATGTGTGTTCATGTGTGCATTCATATGTGCGTGTGTGGATGTGTGCGTGTGTGCATGCGTATGTATGGATGTGTGCGTATCTGTGGATGTGTGCGTGTGTGCATGTGGATGTGTGCGTGTGTTCGTGCATGCTACTGATCAGATCGTGATTAACCCTTTAATGGTCATACCGGCCAAAACTGGCCTCTGGTATGGTTCTGTGGAATGTCCATTTACAGTTCAAGAGAATACTAATTTTTTGAAATTTTACCACGAATGACTGGCTTGATAACCGAGCCAGTCATTCTAGTGATAGAGTTTTGTATTCTCTTGGCCTGTAAATGGATATTCAATAGGCAGATACTTAAATTTTCTTGACCAAATTTAACCATTTAAGGATTAAATTTTAATACCACAAAGGATTGGAGTGTAACGCTGAGGAGTTCCAGACTTTGGAGATTATTCAGAGAACAAGTGTAATCTGGATTGAATCAAATTCTGGATCTATGGATGTCTCGGAAACTACTGGTCCGATTTTGCTCAAATATTAACACAAGAAACGATGTGGCCATACACTAGGATTCCACAACTTGGGAGTGATTAGAAAAGACAGGGAACTAAAAAAGACCTGATTATGACAGTCAGTGACACACTACAGTTGTGAGCTAGGCAGCTTTAATTGACAGAAATATAAAAAGAATTCACCAACTTACTCATACTAGTCGTAAAGCACAATTAAAAATTTACAATGTGATAAAAACAGGATGGCAATGGTCTGCAATGAGAGATTGTTCTTGTGCACTTTTAACTGACCTACCTGAGCCATTATAAAACTCCAAAATGTGTTTTATTTGATAAAAAGGGTCATGGAGTGAGCCTTCAGGCAGATCCTGACTGGTTACTAGGGCGACCATATGTCATTATTAGTCCCCTACCGGTAAAACCGGGGCGGGGGTGGGGGGGGGAACTATAGGTTTGCACACCGTCTGTCTGTCCGTCTGTCGCAGTTAGTTGGCCGCACTTTTTTTCACAGTCCTTCAAGGTATTCAACCGAGAATTGCTACATAGCTTTGTTATGAGAAGTTACAGACCAAGCTCGAGTTCCAGGCGTATGCGTCAAATTTTTATGGGTTTATATGCCCCCTTTTGGCTTAAGAAATACGAAAAATATCAGCTCTCCGCACTTTTTTCGAACTCCTTCAAGATATTTAAGCGAAAATCTGTGCATCACTTTAGTATCGGAGTTACTGAGCAAGTTCGCTCAGTAATAGGGATTCTTGTAATTTAAGGTTCAAAGTATATAAATAAAAGCCAACATGAGGAAAGTATGGGTGGAGTGAAGCTAGAGATGGGAGGGGCATAGTTACAATGTAGAACTGAATCCCTCTTCTCTTAATTGTTTGTGAAGGATGCAGCATGTGTCACAATTAACCGTTTAACCCACAAGTCAGTCAAAAACAGCTTCTGCAGTGGTCTTGAGAAATGTCCATTTGCTGACCAAGAGAAGACTATTTTTGAAAATTTATCACTGGTTCGATAATCGAGCCAGTCACTCCGGTGATGACTTTAAAAAAAATAGTCTCTTGGTCTGCTAATGGACATTTTCTATGAGAAAATTAAAATTTTCTTGAAAAATTTAAGGGTTAAAGGGTTCATTACATTCATTATGTATTTGTATCATCTATGACTGGACTACATGTATATGCTTACAATATGATTTGATTTTGTAGAAGGGTATCAGCAGTAACTGAAGCTGCTACTGCAAGTTAGCTCCTGTGAGTTAGCTCACTGTGTTGCCTTGGCTAATTTGTGGATGTGTTCCTGGTCATTATTGCATGATGGTAGTGATTTATCTTGACTCTCATGCGTGGTATTGGGGTTGAGAGAGCAACACTTAAACATAATTGTGTCTTTTATCATCCAGGCTTAGCATACTACGTGTTCTGAATGCAGAATTCTTTTAATTAAATGATGATTTATTCAGATTAAATCTGATGAAGTGTCTATTTCAACCTTAACCCGTTAACACACATATCAGCCAAAGACAGCTTGACCTGTAGTGGTCTTGAGAAATGTCCATTTGGTAACCAGAAGACAGTTTTGAAAATTTACCACTGGAATGACTGGCTCGATAACCGAGCCAGTCATTCTAGGGGTAAATTTTCAAACATTTGCGGGTTAAAGGGTTAATGCAGGACCTGAAAATCGCAATCTCTCAAATTAACCCTTTAATTGTCAACCCCGATAAATGTCCATTTGCAGCAGAAGCAAAGTCTATTTTTGAAACCGTACCACCGGAATTACTGGCTCGGATTATCGAGCCAGCCATTCCCCAAGGCAAATCAAAAGAAAAAACTTGCCATCTTCACTATAATTAAAGCCTTAATCTAGGTCGTGTTGAATCCAGAAAATATTGTTGATATTGAGAATAGTATGGGTAAAAGATGTTGCTGTCATAAATAGCTGTCTCATAACAACCCTGAACATGTTAACCCACACTGGTCAAGAAAATCAAACTTCCTCAGGTAATGTCCGTTTGCAGGGCAAGAAAAAGGTATTTTTTAACATTTTACTGGCTCGAGCTCGGTTATAGAGCCAGACTTTCATTACGCTAAATTTTCAAAAATGCTCATCTTGACTTTCAAATGGACATTTCTCAAGACTATGGAAGTAAGTTTGGCTGGCTTGACCAATAACCCTTTATCCCTCGAATTGGTCAAGAAAATTTAAATATTCTCATAGAAAATGTCCATTTACAGACCAAGAGAAGACTATTTTTGAAAATTTACCACTTGAATGACTGGCTCGGTTATCGAGCCAGTCATTCCAATGGTAAATTTTTAAAAATAGTCTTCTTGGTCTGCAAATGGACTTTTTTCAAGACCAGTGCCGAAGCCGTTTTTGGCCAATATGAATGTTAAAGGACTAAAACCTTTGCATTTATGCTTGAAGAGAGGCGGTGTGTGGAGTGAGTTCTCCACTTATCTGTGGTCTGCCTGCTCAGTGATAATGTTAGTGGTCAAATACCTTGTTAGTGCTGGTAATCAGCAACCAGGCGTGGAACATAGATGAATTGATAGGAGCTGATGGATTCACTTTACCCTTTTAATTCCCAAGCGAGCTAAAAACCGTCTTCTGCCAGTGGTCTTCATAAATGTTTATTTACAGGGCACGAGAAGACTGTTTTTGAAATTTTACCGCTGGAATGACTGGCTCGTTGAACGAGCCAGCCGTTCCAGCGGTAAAGTTTCAGAAATAGTGTTCTCTTGGCCATTAAATGGACATTGCTTTAGACCACTGCAGAGGAAGGTTTTGGCCATTACAGCGTTAACGGACACTGAATTACTCGATTGCTGGCTTTGACAAACCTGCCAAAGGTAGCATATGTGTACAGTACAACATAAAATAAGAACCTCTATCAGCCAAATCTGTCCCAAAATTATCAACATTATTTTCTATAGCCAGTATTAAATGTTATTATATCCTTTCAGTAGTTGTATAGTATGAACTAGGTCAGGTATGTTACAGGTAGATTGGCTGGTAGACAGCATACTTGTTCTAGATATGATAGATAGAGCTCTTATTGAGTGCGCCTATTGTGATAGAGTAAGAAAATATATCAGGCCAGATACCAGCTAAATACAGGTAAGGTGATTTTATGAATTTGCCTTTTTTTTTCAGGGGTTGGAGTGTAGACGGAGTGGGCCTACTATTGTGGATATATAAAAAGTAGACCATATTTCTTGCCCCTTAACATTCTTAAAGGTCTCACAGGCTAAAACTGGGTCCTGCAGTGAGAGGGGTTCTGCAGTGAGAGGGGATCTGAGAAATGGCCATCTGCAATCTAATGGGAGATTATACACCACTGCAATGACAGACATTGATTGCCTGAGTTATTTAGCCAGTCATTCCAGCTGTGAGTTTTCTAAAATACTATTCTATTGTACCGTTAATAGACTTTTTATATGGCAAGATTTATATTTTCTCACTTTTACCATTTGATGGTTACAAAGCATGCTTTTTCCCTAATATAAATGATGCTTTTCACAAATATAAATGACATGTATTTGTTTTGGAAACATGTTAACTCATTTATGAGCTGTACTGTAGCGACTCTCGCACTCGCTCGCGCGCTCTCTCTCTCTCCCTCCCTCTCTCTCTCCCTCCCTCCCTCTCGCTCTATCTCTGTCTGTCTGTCTGTCTGTCTGTCTGTCTGTCTGTCTGTCTGTCTGTCTGTCTGTCTGTCTGTGTCTGTCTGTCTGTCTGTCTGTCTGTCTGTCTGTCTGTCTGTCTCTGTGTCTGTCTGTCTGTCTGTCTGTCTGTCTGTCTGTCCCTCCCTCCCTCCCTCCCTCCCTCTCTCTCACGCTCTATCTCTCTGTCTCTGTCTGTCTGTCTGTCTGTCTGTGTCTGTCTGTCTGTCTCTCTCTCTCTCCCACTCTCCCTCCCTCCCTCGCTCTCGCTCTATCTCTCTCTCTGTCTGCCTCTCGCTCTCTCTCTTTCTCTTGCACTCTCTCTCGCTCTCGCTCTCGCTCTCGCTCTCTCTCTCTCTTCCTCACTGTAATTATCACCACCTGTCTGAAATTCTTGATTGCCAAAACGACTAGTACACATAGATAGATGTATTGCAGGTAAATGTTTTGAGAACAAGTTCATTGATCCTTGTTGCTGCCAGGGCAACAGTTAATTACTGTATCTTATACTATACTACTAACAAATATTGCTCAATAGTTTGTTAACCCATGTAGTGAGTTTATGAGTTTTTAAACCTCAAGCCGGTGAAAAAACCTCTGCAGTTGTCTTCAGAAATGTCGATTTGCAGACCGGGAGAACACTATTTTTGAAAATTTTGCACTGAAATGACTGGCTCGATAACCAAGCCATTCCAGTGATAAATTTTCAAAAATAATGTTCTATTCAATTCCAAATGGACATTTTCTATGAGAAAATTTAATTTCTGGAACAAATTTGGTGGTTAAAGGGTGTGTGAACAGTGGTGCCATTAAATACACATCATACCTGTATTATATTAAGACAGGTATGTATCTTTTAATGATACAATGAAGTGCTCTGTATACCTATAACCCTTTCACCTCTACAGGCTAGGTATGATAAGTTCTGTACAAGATAAGAAATACTGTTAGGTAGAATATTTACAATTAGTTTGAATGGAAGCTGTTGCTCACTAAATTTGAGTTAAATTAAATTAACCTTTTAATCATCGAATTTGTTTAAAGTTTTATTTTTCTCCTAGAAAATGTCCATTTAGAGAATAGAATGAATATTTTTCTTAATTTACCACTGAAATGACTGGTTCGGTTATCGAGCCAGTCATTTCAGTGGTAAATTTGCAAAAATAGTCTACTCTTGTTCTGCAAATGAACATCTCACAAGAGCAGACGCCGTTTTGGCCGGCTTGAGTGTGAAAAGGTTAACACTTAACCCTCATATCAGCCAAAAACGCTTTCTGCAGTGGTCTTGAGAAATGTCCATTTGCAGACCAAGAGAAGAGTATTTTTGAAAATTTACCATTGGAATGACTCGCTCGATAACCAAGCCAATTGTAAATTTTCAAAAAATACTCTTCTTGATCCGCAAATGAACATTTTATGAGAAAATTATATTTTTCTTAAACAGATTCGATGGTTAAAGAGTTAAAAGGTTAATATATGTATTGTACATCTCACAAGCATACCTGTATCTTAACCCGTTCATGTGTGACCAAAAATGCCCTCTGTTGTTGTAGGAATGTCCATTTGCAGACGGATCCAGTCAATCCAGTGGTAAAATTGTCAAAAATAGGCTGTTCTTGGCTTACAAATGGACAATCAATAAGCAAATATTTAGATTTTCTTGATCAAATTTAGCGACTAGAGGGTTAGATACATCTTGCAATACAGATACTGAGATCCTTGAATGTGTTATGCCATGATTTATAACAACCTTGAAGATTACCACAGATTAGCACAGATTACTAGTTCGAGTTGCATTACTTATTCATTCCCGCCATTCAGAAAGATCAATACTTTAATCTCTTATGAAAGGAATCATTTAATGCTTAGTTAAGAATATCAGTTATTTATGATCCAGTTTTTCGTGCAGATCAGCTTTGAAGAGTTGATATACAATGAGGTCTATGGAGCAGTGTGTTAGCCAGTAAGAACTGCTGGTGGCGTTGTGTGCCGATACCTACATCACTCGATCATATTAAAAGATTTTGTCATCTTATTTTTAACACTATCTGGTATTTTTAAACTGTTGTATATATGACAAAAGCTTTTATGGTGATGGAGTAAAATCCATAACTATTGTCCGTGTCCATTTGCAGGCAAAGATAATGCTATTTCCTACAGGGTCAGGCATTGAAAAGTGAGATTTTCAAAGATAGACTTCTCAGCCGGCAAATGGACTTCCCAAAGACCATTGCAGAGGCCGGTTTTGACCGGCTTGACCATTAAAGGGTTAAATCATTATAGTTATTTGTAACATTAACCCTGTGACACTTAACACCTTAATGGTCATTCCGGCCAAATCCAGCCTTTGCTATGGCTAGAGGATAGAAATTTTTGAAAATTTACCATTGGAATAACTGGCTCGATAACCGAGCCAGTCATTCCAGTGATAAATTTTCAAAAATTCTATTCCCTTGACCTGTAAATGGACATTCAATAAGAAAATATTAACATTTTCTTGACCAAATTTAACCGTTAAAGGTTATAGCTGACCAATAAACGCCTGCTGCGGTGGTCTCGAGAAACCTCTATTGGGCAGATGAGCAGTTTTGACAATATAACACTGGACTGACTGGCTCGATAATTGAAAATACTCTTCTCTTGCTTTGCAAATGAACTTTCTTTATTGGAAAATTTAAATTTTCTTGAATAATCCTGAGAATTAAAAGCCATGAAATTGTGTACTGCATGTTAACCCTTATCACATTGATGTCAGATTTTTAAATTTTCAAATTAAATTAAAAGATGAACTGGTGTACATTTTTCAACAAATTTGGTGGAAGATGGTGCTGTCGAAGACGGCAACATCGTCCATCAAAATTGTTGAAAAATGTACACCAGATTCTTTGCTATTGGCATGGTGAAAAATAGAATATTGACATTAGTGTTCTAAGGGTTAACAATGCTCAGGCAATGATTGTCTTGAAAGGCCAAGTGAGCTTATGCCATGGTTGCCATCCGTCGTCCGTCCGTCCGTCAATTCGCTTCTTCTTAACGGTTTGACCGATTTCATCATATTGTGGTACAATCCAGAGATTTTTTCAGAATTTTGATTGATCAATTTTTTGGGTGAAAATCTTAGATTTTAGGAAAAATCTACCAGAAATGTTCAAAATGCTACTCCTGAGCTGCTTGACATATTTCAACCAAATTTGGCTAGATGGATTTGATGGTGGTAGGCTCCAGAACATCCATTCAGAATTTTGATTCATCAATTTTTTGGCTGAAAATCTTAGATTTTATGAAAAATGTATCGGAAATTGTCCAAATGGTTTTCTTTACCATTCTGAGGGATTTCAACCAAATTTGGCTGAAAGCAGGGCTTCCACTAATTTCGAAACACACGAAGTCCTGGACTTTTTGGAGAATTTTGATTCATAAAAGTTTTGGGTGAAAACCGGAAATGGTCAAAATGCTACTCCTCCATAGCTGCTTGTCATATTTCAACCAAATTTTCTATTCTATGTGATAGGCTCCATAACTTTCATTCAGAATTTTGATTGGTCAATTTTTCCGGTGGTCTTGTTTAATGTAAAGTATTGTTTATACCGTTAAAATTCGACTAAAGGACGCAGTTTTTTTGTCAAAATACATGTACTAGAAGGGGGGTGGGGGGGGGGGATGCGTCCTATAATCGAGAACATTCCTTCCGCACATTTTTGGGTCGAAATTTTTCTTAAAAACACAGATTATACCACGGAAATTGAACTAAATGTTACCCTAGACAATTCGCGCCGCCTGACAACTATGTTTAATGTATACTCCAAAAACACCAAGCGGAAGTGAAATTATTAAATTGGTGCGCCTAAATATTGCTTATTCTTTAATACATATCACTTATTACATCAAAATTAATCCAGAATTTGACATAAATGGCGTCGAGAAAAGATACGTGTATAAATCACGTGATTCGCCTCCAATCGCAAACGATCTTTATTCTAATTAGGGCGAGTACTCGGATCTAAATATTCTGGACTCAGAAATTGCTATATATCATCATTGCGCGATAGGAACTGAATGTTCCCGTACCCGTTTGATAACCAACTCCCGTTAGCGCATAAGATTACACAGCGCCTCCAATCACAAAAGAGCCAGATAACCAACTCCCGTTAGCGCATAAGATCACACAGCACCTCCAATCACAAAAGAGCCAGATAACCAACTCCCGTTAGCGCATAAGATCACACAGCACCTCCAATCACAAAAGAGCCAGATAACCAACTCCCGTTAGCGCATAAGATCACACAGCACCTCCAATCACAAAAGAGCCAGATAACCAACTCCCGTTAGCGCATAAGATCACACAGCACCTCCAATCACAAAAGAGCCAGATAACCAACTCCCGTTAGTGCATAAGATCACACAGCACCTGCAATCACAAAAGAGCCATTACAATCTGTTTCTATCACGCGATTTCTGTTTTCAAGGAGACATTTTATGCCAAAATTAGATTGATTTTGATGTAATAAACAATCTTTATTGAAGATACACGATATTTAGGCGGTCCTATTTAATAATTTCTCTTCCACCATGATAATTGTTAGTCATGCATTAAACAAAGCGCTGAGTGATGGTTATTTTTGATACCAATTTTCAATTTTTTAAAGGTACTTTTTTCTAAATTTAACAGCGTCTTATACTTGAATACAAGAGTTTTTTGGGCGGATTTTGGTCAAATTTGGGACAGCGTCCTATATTCGAGGGTGGCCTTTAGTCGAGAAATCACGGTATTTAGATGCAAATGTTTCAAATGCTAGTGGTGCAGGTGAGCGTCGCAGGCCCTTGGGCCTCTTGTTGTGATGTAAAACGCTTGTCTGAGAATGTCTGTCAATCATCCAGCACTGACATTTTCATGGCTGGATATCATTCATCAATCTGAGTTACATCTGCAAATTGTTAACCCTTTCAGACCTGAAATGACAAATTCTTTATAATCTAAGTAATATGATTTTTAATATTTTGAAGCTAATTTGACCGTGACCCTGTTGCTGCCAGGTTCCAGTCAAATTGGTTTCAAAATATTCAACCGTTGTCCTATAAAGTTATCTTGAAATTGAGTCACTGAATTCTTATTGGTTAAATAAGAAATATGGCAGAATTGTTGCTTTGGTACCTTCTGGGAACATTGAAAACAAGCAGTAGTGTAAAGTTGCAGAGTTATGGGCCTTTAATCTTAGCTAGAAAGAGAGCCTTATCTGAGTGACACATTAACTGTCTGTCTGCTGCAAACCACCACTGCTTAATAATTTGAAAACAATTTGACTGAAAGTTGTTGAAGGCTTAGCCACCAACAACTTTCAGTCAAATTTTTCCAAAATATTAAGCAGGCCCAGTGTTAAACCTGAACTTCCGCGTGTGGAGTTAGTGTATTTAGACCTATTTACTTTTGAGTCCTCAGTGTATACATTTCGATATATGCGCTATATAATCTGTGTATATATATATATAACTCGAAATGTACTATATATATATATATATATAGTCATTTCGTGATGGTAACCGAGTATTATACATTCAATCCGATCCGCATATTTGGTACCCGTTAAAATAACTTTTCCATTGATAGTTGTATCATACAAGGAAGTGACGTAATTTGGATGGTATTTCCGTGAAGTTATTGCAAAACTGCCTTTCAAATCTCGTTTTATTTAACATTGATACGTTATTTAACTCACAAATTTTTTTTTATTTGCACAAACTGCTGAAATTTGGATACATTTACTGGGTTTTTTAATCACTGGTTTAACAAAATACATACATTGCAGTCCGACTGGACATCACATTTACCGGTCATCAAAGACAATTCTCAGACATGTCCAGACAATATGGTAATTTTTGAAGCCATGATATATATATATGTGTATATAGTGAAACAAGACTGGATTTGTTATTAGAAATTCTCTAATCTGGTTGACAATTGTGCTATCAATGGTGCTGAAAGTCGTTGATGTTTAGGGCAGCAACGGCTTCCATTCTTAATGGTTTCAAATATGTTAGCGTAATTGCTACTTGTACAAATTTAGAGTGCATTTTGGCTGTTATGAATTGAATAATTATCGAATAAATTTTACGCTGAACTGTAGATCATAATAATAGCGCAAATCAGGTACATTCAACGTTATGCCGTGTTCAAAGTTATTCAACTTTAAGCCATATTCTGAAGCCACTCTATTTGCGTTAAAGATGATACGATGTTGCTGCCATTATTTCATAAATTATTAGTAATAATTTAGCAACATATGGGCATCATGTAATTGTTGTATGATCCTTCAGCAACATGGGGTATTTGGCCATATTGAGCGTGTGGTTAAATCTACACTTGAATAATTCCTCGCGCGATCACAGTGGCAGTATAGGGGCCTAACGCTTTTATGCCCAATTCACAGTGAATTGAAATTTGGTCATCAAATCCGTGAAGTAAGCGGTAGTTTGTAAGAATTTGATTGCTGAATTACATTGCTGAAAGTGTATGCGCTTATGACATTTAAAGATAATTTTTCCCGTTTATTCATCTTGGATTTTGGGCATGAGCGGGTCTGTCTTTAAAATACGAGCCGGGTTTCGCGGTATTCTGTTTTACATAAGATGTACGCTAATTCACTATTCCAATCACGACAGCGTTTTTACTTATTCTTCAATATTTCATGTTCCCGTGTTTCTTTTGATAGTCAATGTTCAGAATATGGTTGCTCTTTCCCACAGCAACATTGTATAGAGGAAATTATGGCCATTTCGTTTGGGCGATGTGACAAATTATGCATTTTGTAAATGTTGCAATGTATTAGAATCTGCATTCCTGTCAATTTAGCGTTGTCAGATTTTCCACACAACCCTATTAGCATATTATAGTCTGGTGCATTTGCACTCCGTACCAATGCCTAATCTATTGTTATGTTAATGTTTAAACGAGTCGGCCATCACAATGGTGATGTTTAAACCAGCAATCTTTTGATATGGTAATCTGACAATCTATTCACCTATTGTTATGTTAAAAATGAGCACTTTTTGCCAAGGATTTTCTACATGGGCGTCTGAATTTTTGGTGCATGCAACACTTTTTGGGTATAAATTCAAGGTGAAAATTGGACTCTGGGTCCGACCTTGAATTGCCCTAGCTGGTGTAGGGCGCTGAACTCAGCGTAGTCTCTTAGTTGTTGTGCTAGTCCGAATTTCTGTCAGTTTGCTTAATACTTAGGTTACTAATACGCGAGTACGTTGTTCAGATAAAATATACAGTGAGATATAATGTAGCTGTGATTTGAGTAGTGTAGTATTCCGTGTTGAGCTTTGGGCTCCACGAGGGATCTTTAATTTTGCTGTTTAGCATGTAATGATTCTTAATTCGAGTGCTCGCGTACTATATCATTTTTGGTTTATGGTTAGAAACTGGCAGCAATGAGGACCGGCATTTCAACCGATTGACGACTTCATAAGCCACCGTGGCTTACTTCTAAAGAACAGGAGCTGATGAAAGTGTATAGTGTAAGTCTTAGGGCTTAGTTAATAATATTCCCACTATCTAATTAACCACTTACTTGATTAAATTCTAGAGTTCCTGTTTTTCTTAAAAATTAAGGACATGCCCTCCAGTAGTTGATATTATTCTGACTTCTGGATTTCTGAAACTACCCATTCGAGTCTGTAGCCATTTATATACCCGATTCCCCAAATTGTCTGTCCAGGTGACCATGATATTAGGTAAATCCAGTGCACTCCATGTTTGAGATCTCATAGTGGTAATAGTTGCTATTTCATATCACATATCATTCCTCTAGGCTACCCCTAGCAAACACTGTCGATACTTGTACAATTTCTGATTTACTGTCTTGACAATGTGTAAAGCTTGTTTCAAAGCCAGAAAATTATGAAATTGCAAACAGCTTCGCCAGAACCAAATAAAACTGCTAGTTCTTTTTACAGACGAGAGCAAATTTTCATTAAAATTGGTATCTGCCAATTTCTATTTCATGTAAGTCGACATTTGACAAGTTATCATTTAACTGTGGTTTGGACTTGTAACCGTAATTCAGTATAAATGATCAGTTAACATTCAGTTCCCTTAGCAGTTAATCACTTGGGAACCTATTGACATTACAACTGTTTCACGGCTTATATCATTTAATTGAATCATTGTAGGTTTAATTAGACACAAATGATTGGATAATTGTCTTAACAGTTATAATACTTGGGAACTATTCATACTTACAACTGTTTACCAGCATAATGGCATCCATTTCATTTTAAGTTATTAAGTTCTGATAGAGGGCTTTTGTCAAACGCATTTCTTCCGTAGCAACAGAGAATACATTATAGCAGTTATTGAATTTCATTCACACTTACATTAGGAGTTAATCTTATGACCTGTCCTTAAGCCATAGGTGTTAAACACTGAGCTATGCTAGGGTCAAGTCTTTATTAATTGCATTTCTACCTTGTCAGTGAATAATCCAAACTTGTATTTAATTATTCTTTGTGAAAGGAAATTATTAATCCCCCACTACTGTGAATTGCCACTTCACTTTGGCTTTAATTTCCTGAAGCAATTTATGGCCTGTTCTTAATATTACAGTGTTACTATCACTGATCTTACCTTAAGTTCAGATCATTAACGAGTTAGCAACTCGTTAAATGGTAGTTTTTCTACACTGTTTGGATTCCTAGGATCCATAATACAACTGTGGTAATCCAAGGTAAAATCACTTAATGATTAATTATCTGGCTTTAAGATAGAATCTTGTATTCCATACAGTCTAGAATTGGCATTTGTTAATAGGCAAGATCCTGTCTTAGGCCACATAAGTTATCACACATAGGCATTCTAAAATAGACATTGTAGAGTAGATCCAAAATGGTGGAATAATCGCTAACAAACACAGTCCCCAGTGCATTAGCGCACCTTAGTGATGATGCATTTGCGCATCCTAGTCCACACACCCCATTAAGAATTGAGATTCGACCTCAACACAGCATCTCAGAATCACATGTAACCTTTCAAGATGGAGTCACTATATACGCTAAGGATCACTTTGAAGATGGGCATGACACTGATTACAGCAATGACGGCTGGAGTACTAATGAGGAAGATGCAAATTCAAATATTAGTTCTTTGGAAGGTTTCCAGGATAGTCACACTAGTGGAGCTAGTTTTTCTTCCAGTGATTTTTCTGTTCCTGCAAGTGATTTTTCTGTTCCTCCTTGTAGAAATATGTCTACCCCTTTGGTTGACACTCTTTCGCAGGTTGCTTCAGGACAGCAGCCGGCCCTCTCTTTTATGGACACTGCGGTGCCGAACCGCTGTGAGTCTTCTGGTTATCCAGAGCCTCCTGGTGGTTCCCCTCCCCAGTCTCCTGTAGTGAGCGTGAGTGAGTTATACAAGATGAGGGAACGTGTGGATGAGTTAATTAACCAACTGTGTGATAGTCATGCGGAAAATACCGTTCCGAAGCCAAATCCGGGCTTGAATATGAATTTTCGTTTTCATTTACAGGATCGCCTTGTACCGCGCCTTCAAACAGCTTTTACGCGAGAGAAGCAGTCTTTGAATCTGCATTCAGAGAATGTAGAACCAAAGAATGCTTCTCAAATAACGGCTATGCGACCACCACCCGGTTTTTCTCAATTAAATCAACCCCAGATTCAAACTCTGAACCACCACCAAAACTCGCTACAATATATATATATATATATTATATATATATATATATATCAGGGCTTCAAAAATGACCATATTGTCTGGAGATGTCTGAGAATTGTCTTCGATGACCAGCAAATGTGATGTCCAGTCGGACTGCAATGTATGTATTTTTGAAGCCCTGATTATGTGTGTGTGTGTGTGTGTGTGCGTGCGTGCGTGTGTGTGTGCGTGCGTGCGTGCGTGTGTGTGTGTCCGCGTGTGTGTCCGTGTGTGTGTCCGCGTGTGTGTCCGCGTGTGTATATATATATATATATATATATATATATATATATATATATATATATATATATATATATATATCAGGGCTTCAAAAATGACCATATTGTCTGGACATGTCTGAGAATTGTATTCGATGACCGGTAAATGTGATGTCCAGTCGGACTGCAATGTATGTAGTTTGTTAAACCATTGGGAATAAAAAAACCCAGTAAATGTATCCAAATTTCAGCAGTTTGTGTAAATAAAAAAAAATTTGTGAGTTAAATAACTTATAAATACGAGATTTGAAAGGCAATTTCGCAATAACTTCGCGGAAATACCATCCAAATTACGTCACTTCCTTGTATGATACAACTATCAACGGAAAAAAGTTATTTTAACGGGTACCAAATATGCGGATCGGATTGAATGTATAATACTCGGTTACCATCACGAAATAATTATATATATATATAGTACATTTCGAGTTCCCGAGTCCAGAATATTAGGTCCGTAAAATGCAGACGATTCTACCGAGTATTAATGAGCTTCTGCAATAGGACGAGTTTACGCCATCACTCTCGTGGCTACTCGAAGCTCCCTTCCTATGTATGTGGATTAAGTCTACCCGGGTACTAATATTAGCATCATCGTGCTACTCGAGTAATGACCTAAACTCGTCATACAAGGGGAGACAATAAGTGGTAGCTAATAAATCCCGGGATTTCTATTTTATCTCGGCATTTTATGTCAAAATTTGGATTAATTTTGATGAAATAAACAATGTTTATTAAAGAATGCGCAATATTTAAGTGGTCTCAATTAATAATTTCACTCCCGCGAAGATGGACATAAGGTATACATTAAGCATAGGCGTAAGGTGGTAAGATTTTCTAACGTGAAATGTGTTCTATTTTCGAGCTATTTTTTGTATCCTCTTTAAAAAATTTTCTGTGAAATATACCTAATAGAAGTCTTTAAAAAATTTACGGCCCCTGTCCTATTAGAAGGCGCTGCTTCCCCCCCTCCCAACCACTTACAAAATATCATGTCCGGCTGGGAAAATTCTGCCCTGAGAGATATATATATATATATATATATATATATATATATATATATATATATATATATATATATATATATATATATATATATATAATAACTTAAACGAGGTCACTATTCTTTTGTAGTTTTTAAATTAATGTTCTTCAATAATTGTAATTTTTCAGGTAGTACTAATTTGTTGGAGCGATGAGTGGATACACCTGTTCTTGATTGGATTTCTTATGAATGTGCCTATGTTGAATCAGGTGAGAATTACTTATACTATATGTAAGGGAGCTTTAACTTCACCAGCCACCATTAACATATCCAATAATATATGCTACCATTAGCATATCCAATGATGTCTGGTGTCTCTCCTTAGATGACATTTTTACCAAGCCACCTGGTCCGTATATTGAGGGGTTGTGACATTAATTTACAAAAACACACACCTTTGGATGTTATAGATGTATTCTACATAAGTCTATTTACAATGCATATTTTATAAGGTTCCTGTAGTAAATCCACTGGACAACTGTCCAGAAAAACTGTCCGAAGATATATTAGTAGTACCGAAAAAAACTACACTGACAACAGCCGTAACGAAACCCCCATTGTTAAAGTGAAAGACTGTGCTGCAACTGCTCACCCATCTGGACACAATTATAGCACATCTATGCTACACACCATTTCCTCCACATGTCTGGAGACTGCACTTAATCCGACTTCCCAAATGTTTCACAAAATTCACTAATAAGTTGCTGGTAAGAAGGTCGAATAAATGTTCTTACATGACTTATTTTAACATATTACACTGCTTACACCAATTTTGTGCACAAGCTCTGTATTCTCATGAATCCGTCATCTCTAATTCTCTTGCTTGTATTCACTGTCTACCAAATGTCCACTGCCTCCCTGCTTCAGCGTGAATGTCCCTTGTTCTTCTATCAGAGCGAGCTTATCACATCATTCTCTGGCCTGAACAACACCCATCCACCTTACATATCATATATATATCCGACATTTTATACACGGTGGGAGAAACATGGATTATTTGGTTCAAATAACTATTTATTAGTGGAATATAATTAATACCTAGCTTATAATTAGTTGACATCAATTCACTCTATTACATATATATATATAGATATACAGTACAACATGTCTTAATAACCTACCCCTTAACCTTCTAATTTAATCAAGAAAATTAACATTTTCTCATAGAAAATGGCTATTTGCAGAACAAGATTATTTTTGAAAATTTACCAGTGGCGGTTATCGAGCCAGTCATTCCAATAGTAAATTTCTAAAAATAGTCTTCTTGGTCTGAAATTGGATGTTTCTCAAGACCACAGCAGACACTGTTTGGCCGCCTTGAGTGCTAAAGGGTGAAATGGAGTATAGAACATTAGTCAGTTTATCAACAATAGAGGTAGCCAGTTTGAGCTATGCCCCGCCCAGCTTTAGCTAAGCTCCACCCACACTGTGCATGTGTTGGGATTGATCTATCCCTGAACTCCCTATCAAAACTGAATATCGATTTCCAGAAAGCTATACAGGTAATCTATTGAATATTTTTAAACCAATTTGGCTGAGGGTGCCAAAACAGCTTCTGCAGTGATAACCGAGCCAGTCATTCTAGTGATAAATTTTCAAAAATATTCTCTTGGTCTGCAGAGTGACATTTTCTATGAAAAAATTGAAATTTTAAAAACAAATTCGAGGGTTGAAGCGGTAAATAGTAAAGAAATGCAATTCGAACACCCACTTAGCCCGTCATCAATTAAGTGTTCATGACGAACTTAGCTACTGTCATTCATGACGTAATTGATTATGATGTCAGCCTACATCCCACTAAGAATCAAAACATGGCGCTTCTACGTGGTCCTCATAAGGAACAGTCAGCTTTTCATGGTTGGTTTCAAAATGCAAACCCTTGGCATTATGAGTAAGGTTTGAGTAAGGTTGATTGTACGCTATGTATACTACTAGTACTGAGTGCTAACATGGACTGAGAGAACCAACCAGAAATTACTGCAATGGTTCCCCTGCGCAAGCGGGGAGTAACCGAAAGAATAGATCTGCATAAAAAAAACCATTGATCAAAATCTTGTTAACCATTTTATAGCTACAATCCAGATTCAAAAAATGATTTTTTCGATGAAAGCAAAATTTGTTGAAGGTCTTTCCACTAATTTAACATGAAGATGTTTTTGCCTGAGAAGTATTAACGCCTTCAAGGCAATACTTTCCAACCATATACTCAGCATATTTTCAACATGGGTGGGTTAACATTTGGATTGCGTAGAGGAAAGTGTTAGATTCACTATTTACTTAGGCTTAGTTTAATTATCTATCCAGCCAAAACCAGCATCTGCAGTGGTCTTGAGGAACTCTCATTGTATAGATGAAGAAGACTTTTTAAAAGTTTTATCAGGATTGACTGGCTAAGTGGCCATGAATCACTATGCAAATCACAATTTTCCTGAGCAATCTTGATCATCATTAGGATTTTCTGAGATAAAAACAATCCCTACTTACAATAATAAAATGATTGGTTTTGACTTTAGAAATTTAGACATGGCAAAGAGGTATGACAGGGCAGGGCGCCTTGTCTTTTTGTATAAAATAAAGACTTTAGAGGCTTTGACATGTGTGTCACGTATCCAAGATGGTGGCCGTCACCGCCTATCATTGAAAACACCGGAATAAATGTACCGTATTCAACTTATTTATTAAAAACTGATACAGAATAACAAACAGATTTATATGCACTGTTTTTACTTTAGTGCAACTTGGTAAAATGAATATTTTATCATTTAACGCTCAATCCGGCCAGAAACGTTTTCTGCAGTGGTCTTTTGAAATGTCCATTTGCAGACCAAGAGAAGACAACTTTTTTTAATTTACCACTACATTGACTAGTTTGATAAATGAGCCAGTCAGTTCAGTGGTAAATTTTGAAAAAATATTTTAGTCTGCAAATGAACATTTCCTATGGGGAAATTTAAATTATCTTGAACAAATTTGAGGGTTAACTTGGTAAATGTCAATCCTTTTTGTGGCGCTGTCAGTCTCTGCAGAAACTAGTGTATCCATCATGCCATGTATGCATATTTTATGATCTAGCAAATCCCACTAGGGATCTCCACCTCATACTGTTAACCATTACCACTCTGATGCCAAAATTTATATTTTCAAATTAAATTAATAGATTAACGAGTGTTCATCTTTCAACAAATTTGGTGGAAGATGGTGCTGTCGTAGACAGCAACATCGTCCACCGAAATTTTTGAAAAATGTACACCAGCGTCTTTGCTATTGACACAGTAAAAGATAGAATATTGGCATCAGTGTGGTAAGGCCTGCCCATTCTTACTCCCTGTCTCTCTAATAGTAGTTTAATGCTCTTTGTTCACATCTGGAACAAGCAATATTTGATAAATAATGATTAACTTTGCCATGTTCACCCACCAAACATTGTCGCTTTATGATGACTCTTTTTATTGGTGCTTTGAAATTGAGTGTTAAATTTTTGTTAAATATATTGTCCAATTGTTTTTAGTGCGGGGTAGAATTGATGGTGATTGAAGATATCATATTTAACTGTGTCCGGAAGATAACAAACATTAAGTTTGAAATTACGATGTGAGTGGGAACATAATTGGTGACAATCTCATCCTTATTGGTTCATGCCATATGGTGCAGTGTAATGGAGATGGCGGGAACCACCCACATGCCTTTCTTTCGCCTGTATACATGATGTGGCAATGCGATGTGGCATTGTTATAATTGGAGTCTGATGATAATACCGGTATGATGATAAGTTGGATACCACCCCATCAATGCCTTTCATGGCAGTGTTTTTCATGACATATAAATTTTGGAGGTCGCAGGGACCCCAACCCCATAAAATCTGGTCCCTAGTTGAAATCTGGTGGTCCTAAACTGAATTCTTGTGTTCCCACGCAGTATTTCTCATCCATGCTAACATTATAGGAGTACCATAGTATGACAACAATGAATTCACCTTTCCAGAGTACCCACCCATCATATGATGTCATAATGAACTGCGTGATGTGTACAATGACGTCATAATGAATGACGTCGATAAGTATGTCACAAACGCATATTTTATGACGGTCTATGCGTTGTTGTACAAACTGTTTGCTTTTATTATTTAATAAATATTCTGTTGAATACTTTGAAACTAATTTGACTGGGCGCTGTTGTTGCCATAGGCAGCAACATCGCCCGGTCAAATTAGTTACAAAATATTCAACAGCTTCCCTGTATAGTTTTCAGGAAACTGATAGCTAGGGCATACAGGGATCGATAAATCCCAACACAGCGAGGTGTGGGTGGAGCTTAGCTAGTGATGGGCGGGGCATAGCTAAAAATGGAAAGGTCCATTATGGTGATCCTATGCTAGATTTTGAAGATATTTTTTGTGCAGAAAGCCTAGAAAACCACCTGTACTTAGTATTTAGCAACCGTACAAGATTTTTAAGGGTCCCATGGGACCCACTGCCACTACTTTTTGGTGTCCCAAGCTGCATTTTGTGGTTATAACCCTCAAATGAACCCTTATGATAATCTCAGTTCGTGGGTATTCCAGTTCGTGGGTGAAATGTTTAAATATGGTGTTGAGAGGATGGGTGGTTCTGGTGGTTGGCAGGCTTGACTGTTGAAGGATAAAAGGTTAAACCTGAGAGAGATTGTTCTACGGTTCTTTAGTTAATATAGTATAACTGACACTCATTTATGGAAACTGTTACTGTAAGATATTGCATTGATGGCATTACCAGAAATAGGGTTAACCCTTTAACATTCATATCAGCCAAAAACAGCTTCTGCAGTGGCCTTGAGAAATGTCCATTTGCAGACCAAGAGAAGGGTATTTTTGAAAATTTACAACTGGAATGACTGGCTCGATAACCGAGCCATACATTCCAGTGGTAAATTTTCAAAAATACTGTTCATGGTCTGCAAATGGAAATTTTTTATGAGAAAATTGAAATTTTCTTGAATAAATTCAAAGGTTAAAGAGTTAAGCAACATTATTTGCAAAATGTGCATCAGTATTTCTTCTGTCTGTCTAGCGCTTTCTTAAAACATTAGGATGATAGCGTTTGCTTAGCTCGTAAACTCTAACCATGCACTCATTTGTCAACGCTGTCAATCATATAAGCGCCAGCAGAGTCACTGTCACGCACTGTTTGCACACACCAAAACTAAATAATCAGAACGTTTCATTATAGACGTGACGGATGGACGCCGTTCAATTATCAAAAATCGACTTTCCTTTGCTTAATAACTGTCACACGATCACATGATTGATTCGTATTCGTAGCTTTGGTCAGGTGTGATCAGCAGGACTTAATTATCTTCCCCTGAATAAACAGGTCACTCAGATCACTATAATAATTAAAATCCTCTCCGCGTCTCCGCTGTAACTCGCATCAATTGCTATCGTTGACTAGTTATGCGCGATATATTCGGTTATGCACAATGTATCCACAATTGATCGTTACCATCCATTTCATTCTGATTTACTTGAGCAATGCTTGAGCAAAGCAAACCTTACATTGGTGTCTGCTGAGTATTTTGAAAACATGAAAACTTCCTATGGTACTGCAGTATTGATTTTGAGTGGAATGCTTTTCAAAATAATCGGCCATATTTTATCAAAGATTTAATATATTGCGTACAAAATGAAGCAATGTATTGATGTTTAAAGCAATGTTCGATGTATATAAATAGCCAGTCCAAGAGCGGTATTGTAGTCTGGAGAGTACTTGATTAAGCTCCAACTATGCCCAGTAGTATAATAGTACAATCAACTTGTATTATCAGTGTATATATCTGCAATATAATACAAGGATCTAACTAGAAAAGTATTGTCTACGTGTAATAGTCGCAGCTATTTAAGATCAATATCAAAAGAAAATTACTGACTTAAGCTTTGAATACTGTACTATGTAAGAACGTTGGATTTTTACCCTTGACTACTTAAGATTTGTCAAGAAAATTTAACCATTTAATTTATGAATGTCCGTCTGCGTACCAAGAGAACCTAGAGAAGACTATTTTAAAACTATGATTAAACCTATTATCGTCAAGCTAGTCAAATCTGGTCTTAGTGGACAAGAGGATTTCTTTTTATGTTACCGCTGGAATGACTTGGCTCTGTCATTCCAGCGGTAAGTTAAAAAGAAATGCTCTTCTCCACTAAGGTCAGATTTGGCCAGTTTGACCATTATAGGTTTAATCATTGGGTTGTCTTTAAAGCTATCCTACTGCATTATAATGAGGGATGCAATATAATTATATTCTCGCAGTTATGACGTAAGAATTCACAATTTAGTCATTTAATAGTGCTCAAAATTTGGTAAGAAAATTTAAAATTGTGCTGCTTAGTGAATGGACATTTGCAGGCCTAGAGAAGCCTGTGTGTGAAATTTTACTACTAGAATGACGGGCTCCAGTGAGTTCAGTCATTCAAATGGTAAAATTTCAAAAAGTCTTCTTGGCTTGCACTTGTCCATTCTGCAAGACCACTGCAGAGGCCAGTTTTAGCCAACTTGACCATTAAAGGGGTAAATGGTCAGGCATCTGCTGATAATGAGGTCAGTGACAGCTGCCATGGTGAGCACTTTCCAGGAAGGATACGTGTAAATTTAAACTACAGAGGATTTAGATTTACAACAGTGCGATTATCCAGTCTCAATGATGGTGGCTATGCTGAATGAGGTATGCTGAATTTTATGAATCCACTTTATCATTCAATCATATGACATCATGTCAACTATGTCATATGTAAGCTGAGGTCATAATCAATTACATTATAAATGACATGATTTAGTCGGTCATAAACGCTTAACCCTTGCCTCTCTGATGTCAATATTCTATCTTTTACCCTGTCAATAGCAAAGAAACTGGTTTGCATTTTTCAACAATTTTGGTGGGCGATTTTACTGTCTACGACGGTCCCATCTCCCACCAAATTTGTTGAAAAATGTACACAAGTTCATCTTTTAATTTAATTTGAAAATTTAAAATTCTGACATCAGTGTGGTAAGGGTTAATAGTCTGTCAACCAGCCATTGCAGTGGTCTTGAGCAATGTCCATTTGTCAGCTAAGAGAAGAATATTTTTGATAACCGAGCCAGTTATTCCAATGGTAAATTTTCAAAAATATTCTCTTAACTGACAAATTGACATTACTATTAGAAAACGCCAATTTTCTTGATCAAATTTGACAATTAATGGATTAATAAACATTATGTTGAATATTTTGAAACTAATTACAAATTAGTTTCAAACTATTCATTGGCTTATCTGTATAGTTTTCTGGAAAATGAGGTTCAGAGAGTGCAGGGATCTAAAGACGGGCGGGGCAAAGCTAAAACTGGATGCAGCCATTAACATATATATCAATGGTTCACGTTGAACCATTCAAATCTAGTTGTTTTCTCAGAAAAATATGCTCAGATCTCATTCTAAAGATTTAGAATGGATAAATGCGCTGAGGGTTTATTTTATGCAGGGATGGACCTACCCATTCACCAATTAGCCAGCTGCTAGTGGAATTGAGATCTGGCTAATACAAAGCAGAATACACCTTTCCCACATTGATGTCATTGCGCCGGGATTCTCCTAAATCAATGCCCAGGGCAAAACTGCTTGCTGGTACCACCCGCCAACAAGCCGCTGACCCGCGTTGAGTTAATTTTGCACTAAAATACACCACAATCTAAACCGTTCCTATGATAAACTAAAATCATTATATTATTTAAATCATATATCATTGGAAAGCGCATTCAATTCGAGTTATTTGCATATATAAAATACACCATTCGACTTAGAATCATTAAATCAAGTGGACAACAGGGGATATTTTAAAATTGCAATCAACTGTGTTAAATTTTATAAAACTATAAAAATTAATACAGAAATATATAGAAAATTGGCTTAGCTTTCCAATGATGTATGACTTCAAAAATGTTATGAATATAGTTTTTCATATGCACTGCCTAAAGTGCATTGTATCTGATTCCCATAGTAAAGTAACGCTGTTTGTGTCCGGTATTTTCCTAAAATACACTAATGTGGGAACGGTCTATTGGCTAAAAATTTGGATAATGATTAAAATCATAGTATTATAGCCTACATGATTTCTAAGTAGAGTATAATTAAAATTAACTTTAAAGACATCTTAAGATAAATATTTATGTAACTAAGTACTTATATTATGTTTTTATTGTGATCAAGTAAACCCTAAAATCTTAATATATTTTGAAACTAATTTGTCTGGAAGCTGTTGCTGCCTTAGGCAACAGCTTCCAGGCAAATTAGTTTCAAAATATTCAACATAATCTTGTATCTGGTATTTAGCATTCATTTGAAAATGGCTGCCTGATGGAGATGGATCGTAGTCATTGGAAAACATTGGCTAGAATAGTTCAGATTTGACTAAGAAAAAGTATAGTTGGCTAATCTATTGGCTAATAAATTGAAAGATTCAGTAATATGGTTAATGCAAAGTGCACTGCATAACCATTACTAAATGTTTCAAGCTCATACACTCTCCCATGTGGAGAGAACACCCACTCTGACAGGAACCAAAGACGACTCCCATCATGATCTCGCCCCCACTCTCTTCATACTCGAGTTTTCGATCATGCAAGCTGGTATGCGGAACATTGAAGTCTAAGCTAGTTAAACGGTATTGTTCTTTAACCGTTTAACACTCGAATTTGTTCAAGAAAATTTCCCATGGAAAATGTCCATTTGCAGACCAAGAGAAGAGTATTTTTAAAATTTTACTACTGGAATTACTGGCTCGGTTACCGAGCCAGTCATTTCAGTGGTCAAATCTTCAAAAAAAGTCTTCTTGGTCTGCAAATGGACATTTCTGAAGATCACTGCAGCACCCGCTTTTGGCTGATATGAGTGTTAAAGGGTTAATCATAGCCCATGCCTGTTGTCTGTCTCCGGAGACTTCACAGAACGGATGTCAGACAACACATATCTAGGTCCACAAATTTCTTCCTGTCTAGGCATCTCCAAAGGGGGTCAGTAATGAGATCCCATTCTCTGATGGCATTTATCTCACAGTGATGCAAAATTGTCGTCCTGTTTCCAAAATGTTATTAACAATTGTCCGTTATTCAAAGATAATTAGATGACCCAGTGACATAATTTGATAGATAATTACAAGTTACTTCGGGAGTATTACTTCTCTCTAGCTGGTGCCAGAAGGTTCATGAGTTATATATGTAATGTAACAAGTGCCACAGAACTCTAAGGTCATTCTAGTGACAAATTTTCAAAAAGCCTCTTAATCTGCAAATGGACATTTAATAACTATAAGGAAATGTTTTAATGTGCTTGCCATTAAATGGTTACTGAGACCCTACACTGGCATAATTATGACACCCTACACTGGCGTTAATGAAACCCTACACTGGCGTAGTTAATGACACCATACACTGGCATTAATGAGATCCTACACTGACATTAGTGAGGCCCTGCACTGGAGTTAATGTGACCATCCACTGGCGATAATGAGACCCTGCTCTGGAGTTAATGAGACCCTACACTGTCGTTAATGAGACCCTGCACTGTCGTTAATGAGACCCTACACTGGCATTAATGAGACTCTACACTGGCGTTATTGAGACCCTGCACTGGCTTAATGAGACCCTGAACTGGAGTTAATGAGAACCTACACTGGAGTTAATGAGACCCTGCACTGGAGTTAATGAGACCCTCACTGGAGTTAAGAGACCCTCACTGGCTTTAATGAGAACCTGCACTGTCGTTAATGAGACCCAACACAGGCGTTAATGAGACCCTACACTGCACTCGCATTAATGAGAGATCATGCACTGGCGTTAATGGGAGCCTGCACTGTCGTTGCCTGTACTGGCATTAATGGGACCATGCACTGGCGTTAATGAGACCCTGCACTTGTGTTAGTGAGGCCTTGCACTGGAGTTAATGAGACCCTACAATGGCATAGTGGCATGGTTAACGACACCCTACACTGGCGTGGTTAATGACACCCAACACTGGTGTAGTTAATGACACCCTACAGTGGCGTGGTTAATGACACCCTACAGTGGCGTGGTTATTGACACCCCTACAGTGATGTGGTTAATGAAATCCTACAGTGTTGTGATTAATGAGACACTTCAGTGGCGTGGTTAATGACACCCTAACCTGGCGTGGTTAATGACACCCTACACAGGTGTGGTTAATGACACCCTACAGTGGCGTTGTTAATGATACCCTACAGTGGCGTGGTTAATGACACAATATCTTGGTGTGGGTAATGACACACTACAGTGTCATGCTTAATGACACCCTACAGTGATGTGGTTAATGACACCCTATAGTGACATCATTAATGACACCCTACACTGGCATGGTTAATGACACCCTACAGTGGCATGGCTAATGACACTACAGTGACGAGCTTAATGACACCTTACAGTGGCGTGGTTAATGACACCCTACAGCGGCGTGGTTAATTACACTACAGTGGCGTGGTTAATGACTCCCTATACTGGTGTGGTTAATAACATGCTACACTGGTGTGGTTAATGACACCCTACAGTGATGTGGTTAATGACACCCTACAGTGATGTGGTTAATGACACTACAATGGTGTGGTTAATGACACCCTACAGGTACGTGGTTAATGACACACAACCGTGGCCTGGTTAATGACTCCCTACATGGATGTGGCTAATGACTCCATACACTGATGTAGTTAATGACACCCTACACTGGCATAGTTAATGACACACTACACTGGTGTGCTTAGTGACATGCTACAGTGGCGTGGTTAATGACACACTACACTGGTGTGGGTAATGATATGCTACAGTGGTGTGGTTAATAAACACCCTACAGCGGTGTCGTTAATGACACTATACAGAGGCCTGGTTAATGACTCCGTACACTGGTGTGGTTAATGACACACTACAGTGGCCTGGTTAATGACTCCCTACACTGGTGTGGTTAATGACACCCTACATCGGTGTAGTTAATGACACACTACACTGGTGTGCTTAATGACACACTATACAGTGCCGTGGTTAATGACACGCTACACTGGTGTGGTTAATGACACGCTACAGTGGTGTAGTTAATGACACACTACACTGGTGTGGTTAATGACTCTGTACACGGGTGTAGTTAATGACACCTTACAGTGGTGTGGTTAATGACACCCTACACTGGTGCACACTACACTGGTGTGGTTAATGACACCTTACGCTGGTGTGGTTAATGACACCTTACACTGGTGTGGTTTATGACACGCTACACTGGTGTAGTTAATGACACACTACACTGGCATGGTTAATGACACTACACTGGTGCTGCAGTTAATGACACACTACACTGCTGTGGTTAATGATACACAACACTGGCATAGTTAATGACACACTACACTGGCGTGGTTAATGACACACTACACTAGCATAGTTAATGACACACTACACTGGTGTCCTTAATGACATGCTACAGTTGTGTAGTTAATGACACACTACACTGGTGTGCTTAATGACACCCTACGGTGTTGCAGTTAATGACACCCTACACTGGTGTAGTTAATGACACACTACACTGGTGTGGCTAATGGTACACTACACTGGTGTGGTTAATGACACGCTACAGTAGTGTAGTTAATGACACACTAGACTGGTGTGGTTAATGACACCCTACAGTGGCGTTGTTAATGACACCCTACACTGGTGTGGTTAATGACACCATACACTGGTGCACACTACACTGGTGTAGTTAATAACACCCTACACTGGTGTAGTTAATGACACCCTACACTGGTGTAGTTAATTACACCTGACACTGGTCTGGTTAATGACACCTTACACCGGTGTGGTTAATGATACCTTACACTGGTGTGGTTAATGACACACTACACTGGTGTACTTAATGACACACTACACTGGCGTGGTTAATGACACACTACACTGAAGTGGGTAATGACACACTACACTGGTGCTGCAGTTAATGATACACTATACTGCTGTGGTTAATGACACGCTACACTGGCATAGTTAATGACACTACACTGGCGTGGTTAATGACATGCTACACTAGCATAGTTAATGACACACTACACTGGTGTCCTTAATGACATGCTACAGTGTTGCAGTTAATGACACCCTACACTGGTGTAGTTAATGGCACACTACACTGGTGTGGTTAGTGGTACACTACACTGGTGTGGTTAATGGCACGCTCCAGTAGTGTAGTTAATGACACACTACACTGGTGTGGTTAATGACACCCTGCACTGGTGTAGTTAATAACACACTACACTGACATAGTTAATGACACACTACACTGGTGTGGTTAATAACACCATACAGTGTTGCAGTTAATGACACCCTACACTGGTGTAGTTAATGACATAGCACTGTGTGGTTAATGACACACTACACTGGTGTGGTTAATGGCACGCCACACTGGTATGGTTAATGACACACTACAGTGTTGTAGTTAATGACACGCTACAGTATTGTAGTTAATGACACACTACACTGGTCTAGTTAATTACACACTACGCTGGTGTAGTTAATGACACCCTACACTGGTGTGGTTAATGACACCTGACACTGGTGTGGTTAATGACACCTTACACTGGTGTGGTTAATGACACGCTACACTGGTGTAGTTAATAACCCACTACACTGGCGTGGTTAATGACACACTACACTGATGTGGTTAATGACACACAACACTGGTGGGGTTAATGACACGCTACACTGGCATAGTTAATGACACGCTACACTGGCGTGGTTAATGACACACTAGACTATCATAGTTAAAGACACACTACACTGGTGTGCTTAATGACACCCTACAGTGTTGCAGTTAATGACACCCTACACTGGTGTAGTTAATGACACACTACACTGGTGTGGTTAAGGACACGCTACAGTAGTGTAGTTAATGACACACTACACTGGTGTGGTTAATGACATGCTACACTGGTGTGGTTAATGACATGCTACACTGGTGTGGTTAATGACATGCTACAGTGGTGTAGTTAATGACACACTACACTGGTGTAGTTAATGACACACTACACTGGTGTGGTTAATGACACACTACACTGGTGTGGTTAAGGACACGCTACAGTAGTGTAGTTAATGACACACTACACTGGTGTGGTTAATGACATGCTACACTGGTGTGGTTAATGACATGCTACACTGGTGTGGTTAATGACACACTACACTGGTGTAGTTAATGACACACTACACTGGTGTGGTTAATGACACACTACACTGGTGTGGTTAATGACATGCTACAGTGGTGTAGTTAATGACACACTACACTGGTGTGGTTAATGACACACTACACTGGCATAGTTAATGACACACTACACTGGTGTGGTTAATGACAGCCTGCAGTGTTGCAGTTAATGACACCCTAGACTGGTGTAGTTAATGACACTACACTGGTGTGGTTAATGACACACTACACTGGTGTGGTTAATGACACGCTACGCTGGTGTAGGTAATGCCACACTACACTACTATGGTTAATGA
The DNA here is from genome assembly GCA_034401795.1 of Chaetoderma sp. LZ-2023a. Taxonomy (NCBI): domain Eukaryota; kingdom Metazoa; phylum Mollusca; class Caudofoveata; order Chaetodermatida; family Chaetodermatidae; genus Chaetoderma; species Chaetoderma sp. LZ-2023a. The sequence goes on from CM067368.1 coordinate 78,291,641, forward strand.
CACCCCACAATGGCGTGGTTAATGATGCACTACACTGGTATGGTTAATGATACATTACAGTGGCGCTGCAAGTCAGTAGTAAGTCAACAGCAAGAAGTCATTAGTGACTTGCTCTTTGTATGCACACATTTAATGGCGCAGTACATGGACAGCACATCACATTTTTTTGGATTACAACCCCCCCCCCCCCCGAAAAGGCATCTTACTAAAATACGTCCACTCACATAGCTATGCTGTTAGAGCCAGTACTTGCAGACCTGTGATTTCTCGCTATGTGAAGTAACATTACGCTAGTGGGTTGGAGGTAGCCAATCACATTTCTGCCTACTTCACGCGATAGGCAAGAGCTCGTCTGGTGACCTAATTTACAATCACAAAAACAACGGCGATCGCGACGGTGTTGATCTGGAAAGAGACATTTGCAAAAGTTTGCAATAGTTTTGCTCTAAACAAATTATCTGAGGAACAGAAAATGTGTAGATTGATTTTCGGTTTACGCACATGTATAAATTTGTCTACTTCCTGATTTCTTATCGCGCAATCTCATTGGCGCAAGTTGACTGACCCCAGGTCATTAATATGTATGAAGCTTCTTGAACTTAGCACAAACATCAAAGGCGTGCAAGCACGTTACTCGATACGGGAACGTAGTGGGAGGGCGAGGATCGTGCAATAGGACGATGCCGAAAAGGTGCCATATTCACACAGTTGTATATGTTGTAAATGGTCAGTGATCATAAGGAACTATTACCATATCACATGGTATGTCCAATGTGCACCCACCCACTCCTCCAAGCAGCCATTTCTTCTGATAGTTGATCTATGTGACCACCTGTCTATAGTGACCACCTGTCTATTGTGACCACCTGTCCATAGTGAATACCTGTCTTTAGTGACCACTTATGCTAAGGTTGCTGTAACGGTATTAACCCTTTAACCCTTTACTGGTCAAATTTGGTCAAAAAGATCTAAATATTTTGTTATTGGAGGTCCATCTGCAGGTGAAGAGAAGAGTATTCTTGAAAATTTACCACTTGAATGACTGGCTCAATTATCCAGCCAGTCATTCCAGTGGTAAATTTTCAAAATTACTCTTCTCTTTACCCGCATATGGACATGCCTTAAGACTACTGCAGAGGCTGGTTCTGGCCGGCTTGACCATTAAAGAGCTAATGGCCAAAGTGGACAAAACCGGTCTGCAGTGGTCTTGAGAAAAGTCCATCTGCTAGGCAGGAAAAGGCTATTTTTGAAATTTTACCACTGAAGAATGACTGGCTCGATAACCAAGCCAGTCTTTCCAGTGGTAAATTTTCAAAAAAGTTCTATTGGCCTGTAAATGGACATTCAATCAGCAAATATGTTTACTTCTTGAAAATTTTACTATTAATGTGTAGCCGGTTAGAATGTAGCATGATTTATTATTCTATTATACATCACTGTACATCAACATATCTTTACCCCTGCAGGTGCAGATAATAATTTGTATCATCAAGAATACATTCTTGCATTATTTAATGCTGATGGGCTGCCTTCATCAGTGGAGCGCAAAAAACTTACATAGCAAAAACTCTCTTAACCCTTTAAGCCTTGAATTTGTTCATGAAAATTTCAATTTTTTCAAAGAAAATCTCAGTTTGCAGAGCAAGAGAAACTATTTTTGAAAGTTTAACACTGGAATGACTGGCTCTGTTATCGAGCCAGTCATTCCAGTGATAAATTTTCAAAAATAATCTCTTGCACTGCAAATTGACATGTCTCAAGACCACGGTAGAAGCCGTTTTTGGCTGGTATGAGCGCTAAAAGGGTTAACACTTTAACCCTTTAACTCTCAAATCCTCATAGCAACGGTACATTTGCAGACCAAGAGAAGTATATTTTTGAAAATTTGTCACTGGAATGACTGGCTCTGTTATCGAGCCAGTCATTCCAGTGGTAAATTTTCAAGAATATTCTTCTCTTGGTTTGCTATTGGACATTTCCCAAGACCACTGTAGAAGCCATTTTGGCCGTTTTGAGTGTTAAAGGGTTAATCGTTTTAGAGACAAATCCCTAGCATATAGCATATTTTATTGAATGCTTTGAAATTAATTTAACTGGAAGACAATGCTGCCACCTAAGGCAGCAATGGCTTCCAGTCATATTAATTTCAAAATTTTTAAAGCTTTTCTGTTTGTTTGCCCTGAGATTGAGCCACAGGGAATTTATCAATTAATTGGTTAATTGACCACCTTATACTTATATGTCCGGTTGCACACCTCTGGCTCAGGTAAACCAGAGTTACCTGTTGAGCGGTAGCTCATGTAAGTGGAGCTTAAGATGAGATCAACTGGGAAGGATTTACCTTGCTGACCGGCAAACTGAGCTCGGCTTGCCTGAACCCAGCTCCAGTTCAGAAAACCCGCGATTATTCTGAGAAAGATTTAACAATGCTGTTGCTGCCTTAGTTAGAAATGACTCAGTAAAGTTGCTCGAAATATGTTCAGAAAGTCTTGCAACATTGACTGCCCTGCTGATTATTTTGAGAACAATTTGATTGAAAGTTGCTGTGTCAACGATTTTCAGCCAAATTATAATCAAATCATTACCTAGTGACAATTACATTATCAGCTGATTATATTGACAGCAATTTGACGGAAAGCTGTTGCTGTCATAGGCAGCAACAGTTTTCAGTAATCATAAATATATTTGTGGTCACTTGCACCATAGTAAAAATATAACTACTATTGAACTATGCTATGCCCTTATATGCACTCACCTTGGAAGCCAGCATAATAATGATTAGCATTACGAGAATGCTTTTATACCAACAATTGCGCACCGGCGAAGAAACAGGTCTAAAATAATGGCACCAGGAAATATCTATCTAAAATGGGTTAACAAATAATCCTAAATTTAGCTCTGTTATGTATCTTTTATGAATAGATGAGAACTTTAAGAGGCAATGTTGCTATAAGCTGTTGTTGCCTATGACAGCAACAGCTTTAGGCAACGTTACTTTCAAATTTTACTCCAGTTTTTATCAGTGTGGCAAAAACAAAACTCAACAACATCAATTTAATTGGTTACGTTTAAATAATCTACTATACTTAACACTGATGTCGGCTCTGAACCTGCCCTATAGCAGATTTTGAAACCGATCTGAGTGGAGCTTTCATGGGCCTAGCTGGTGTGCAAGCGAACAGGAAAACCAAGCTGAGTTTAAACCCGGCCAATAGTCACAGTAAGACCGGTCTTAAGTGACCACCTTATAGAGCCATAGTAAGACCTGTCTTAAGTGACCACCTGTGGCAGTGACGGGACATATTATGGGCTAGAAATAATTGCCTTCCTGGGCGGATGGGACCTTAAACATGTCTTAATAGACCCATTAAGTGCAACTTAAAATTTTGACTGCAATGGAAAAGAAAATTCTTTATTAGAAGAGATTTTATGTCATAGCTCATAATAATAAATGGAGAGATTAAATGGTGCTATCCAAAGATAACACTTTAACACGCATATCAGCCAAAAACAGCTTATGCAGTGGTCCATTTGCAAACCAAGAGAAGACTATTTTAAAAAAATAACCCACTGGATTGACTGGATGAATAACCGAGCCAGTCATTTCAATAGTAAATTTCAAAAATAGTGTTCTCTTTGTCTGAAAATGGAAATTTTCTGAGAAAATTTTTCTTGAACAAATTCGAGAGTTAAAGGGTTAATGTTTTCCCTTATTGATTAGCAATCATTTCGTAACAATGACCTAATGTCACTGCTTAATCTAATAGGCATTCTATAAATAAGGGTTTTCTATTGATTCCATGCTCTCTAGTGCTGTTACTCGAATCACAGCAAGTAAACACTACCAAGATAATTTATATTGCATTGGTTTGCTTAAAGAGATTAAAAAGTATCTGATTTTGATGTGAGTGTTTCTTACAAGTAGCTTTCTGTACACTTAACCCTTTAACACTCGAACTTGTTCAAGAAAATTTATATTTTCTCATAGAAAATGTCCATTTGCAGACCAAGAGAAGCATATTTTTGAAAATTTACCACTGGAATGACTGGCTCGGTTATCGAGCCAGTCATTCCAGTGGTAAAATTTCAAAAATATGTGTCTTGGTCTGCAAATCAACCTTTCTCAAGACCACTGCTGAAGCCGTTTTTGTCTGATACGAGGGTTATAGGGCTAAACCAGTTTTATGCAGTTACCTTATGAAGCATGCATGTAACAAGGTTGATAGATTCTTGCTAGCTTGGTTCCAGATTTTTCTGTGTTTTCCATACTTTTCATATTTTCCCGAATTTTTTCGGACCACTCCCAAAGTTGTGGAATTGCGGTGTATCGTCACACCCAATTACTCTTTCTTATTTTAAAATTTGAGCCAAATAGGACCAGTAGTTTTCGGATATGTCCCCCCCAAACCCAGAATTTAATCAGATCTGGATCAGGGTTCTTTTATACGGATCGGATTCTTTCATACGAATCACGAGCAAAGTCTGGATGGAGATCATGTTGTACTGAAATTTTCTTTGTTGTGTTAAAATTTGAGACAAATCGAATCGGCAGTTTTTGAGACACAACCCGGAATAAGCTTTTGTGCCTGACTGACCGACCGACTGAACAAATGAATGACCACCGACCGAACGAACGACTGACTGACTGACATTGCAGTTATTGAGTTGCTTCCCGCAGTTAAAACATTAAAACAAATCATAATTAATCGTTGACTGACCAAGCAATGGTCAGAACTGGCCCTTGCAGTGGTCAGGAGGAATGTCCATTTACAGGACAAGAGAAGACTTGTTAAATTTTAGCACTCGTTTTAATATCGAGCCAGTCACTACAGAGGACAATTTTCAGGATTTCTCTTAGCCGGCAAATGAACAGTCATTAAGCCAAAATGCCAATTTTCTTGACCAATCAGAATATTAACCATTAACAGGTTTTAAAGCTGAACATTCATGGTATGGCATTCCATTCTAACTAATGTCTGAATTAATATATTATACTGTTGTTAATAAATAAACATAACTGCCAGTCATGCAATAAATAAAGTTAAAAAACTCTCAAGACCACTGAAGAAGCCATTTTTGGCTAGCTTACATTTTAACCCTTTTACCGATGAATTCCCCATATCTCATTTTCAAGGTAACCATACAGGAAAACTGTTGAACATTTTGAAATTAACTTGGCTTTTATGCCTATTGTACTGTCACCGGGTCAAACCCACGTGAGTCTTGAGGTTGAAAAAAGAAGAAAAGGCATGACCCTCGAGCAGTGGTGGCGGCGGCAGAAGCCCCCGTCCTAAACACATATGCCAATGGCAAAGTCTTGGTCATTCCGGTTGTCAGAAATGTCCACAGATCGCCTGTAGCTAGTGTTCATCAGTTCTGGTGACTTCCGGTTTGCGTATTTCTGGTTCCTATGCTTATTCTGTTTTTTTACTGTACATCCGGGTTCAGTTTCCGGTTGTCTTCTTCCGGTTTGCGCATTTCCGTTTCCTATTTTTCCACTTCCGGATTTCGTACATCTGGGGATAGGGTCATTTCCGGTTTTCATGGTGTTCTATGATTAACTTCCAGTTCTGTCTTCCTTTTTTGATTTCCGGTGATAGCTCTTACTGAGACTCCGGGTTTCTCTTTCCTAGGATCTAGTCATCATCTTGCCTAAGAGTTAGTCTTATTTCAGTAAGTGCTTTTAAAATCAGAATGGTTAATCGCTGAAAATATTAATTCCGAGACATTGCCAGTCTTGAAGTCTCTCTTGGAATTGTAGATATTCAGCATTTATTCTTTTATCAGTGAAACAAATCAGCGTAATTAAAGACTTCCGACTGGTTGCCGGCTGGGTTTTTGTTGCAGCCAATAAGTCAGTCTGTATTCTAAGCATTATCTCTAGATACATAATTTTTAATTTCATCCAAAATTAGATGGCCAGTTCAGCCTTTTTTCGCGCTCTTTTTTCCTCTTATGTCGGCAGGTTGACATATTTATTTTAACCAAAGGGAGTTAATTTGTTGAAGAAAACCCTGTTTCTAGCGTAATGGTTAGTCTGATTCTGACAGGCGCTGAAGGGAAAAGATTCAGTAGTGGATTCATAGGAAGAGAATGGCTCTAAGATTAATGATTACAAGAGCAAGAAGACGCTGAGAATAGAGAAATAAGACAAAAAGGGAGAAGGAAGAAGGAATAAAGCCGAGTTCTTCTGCGTTGTCATGATTTCGGTGAGTCATTTCGCTTTGATTTTATATCGCCTCTGTCTTTCAGCATTTTGTTTGTGATTCAACCCGTAGTGTTTCATCATAATCAAGTATCAGTGTTTTGTGTATTTAACATTCGTACTGATCCCGGAGATTCATTATCAATCTATCATCATTCTTTAATTGCATGGCATAAACACAATGACATACGTCTTTACAAAGATGATAATATTGGTTCTAAGTCTTTAAATATAAATAAGTAAAGATAAGTATAGATCTCTTCCTTCATCCTCTGCCCCTTCTCCTTAGGCAAAAGTTTTCTTCTAGTCATGTTCTCCTTCCTCTCTCTCTCTCTCTCTCTCTCTCTCTCTCTCTCTCTCTCTCTCTCTCTCTCTCTCTCTCTCGCTCTCTCTCTCTCCGCTCTCTCTCTCTCGCTCTCTCTCTCTCGCTCTCTCTCTCTCGCTCTCTCTCTCATCCTCTCCTCCTCTCTCTCTCTCTCCTCTCTCTCTCTCTCTCTCTCTCCTCTCTCCTCTCTCTCTCTCTCTCTCTCTCTCTCTCTCTCTCTCTCTCTCTCTCTCTCTCTCTCTCTCTCTCTCTCTCTCTCTCTCTCTCTCTCTCTCTCTCTCTCTCTCTCCTCTCTCTCTCTCTCTCTCTCTCTCTCTCTCTCTCTCTCTCTCTCTCTCTCTCTCTCTCTCTCTCTCTCTCTCTCTCTCTCTCTCTCTCTCTCTCTCTCTCTCTCTCTCTCTCTCTCTCTCTCTCTCTCTCTCTCTCTCTCTCTCTCTCTCTCTCTCTCTCTCTCTCTGGATCTTCCTGGGAAGTTCTTTCCTTCATGTTAAAGGTTAGTCAACCCCCTCGCTCATTTTTACAGACCTAGTTCAAGGTCTAGTGGTAGTTCATCAAGGTCTAGTGGTAGTTCATCACACACAGGTTTTTCAAGCTAAGAGAGTGAAGGTGTGGCCTCCGCCTGGGTAGGTCCAACCCTTTCTTCTATTTTATCTCGCCTCTTCCTCTTCTTGGGTCTTTGGATCTGTCGGTCCAGTGCCTAAGTTATACCCAGCTTGCCAGTTGAAGGGCGCCGTTCTCTGTTCTGGAGACGTGGCAGTCCCCTCTTTCAAGACTCCTGGCTAGTAGATTAGATTCACCGGGGTTATTCACCTTCTTGGATCTGTCGTCCTCCTCCGCTTTTTCTTATTCCCAAGTGGACTCCAGTTCTTTCCAATCTGGAGAAGTTGGCGGCCCCGGAGGAGGAGTTGGATTCGATGATCGACAAGATGGTCATAGAAGAGGTTCCCCATTGGAGTGTAGACCCGGGCTACAACTACAACCATTTCGTAGTTCCCAAAAAGACTGGAGTTTGGCGTCCTATCATAAATCTTAAGAAGTTGAACCCTCCTTATTTTAACCCCAAAGTTCATAATGGAACTGTTCCCTCAGTCAGAGCAAGATTCTTTCTGAGAGCGATAGGCTTGATGGTCAGCATAGAGAATGTCATTCCTTGGGCGGCGCTGATGAGAAGACACTTTCAGATGTACTTAATGTCCCTTTTGGTTCCCATAAGAGATCACTTAATCCCTCATCTAGAATTTTGGAAGGATCTTTCTTTGCCTCTGAGGGGTGTCCTCTGGTCAAGTTTCCCCCCACCCCTCAGGTGATTATTTTTACCGACGCATCCAGGAGGGATGGGGAGCGGTCTGGGATTCCTGTTGTTCTCAGGCCTTTGGTCTGTGAGGAGTCGACAGCTTTCAACAACACTTGGAGTTGTGGCCGTCAGGAAGGCTCTCATGGCTTGGTCGAATCGATTAATAGGATTCAAATCTCGATCCGATCGGACAATTCGACGGTAGTCTCCTACTTCATCAGACAGGGGGGAACAAGATCCTCTCTCCTTTGTACGGAGGTTTGGAACCTCCTCTTGTGGTACCGCAAGATTTTCTAGTGTCCTCCCATGTCCCAGGCAGTCTGAATTTTCTTGCGGACCAGCAGTCACGTCTTAGCATATTCGCCCACACAGAGTGGCAGTTAAAGAGGTCGGTTGTCAAGGCGATTTTCAGTGTTATGGATCGTCCTCTTGTAGATCTGTTTGCGACCTCTTAGAATGCCCAGATCTCCTCTTTCAGATCCCCTTTTCCGGTCAGTCCGACCCTGGCTGTGGATGCCCTGTCTCAGTCCTGGACAGGCATGTTCGCCTATGCGTTCCCTCCAACGTTTTTAATCCCTTTAGTGTTGAAGAAGGTCAAAGACCAAATCTGCAAGGTTCTCCTAATGGCTCCCTTTTGGCCAAAGAAGATCTGGTTTGTAGACCGTCTAGATCTCCTGGTAGACCCATCGTCTTCTTCCAGTCTCCCCGGATCATCTGTATGAAGTAAGAGGCTCTTGTCTTCATCCAAACCCAGAAATCTTCAGTCTGTGTGTTTGGAGAATATCGAAAGTAAAGTCTCTGAGATTAAAGTTTCTTCAAGATCTCAGGAAATTTATCAATTCTGCCAGAAGAGAGTCGACCCGCAGAGTTTACAAGGGTCGACTTAAATTTTTGGAGACTGGTGTTCAGATCATGGTCTCGTGCCGGATTCTGTTTCTATTCCCCAGGTTTTAGATTTTTTAGCCTATCTCCTTGATTCCTTACAGTTATCAGCGAATACTGTTAGGGGGTATAGATTTTCTTTGGTATCTTCTCTTCCTTGTCTTCTGAATGCTGATGTCAAGGACACTAAGATTCTTAATAGTTTTATCAGAGGTTTAGGCAATATTTGTCCTCCGATAACTAAGCCTTTGCCTTCCTGGAATTTGGCATTGGTCCTTCAGGTGTTGGCAGACCACCATTTTAAACCTCTTGTCTCCATTGGTATTAAACTCCTAACTCTTAAGGCTGTTTTTATTGTTGCTGCGGCTTCTGCGAGAAGACATTCAGAAATTTGTGCTCTTTCGGCTGAAAGGGACAGATTTATAGTTTCAGGAGACGGTTTAGTTTTATATCCCAGAAGGGATTTTTTTGTCTAAGACCCTGTCTAACCGCTTTCCTGCTAAAAGATCTGATCCGTCCAATTTATGGTTTTCGTATGCGGAAGAGTTAGCCAAAATGGTCTCAAAGTCTACAATTGCCAGATGGATTTGTGAGACCATCAAACTTTGTTATGAGATAGCTTCTCCAGAACAAATAAATTTTTCTCATTAAAGCTTGTTATGTTAGAGGAATGGCTACCTCTTTTGCTCATTTTGCCGATGCTCCTCTGGACGAAATCATGCAGGTCGCAGGATGGAAATCTGAATCCACTTTTACCACTGCAGCAGCCTACTTGTTTCGTAATATTGCTATTTTAACCAAAAAAGCCGTAGACCATTTACCAAGCACATCCCGCCATTTTCGTTAAGACTGCGCCTGTGAGAAATGGTGAGAGTTTATTTGGTTTTTTATTTATTTCTTTAAGTTCAAAATTTTCCTTATTTGATAATCACAGTGTGATTGGTTAAAATGCACTAATATGTTATTTTATTAACATTTGGATAAGATTGGTTTGATTTTTATCCTTGTTTGTAGATTCTCAAATCTCCTCCCACCTAATGTTTTAAGTGGGACACTGACCAAATCTACGGGTTTAGCAAGTAGTGATTGAATCGTAATGGATGTTTTTGTAGTGTAATAACAACCCCGCACAGACAAACACACACCCCCCCCCCCCCCCTTGCGGGTTGGTCTGTAGTTTCATTAACCACTATAAAAACATACTTACCGTTCAATCACTATGACCCGGCCTCAGCCACCCCTCGTGGAAATGATTTGAGAATCTGCCTATAATATTTGGCATTTAAATTCAGAAAAGTGAATCTGTTTCCTATTTGGGCTCCAGTGCGCATGCACAAACGCGCATAGTGACAGGCGTCACTAGGAAGTGAGTACAGACTGGTGCCAGTCTACATATCAGGTTATAAACTGGAAATGGACTTAACCAATGGCCTGGTTGAGGGTTCATATTAATAGGAATAGGCATGGGGAGAAGAGTATGCAAGCATAAAAATCTTATTCTGGTAGCTAAATGCAGATAATGGATTTAGCAAGTAGTGATTGAACGGTAAGTATGTTTTTATAGTGGTTAATAAAACTACAGACCAACCCGCAAGTGGGGGTCTGTGGGTGTTTTTCATTTGATGGTTTTCCCTCAAAATATAGAAAAAATCTGTTTTGCATATTATCAGATATAGTCAATAGTGTTGAAATGCGCTCAACCATCAACGCCATTTTAATAGCCATGCTGATTGCAAACACAAATACAAAACACTCTGTAACCCATAGTCCTCAAATCCGCTCAAGAAAATCTCCATTTGCAGACCAAGAGATTATTGTTTAGACTTTGTCACCGTAATGACTGGCTCGGTCATTACAGTGGTAATTTTTCAAAAATGCTCTTCTCTTGTCCTGCAAATGGAGATTTCTCAAGACAATTGCAGAAGCCGTCTTTGGCCAGCTTGGTTTTTAAAGGGTTAATATGCACAGTGATAATTCCCAGAAATCCCTGTTGGCACATTTCTATCCACATTGAGCTTTTCGTTCTCATTGTACCATGTCAATGGAAATTGCTCAGAAAAACACGGATTAATGATTAACAATATTGTGTGGAGAAAGTATTTCTGTCCCGCGGGTGTGAGGTTGTATTGGGGAAAGAGAAAAAGATGATTTCTTCCAAATGGTATAAATAATTGATGTGCGTGACATAGAGTGTTTGGGATGGTTTGTGTAATGTTTTAACAACTGATGGTGAGAAATGGTTGTTAAATGTGGTGATGGTGGAGACAGAGGTTAAAGTAATGGTCATCAGATTTATTATCCAGCAGCTCTGGAATAAAGCAACGATGACATAGCTGTAAGCTGGAGCATGTCTTCTTCATGTATCCGCTAGTGTGATAACAGAAAGTAGATGTGTTCATATCATCTTATTTTTCAACGTGCCATTCTTGTCCCCCATATGTCCACCGTATGCGACGTATGCATTATAGGCAGGGCATAATTTAGAATTTGATATTTGCATAGCATATATTGCTATGCAAATTATAAATTGCATAGTTGTCGGCAAAAATGTATAGCAACTAACTTGTGTTGAATATTTTGAAATTAATGTTACTGGAAGCCATTAGGCGGTAATGGGTTCCAGTCATATTAATTTCAAAATATTCAACAGAATGTGCTTTACATTGTAAAGAATTTACTTTTTAATGGATTTGTCGTTGAAAGGGTTAATGATAGAACTTAAGAAGATCAATGATAAAATGCAATTGTGTACATATTTTGCATAGCAGATACAGCTGTGCGTGTTGCAGAATGTATAGCAACTGCCAAAATATGTATAGCAAATTGAGATGCGATACCAGATAAATTATGCCCTGATAGGCCTCATCCTCTCATATGCAGTTTAGGGATACGATATGTTACTCAATTCACCTTTCCAGAGTATGCACCCATCATATGACGTCATAATCATCTACGTGATGTGTAGAATGACATCATAATGGATGATGTCATGAATGATGTAGATAAGTAGGTCACGAATGCATATTTGAAGACGGTCTATGCGTTGTTGTACAAATTGTATGCCTTTACTATTTAATAAATATTCTGTTGAGTATTTTGAAACTAATTTGACTGGGCTCTGTTGCTGCCATAGGCAGCAACAGCACCCAGTCAAATTAGTTACAAAATATTCAACAGTTTCCCTGTATAGTTTTCAGGAAATTGAAAGCTAGGGCATTCGGGGATCGATCAATTCCAACACGGTGGGTGTGGGTGGAGCTTAGCTAGTGATGGGCGGGGCATGGCTAAAAATGGAAAGGTCCATTATCAGACTCATGATCAAAATATGTCACCAGTTAGCTGATGTCACAATCATAATTTGCAATTAACCATTCTGTTGAATATTGTGAAACTAATTTGACTGGGAGCTGTTGCTGCCATATGCCATAAGCAGCAACAGCTCCCGGTCAAATTAGTTTCCAAAATATTCAACAGCTTAGTTGTATACTTGTCTTGTAATATTGCTGATGCTTATTATTACTGTTAGGTACTCAAGGCTGCCGTTTCTTAGCATGTGATCGCTATCTAGCCTGTCATTAGTTGTTTAAACTTATTGCATCCAGTTTCTGTCATATGGAACCTGCACACCTTTATGATCACACGATCGAGTGCGTTTACATGCGAAAATATCACAAAGGTTTGATCGGAGTGATTTTAGGTACATGCGATAAAAATCAGATTATAAACTACCGCACAAGATGCAACTGTGTATGATTTTTGTCTCGAGCAACTAAAATTGTGTGTACTCGCAAATGTCTGGGATACCTGTGCATAATTTGATAATTAGTTTTTGCCAATTTCGTTTTATTGTTGCTAACACGCTACAGTGCTATTAACCATTCATTTATGACTTCTCAGTAAGGTGTTTCCATAACCCTTTTACAAAAATGGCTTCTGCACTGGTCGTGAGAAATAACCGAGCCAGTCATTTAAGTGGTAAATTTTCTAAAATAGTCTTGTCTTGGTCTGCAAATGGACATTTTCTATGAGAAAATTAAAATTTTTTGGAAAGAATTTGAGGGTTAAAGGGTTAAGAGATAGTGTTATGATTGATCCTGCCAGAAATGCGTAATGAAGGCTTTTGCGGATAATGCGTTTGCTGATAAAATGATGGTCATGTGACCGCTTTTATCAATGATGAGTTCAATTAAGCATCTACCCGATTTTAGTGACCACATTTTCAGTGCAATGTGTGTTATAGATAGGTTTGACCGTATGTCTGAACCAGATAGGTTTGACCTTATGTCGAAACCTTATTGTCAAAATTTTGAAATACTAAGGGTTTAGCTGTTTAGGTGTAGGAGCATGAAACCTAATGCCTATGCACTGACTTAGAGAACAGGTAAAAAAATATTGTAACATGTTTCAGAAATAGAAACAATATAAAAATGGACCAGAAACAGAACAAATGCATGTGTTTATACAGACACACATGCATTAGAATTTTGAACGTGTAAATAACTGAACACATTTAGCAAGAAAAAGTAAATTGGTTAGAAATAAATAAGGAGAATTCTGGTCAATCAAAATAACACTTTACAGGCAGATGAATCGGAAACTGAATTTTAATATGCATTTTGATTTATCCTGTCTCGATGAAATCAGAATCTTATGATCCGAGTCATTTCTGTTAACAAAGTTTGTCCTGTCACAACAAAACCGTAGGTGTGTCAGAAAATGCTTATTTAACCCTTTAACACGCATATCAACCAAAAATGGCTTCTGAAGTGGTCTTGAGAAATGACCGTTTTCAAGTCAAAAGAAGACTATTTTTGAAAATTTACCACTGGAATGACTGGCTCGGATTCCAGCGGTAAATTTTCAAAATAGTCTTCTCTTTTTCTGCATATGGACCTTTTCTATGAGAAATTTTGTTGAATAAATTCGATGTTTAAATGTTTAATGGGCTTGTGATTAAAATGAACAACTTATCTAAAATTCATAGCGTGATAGAAAGTATATTGTCGTAAGTGTGTATGGTTTTTTCTTCTGTTCCAAGAATCATCAGGAAAATCTAAGTTATTGCTCATTGTATGTACAGTTGCAGCCCAAGAGAAGACAATTTTTGAAATTTTATCGAGCCAGTCATTCCAGTGGTAAATTTTCAAAAATAGTCTTCTAGGGTGGCATTCCTCGCAACCAGTGCAGGGCCCAGTTTTGGCTGTCTTGACCATTAAAGAGTTAAGAGTGGTCAAGAACAGAAAAATCTCTACTTAGTGAATGCCCAGCAACAGCTCCCAGTCAAATTAGTTTCAAAATATTCAACAGATTATTTATTAAATTGTAAATTCACCAAAGACATACAGTTCAGATGAATACTGTTGTACCTGTGCCTCTTTCGTGTCGACCCCGTTTGATTGTGACAGTAACTAACAAGTGACATATTTTGATATGATGTCAGATACTTGAGTGACAGATTGGATCCCTCCATTTCTCTTTTCTGATAGAAGTTCCCATACTGGGATTGAGAAAGCTAAACAGCTGGTCACAGCTTAACCCTTTAACCCTCGAATTTATTCACAAAAATTTCAATTTTCTCCTAGAAAATGCCCATTTGCATAATATCAATAGTTAACCCTAACTCTCATATCTGCGAAAATCGGCTTCTGCAGTGGTCTTGAGAAATGTCCATTTGCAGACAACGAGAAGACTACTTTTGGAAATTTATCATTGAAATGATTGGCTCGATAACCGAGCCAATCATTCCAGTGGTAAATTTTCAAAACTTGTCTTCTCTTTGTCTGCAAATGAACATTTCTCAAGACCACTGCAGAAGCCGATTTTAGCTGATATGAGAGATAGGGTTAACTATTGATATTATGAATCAAACTGAGACTGTTATCTCAGTCAATATTTTTAGAAACATTTACAGGTATATATATATATATATGTATATATATATATATGTATATATATATTTATATATATATATATATATATATATATATATATATTTATATATATATATATATATATATATATATATATATATATATATATATATATATATATATATATATATATATTAGGGGTGTGCATTTGGACCAATACCATTACAAGTGTACACGTTAGTTTTGGCGGAACGTGAACTCGTATTTGACATTGGGTGCAAAATGTAGTAATAATATGATATCTATTTAGCCTAGTTTTTTGTGTAGAGGGATGGAATATGGTGGAGCTGGAAATTAAAATAACGATTTATTAACCCCTCTTGTGCCAACACCGCCTCAAAGCGGTCAAAGTGCTACTCATTTTGATTAACCGAATACTAAATATTAAATTATTGCTCCGTTAATGTCTATTTTCAAGTCAAGAGAAGACTATATTCTAAAATTATCACGGGAATTTACAAAAAGAGCTTTTTGAAGTCATTCAAATGGATATCTCTCAAGACCACTGCAGATGATGTTTCTAGGGCCGGCTTTAAAACGAAAATGAAAATCCTAATTTTTACTTGCTCATGGTCCATTTGCATGTCAAGAGAAGACTATTTTTAAAAACATTACTACTGCTAGGTTACCGAGCGGTAAATTTGGTAAAGTGGTAAATTTACAAAAATAATGTTCTTTAATGTAAATTTGTAGACCATTGCAAAGGCCGCTTTGGCCGGCCTGAGCATAATAGGGTTAAATTGACAAAAATTCATATTTGGCCCTTGTTCTGGAAAAGCAACAGTGATTCACCCTTTCATGATCAAGATTGGCTAAATAAATGTCTGTCATTACTGAATGTCCATTTGCGGGCACAGGCATGACAAGTTTTTGAAAATTTACCACTGGGATGACTGCCTCGCTCTGTGAGCCAGGCGTTGCAGTGATAATATACAAAAGAATAGTCATCTCTCGACATGCAAATAGACTTTCAATAATAACATTCCTGAAGACCACTATAGAGGTCATTTGGCCATAGGCTGGCTGCTAGCAGTCCACTGTGAGCTTAAGTAAGTGCCACAAGCCACAGCATTCATAGTGATAATCTTTGTTGATACGATCATGTTTGAACAGAAATTTCCACCTGTGGTCTGACAAGGGGTGTTGATTATTCAAAGGAATATGCCCGCGTTGACTGCGATACTACGCTCATATAATTAGTTAACTCCGTTGACTCTCAAAGGTGGTTAAGAAAATTTAGACTTTCACATGAAAAATCTCCTTGGGCAAACCATGAGATGATTGTTTTGGAAAAGTGATCATAGAAATGACTGGCTCGTCATTCCATTGGTACAATTTCAAAAACAAAATCTGTCTCCTCTTGGTCTGCAAATTGAGATTTCTCAAGATCACAGTAGGAACCGTTTTTGGCCGGCTTGAGGGTTAAAGTGTTAATTTGGAAATCTGACATCATTGACAGATAGCGTGTTTGCAAATTCAGAGAATTAATTTGTCAATATAACATGTGTAACATTTCTTTGAAGAGTATCTTACATATTTCACATAAATATGTATATTTTATACATTTTTCCGGTATAGTAAGTCATGTTTTGGTGCGTGTGACAGGGAAATTGTCAATATGCTCCAGGCAGCACGGCTCTGATAATAAAGAGTCTGAGTTTGCTGGAAAATAGAATAAAAAATTGAATTACATTGTCATGGCAACGAATACAGCAGAGTCCCAAAAAGAAGATTGAATCTTGAAATTGGTGGCAGTGAATCTGTTAGAATGAATTTGTGTGATGATGTATGGGTCTAAGCGCTACTGGCAAATACTTTAATCACATCCTCAAACGTATGTCACTAAATGCATTGCTCGAGGTGGAAATTGTGCAATTGTATGTGTTGCCATCCAATTGTCATAGGAATGTTGTATATTGGTTTTCAGGCATGTACAAATTGAAAATTCACTAACCCATTTTTACATTTAAACAAATTGGTGTTAGGTAAGCAGTTTTATTTGGCATGACTCATTTTTGACAAATTTATTAAACACGGGGCCTATAACCACATGAAACAAATTGCAGGAATAGATAAACACAATAAGTATGAAATAATTAATGGCCACACTCTGGGCGAACAAAAAATTAACTCCTCAACACTCATATCACCCCAAAACGGCTTCTGCAGTAGTCTTGAGAAATGCCCATTTACAGATCTATAGAGGAGTATTTTTGAAAATTTACCACTGGAATGACTGGCTCGGTTATCGAATAGTCTTAGTCTGCAAATGGACATTTTCTATGAAAGAATTTGAAATTTTTAAAAACAATTTCGAGAGTTAAAGTGTTAAGTCATTTAGGACGTGCCTGGTATCTTTTTAGGTCTTCCTAAATTATCTATCATAATCACAATCATCTATATGCCAGTTGGCTTTTAAACTCGTGAAAATTCAAATGAAATTGCTGCTGGATGTTGGTAAAATAGAAAATCATGATTTTCTCACGTAGACAATGTTCATGTGCAGAGCAAGAGAGGAATATTTTTGGAAACATCAGTGGATGTCTGGAATCGTTAGCTCAGTTACTTGTTCAGACATTTCCGTGATGGTGAAAGTTAAGCACAAATTAAAGCAATGCAACATGACACGAATGTAAGGTGACACGAATATGAAGTGACACGGATGTGAGGTGACACAGATGTGAGGTGACACGGATGTGAGGTGACACGGATGTGAGGTGACACGAATATGAGATGACACGGATGTGAGATGACACGGATATGAGGTGACACGGATATGAGGTAACACGAATATGAGGTGACACGGATGTGAGATGACACGGATATGAGGTGACACGGATATGAGGTGACACAGATGTGAGGTGACACGGATGTGTGATGACACGGATGTGAGGTGACACGAATATGAGGTGACACGGATGTGAGGTGACACGGATGTGAGGTGACACGAATATGAGGTGACACGGATGTGACGTGACACGGATGTGAGATGACATGGATGGATGTGAGGTGACATGAATATGAGGTGACACGGATGTGAGATGACATGGATGTGAGGTGACACGAATATGAGGTGACACGGATGTGAGGTGACACGAATATGAGTTGACACGGATGTGAGGTGACACGGATGTGTGATGACACGGATGTGAGGTGACACGGATGTGAGGTGACACGGATGTGAGGTGACAATAGCGTTATTGTTACCTATCACTTCCCCGTTGTCTCCTGTTGGTGCTGTGATTCGTAACCCTTTAAATGTCATACCGGCCAAAAACGGCCTCTGCTATGTTCTTGTGGAATGTCCATTTACAGGCGAAGAGAATGCAATTTTTGAAAATTGACCACTGGAATGACTGGCATTCCAGTGATAAAGTTTCAAAAATTGGATTCTCTTGGCCTGTAAATGGACATTCAATAAGAAAGTATTATAATTTTCTTGACAAAATTTAACTATTAACCCTTTAACGCTAGAATTTGTTCATTTCTAAAATAAAATGTTGATTTGCAGACCAAGACAAGACTATGTTTGAAAATCTATCACTGAAATGACTTAGCTCGGTTATCGAGCCAGTCATTCCAGCAGTAAATTTTCAAAAATAGTCATCTTGGTCTGCAAATGAACATTTCTCAAGACCACTGCAAAAGCAGTTCTTGGCTGATGTGAGGGATAAAGGATTAAACAAATACACTAATGGGACTTGATATGACGCCAAAGGTTTCTATTTTTACTCGCAATCATGTGATTTGAATAATTATTGTCATTGGTCAGTTAAGTTTGTAATGGATGACGATTTCGTAGCAACTGGAAAGATTTAAAAAGTTGGTTAAAAATTCTGTTAAACAGCTTGGTAGCACTTAGTTTGTCCTGACGCTACCTTGGTGTAAGCTTGAGTCTGGATGGCAAAACACAGTTTGGGCCTTCTTATTAAAATTTTTCTGTCAGGCTACACCTGGGGATATGAGCGGAATTGAGCTTTGTAGGCGGGATAGACAAATTGTGATGACTGCCGATTATCTAAATCTGTCACTTTCATGTCACATTACTGTCATTTTCACTCGCACACTGAAGCGACCCATCATCTTATATAACCAAATCATATTGCTGTCTCGTCACGACGCTGGGGCGTGTTCCTTAATTTAGTTTAGTTCACTTAAAAAAATTCTAATGTTTGCCTGCAAATAAAGATTTTTCAAGGCCACTACAGTAGCCATTTTCCTGTCAACTTGGGCCATAGATAGTTAAAAAGTCAAATGGTACGTTTACTTTGAGCGAAACTATGACAACTAGAGCATGAAAAATATGATCTGATAAGCTAATATATAGGTATACTGTAAACTTTAGCCCTTTGCTGGTCAAGATAGGACAAGAAAATGAAAGTCCTAACACTTTGCTGGTCAAGATAGGACAAGAAAATGAAAGTCCTAACACTTTAACCATCGAATTTGTTCAAGAGAATTTAAATTTTCTCACTGAGCCAGTCATTCTAGCGGTAATTTTTCAAAAATAGTCTTCTCTTTCTCTGCAAATGGACATTCATCAAGACCACTGGAGAATATTTTTTTTGGTTGATCTGGGTGTTAAAGGGGTAAAGGTATCATTGAATGTCCGCTTACAGGCCAAGAGAAGACTCATATTGGTCTTTTGACCCTTACCACTCTGATGCCAAAACTTTAAATTTTCAAATTAAATTAAATGATGACCTGGTGTTCATTTTTCAACAAATTTGGTGGGAGATGGTGCTGTCATAGCGAAAGAAAGAAAATTATATGGCGATTCGACGGAGTAACTAGTTGGTTTTCTCAATGACAAAGGTGTTACCTAGCTTTTGTTAGCTTGTTTATCGTAGAGCTTTGTGCTGTGATTAGTAATTATTCGACGCGTGCATGGCACAGCGGGATATAAACACAAGGAACACAGGCGTGAATCGATTATAATTGCGATAAAATGCAACGGAAAAGTACACACTTCATATTTTAAACAAACATGAAATTTTTGACGTTTTTTCGATTTTTCCTCAATTACATCGTAAAAATCGTGATTTAAAAAATAAATCGAATTTCGCGATTAAATCGAAAAATTGCGCAAGCCTAATTTCCGGTGTACTAAGACTTGCTAGAAAGAGCACATGTACATGTACACTCAAGTTTGTTCAAGAAAATGTCAATTGCTGGACCAAGAGATTATTTTTGAAAACTTGCAACTGGAATGACTGGCTCTGTTGGTGACCCAGTCATTTCAGTGGTAAATTTTTTTAAATAATCTTGCTCTGCAAATACATAAATTCCTGACGACAACTGCAGACGTTGTTTTTTGGCCCACTTGAGTGTTAACCTGTTAACCCTCATATCAGCCAAAGATGGCTTCAGCAGTGGTCTTGAGAAATGCCCATTTGCAGACCAAAAGAATACTATTTTTTTAAATTTAACACTGGAATGACTGGCTCGATACCCGAGCCAGTCATTCCAGTGGTAAATAAAAAAAAATAGTCTTCTTGGTCTGTAAACGGACATTTTCTATGAGAAAATTTAAGTTTTCTTGAATAAAGTCGAGGGTTAAAGGGTTAAGACTGATTGGAGAGTATTCAGATTGGAGCATATTCACTGATATCTTGCAGAGATATATCCGTGCCTGCATTCCTGTGTGCTTCCAACAGCAGGGTAGCTGCGAGATATATTGAGCTATGGTAAATTGCGTCCCCATGGTGGATGACAACGAGGTCAGCAAACAATTTATACGAAGAATTGGCGGATTTAATCCTGTGAATAAGGGTGTTGATCCAATACAGGCGCACATTGATTCCAGAGGGCATAGATTGGATGATCGCCATGATGATGATCACCGCCTGGCACTATTGCTAGTACTACATTGATCGATCTCACCAAGATTAGACGAGGAAGAGACTGATTTTTTGATTGATTTACTGATGATGCGCTATCAGAGCCATTGATGGATTTGTTTGTCTTGTTCCAGTGTGGAGGACATTTGTCTGCTATCTTTGGATGCCAATCTATCTCCCACCGCCTCCCCATGCCCAATTGATTAATTAGCCGGCTAAACATCTTTGCTGTCATCTTAGGAATGTCCATTTGCAGGCCAAGAGAAAACTTATTTTGAAATGTATCACTGGAATAGCTGCCTCGATAGCCATTAGGCAGCCATTCAAGCGGGTAAGCTTTCAAAAATAGTTTCTTGGTGTGCAGATGGACTAAGCAAGAAATTATCTTCTCATCATTGATCCTTTAACCCCTTCCACTCTGATGTTAAAATTGTAAATTTTCAAATTAAATTGAATGATGAAGTGGTGTTTATCTTTCATGAAATTTGTTGGAAGATGTCCTAGATTGCAACATCGTGCAGCAAAATTATTTTAAAAGGTGAATAAGTTATGTTGCTATTAACACAGTAAAAGAGAATATAGACATCAGAGTGGTAAGGGTTAATACTTGAAATACCAGTGTCTCAATTTCATGATGACTATATTGGAAATCTATTGAATATTTTGAAACTAATTTGACTGGGTGCTGTTGCTGCCAATTATCCCAAACAAATTAGTTTCAAAATATTCAACATCATGTTTAACATAATTGTATGTAATAAAGACACTATTCGTACAAGGCTTAATCTGTCATCAATTATGCGTTCGTGATGAGCTTACTATGTCATTCACGACATTGATTATGACATCATCCGACATGTCACATAGTTGATGATAGCGTCATATGATTTATGGATAAACTGGAATGGTCCATTGTTGGGTACTTTAACCCTTTAATGGTCATACCGGCCTCTGTCATCGTCTTGTGGAATGTCCATTTACATGCCAAGGGAAGACTATTTTTGAAAATGTACCACTGGAATGCCTGGCTCGATAAACCGAGCCAGTCATTCCAGTTATAATTTTTCAAAAATAGTCCACTCTTGGCTTGCAAATGGACATTCAATAGCAAATAATTTAATTTTCTTGAAAAATACTTGAGCATTGAGGAGTTAAAAAGTGTCTCTGATTGGTTGTTGATATATATATATAGTTAGTGGTAAGTGTTCAAGAATAGTCTTCTTGAATTGAATTTATGATGTTATAAATCGCTGGGATGAGCAAGCTTTTGGCAAGTGCATCTACTGGCTTCCTTGAGCGCCAATATTTTGACATGAAAATTGATGATTATGTAGAGTAAGAGATCGTGCAAGGTTAAATATACCCAGGATACAGCTGGCTATTCTCCTGCGTAGCATCTGTGTAGCATTATATGAACTAGTGCTGTTCAGTGGCAAAGGACCTTTCCAGGTTATCCGTCCGTCATATGATGTCATAATCAACTACGTGACATGTAGGATGACGTCATAATCCTGACATCATGAATGACTCGATTTAGTCTGTCTTAGACGCTTAATAGTCTGACATGTACAAATTGTATGTCTACTATTTAATAAACATGCTGTTGAATATTTTGAAACTTATTTGACTGGGGTCTGTTGCTGCCAAGGCAGCAACAGGCCCCAGTCAAATTAGTTTCAAAATATTCAACAGCTTACCTGTGTAGTTTTCTGGAAATTGATAGTCATGGAGTTCAGAGATCGATTGATCCCAACGCGAGTGAGGTGTGGTTGGAGCTTTAAATTAAATTTCAACACATGCCCATTTGCTGATCAAGAGGAGAATATTTTTGAAAATTTATCACGACTATCTGGCTCGCTTATAGACCCAATAATGCTCTTCACCTGCAAATGGACATTGATTCATCAAAGATGTCAATTTTCCTGACCAATGTTGACCATTGAAAAGTTAATGGGTTAAGCATTTGTGGTGAGAAGCAGTGCTGTATGGGTTAAACCTGTAGTTTACCCATCAAATTTGATCAAGAAAATTTTTATCTTTCCGTAAAAAATATCCATTTGCAGGCCAAGAGACAAATCTATTTAAAAAGATTTTCCACTGGGATGGCTGGCTCTGTTATTCTCTTTTTCTGCAAATAGACATTTCTCGAGACTACTGCAGAAGCCATTTTCACCATTTTAGTGCTTTGACTTTCAAACCGGCCAAAAACGCCTTCTGTAGAGCATGAGAAATGCCAATTTGCTGACCAAAAGAAAACAATTCTAGAAAATTTACAACTGGAATAACTCGATAACCGAGCTAGTCATTTCAAAGGTAAATTTTCAAAAAAGTCTTCTTGGTCTGCAGATTAACATTTTCATGGAGAAAATGAAATTTTCTTGAACAAATTTCAGCCTTAAAGGGTTAATGGTTAAAGAGCTTCCATCCTTCCACCGTTGTTTATGGCAAGTGGTGGATGGTTACATGCTTACATGATGATATATAAAGGCAATCTGATAAATCGTTTAAAAATATACTGTAGCAAAATTTTATAGACTTGTAAATAACATCTTCAATATGTAGAGAAATAGGTAATCTGCCACCAGGAATCAAATTATTTCTGAATTTGTGAACAATTTCATATTTTGTTTTGCATATGAAATGAGTGAATTGAATGCTTTTCTTGGTTGTGTGTGTGTGACCGGAATGCTAAGTGAGTACTCATGTTGACCACTCACATATCGTAAGAGGAGATGACCATAAGCTGGTCAGTGTCTTTCACACATCAATGCTTCAGGCTTGAGGCTTTCAGGAACTAATAACTGCACATTATTTAGTTCAGATCTCCTCTTTTCTGGAGAACAAGTTTCTGTTAACTTCATTGGTCAGTAATGTTACGGGTGACTAATCAACCAGTGAAATTATATGAAGCCTTTACATGTATATATAGAAGAGCTCCGGAAAGAATCAGTTTGAGAGGAGGTGATGGTACCGTGTGGAATTTCCAAGCAGGAGAACTCAGACCCTGTTTCAATTCTGACTCTATATTTCAAATGACTTGATGACAATCTCCTTCAGAAGGTGCATTGGTTTGATTGGCCTTTAACGAGCACCTAATTTGTAGGTCCCATCTAGGCCATATCTAGGCCATATCTAGGCCATATCTAGCCCATATCTAGGCCATATCTAGGCCATATCTAGCCCATATCTAGGCCATATCTAGCCCATATCTAGGCCATATCTAGCCCATATCTAGGCCATATCTAGCCCATATCTAGGCCATATCTAGCCCATATCTAGGCCATATCTAGCCCATATCTAGGCCATATCGAGGCCATATCTAGGCCATATCGAGGCCATTTTTATTTTCAGTTTATTACACCATTCTGGCTAGATTTCCCATTTATATTCCTGCGTAGAGACAGGTCAGGAGTGAAGGGAATTGCCCAGCTTTTAAAAGATGGTGAGGTCGTCACTCGGACACCCCCCCCCCCCTGGTTATTACACCAACAGGCTCATCAACAAGTATTTCACACCTGGTCACTGGGAGCATTCTGATTGGTATGTTTACCTTATGACAGCATGTAACTTACACACCTTGGTGAAACCAGCCCTGGATGACAACTACCCAAGTTTATATTGGTGTAGAAACTTGGATAGTTTTCTGCAATATACTGAAGTAAAAAAAATCCTGCCAAGATAATGGGAACCTATAAAAGGCAACGAAACAAATAATATTACCATTGCCCTTTAACACTCAAATTTCTTCAAGAAAATTTCAGTTTACAGACCAAGAGACTATTTTTGAAAATTTAACACTGGAATGACTGCATCGGTTATCGAGTCAGTCATTCCAGTGGTAATTTTCAAAAAATAGTCTACTCTTGGTCTACAAAAGGACATTTCTCAAGACTGCTGCAGACTCAGTTTTTGCCCGACTTGAAGGTTAAAGGGTTAAGAATTAGTATTCTCTAAATGTTATACTATATAGATGATGTATATCCTGGGTGGTAATATGAGACTGCTAGAGTGGGTGTTTGCTAAGCTTATAATCAACCTCTGAGTTAACCCTTTAAATGCTTTATTTTTTCAAAGAAAATGTCAATTTGCAGACCAAGAGAAGACTATTTTTGAAAGTTTATCACTGGAATGGGTGGCTCGGTTATCGAGCCAGTCGTTCCAGTGGCAAATTAAAAAAAATAGTCTTCTCTTGGTCTGTAAATTGACATTTCTCAAGACCACTGCAGAAGCCATTTTTTGGCTGATTAGTGTTAAAAGGTTAAATGCTTTAATACTTAAATTTGTTAACAAAAAGTGGAATTTTCTCATCAAGAATGTTCATTTGCGGCAAATGGAAATTTCTCTACACAGCTCCAGTGTTTTGTCTAACACTCTCTTTGTTCCCCCAGCATACAGTGCTTTCGCGGTGTGCGTGCATGGTAATGTTATCACTTCCATCCCTGCAAGACTGTCCATCAGTGTGTCTGTCCACGCATCCGTCAATCACACATGTTTTGTGTTCATCCATCTGTCTTTCTGACTGTCTGTCTGCCCATGAAAGTTCGGTACCCGGTATTCATTCAATAACTTTTGCTTGGAGTATTGTGATGAAACTTCATGGGAAGGGAAATGCAGGGGTTGGAGTTGTGGGGGGTGGGGGGGTGGCCTGGTTGTGGTGTGTGTGGGGACTGTGTGATTTTTGTCTTGTTTTAATTATTTAAGTTATATTAACCCTTTAACACTCATATCAGCCAAAAAACGGCCTCTGCCATGGTCTTGAGAAATCTCCATTTGTGGACAAGAGAAGACTATTTTTGAAAATTTACAACTGAAATGACTGGCTCGATAACCGAGCCAGTCATTCTAGTGGTAAATTCTCAAAATTTTCTTCGCTTCATCTGCAAATGGACATTTTCTCTCAGAAAATTGAAATTTTCTTGAATAAATTTAAGGGTTAAAGGGTTAAGCTGATGCCAGAGTACAAAGCCAGTAACAGCTTGCAGCAACATTGTTTCCAAAATGAACACCAGTTGTTATATGAATAGGAATGGAATTTATGAATATCTGTTTAATAACTTAATGAGTTAATGCACCTCAGTAAGTGATGTTGCTAAAAGCTGATGCTCTCTGGGAGAGCAACATCCTTAATTAACCATTTAGCATCTAATCTGACCAAAAACACCTTCTGCACTTGTATTGAGAAATTTACATTTGCAGACCAAGAGAAGACTATTTAAAAGAATTTACCACTGGAATGACTGGCTCGATCGTCGAGCAGCTCGAGTCAGTCATTTCAGTGGGAGATTTTCAAAAATAATCATCTCTGTCTGCAAAATGTTCTTGAACATATTTGAGGAGTAAATGATTAAGCACTACCATCTTCAACATGTACATCCAGTATTAGGCAATTCTACGGTCTACTTTTGGGGCACATCACAATAATAGTTAACCATTTAATGGACAAAATTGGTCAAGAATTCTAGACATTTTCACATAGTGAACTTGTCCATTTGCAGGACAAAATAAGACTATTTTTGAAAAATTACCACTGGAATGACTGACTCGGTTATCGAGCCAGTCAATCCAGGGGTAAAATTTCAACTATATTCTTCCCAGCCTGCATATGAACATATTTGAAGACCACTGCAGTGGACTGTTTTGGCTGCAGGTTTGACCATTAAAGTGCTAATGGTGGTACTGACTTGCTGGTTATCTCTCTATTTCCTCCTATACACTTCCTTTCTGATATGTGGCATTAATTCTATATAGATTGATACCAGCCGCTGTTTAATTGTCTAATTATCTAAATTAATGAGAACATCCAACATTTAACCCTTTACTGCTCAAGCCGGCCAAAACTGGCCTCTGCTGTGGTAAAAAAGAATGTCCATTTACAGAGTAAGAGATGATATTAAAATATTTACCACTGGAATCGCTCACGCGATAACCAAGCTAGTGAATCCAGTGATAAATTTTCAAACAGTCTTCTCTTGGTATGCATTTTCTATGAGAAATTTGAACTCTTTTTGAACAAATTCGAGGGTTAACCCTTTAACACTAATATCAGCCAAAAACAGCTTCAGCAGTGGTCATGAGAAATGTCCATTTGCAGACCAAGAGACTATTTTTGAAATTTTACCATTGGAATGACTGGCTCGATAACTGACAAGTGGCAAATTTTCAAAAATAGTCTTCTCTTGGTCTGCAAATGGACATTTTCTATGAGAAAATGGAAATTTTCTTAAACAAATTTCAGGGTTAAAGGGGTAATAGTTCAGTTCAGTCAAGACCTTATGCAGTCTTAGTGAGAAAGATTCAATAGCTAATGTAACCAGATGTAGAATATGTTCAACAAATTACCACTAAAACACCTTATGCAGTCTTAGTGAGAAAGATTCAATAGCTAATGTAACCAGATGTAGAATATGTTCAACAAATAACCACTAAAACACCTTATGCAGTCTTAGTGAGAAAGATTCAATAGCTAATGTAAACAGATGTAGAATATGTTCAACAAATTACCACTAAAACACCTTATGCAGTCTTAGTGAGAAAGATTCAATAGCTAATGTAAACAGATGTAGAATATGTTCAACAAATTACCACTAAAACACCTTATGCAGTCTTAGTGAGAAAGATTCAATAGCTAATGTAAACAGATGTAGAATATGTTCAACAAATTACCACTAAAACACCTTATGCAGTCTTAGTGAGAAAGATTCAATAGCTAATGTAACCAGATGTAGAATATGTTCAACAAATTACCACTAAAACACCTTATGCAGTCTTAGTGAGAAAGATTCAATAGCTAATGTAACCAGATGTAGAATATGTTCAACAAATTACCACTAAAACACCTTATGCAGTCTTAGTGAGAAAGATTCAATAGCTAATGTAACCAGATGTAGAATATGTTCAACAAATTACCACTAAAACACCTTATGCAGTCTTAGTGAGAAAGATTCAATAGCTAATGTAACCAGATGTAGAATATGTTCAACAAATTACCACTAAAACACCTTATGCAGTCTTAGTGAGAAAGAGTCAATAGCTAATGTAACCAGATGTAGAATATGTTCAACAAATTACCACTAAAACACCTTATGCAGTCTTAGTGAGAAAGATTCAATAGCTAATGTAACCAGATGTAGAATATGTTCAACAAATTACCACTAAAACACCTTATGCAGTCTTAGTGAGAAAGATTCAATAGCTAATGTAACCAGATGTAGAATATGTTCAACAAATTACCACTAAAACACCTTATGCAGTCTTAGTGAGAAAGATTCAATAGCTAATGTAACCAGATGTAGAATATGTTCAACAAATTACCACTAAAACACCTTATGCAGTCTTAGTGAGAAAGATTCAATAGCTAATGTAACCAGATGTAGAATATGTTCAACAAATTACCACTAAAACACCTTATGCAGTCTTAGTGAGAAAGATTCAATAGCTAATGTAACCAGATGTAGAATATGTTCAACAAATTACCACTAAAACACCTTATGCAGTCTTAGTGAGAAAGATTCAATAGCTAATGTAACCAGATGTAGAATATGTTCAACAAATTACCACTAAAACACCTTATGCAGTCTTAGTGA
This sequence comes from Chaetoderma sp. LZ-2023a, assembly GCA_034401795.1. NCBI lineage: Eukaryota > Metazoa > Mollusca > Caudofoveata > Chaetodermatida > Chaetodermatidae > Chaetoderma > Chaetoderma sp. LZ-2023a. The sequence continues at coordinate 78,319,700 of CM067368.1, forward strand.
GAAAGATTCAATAGCTAATGTAACCAGATGTAGAATATGTTCAACAAATTACCACTAAAACACCTTATGCAGTCTTAGTGAGAAAGATTCAATAGCTAATGTAACCAGATGTAGAATATGTTCAACAAATTACCACTAAAACACCTTATGCAGTCTTAGTGAGAAAGATTCAATAGCTAATGTAACCAGATGTAGAATATGTTCAACAAATTACCACTAAAACACCTTATGCAGTCTTAGTGAGAAAGATTCAATAGCTAATGTAACCAGATGTAGAATATGTTCAACAAATTACCACTAAAACACCTTATGCAGTCTTAGTGAGAAAGATTCAATAGCTAATGTAACCAGATGTAGAATATGTTCAACAAATTACCACTAAAACACCTTATGCAGTCTTAGTGAGAAAGATTCAATAGCTAATGTAACCAGATGTAGAATATGTTCAACAAATTACCACTAAAACACCTTATGCAGTCTTAGTGAGAAAGATTCAATAGCTAATGTAACCAGATGTAGAATATGTTCAACAAATTACCACTAAAACACCTTATGCAGTCTTAGTGAGAAAGATTCAATAGCTAATGTAACCAGATGTAGAATATGTTCAACAAATTACCACTAAAACACCTTATGCAGTCTTAGTGAGAAAGATTCAATAGCTATTGTAACCAGATGTAGAATATGTTCAACAAATAACCACTAAAACACCTTATGCAGTCTTAGTGAGAAAGATTCAATAGCTATTGTAACCAGATGTAGAATATGTTCAACAAATTACCACTAAAACACCTTATGCAGTCTTAGTGAGAAAGATTCAATAGCTAATGTAACCAGATGTAGAATATGTTCAACAAATTACCACTAAAACACCTTATGCAGTCTTAGTGAGAAAGATTCAATAGCTAATGTAACCAGATGTAGAATATGTTCAACAAATTACCACTAAAACACCTTATGCAGTCTTAGTGAGAAAGATTCAATAGCTATTGTAACCAGATGTAGAATATGTTCAACAAATTACCACTAAAACACCTTATGCAGTCTTAGTGAGAAAGATTCAATAGCTATTGTAACCAGATGTAGAATATGTTCAACAAATTACCACTAAAACACCTTATGCAGTCTTAGTGAGAAAGATTCAATAGCTAATGTAACCAGATGTAGAATATGTTCAACAAATTACCACTAAAACACCTTATGCAGTCTTAGTGAGAAAGATTCAATAGCTATTGTAACCAGATGTAGAATATGTTCAACAAATAACCACTAAAACACCTTATGCAGTCTTAGTGAGAAAGATTCAATAGCTAATGTAACCAGATGTAGAATATGTTCAACAAATTACCACTAAAACACCTTATGCAGTCTTAGTGAGAAAGATTCAATAGCTATTGTAACCAGATGTAGAATATGTTCAACAAATTACCACTAAAACACCTTATGCAGTCTTAGTGAGAAAGATTCAATAGCTAATGTAACCAGATGTAGAATATGTTCAACAAATTACCACTAAAACACCTTATGCAGTCTTAGTGAGAAAGATTCAATAGCTAATGTAACCAGATGTAGAATATGTTCAACAAATTACCACTAAAACACCTTATGCAGTCTTAGTGAGAAAGATTCAATAGCTAATGTAACCAGATGTAGAATATGTTCAACAAATTACCACTAAAACACCTTATGCAGTCTTAGTGAGAAAGATTCAATAGCTATTGTAACCAGATGTAGAATATGTTCAACAAATTACCACTAAAACACCTTATGCAGTCTTAGTGAGAAAGATTCAATAGCTAATGTAACCAGATGTAGAATATGTTCAACAAATTACCACTAAAACACCTTATGCAGTCTTAGTGAGAAAGATTCAATAGCTAATGTAACCAGATGTAGAATATGTTCAACAAATTACCACTAAAACACCTTATGCAGTCTTAGTGAGAAAGATTCAATAGCTAATGTAACCAGATGTAGAATATGTTCAACAAATTACCACTAAAACACCTTATGCAGTCTTAGTGAGAAAGATTCAATAGCTAATGTAAACAGATGTAGAATATGTTCAACAAATTACCACTAAAACACCTTATGCAGTCTTAGTGAGAAAGATTCAATAGCTAATGTAAACAGATGTAGAATATGTTCAACAAATTACCACTAAAACACCTTATGCAGTCTTAGTGAGAAAGATTCAATAGCTAATGTAAACAGATGTAGAATATGTTCAACAAATTACCACTAAAACACCTTATGCAGTCTTAGTGAGAAAGATTCAATAGCTAATGTAACCAGATGTAGAATATGTTCAACAAATTACCACTAAAACACCTTATGCAGTCTTAGTGAGAAAGATTCAATAGCTAATGTAAACAGATGTAGAATATGTTCAACAAATTACCACTAAAACACCTTATGCAGTCTTAGTGAGAAAGATTCAATAGCTAATGTAACCAGATGTAGAATATGTTCAACAAATTACCACTAAAACACCTTATGCAGTCTTAGTGAGAAAGATTCAATAGCTAATGTAAACAGATGTAGAATATGTTCAACAAATTACCACTAAAACACCTTATGCAGTCTTAGTGAGAAAGATTCAATAGCTAATGTAAACAGATGTAGAATATGTTCAACAAATTACCACTAAAACACCTTATGCAGTCTTAGTGAGAAAGATTCAATAGCTAATGTAACCAGATGTAGAATATGTTCAACAAATTACCACTAAAACACCTTATGCAGTCTTAGTGAGAAAGATTCAATAGCTAATGTAACCAGATGTAGAATATGTTCAACAAATTACCACTAAAACACCTTATGCAGTCTTAGTGAGAAAGATTCAATAGCTAATGTAACCAGATGTAGAATATGTTCAACAAATTACCACTAAAACACCTTATGCAGTCTTAGTGAGAAAGATTCAATAGCTAATGTAACCAGATGTAGAATATGTTCAACAAATTACCACTAAAACACCTTATGCAGTCTTAGTGAGAAAGATTCAATAGCTAATGTAACCAGATGTAGAATATGTTCAACAAATTACCACTAAAACACCTTATGCAGTCTTAGTGAGAAAGATTCAATAGCTAATGTAACCAGATGTAGAATATGTTCAACAAATTACCACTAAAACACCTTATGCAGTCTTAGTGAGAAAGATTCAATAGCTAATGTAACCAGATGTAGAATATGTTCAACAAATTACCACTAAAACACCTTATGCAGTCTTAGTGAGAAAGATTCAATAGCTAATGTAACCAGATGTAGAATATGTTCAACAAATTACCACTAAAACACCTTATGCAGTCTTAGTGAGAAAGATTCAATAGCTAATGTAACCAGATGTAGAATATGTTCAACAAATTACCACTAAAACACCTTATGCAGTCTTAGTGAGAAAGATTCAATAGCTAATGTAACCAGATGTAGAATATGTTCAACAAATTACCACTAAAACACCTTATGCAGTCTTAGTGAGAAAGATTCAATAGCTAATGTAACCAGATGTAGAATATGTTCAACAAATTACCACTAAAACACCTTATGCAGTCTTAGTGAGAAAGATTCAATAGCTAATGTAACCAGATGTAGAATATGTTCAACAAATTACCACTAAAACACCTTATGCAGTCTTAGTGAGAAAGATTCAATAGCTAATGTAACCAGATGTAGAATATGTTCAACAAATTACCACTAAAACACCTTATGCAGTCTTAGTGAGAAAGATTCAATAGCTAATGTAACCAGATGTAGAATATGTTCAACAAATTACCACTAAAACACCTTATGCAGTCTTAGTGAGAAAGATTCAATAGCTAATGTAACCAGATGTAGAATATGTTCAACAAATTACCACTAAAACACCTTATGCAGTCTTAGTGAGAAAGATTCAATAGCTAATGTAACCAGATGTAGAATATGTTCAACAAATTACCACTAAAACACCTTATGCAGTCTTAGTGAGAAAGATTCAATAGCTAATGTAACCAGATGTAGAATATGTTCAACAAATTACCACTAAAACACCTTATGCAGTCTTAGTGAGAAAGATTCAATAGCTAATGTAACCAGATGTAGAATATGTTCAACAAATTACCACTAAAACACCTTATGCAGTCTTAGTGAGAAAGATTCAATAGCTAATGTAACCAGATGTAGAATATGTTCAACAAATTACCACTAAAACACCTTATGCAGTCTTAGTGAGAAAGATTCAATAGCTAATGTAACCAGATGTAGAATATGTTCAACAAATTACCACTAAAACACCTTATGCAGTCTTAGTGAGAAAGATTCAATAGCTAATGTAACCAGATGTAGAATATGTTCAACAAATTACCACTAAAACACCTTATGCAGTCTTAGTGAGAAAGATTCAATAGCTAATGTAACCAGATGTAGAATATGTTCAACAAATTACCACTAAAACACCTTATGCAGTCTTAGTGAGAAAGATTCAATAGCTAATGTAACCAGATGTAGAATATGTTCAACAAATTACCACTAAAACACCTTATGCAGTCTTAGTGAGAAAGATTCAATAGCTAATGTAACCAGATGTAGAATATGTTCAACAAATTACCACTAAAACACCTTATGCAGTCTTAGTGAGAAAGATTCAATAGCTAATGTAACCAGATGTAGAATATGTTCAACAAATTACCACTAAAACACCTTATGCAGTCTTAGTGAGAAAGATTCAATAGCTAATGTAACCAGATGTAGAATATGTTCAACAAATTACCACTAAAACACCTTATGCAGTCTTAGTGAGAAAGATTCAATAGCTAATGTAACCAGATGTAGAATATGTTCAACAAATTACCACTAAAACACCTTATGCAGTCTTAGTGAGAAAGATTCAATAGCTAATGTAACCAGATGTAGAATATGTTCAACAAATTACCACTAAAACACCTTATGCAGTCTTAGTGAGAAAGATTCAATAGCTAATGTAACCAGATGTAGAATATGTTCAACAAATTACCACTAAAACACCTTATGCAGTCTTAGTGAGAAAGATTCAATAGCTAATGTAACCAGATGTAGAATATGTTCAACAAATTACCACTAAAACACCTTATGCAGTCTTAGTGAGAAAGATTCAATAGCTAATGTAACCAGATGTAGAATATGTTCAACAAATTACCACTAAAACACCTTATGCAGTCTTAGTGAGAAAGATTCAATAGCTAATGTAACCAGATGTAGAATATGTTCAACAAATAACCACTAAAACACCTTATGCAGTCTTAGTGAGAAAGATTCAATAGCTAATGTAACCAGATGTAGAATATGTTCAACAAATTACCACTAAAACACCTTATGCAGTCTTAGTGAGAAAGATTCAATAGCTAATGTAACCAGATGTAGAATATGTTCAACAAATTACCACTAAAACACCTTATGCAGTCTTAGTGAGAAAGATTCAATAGCTAATGTAACCAGATGTAGAATATGTTCAACAAATTACCACTAAAACACCTTATGCAGTCTTAGTGAGAAAGATTCAATAGCTATTGTAACCAGATGTAGAATATGTTCAACAAATTACCACTAAAACACCTTATGCAGTCTTAGTGAGAAAGATTCAATAGCTAATGTAACCAGATGTAGAATATGTTCAACAAATTACCACTAAAACACCTTATGCAGTCTTAGTGAGAAAGATTCAATAGCTAATGTAACCAGATGTAGAATATGTTCAACAAATTACCACTAAAACACCTTATGCAGTCTTAGTGAGAAAGATTCAATAGCTAATGTAACCAGATGTAGAATATGTTCAACAAATTACCACTAAAACACCTTATGCAGTCTTAGTGAGAAAGATTCAATAGCTATTGTAACCAGATGTAGAATATGTTCAACAAATTACCACTAAAACACCTTATGCAGTCTTAGTGAGAAAGATTCAATAGCTAATGTAACCAGATGTAGAATATGTTCAACAAATTACCACTAAAACACCTTATGCAGTCTTAGTGAGAAAGATTCAATAGCTAATGTAACCAGATGTAGAATATGTTCAACAAATTACCACTAAAACACCTTATGCAGTCTTAGTGAGAAAGATTCAATAGCTATTGTAACCAGATGTAGAATATGTTCAACAAATTACCACTAAAACACCTTATGCAGTCTTAGTGAGAAAGATTCAATAGCTATTGTAACCAGATGTAGAATATGTTCAACAAATTACCACTAAAACACCTTATGCAGTCTTAGTGAGAAAGATTCAATAGCTATTGTAACCAGATGTAGAATATGTTCAACAAATTACCACTAAAACACCTTATGCAGTCTTAGTGAGAAAGATTCAATAGCTATTGTAACCAGATGTAGAATATGTTCAACAAATAACCACTAAAACACCTTATGCAGTCTTAGTGAGAAAGATTCAATAGCTAATGTAACCAGATGTAGAATATGTTCAACAAATTACCACTAAAACACCTTATGCAGTCTTAGTGAGAAAGATTCAATAGCTATTGTAACCAGATGTAGAATATGTTCAACAAATAACCACTAAAACACCTTATGCAGTCTTAGTGAGAAAGATTCAATAGCTATTGTAACCAGATGTAGAATATGTTCAACAAATTACCACTAAAACACCTTATGCAGTCTTAGTGAGAAAGATTCAATAGCTAATGTAACCAGATGTAGAATATGTTCAACAAATTACCACTAAAACACCTTATGCAGTCTTAGTGAGAAAGATTCAATAGCTAATGTAACCAGATGTAGAATATGTTCAACAAATTACCACTAAAACACCTTATGCAGTCTTAGTGAGAAAGATTCAATAGCTATTGTAACCAGATGTAGAATATGTTCAACAAATAACCACTAAAACACCTTATGCAGTCTTAGTGAGAAAGATTCAATAGCTAATGTAACCAGATGTAGAATATGTTCAACAAATTACCACTAAAACACCTTATGCAGTCTTAGTGAGAAAGATTCAATAGCTAATGTAAACAGATGTAGAATATGTTCAACAAATTACCACTAAAACACCTTATGCAGTCTTAGTGAGAAAGATTCAATAGCTAATGTAACCAGATGTAGAATATGTTCAACAAATTACCACTAAAACACCTTATGCAGTCTTAGTGAGAAAGATTCAATAGCTAATGTAACCAGATGTAGAATATGTTCAACAAATTACCACTAAAACACCTTATGCAGTCTTAGTGAGAAAGATTCAATAGCTATTGTAACCAGATGTAGAATATGTTCAACAAATTACCACTAAAACACCTTATGCAGTCTTAGTGAGAAAGATTCAATAGCTAATGTAACCAGATGTAGAATATGTTCAACAAATTACCACTAAAACACCTTATGCAGTCTTAGTGAGAAAGATTCAATAGCTAATGTAACCAGATGTAGAATATGTTCAACAAATTACCACTAAAACACCTTATGCAGTCTTAGTGAGAAAGATTCAATAGCTATTGTAACCAGATGTAGAATATGTTCAACAAATAACCACTAAAACACCTTATGCAGTCTTAGTGAGAAAGATTCAATAGCTATTGTAACCAGATGTAGAATATGTTCAACAAATTACCACTAAAACACCGTATGCAGTCTTAGTGAGAAAGATTCAATAGCTAATGTAACCAGATGTAGAATATGTTCAACAAATTACCACTAAAACACCTTATGCAGTCTTAGTGAGAAAGATTCAATAGCTAATGTAACCAGATGTAGAATATGTTCAACAAATTACCACTAAAACACCTTATGCAGTCTTAGTGAGAAAGATTCAATAGCTAATGTAAACAGATGTAGAATATGTTCAACAAATAACCACTAAAACACCTTATGCAGTCTTAGTGAGAAAGATTCAATAGCTAATGTAAACAGATGTAGAATATGTTCAACAAATTACCACTAAAACACCTTATGCAGTCTTAGTGAGAAAGATTCAATAGCTAATGTAACCAGATGTAGAATATGTTCAACAAATTACCACTAAAACACCTTATGCAGTCTTAGTGAGAAAGATTCAATAGCTAATGTAACCAGATGTAGAATATGTTCAACAAATTACCACTAAAACACCTTATGCAGTCTTAGTGAGAAAGATTCAATAGCTAATGTAACCAGATGTAGAATATGTTCAACAAATTACCACTAAAACACCTTATGCAGTCTTAGTGAGAAAGATTCAATAGCTAATGTAACCAGATGTAGAATATGTTCAACAAATTACCACTAAAACACCTTATGCAGTCTTAGTGAGAAAGATTCAATAGCTAATGTAACCAGATGTAGAATATGTTCAACAAATTACCACTAAAACACCTTATGCAGTCTTAGTGAGAAAGATTCAATAGCTAATGTAACCAGATGTAGAATATGTTCAACAAATTACCACTAAAACACCTTATGCAGTCTTAGTGAGAAAGATTCAATAGCTATTGTAACCAGATGTAGAATATGTTCAACAAATTACCACTAAAACACCTTATGCAGTCTTAGTGAGAAAGATTCAATAGCTAATGTAACCAGATGTAGAATATGTTCAACAAATTACCACTAAAACACCTTATGCAGTCTTAGTGAGAAAGATTCAATAGCTAATGTAACCAGATGTAGAATATGTTCAACAAATTACCACTAAAACACCTTATGCAGTCTTAGTGAGAAAGATTCAATAGCTATTGTAACCAGATGTAGAATATGTTCAACAAATTACCACTAAAACACCTTATGCAGTCTTAGTGAGAAAGATTCAATAGCTAATGTAACCAGATGTAGAATATGTTCAACAAATTACCACTAAAACACCTTATGCAGTCTTAGTGAGAAAGATTCAATAGCTAATGTAACCAGATGTAGAATATGTTCAACAAATTACCACTAAAACACCTTATGCAGTCTTAGTGAGAAAGATTCAATAGCTAATGTAAACAGATGTAGAATATGTTCAACAAATTACCACTAGAACACCTTATGCAGTCTTAGTGAGAAAGATTCAATAGCTAATGTAAACAGATGTAGAATATGTTCAACAAATTACCACTAAAACACCTTATGCAGTCTTAGTGAGAAAGATTCAATAGCTATTGTAACCAGATGTAGAATATGTTCAACAAATTACCACTAAAACACCTTATGCAGTCTTAGTGAGAAAGATTCAATAGCTAATGTAAACAGATGTAGAATATGTTCAACAAATTACCACTAGAATGATAGGCTAGATAATTGTGCATATGTATTGGTAAAAAATCCTATGTGTTTTTGTATGAAAAACTTTTGAAGTTGTGTTTTAAATTACACATCTTTCGTCCACAAAAATGTCAGTCTACTATCAAGCTCTTTTAACTATCATGATGAAGTCGGCCCAAACTAGCCTTTGGAGTGGTCTTGAGGAATGTCCATTTGCAGGCCATGAGAAGACTATTTTTGAAAATTTACCACTGGAATGACTGGCTTGGTAACTGAGCCAGCCATTCCAGTGTTGAATTTTTAAAAATAATCATCTTTCAGCCTGCAAATGAGCATTTAATAAGGAATGATTTGATTTTCTTCACAAAATTCGGGTATTAAAGGGTTAACGCAGATTTATCTATACAAAGTGAAGGTGACTATTCTAGTACAGCCGACCCTGTGACCTTTACCCACAGATTGTGTATTCATAGGGCTCAGTTTGGCCCTTAATACAATAGTAATAAAGACCAGTAGCACCAGTTATTAGTGAACAAGAGTTTTAATGAAATGCGACATACACCCGCAAACATACTTGCTTGCTGAATGCAAACATACTTGCTTGCTGAATGCAAACATACTTGCTTGCTGAATGCAAACATACTTGCTTGCTGAATGCAAACATACTTGCTTGCTGAATGCAAACATACTTGCTTGCTGAATGCAAACATACTTGCTTGCTGAATGCAAACATACTTGCTTGCTGAATGCAAACATACTTGCTTGCTGAATGCAAACATACTTGCTTGCTGAATGCAAACATACTTGCTTGCTGAATGCAAACATACTTGCTTGCTGAATGCAAACATACTTGCTTGCTGAATGCAAACATACTTGCTTGCTGAATGCAAACATACTTGCTTGCTGAATGCAAACATACTTGCTTGCTGAATGCAAACATACTTGCTTGCTGAATGCAAACATACTTGCTTGCTGAATGCAAACATACTTGCTTGCTGAATGCAAACATACTTGCTTGCTGAATGCAAACATACTTGCTTGCTGAATGCAAACATACTTGCTTGCTGAATGCAAACATACTTGCTTGCTGAATGCAAACATACTTGCTTGCTGAATGCAAACATACTTGCTTGCTGAATGCAAACATACTTGCTTGCTGAATGCAAACATACTTGCTTGCTGAATGCAAACATACTTGCTTGCTGAATGATAAAGTATGTGAATATTGTTTGTTTTTTAATGAGAGATAAAACTGGCATTTAACCTTTTAACCCTTGAATTTATTCAAGAAAATTGCAATTTTCTCATTTGTAGACCAAAAGAACTCTTTTTGAAAATTTACCACTGGAAAGACTGCCTCAGAATTTTTGACAAAATTATGAGTTATCCGAAATATGCATCGGACATGGAAATTTTGAGAAATTTTAATGTTTTCAACGCGGGTGAATGTAGAGTGAATTTACCGAAATGAAATCATGATACTGCGTCTCCCTAATATATCTGTTGCTGAAAAACCATTGTGAGCTTAGGTTCAGACCCCTTCAAGATATAGATCAGACAAGAATCAGATGGACAGACAGACAGACTGCCGGCACCTTCAGATAATACAAGCCATTTTGCATGAGCTTATAAAATTGTTTTGAACATTAAGACTCAATCACTCAATTCCAGCTGACTAACCTGAAGCTGGCAGCAGTCTTATTGTAGCATCTCAACCCGCCCATCTTGCTGCTTAACATCCATGGTGCATGTGAATAGAGATCAATCAATCATAGACAACAGGTCAGAGCTTTAGCTTTCTAAGAAAGCCTTTCTTTAACCCGTCTTTAATGACTAAATTTGGTCAAGAATAGCAAACTATCTGCTTCTTAAATGTCCATTTGCATACCAACAGAAGACTATTTTTGAAAATTTACACTGGAATAACTGGCTTGGTTACCGAGCCAATCATTCCTGTGATAAATTAAAAAAAATAGTCTTCTCTTGGCCTGTAAATGTACATTTCTCAAGACAAAAACAGAAGCCTGTTTTGGCAGGGTTCGTCATGAAAGGGTTAACCCTTTAACCCTCGTAGCCCAAAAACAATGAAATCTTTATGGTATAAAGAATATTCTCTTGAATATTTTGAAAATAATATGACTGGGAGCTGTTGCTGACATAGGAAACAACAGATTTCCAGTCAAATTAGTTTTAGAATATTCAACAGCTTACCTAGTTATCGTGAAACTGAGGCCTTTCAGGAGTTAAAGGGTTAACCTGTGCACGTTGTGTGTGTTGGTCTTTGGTCAGTTTCAGTTAGTGATTATTTTGTAAACTGCCTGGAAGTAGTTGCTGTCTTCATCAAAGTAATTTCTAAAAATTCTCGGCAGTTTCATATTTATTAGCTCGTTAAAGGATAACTAACATCATCTCATGATATCTATACAGATGATCTAATAGGCCACTCATAAACTATGCATGAGATTTTAGTTTTTTTATCATCCAGTCAAAGAGTTGTTCAGGCTTTAGTAGCTAAATGTGGGTACATTTCTACAGCTTATGATGGCTGTCATAATTTACTTTTCAGCCAATCGGAAAAACCTAGTGTGCGTGCCTCGGTATATGTGTTCAGGCATAGAGGTGCCATCTATAGCTTAATAATGTGATATAAAAGCAACCATACAGGTAAGCTGTTGAATATTTTGAAACTAATTTGACTGGAAGTTGTTGCTGCCTTAGGCAGCAACAACTTTCAGTCAAATTAGTTTCAAAATATTCAGCAAGATGATTATTACATAAAGAATGCAATGCATTGGCACTTACATGACATCACACGCTATCACTAGAGTAGACAAAATGGTGGAGATCACTGTTCGATGTTTACTCGATATTACAAAGCAGATAATTGTGATACAGATAACGGAATGCGACGGCATATGAGTGATATGGAATCTATATACCATAATCTAACAACAAAGCAATGCAACATTTGAGATGAGATTAGCATCCCTTTAGAATAACGTGTTTCATGAGATTCTTATTGGTATGTGTAAGTGTTAAGATGTATGGAATGGTTGCTATGTACTGTTGAATGCATGTGTAGACAGTGAGCCGATGTCTTCCACACTGTTTGATTGAAATGCTATCTCTCAGGAACCAGTCTTCTTAGGCAATGGCATTCATTGATGATCAGTTGTTATTCTGATTGACGGTCGTTATTCTGATTGACGGTTGTTATTCTGATTGACGGTTGTTATTCTGATTGACGGTTGATTGACGGTTGTTATTCTGATTGACGGTTGTTATTCTGATTGACAGTTGTTATTAGATCACCTGGCCTGAAAGGCCAAGTGAGCTTATGTCGTGGCGACCATCCATCGTGTGTCCGCCGTCCATCCGTCAACTTTTCCTTTAAACGACTTCTTCTCAAGAACCACTGGGCCAATTTCAATTATATGTGGCAGGAAGCATCCTTAGGGCATAGGGATCCAAATTTGTTCAAATGAAGCCGATCGGCCGATTAGGCCGGTGGCCAGCTTGGATTTCGGCCGATTTTTAGAAACGTCTTTAAAAATCTTCTCCGAAACCGCTTGAGGGATTGAAGGAAACCTCATGAAATATGATCTAGGGCAAGAGCTGAACCAAATTTGTTCAAGGGAAATTAATTGGTCAAATAGTTGGGCGGCCATCTTGGTTGACCTAGTTTTAGCGAAAATAATTTCTCCAGAACCGCTGAAGGAATCGGGCCAAAATTTGGCAGATATGATTAGGGACTAAGGGCCAGTAAAGTTTGTTCAAGAGAAGTTGATCTATCAAAAAAAACATGGCCGCTGTGGGCCAATTAGAATATAGCATGTTTGGCGGCCATATTGGATTTTTTTATTTGATGGATTTTGAGGCCGAAATTGGTTTTATGTAGGTTTTTGGGTATTCTGATCTCAAATTTGCAATTTTCGAAACTGTCGGATAAATGGTTTGGCGGCCATCTTAGATAATTTTCCCGCCAAACGCTCCCATACTAAAGCAATGGGAAATTAAAAATATCTTCTTTTCCAGAAGTACTGGGCCGATTTCAATTATATTTGGCATGAAGCATCCTTAAGGCATAGAGAGTCAAGTTTGTTCAAACGAACACGATTGGCCAATTTGGCCGGCGACCATCTTGGATTTCGTCCGATTTTTAGAAATGTCTTTAAAAATCTTCTCCTCCCAAACCATTTGAGGGATCAATTCAAAACTCACGAAATGTGATCTAGGGTAGGCGCTGAATCAAGTTTGTTCAAGGGAACTTGATTGATCAAATGGTGCAGCGGCCATCTTGGATGACCTAGTTTTCACAAAAACGACTTCTTCCCCAGAACCGCTGAAGCGATCAGGCCGAAATTTGTGATATATAATAATTTACTATGGGCGATTTATGTTTGTTCAAGAGAAGTTGATTCGTCAAAAAACATGGCCACGGTTGACCAATCAAAATATAGTGTGTTTAAATTGGCAGCCATATTGGATTTTTTTATTTAATGGAGTTTGAGGCCGAAATTCGTTTTATATAGTTTTTTGAGTATTCTGATCTCAAATGTGCAATTTTCGACACTGTCGGATAAATGGTTTGGCAGCCATCTTGGATCATTTTCCCGCCAAAAGCTCCCATACTAAAGCAATGGGAAATTTAAAATGTCTTCTCGAGAACTACTGGGCCGATTTGAATTATATTTGGCAGGAAGCATCCTTATGGCATAGAGATTTTATTTTGTTCAAACGAAGCCGGTCGGCCAATTTGGTCAGTGGCCATCTTGGATTTCGGCCGATTTTTTGAAATGTCTAAAAATCTCATTCTCAGTAACAGCTTGGGGAATCGATTCAAAACTTATGAAACCTCATCTAGGCAAAGAGGTAAGCCAAGTTTGTTCAAGACAACTTGATTGACCGAATGGTTCGGCAGCCATCTTGGATGACCTAGTTTTCCCGAAAACGACTTCTCCAGAACCGCTGAATGGATCAGGCCAAAATTTTGGAGATATGATTAGGGACTAAGAGCCATTAAAGTTTGTTCAAGGGAAGTGGCTCCATAAAAAAACATGGCCGCTGTGGGCCAATCAAAATGTAGCGTGTTTGGCGGACATATTGGATTTTTTTATTTGATTGATTTTGAGGCCAAAATTGGTTCTGTATATGTTTTTGGGTATTCGAAGCTCAAATTTGCAATTTTCAAAACTGTGGGATAAACGGTTTGGTGGCCATCTTGCATAATTTTCTCGTCAACAGCTCCCATGCTAAAGCAATGGGAAATTTAAAATGTTTTCTCGAGAACTACCAGGCCGATTTCAATTATATTTGGCAGGACGTATCCTTAGCGCATAAGGATCCAATTTTGTTCAAATGAACCCGATTGGCCAATTTGCCCAGCGGCCATTTTGGATTTCGGCCAATTTCAGGAAATGTCTTTAAAAATCTCCGAAACCACTTGGGGAATCTTCATCTAGTCCAAGAGGTAAGTCAAGTTTGTTCAAGAGGACTTGATTTACCAAATGGTTCTGCGACCATCTTGGATGACCTGGTTTTCACGAAAATGACTCCTCCAGAACCGCTGAAGGGATCAGGCCGAAATTTGGGCCATTAAAAGATGTTCAAGGGAAGTTGATCCATCAAAAAAACATGGGCGCCGTGGGCCAATCAAAATGTAGTGTGTTTGGCAGCCATATTGCACTTGCAAAATTGTCCACAAACTCATTTAAAAGACTGCTAAACCACCCACCAACAATTTTGACAAAAATTGATGGTGCTCCAGGTGAGCGACACAGGCCCCTTGGGCCTCTTGTTCTGATTGACGGTTGTTATTCTGATTGACAGTTGTTATTCTGATTGACAGTTGTTATTCTGATTAACAGTTGTTGTTCCAATTAACAGTTGTTATTCCGTTTGGTGGTTGTTATATTCTGATCATAATCATTAAGTGCAAGTACCTGCATCTTGTGGCACTGATTAGTGTAATGCATGAGTGCCTGCAGAAATGTCTGTGCTTATGTAATAATCATTTATGCAGTTACCTGCATGTTGTGGCACTGATTAGTGTGCGCGTGTGTGCATGCGGGAATGCTTATGTGCGCGCGATGTGTATGTATCCCTCTGTGTGCTTTGTGATCAAAGGGAGCTATTTCTAGCTATACTCCCCACATTTCTAGCTAAGCTCAACCCATTTCTAGCTAAGCTCCACCCATTTCTAGCTAAGCTCCATCCATTTCTAGCTAAGCTCCATCCATTTCTAGCTAAGCTCCATCCATTTCTAGCTATGCGCCACCCATTTCTAGCTATGCTCCACCCATTTCTAGCTATTCTCCACCCATTTCTAGCTATGCTTCACCCATTTCTAGCCATGCTCCCCCATTTCTAGCTATGCGCCACACATTTCTAGCTATGCTCCATCCATTTCTAGCTATGCACCACCCATTTCTAGCTACGCTCCACCTATTTCTAGCTAAGCTCCATTTCTAGCTATGCTCCACCCATTTCTAGCTATGTTCCCCATTTCTAGCTATTCTCCACCCATTTCTAGCTATGCTCCATCCATTTATAGCAGTGTCACACCTATTTCTAGCAGTGACACACCTATTTCTAGCAGTGACACCTATTTCTAGCAGTGACACACCAATTTCTAGCAGTGTCACACCTATTTCTAGCAGTGACACACCGATTTCTAGCAGTGACACACCGATTTCTAGCAGTGACACACCGATTTCTAGCAGTGACACACCAATTTCTAGCTCCACCCACTTTTTGCGCATGTTGGAATAGCTCTGAAACTTTAAAACCTGAATTCCCAGAATCTAAAGCTCTAGGTAACTATACAGGTAAGCTGCTGAGTAACCTGTTGAATATTTTGAAACAAATATGACTTGGAGCTGAGCTCAAAATAGTTTCAAAACATTCAACAGAATGTTTATTAGCTCTTTAATGGTCATACCAGCCAAAATCGGCCTCTTATTTTCTTGTGGCATGTCCATTTAACCGAGCCAGTCATTCCAGTGATACATTTTCAAAGATTCTATTATCCTGGCCTGTAAATGGACATTCAATAGGCAGATATTAAAATTTTCTTGACCAAATTTGACCATTAAAGGGTTAAATTGTAAATTCACCAAACATATACATATTCAACTCTGTGATTCTTCATGGTGGATCTTTCCAGTTTCATGACAAATTTATGTTATTGTGATTGTGCTGTTAGCGGCTAGCTAACATGTGACATATGTTGTTTATGACATCAGATACCAATGAGTGACAGTTTATCATCAAATTTGGTCAAGAAAATTTCAATATTCTCATGGAAAAATATGTCCATTTGCAGACCAAGCGAGCCAGTCATTCCAGTGGATAAATTTTCAAAAATAATCTCTTCGTCTGCAAATGGACGTTATTTACAAGAGAAATGACATTTTCTTGAACATTAAAAAAGATAATTCTGAAGTGCCTTCATCAGCATTGGTTTGATCCCAGTGCATGTATGCACCAGCTCAACAAGGCAGTGCATTCCAGTTTAAAGGGCTATTAGCAGCTGAATGCCTACATATTTATAATGGGACATATTTCTTTTGTAAACAGCTGCATATTTGACCCAATGAGCATGTCCTAAAGTGGCTTTAAAATACTAACACTATTGTTATTCCTGTGATAATACACCAGACCTGTGCACACTAAGCCTGCTGGGACTTGGGGGAATATTGGCTGAGTCTAGCTCAGCCTATTGTCATGAACCAGCCACAAATTAACTGTATTAGTTTTAGTCCTGGTTTTCCGGCTAACACCAGAATTCAATATTTGACTTTGGCTATTTTCCGCCTTTAGTGTAATGCAGTATACGATATGGGCTTGTTTGGCTGGTTGCACTATGCGAGTGTGTGTATACACGCCGCTTATCGATTATGAGACGTCTCATGTCTGTCGACTTGGTCAGCATTCCTTTGAAAAAACTGAACAGTCAACGTTCTCAACAAGGTGATCTTGAATGTGAAGGTCAAATTTATCCTGAATATCGCTGAGATTGAAAGTAAAATTGCTGGTGAGTTACTTGGAGTAATACTGGTGGTCATTTTGAAAACTGTGTTCCACAAGGCTGTTACTGTTTAAGACGAAAAGAGCTTTCAGTACCATCGTCTTTAATATGAATACCAGTATGTATTACCATGGAAATTTAAATTTAATAAAGGAGTCCAGTTTATCCAGCAACCATATGATGGCATGAGCAACTACGTGTAGGATGACATCATAATCAATGACGTCATGAATGCTGTAGCTAAGTTTGTCACGAATGCTTAATTGATGACAGCCTAAGCGTTGTTGTACGAATTGTATGGTTTTACTATTCAATAAACTTGCTGTTGAATATTTTGAAACTAATTTGACTGGGCACTGCCTATCGCAGCAACAGCGCCCAGTCAAATTAGTTTCAAAATATTCAACAGCTTACCTGTATAGTTTTCTGGAAATTAAGATTCAGAGAGTGTAGGGATCTTTCGATCCCAACATGGGCAATGTGTGGGTGTAGCTTAGCTACAGATGGGTGGGGCAAAGCCAAAACTGAATTCCTCCATTGACCAGTGAAGGAGTACCTAAGTCCCCTAAACACTGAGAAGCTGGTCAAAACAGCTCCTGCAGTGCATTTGGGAAAAGTCCATTTGCAGGCCAAGAGAAGACTATTTCTGAAATGATTGCATTCATATCTTTTTGAAAATTTACCATTGGACTGACTGGTTCATTTATCAAGCGATTCATTCCAGTGTTACGTTTTCAAAATGTCTGTTTCCCTGATGTGTAGATTGACATTCCTGACGACAAAACCACTGCAATGTCCAGTTTTGGCTGGCTTGACCGTGAAAGTGTCGATTGTATAGATAGGTTTGTCCGTGCTCTACTGACTGCGTATATATATCCGGTACACGGTACCGATGATAAAACCCCATACTATTCTCTTTGTGGTGTCGAAGGAAATCAATAGTAAACATATTTATAGCTCAGGATATATGTCGCAGATGAAGCATTGTTCTAGTTCAGCAATCATTCTGCGCAGTAATGAACCACTGGTCCTAGTTCATTGTATTGGTTGTTGAAAGTAGTCTATGCTGCGATGATACACTTATCACCATGACACCGATCATTTTATAAGCTTCAGTGCAGTGGTCAGTTAGTAGAAGAAAGCTTGGTGGTCAGATTAGCCATTCTTTAATGGTTAAATTTAATAGCCAGGAAAATCTATTATTTCTTCTCAGTGAATGTCCATTTGCAGGAGAATTGAGATGATATTTTAAAAATTTACCACAGGAATGGCTGACTTGGTGGATTTCTGTGGTAAAAAAGTAGTGTTCTCGTGATGTGCCAATGTTCATACAGTTCTTAGCATTTTAGCACTCATATCAGCCAAAAATTGCTTCTGCAGTGGTCTTGAGAAATGTCCATTTGCAGACCAAGAGAAGTCTATTTCTGAAAATTTACTGCTGAAATGACTGGCTCGATAACCGAGCCAATCATTCCAGTGGTAAATTAAAAAAAATAGTTTTCTGTTGGTCTGCAAATGGACATTTTCTATGAACAAATTCGAGGATTTGATATCAATAACCAATCAAGACACTTTTTAACCCCTCAATGCTCAAGTATTTTTCAAGAAAATCAAATTATTTGCTATTGAATGTCCATTTGCAGAACAAAAGAAGACTATTCTTGAAAATTTACCATTGGAATGACTGGCTCAGTTAGCGAGCCAGTCATTCCAGCGGTAAATTTTCAAAAATAATCTCGGTCTGCAAATGGACATTTCTCAAGAACACTGCAAAAGCCGTTTTTGGTTGATATGAGGTTTAAAATTTGAAAAAATATATATATATTTCTTCACAGAAAATATCTATTTGCAGGCAAAGAATATTTAACCCTTTAATGACTAAATTTTATCAAAAAATCAAAATATTTGCTTATTCAATGTCCATTTACAGGCCAAGTGAAGACTATTTTTGAAAATTTACCATTGGAATGCCTGGCTCAGGAAGTCTGGCTCAGTTACTGAGCCAGTCATTCCAGTGGTAAATTTTTAAAAACAGTTCACTTGGCATACAAATGGACTTTCTTCAAGACCACAACAGAGGCCAGTTTTGGCTGGCTTCGTCATGAAAGGGTTAAAAAAAATTAATTTAACAATGATTATTAATTTATTTGTTTGTATGTTTGTGTTGACAGTTTATGGGAATACATTGGTACCTAATGTGAGGCTGGGATCGTGTTCTCGTGAACTTACGTAACAAAGGAGTTACCTACCTTTAAAATCTACAATTCTGGATAACTTCAGATGAGCAGAATCTACCACTTACGATACCATCTATAAGAACAGCAGCTGATGTTGTCAAATGTTTGTGGGTACAAAAATGCCTCCAGTGTAATAAAATATTGGAATATAATACACCTGAAACATGGAGATTAAATAAGGGAATGTGATGTAACTGTAATACAGGATTTAATGCTTCAGTGATATTTAATGTGAGAATGTGTGCCGAGCGATTTAAAAGTGATTAGGACGAGGCATGGGAGTAATGTTTAGTGGAGATTAGTGGATTTAAACAACTGCGTTCAATGATGTCATGACGGATGTGAATCCTCCTCGTACACCCCGCAAGGGGAAGATCGTCAATCTGCGTGTAACGTTTCTCGATAGTTCCCTGTACACGTTTCAGATTCCGGTAAGTGTCATAAAATATTTTTTTAGTTCTTCGTGTTTTATTTATATTGGACCATGTACATGTAGACTTAGTGTAAAGCATACAGTAGTATACAGCCATGGACCGGTAAAAAGTCGGTGCTAAAGATCATCACTTGGTCTTTAACCATTTAACCCTTGAATCTGTTCAAGAAAATTTAAATTTTGTCATAGAAAATGTCCATTTGCAGACCAAGAGAAGCCAAATTATGAAAATTTATCACTGGAATGACTGGCTCGGTCATCGAGCCAGTCATTTCAGTGGTAAATTTTCAAAAATAGTCTTCTTGGTCTGCAAATGAACATCACTCAAGACCAGTGCAGAAGCCGTTTTTAGCTGATATGAGCGTTAAAGGGTTAATGATCAAGCTGTCAAAAACTGCCCTCTACAGCGGTAGTGGTAAATGTCCATTTGCAGGATAATAGAAGACCATTTTAGAAAATTTACTACTAACATGACTTCACTGGTAAATTTTCAAAAAATAGTCTTCTTGGCTTGCAAATGGACACTGCCCAAGCAAGAATTTAGATTTTCTTCATCAGACGTGTGTTAATACAGCTCATCGACTTTATCTGGCCTTTAGGGCCAAATGATGGTGGGCGCTTAATAAGGGTGGTTTTATAACCACCTGTCTTTAGCTATCGCCATCTGTGTGTGGGCCACAAAAGCTGGTTTGACAGTATTACGTATAATTTAGCTCTAGCAGGGACAGGTCTTCTGTTTGCAAATTATTTGCCAATGGATGGATCTAATCTGTCATTCAAGTATCTAACATCATTAATCAAAATATGTCACTTGTTGGCTGATGTGCCAATCAAATGACATAGGTCCGACAGGAAAGTGGCTAGCGTCTGACAGTAAGCCATCTCAATTTTTTGTGTTTCATAAATTAACCCTTCACCGACAAATCCCTGAAAAAGTAAATTCTTTACGATATAAAACTTATTCTGTTGGATATTTTAAAATTAATTTGATTGAAAGACGTTGCTGCCTTAGGCAGCAGCACTTCCAGTCAAATTAATTTCAAAATATTCAACAGTTTACCTGTATGGATGCCTTGAAAAAAAGATTTTGGGGAATTTATCGATGAACGGGTTGACAAAGTGGGCAGAGCTTAGCTACAAATGGGTGGATCATAGGTAGAAATTGATGTTTCTATTGGTTACTAGTGGCGAGGTCAGTCCCTGATATCCTTGTTATCTTTGTACATTAACATTGTTTAACTCTGACACTCAAGCTGGCCAAACACAGCTTCGGGAAGTGTCCATTTGCAGACCAAGAGAAGACTATTTTTGAAAATTTTACCACTAGGATCGATAATCCTAGTAGTCTTTTTTGCAGCGGTAAATTTCCAAAATCTTCTTTTCTTGGTCTGAAAATTGACGTTTTCTATTAGAAAAGTTTTTCTGAGCAAATTTGAGGGTTAAAGGGTTAATTCATTATTTTCTTTTATTAACCCTTAAATCCTCAAATTTCTTCAAGAAAATGTATAGAAAATACCCATTTGCAGATAAGAGATTATTTTTGAAAATTTACGGCTAGAATGACTGGCTCGGTTATTGAGCCAGTCATTCTAATAGTAAATTTTCGAAAGATATTCTCTTGGCCTGCAAATGGACATTCCACAAGAGCACTGCAGAGGTCGGTTTTGGCCGTCTTCGCCATGAAAAGGCAAAAGGGTAAAATAAATACATCCAATAGAGGTGCCAGAAACAGTGCTCAGACCTCCCATATAATATCAAGGTTATCAACTGCATGAATATATATTTACATCTATAAGGCCAAAATAAAGAAAGTTTCGTTTCCTATAAACTTCCCGGATGGAATTTTTCTTTTTTTTTCGCATGGCAAGGAATTTAAAAAAAAATTGGCTACCCAGCATGCCCATCATAAATGTTAAAACATCTGTACATTTGTCAAACTACAAATTACAATGTAAATGCCATTTGTATGCAATGTGAATCCCATTTGCTAATTGGGTCATGAAAAACATGGCAACTGTGGCTTTTTAAAATAAATTAATTAAAAAAACCAATTTCCTCTCGCTACTGGTCTTTTCCCCACCCCCGGTTTCCAGGAAACAAAATCTGTTTTTATGGATGGCATAAATGTCATTTTTCACTTCCCATCACTAGCAGTTCAGAAATCTTATCTCCCTTGTGTCTCAAAGCATGTGATACCCCCCCCCCCCCCCCCCCCCCCCCCCCAATTAAAACTTGAGTAAGTGGTTATTGTTTATTAGCTTTTATATTTTGGCCTAAAAATATGAATGCTATTAACCCATACAGAGTAATCTCCCTTGCAACTTATAAATATAGTACATGTTAAAGTTGTTTATTACTCAATACGCCAAATTACAGGCCAAGAGAAGACTGGTTTTGGAAATTTACTATTGGAATGATGCTTATCAAGACAGGTATTCCAGTGAGAAATTTACAAAAATACTCTTCTAAGACTGTTGAAAGAATGTGAATTCCTGGTATAAAGTGAATGTCCTGAAAACCATTGCAGGGGCAAAAATTTGGCTGAATTGAGTCACTTGACCATTAACCCTTTAAAGGTCATGATTTGTTAAAAAATTTGTCATTCCAGATGTAAAATTTCAAAAATAATCTTCTCTTGTCCTGTAAATGGACATTCTTTAAGACCACCGCAGAAGCCGGTTTTGGCTAGATTGACCATTATAGGGTTCAACGTTAACACCCATGTCGGCCGAAAACGCTTCTGCAGGGGTCTTGAGAAATGTCCATTTGCAAACCAAAGAATAGTTTTGAAAACTTAACACTGGAATGACTGGCTTGGTTATGCCAGTCATTCAAATGTAAAATTTTCAAAAATACTTTTCTTGGTCTGCATATGGATACTTTCTATGAGAAAATTTAAATCTTCTTGAACAAATTTAACCCTTTAATGATAATACCGGCCAAGACCGGCCTCTGCTCTATGGTCTTGTGGAATGGCAATTTACCCCTGGAATGACTGGCTCGATAACCGAGCCCGTCATTCCAATGATAAATTTTCAAAAATTTTATTCTCTGCCTGTTTATGGACATTCAAAAAGAAATTATTAACATTTTCTTGACCAAATTTGGCCATTAAAGGGTTACGGATTAAATGGTTAAAGTGCTACCATCTTGGGCCCATTAACCCTTTCACCGACAAAACCGGGAAAAAGTGTATTCTTTTTTGATATAAAACTTATTCCTTTGAATATTTTGAAATTAATTTAACTGAAAACTACCAGTCAAATTAATTTCAAAATAATCAACAGTTTTCCTGCATGTTTGCCGTTAACCCTTACCACTCTGATGTCAATATTCTATCTTTTTACTGTCTCCATAGCAAAGAAACTGGTGTACATTTTTCAACAATTTTGGTGGAGATGTTGCAACATCTTCCACCAAATTTGTTGGAAAATGTGCACCAGTTCATCTTTTAATTTAATTTTTAAAATCATTAATTTTGACAACAGAGGGGTGTTGGGTTAAAATGAGATATGGGGACTTCATCGGTGACCAGGTTAACAACATATCCTGTGGGGGGTGACCTGTTGTACATCCGTGTGTACTTATTGGTACTCGGTAAGGTGGTGTCGTAATTTGATTGTTGGTGCCAACGCAAACCTGTTGTTGAACATCTTGCCTGAAATGTGTTACGCTCAAGGGCTTTCTCTGTGTGAATATTTAGAGACATCTAGACATACTGTAAATAGATTTATGTCTCTAGGTTTTTAGAAGCCCTGCCATTAATGAGTACATTGTAGACCATCTCTAGGGACATCGCAAACAATGTGTAGACATCAGTCCCAGATCGATGCAACATATACTGTATGCATTTATCACCTCAGTCTATATCATTCGCAGCGCTTATCCGCTAACCTGACAAACCTACAGAGGATTGTACACAGCTATACAACACATCAGGATACATCAGTGAGGCCTCGTCCATGTTCGCTGAACAACATTGCGCAATTTGAAAGCGAGGAGCTGAGAAACGTTGTGACTCTCTGATCGATACACAGACGATTCTCGGCTTGTAGTCATTTAGCTCAGTTAGCGTGAACTAACGAAATCTTTATTTGTTGCTGATTGTGTTTAGCATTATTAGCTCACCTGGCCAGAATGGCCACGTGAGCTTATGTCATGGCGACTGTCCGGCGTCTGTCCGTCCGTCCGTCCGTCTGTCTGTCCGTCCGTCCGTCCGTCCGTCAACTTTTCCCTTTAAACGACTTCTTCTCAATAACCACTGGGCTGATGACGGCTCATTTTGTTATTTCTTGACGGATTGACACCAAACTTGGTCACAATTTTAATGACAGCATCTAATATCTGTGTTGTGAAAATGAAACTGATAGGACGTCAAATGCCAGAGTTATCACTCCTTAAATATTTGCAGTCTCACTTTCATAGGGCAAATGGTTTGTTCCCACCCTCTTATCACCTCGTCAGATTTTAATGCCAAACTAGATATTAAATTCCAATTAACAGATTGACTTTTCCAATACTGCAGAAATATTTAAGATATGTATTATGTGCTCTGACATCTATGCTCTTAAAAATATTTGAAATGTATTTGATTGAAATTTGTTGCTGCCTTTGGCAGCAATGAAAGTTGTTGCTGCCTAAGGCAGCAATGACTTTCAGTCAAATTATTTTCTAAATCAACTCCAGCTCACCTTACCCCTGCTGCTAACTCGGTGATTCAGCCAGATGTGCATGTGTTAAATGGATTGTGCGGTGGTGGGGAATAACCTGCTATAAAGACCACCTACCTGCCTTTAGAGACCATTTTCTTCAAATTGTATTTACACCTCTAGTAAGCGTCTGACTGAGTTTTTGCAGACGGAATATTCCAAAGGTTATATCTCTGAATGTGATAAATATTTTGAGAACAATTGGACTGAAAGTTGTTGGTGGCTAAGCCACCAACAACTTTCAGTCGAATTGTTTTCAAAATATTCAACAAGTCAAGAGCTTTTGAAAATTGAAATTATTGGCTGCACTGGCTTGCAGCAGTGAGACAGTTAAGAAACCAGCTGTTGTTAGCACTGATATCATCTACTTTCACTTAAACATTGTTCAAAATCACTAATGCAAAAAAACCCAGTCCAGAGATTGTTGTCAATATCTCGAAAACTAAATCATTTGACTGAAAGTCATTGGAAGTGACACCGATAGATGTAAAACTTAAGTAAGATTAGTTTGATATGCCAATGTTCCAGGTGAGCGATACAGGCCCATTGGGCCTCTTGTTGATTCGTCCCTAACATCGGACGAAGTATGGTCCCAATAATTTTGGTGTCATTGAACAATTGCGACCTTTATGCTCTTAAGACTGATTCTACACTGTTTCTATAAATGCCTCTTATTATAGGCACTAGGAGCTCTGAGCGATAGATCTGGGTAAATATATATAGGCCTTTATTCATTATCTTTGAGCTTATGCCATGCTGATGGTTGTCTATCCATATTCAGTAGGGGTACATTGACTTTTTTATGAAAAGACTTCTCCTCATTAACCATTTGGACAATTTCAACCAAGCTTGACTCAATAGACTGAAAAGACCCTATTATGTAGTTAACATTTCAACTGTCGGACTGCTTGTCAGTGTTCAACTGTCTGAGTTTTTGCAGACGATGTATTGCAGAGGTTGTATCTCTGAACCTGCTAAATATTTTGAAAACAATTTGACTGAAAGTTGTTGGTGGCTAACTGGCCTGTGCAGTGGTCTTGAGGAATGGCCATTTGCAGGCCAAGAGAAGACTGTTTTTGAAAATTTACCCCTGGAATGCCTGACTCGATAACCGAACCAGTCATTCCAGCGTTAAATGTTAAAAAAATAAGGAAATATAATTTTGATTTTCTTGTCCAAATTTGACCATTATTCACTTCTTTACATGATGAAACATTTTGAAATTAATTTCACTGGAAGATGTTGCATATAAGGTTGTCAAATATAGTACTTACTAGTGTGTATATATTTATTTCTCAAATTTCGCAACAATATTTCAAATTTTTCATGGAAAACATTCATTTGCAGACTATTTTGGATAATTTGTTACTGGAAGCATGGGCTCAATAATTATAAAACAAGTCATTACAGTGGTAACAAGACTCGCCCTTTCACTTTTGTCGCCTTGTAAACAGTTTTTGGGATTTTCTATGGGGTTTTATTTTTCCAAATTTTGTTCGGACTTCAAGATTTTTTTAGATCAGACCCAAAGTTGAGGAGTGGAATCCTAATGTGTGGTTACACCCTTTCCTTGTGTTAAAATTTGAGCCATATCAGATCAGTAATTTTTTAGAAATTTTTTTAGATACACCAGACACAAACAGACAGAGACACACACGCACGCATGCACACACACACACACACACATGATCGATCGCAATACCTTCTTCCCATTATGGGCCAAGGGAAAATATTAAAAAGTAGCCTTTGCTCTGAAAGTGGACATTTCTCAAGAACACTACAAATGTTTCTGACTTGTCAAGGATATTAAACTTTTTGTTTAGTGATTGCCCAGATGCAGTCCAAGAGAATTTTTTTTTTAAATTTCCTTTTAGAATGACTAACTACCTGTAGCTCATTTATTCGAGCCAGTTATTCAACTTTTAAATTAAAAAGAAATAGTTTTCCTTTTGCTGGAAAATTCATGTCAAAATCCATTTCCTCTCCCAATCATATGATGTCATAATCTCGTGACGTGTTAGCTGACGTCATAATCATGATGTCATGAATGACTCCATATAGTTCATCTTTAATGCTTAATAGTCTGACACGAATTGTATGTCTTCACCATCTAATAAACATTCTGTTGAATATTTTGAAACTAATTTAACTGGGCGTTGTTACTGCCTTAGTTTCAAAATATCCAACAGGTTTCCCTGTATAATTTTATGGAAGTGGATGTCAACAAGTTCAGTGATCGATCCCAACACGAGCGAGGTGTGGGCGAAGCTTAACTAGGGATGGGTGAAGCTTAACTAGGGACTGGTGGAGCTTAATTAGGGATGGGCGGGGCATAGTTAAAACTGGAACGGTCCATTAATTAGGCAGGGTTGAACATTAAATTGTTACCCATTCTCATTAGCTCACCATTTCCTAGAGACATGTACTGGTATGTTTATACAGTTTCTATTTTATTTGCGCAATATCACATTTCAATGGCATTACCATGGCACATTAATTCTGATCCAAACACAGCATTGAAAATAAAGATTTATTGACAAATAATTAACAGGGATCTGTAGCCAGCATATCCATGTCATTTTCTAATATCCACAAATTCAGATGTCGTTGGAGACGGACAATTCCGCTATATGCTTTATGCATATATCTTCACCTTTCAAAATTGATCGTGAGATAAATCTCAGCGAAACTGCCAAAAGAATGTCACTGGCTATTTTACGTAACTTTACACACAGAATAACGTTACTTTACACACAGAATAACGTGGAATTCTATCCGAGCTATAAGCCACTAAGAACTATAAAACATGTCATTGTTATGCAGGATATAGTGGCATTTATTGTGCTCCGCCGCTTCACTGGGTGCATGTTCTGCTAAATTAGCATATTGACCCCGGGTCTGTCAAAGTGATGAATCGTTCATAAATCCCTATGTGAACAGACGTTTAACCCTTTATTCCTCAAAGATGATCAAGATAATTTTCTCATGGAGGGTCTACCATCTGCCTACAGACTAAGAGCAGTTTATATTTGAAGATTTTCACTGGAATAACTGGCTTAGTTATCGAGCCAGTCATTCCAGTGATAGATTTTTACAAATTCTCAAGACCACGGCCAAAGTCTTTTGGCCCTGCTTGAGTCTTAAATGGTTAATCTGTCCTAGAAAGTTTACTGGTATATAATCAACCACTTACCTGTATAATGGACCTTTCCAGTTTTAACTATACCCCACCAATCCTGAGTTACACTCCACCCACACCTCGATCATCTTGGGATCGATTAATCCCTGAATGCCCTGACTATCAATTTCAAGAAAACTATAGGTAAGCTGTTGAATATTTTGAAACTAATTTGACTGGGTGCTGTAGCAACATCGCCCAGTAAAATTAGTTTCAAAATATTAAACAGAATATTTATTAAATAGTAAAGACATACAATTCGTGCAACAACGGTTAGTCCGTCTTCAATTAAGCATTCATAACATACTTATCTACATCCATCATGACATCATCTTACACATCATTATGACATCATATGATTGATGGATAAACTGGAAAGGTCCATTACCTTGCAATTGGGATTCTGTGAATTCAGGTTTCAAAGTATTATATAAATCAATCCCAGCTCGTGTACAAGTTGGGTAGAGCTTAATTAGAAATGGGCAAAGCTTAGCTGAAATGGGCGGAGCTTAGCTAGAAATTTACCACTCCATGGTGTTGCACTATGACAGCTTAGATTGTATTAATTGTACTGTATTAATTGTATTGTCATCAAATATGGCTGTCTGAGGGTCCGAAGAACCTATAGAAATCTAATAAGGATAGAAGGGACATGCGCATACCATCAGCGATGTGAGTTCAGTAAAATGCAACTGCGCACGTTCGGACGGGCTGATGCAGATGATCAGCAGCATGTATATGTAGCCTCCAGAAGTGAGTAAATTCTCTTTTGGTAATTGGAAGAGATATTAAACGGAGGCAAATGTATGTAATTTTATTAGAAATAAACTTGTATTGGCTAGATATTAATCTGACACTTTATTCGATTACGTTATAGAATTAGTAACAAAAACAATTAGTTTGGAGACTGTATGATAAAATATGGAACTGAATTTCCACATTTGAATTCCATTATGCTTAACCCCTAGCACTCTGATGTCAATATGCTATATTTTTTTGTGTCAGTGTCAAAGAAACTGGTGTGCATTTTTCAACAATTTTGCTGGAAGATGTTGCTGTCTACGACAGCACCATCTCCCACCAAATATGTTGAAAAATGTACACCAGCTCATCTTTTAATTCAATTTGATCAGAGTGGTAAGGGTTAATCGGAAGCACCTTTAGGGCATAGGTATCCAACCTTGTTCAAAGGAAACCGATCTGCTAATTTGGCCAGTGGCCATCTTGGATTTTGTCTGATTTTTTAGCAATGTCTTTAAAAAGTCTCCAAAACCACTTGTGGGATTCGTTTAAAATTTAAAAAATATCTAGGGCTGAATCAAGTTTGTTCAATAATCAAGGTCTTCTCCAGAACCACTAATCGGATCAGACACAAATTTGGGACAGGGAGACAGGACAGACATGGGAGATATGATAAGGGAATATGGGCCATTAAGGTTTGTCCATGGAAAGTTGATATGTAAAAAACTATGCCCCCCCCCTTTGGTTCAATAAAAATTTAGCGTGTTTTCTTCACAGAAATTAGATTAGTAAATTTTTCAAATGGTCATCCCGCTTTGTTCGGTTGTGCCAGTGGCCAATAATCTCATATGTATGAGCGATGCAGGCCACTTCACGGCCTCTTGTTAAATTGAATAGTCTCTCTCTCTCTCTCTCTCTCTCTCTCTCTCTCTCTCTCTCTCTCTCTCAACAACACCACCCGACAACTGAAAACGTAGTTATAACTGTTAGATTGAATAGTCAGTCATGTCAGTCATCTTTGATATTTTCATCATCATTGTTATAATCTTTAATAATTACTAAAGCAATTTCTGCACAAGCACCATGATTTTAAGACCCATTTTATCTCACATCTTGTTTGAAATAATGCTCCAGTTCTGTCATTATCAGCTTCATTGCATCTGTGTGTGGTTGAATATTCCCAGTCGGTACATTATACTGTAGTAAGTGCGAGACCCTTCTTACACCTAGATGCAGTGCTGCAATCTTTTCTGCTGTAATGTTCTTAAGCGAGTCGTAAATATTTATGTGAGGGCTGATTGGAATTTTTACTGTGAATTCAGAATATTGAAGTATATTAGCAAAAGGGTATGTCACTGGATCCTTGCCAATGAATATTACTGGGATACATCCACTGACGATTGAGTCGTAAAATGATTTTCTAGTGGGCGAATCCCCGGGTGGTTGTAAGCAGAATATGGAATGACGCATCCAGGTAATTGTGGTGTATTTATGATGACCACGACATTCGTCTGTGTAAAGCATTACTTGGTCTATGCTGCTTCTATTATGTCCAGGGGTCTTATGGCCAAGTATATTATTGCCACTAGAATAGAATTCCTTGTAACTAGATCTAGTTTTTATGACAAATTGATCCATTAATTTTGCACGAAATTCATTGCTTCGCCTGGAACCTGCTGCTAAAAACAGAAAGATATGTCTTTTGTTCAAAAGTGGAATAGCCATCGTATAATTGCCAACAATGTCTCGAGTGTATGAAGCATGTTGGCTGTTTTGAGATATATGACCATAGGATGGATATGGCACAACAATAAGTGGCTGATCGCCTATGTTAAACCACCGAGATACACCAATGTTCACCTCCTGTTCAATTGCCAAAAATAAGATCTTCTGACTTTCCCTATATTTGAGCAGCGGGCAATGTGTTGATGCTTGTTCCCGTTCTATTTTCGCCAAACTTGACACATGTATTTTTCCATTATTGGTCCCAATTGGATAATACTTCCGAGACTTAAGATAATTAAAAAGATCTTGGATTAAGACATGGACTCGATGTGACTCTGATTGGGAATGACAAAAGCACGCTAATCCTAGATATGCTGGGATGTAGAAGATGTCTGCCTTCTCTGGATCTAATGTTCTGTACGGGCTAAATAACATCTGATGATGGATAATAACCTCCAGTGAGAATTGATGTGTATCACGGATACTGAGCAAGCCTTCCTCATATAGCTCCGGACCCATGCCACAGTGAGACAATTGAAAACATGGGTCTCGTCTAATAAGACACTTCAGTATATCATGGTTATATTTTGGTGCTAAATCATAGACAAATATCTTAAATGGTGTGACTGGTAGGCTGGTATTTTCACTGTCATGTATCTGTTTATCATCAATCACTGGAATACAGTTTTGTAATGTAAAATCTCTGGCTTGTTTGATGGTGTCCGCCATGGTGTTGCTTTCTCTTTGGAGGAACTTAGTGACATTTCTGGAAAGACAATAGAAGAGAAGATAAATAATTCCTAAATCACTAAAGCTGTGTTTTCTGTGTAGATAGTTAATCAGGAATAATGTCATATTTCAGTATGGCATTATTCCTGATTAAGTCTCTAGTGAGAACACAGCCTTAGACTAAGGCCATGTTCTCACTAGAGACTTAACCCGCGTACCGCCATAGTGCGGTATGTAGGGCTGGGCGGTTTGGCTTAAAAAAAAACCCAGTGACAATATCACTAATTAAACCGGTATTAATGAAATACTGGTTTAAGGGGTTATAATGATCGAAAATAATTTGAAATATGAAAATATGGCGTTTTCATTAGCTACAACAACTGACGTAAATTGCCAGGAAATTAGAACAGTAACTACGTACGACTGCTCACTTTGACGCTATCTATCTGAAAATAGTAGTTAAAATAAGTAAAGTCTGGTTCATGTGATGTCGTGAAAATAACACTAATTACTAAAATGTTGATTTTCAACCCTATTATTAGGTAACTATTTTCGAAAGGGTAGTAAAATCAAACGCGTGTAAGTAGGAACCCGGATATGAGAGTGAGTTTAGGCTCCTAGTAGAGTAGCGCTCATACGGTTAGAGTTAGTATAACCACCTACAGTATGATCTGGTCTAGTAAGTCACGTGTTTGTATTCGAATACTCGGTATTTACCGTTAAATTCCGTGTATATTGCGCACTTTTTTGCTCAAATTACATGTTATAAAAAGCTCCTGCGCACTATATACAAGGATAAATATTTGTCCCATGTTTTTCCTCAGAATTTTTCGTCAGAATCACAAAATTCAGAGCTGAAAATGTGATTTTATGGATCGGGAATCAGTCGGGAATAACGATCGCATTCTAACATGTCTATAATGGTACTAATAGATCGTTGAAATGCCTTACTACTGTCTAAATACTGTGTTATACCTTTATTAAATATCATAGTGTTGTAAAATGATCAAATAAACCATCATTCAACTTTATTACAACGCCATTGTTTCCTGTAATTTGTTCTAAGTTATATATATAAGGGGAGGTTACTCTTGTCTTCCCAAGTTGAACATAGAGATGTTTAAAATCCATAGATTGCTACACAGATACGGACATAAATGTGTTAAAAAAATAATGATAGGGCCGATGTTTTTCAAGGCGATCTAGCATTTACATAGATATAGAAAGGAACCGAGTATTGAAACCACTCATCTACTGCGTCGCCATATGTGATTGATCAAAATCTCATGGGCTCGCCTTTGATATAATTATCAAAATAATTACCGGCACTGTTAGTGAGCCAAAATGGATTTGAGTAGGTTTTTTTTATTAAAATAGATTTTATTCTCTCAAGTATCAGCGCACAACTCATATTTTATGAATTGAAACAAAATAAATATGCAATTTTTATGTTCTAACGACCATTTATGTTAATGAGCACTGCTCAAATCAAATTCGGATTCTAACCTGTTCTGATGGAAATTATATTTGTATTTTTATATCGTTTTATATCGTTCAATAAAGTTTAATACAAAATATTTGCTAAAAGTGTATGCAAATGATATTCCCGTGATTAAACAACAGAGTAACGCATGCCACAAATGGGATTTTATAAGGAAAGCGTATTCGACACGCAGTAAGTCATTGATTCTTTTGTTACCAGTTTTCGTTCACATGTCTCTCAATCTTACTGCGCACTATACACGGAAAGAAGGTTTTTTCAGGCCGATTTTGGTCAAATTTAGGGGTGCGCACTATCCACGATAGCGCAATATACACGGAAATTAACGGTAGTAATACTCTTCAATAAACTGTCGGTCACGTGGGTGAATGTCATTCAGCACGTAAATAAAGGGTAGTCATTTCCCGGAAATCACACCACGAATTCTCACAAAAAGCTGTGTTTGACTATTTATCGACGTTCATATGTCATAATAAAGAGATTATGATAATTTTACAACATAAATGCAATGATTCGTGAATATAACTTAAATCTACTTAAATCAACACTCCGTACTTGAAGATATACAAAGATGAAAAAGACCGGGCCGGTCCGTAAAACAAAACGATGTGATTCTAACTCTATCAGCCAAAAATGTCACATGATAAAAAATACTACAAATTTCATTCATAAAATCGATAGTAGTGAATATCCTGGCGGAAGAATTTGTTAACAACCAATCACATTACGCCTGCTCGTATTTGAGAGGCTAAAAGGTTTATTTTACTTGTAACTACTCCGCCAACGTAAGAAGCGACTTAATCGTTTTCATTTCTCGAGCGTTCAAAGCAATTTGTCTGGTATGTCTTATTCCGTGATGGATCATTTTATGTTTGTCGAAATCTAAGGGAAATAATGACATGTTTGGATTGGGAGTTCATTGTGTAGCATCGGTGTTTTCGTAGCGTTTCTTGATTATTTTTTTTGTATCATGTCACATTTGGAATCCTAATTAAAGGGATATTCCACTGGGGGATTTTATGCATCTGACGTAAAGTACTAATTTTCCGCATTAATTTGAGACCAAGAGCACAATTTTATGCCAACAAATAAAAAATTTAAATTGCTAAAGTAACCAGTGGATAGAGGCGCCATTTTGGACAAGCAGCTGACGTCACCGACACACCTACTCTCTTTGCCCGATCGAGGATAGCCGTAACCAGGGGAGGTAAATCTTGCATCTCGTGGATAATTAGCGTACTGGCTAAACAACTGACACTTTGCCACAGTGTTTGGAGGAAATTAAAGTGCAATTAGTGTCCAGATGATCGCGCCAGTCATTGTAGTGCTAAATTGTCAAAAATTGTTTTCCTATGGGCAATTTCTATTTTAAAAAAAACCATTGAAGGGTTATGCCAGGAGCGTGTTTGCGATCAACCAGCTACAACAAATTCTTGAAAAATATGTTAGTTGAATAAATGTTGAATGTAATTTCTCTGAAAGCTGTTGCTATTGCAACTTCTGCTTCCAGTCAAATTCCAGTTTCAAAATATTCAACAGGCAGTAAATATGGGTCAACATTTAAAAATTTGGGATCAATTAGTTAACCCTTTCAAGGACAGAAAAGCAGAAAGCTTAAAATTTACCCTGCATAGGCCTATTGTGTGAAATTAATTAGTTTGGAAGCTACTGCAACATAATTCCAGGAAAATTTAATTCAGAATATTCAACACTGCATAGTTATTTTAAAATTGGGAGTAAATGTTGTAAATGATTAATAACGCTGGATTTCAATAGTGTGAAAGCACTAAACTACTAATTATGTCTAGCGTACACTTGTCATTATTTACTAGCTGTCACCTACTATCGTCTATGAAGTAAGCCGCTAAGCGGTTGCCTATAATTGACCGACCGGGCAATCAGCGACATCATTTCATTTTGGTTTGCAAATCCCGTTTTACAATTGATGCAAGCAAATACGACGTTAATTGTCGAGTTTGATTCTGTTATATTAAAATTAAGTACCGCGCCTTTTGTTTTGAAATGCATGACACATTATTTTTAAATTATACAGACTATATGTTCTAAACTTGTGTCTTCCAAATTTAAATGTGGAAGATATCCATCCAGTGCCGATGTTATGAAGCCATCTTTCAGTTAGCCCCTTTTCATGCGGATGCTTCTGTGGATCGGTATCTGAAAATGTGAATTTCCGTACCCTTTCCATGATCGTTCCTATTACTGCAAGCCCATGCTTGACATGCGGACATGATGCGATTTAACCATTTGATGCCAGCACTGGCCTCTGCAATCGTCAAGTTGAGGACGCAGGTCAAAAGAAGGCTATTTTGAGAATTTACAACTAAAACGACTGTCTCAGTAACCGAACCAGCCATTCATTCCAGTGGTCAATTTTCAAAAATAGTCCGCATGGCGTGCAAATGGGCATTCAATAAGGAAATATTCTGATTTTCCTGACAGAATTTGGTCATTAAAGGGTCAATTAATATTCGGCCGTCATAACGCGAAGTAAACAGGTAAATATAAAAGCGCTGGCGATATTTTGCTGGTGTGTCGTTGACGTCATAATCTCGCGGTTTCTCGCTCTCGGTGCGAGAAAATGGATGTGCCCAGGAGTCACGTTTTCGATGGAACAGTGTATTTTATATTTTTTTGGCGGCAATTATTTCGGATTATAGTATATTTTTAGTTGACTTATTCCCGATTTTCACTGGAATTTCCCTTTAAACATAGTACAAACTCGAACTGAAAAAAGGACTATTTGTTACAAAGAAGAAATTTAGTTTTTCAAATTATGCAATCTTACATCGCAGCACTTACGTCATGTAAAATTCATTGCTGACAAATTAAAATATATTTGCCGAGTGTCGTCCTCAGCCGATTTGTCGGGATTTCACCAACACCCTTGCTTTCCCACGGTTAATAGTTATAGATGACTGTATTTTATGGCCCTATTAGCAAATGGTTACACTAGATGATAATATTAAACTGCAAGTCAACAACAAACTAGTTTAGGACAGTCACCAGATTTCACGCAATTGCGATCTTACTGACGGTTTTTCGGGGTTTTTTAAAAATTTTGTAATGGTTTTTAAACTGTCACCATAAAAAACCGCGAGACGGTGTGAAACCGGTATACTGCCCAGCCCTAGTGGTATGGCGTTATACCCGATTAACTCTCTAGTGAGAACACGGCCTAGGTTTAGAAGTCATATTGGGAATAGTGTTGCTGAAAGCTGTTCTTGTCCAAGTACATGTAATGCCTTTCAGCAATACTACCCAGTCATTTATTGTGCAAGACATGCAAAAATGTATTGTTGTGCAGGTCTGCAGAAATTAAAAATGTGAGCAAACCATTTACGGGTTACGCAAATTTATTTTAGTTAATCAATTTGCATATGGTTCGTCTTTTAATTGCATATTATTGTGTAAAGTAGAATTTAATGCGGGCATGTTTTGTAATGTTTGCATGTTGATTGGTAAACTTTCAAAAATAGTCTTCTCTTGGTCAGCAAATGGACATTTGTCATGACCACTGCAGAAGGCATTTTTGGTTGATATGAGTGTTAAAGGGTTAATGGCCAAGCCGACCCACAAATACCTTCTTCTGTGGTCTTATGAAATGTCCATTTGCTGGCCAAGAGAAATCAATTTTTTGAAAATTTACCACACAGGTGATTGGCTTGATAATAGAGCCAATCATTTCAGTTGTAAGTTTTCAAAATCAGTGTTCTCTGTAAATGGACATTTTCTATGAGAAAACTGAAATTGTCTTCACCAAATTTGATCATTAACCCTAATGGTCAAGCCGACCGAAACCAGCCTTTGCAGTGGTGCTAAGGAATGGTCATTTGAAGGGCAAGAGAAGAGTCTTTGAATATTTACAACTGGAATGACTGGCTCGATATCCCAGCCAGTCATTCCAGTTGTAAATTTCCAAAAAGTAGTCTTCTGTTGGCCTACAAATGGTCATTCAATAAATTTTTCTTGACCAAATTTACACATTAACGGGCTAAAGCGTTAATAGTGGGTGAAGATAGGGCTGCGCGATATACCGATACCATATTTAAAACCGATATCCTGCACTGACGGTTTCATAACCGATTATAAAAAATAAATATCGAAAAACCGAATATGAACATATTTTCGGTTTTTCGTATCAGGATTGTTAAAAATAAAAGATACTAACGAGCATGAAAATCGTAATGAACAATAATGGCCATACTTTCCATTAAGCTATGTTCGGGGCAACTAATAATTTAACGTGGCCCCAATTGCGCATATTGTGTAACTCCATGTAACTCGCTGTACGCCGAGAGAAATCAAGCAGCGAATTAATTAAATAAATATCCACTCGCCTTTTCTCTGGTAGTCTCAGATAAATTTGCAATATAAAACACAATACTAATGTGGGAATTTGTCATTCAAATTTGTATCGGGGAAAATATTTCTAAACAACGGCATCCATTTTATTTACTTCACCGGCTAATTAACATAATGCAAAGTCATCCCAACACTAAATCGCCCGATTACATCATAATCTCGGCAATAAATATAATGCTGAATACATTTTGCTGAGTAGGATATAATTTTAAACAAAATTATTACTCAAACCATTTTTAAAACGTTATCTTCTATACACCATATCATATTAACTTATGAAATTCGCGATCGCAATATTACAGTTAATATTTTCTTCAAGGCATGTTTTCGTCCTCGGGCCGAATTGGAAATGAAAGAAGAAAGGGAGATAATTACATCATAATTAATTACAATCGCGTGATTTACGTCTTCGCAACCTGTTTTGCTGATTTATGATTAATTTTGACAAAATAAATGATGTTTATTTAACTGTGCGTAATATTTAGGCGGTCTAATTAATAATTTCACTCCCGCGATGATGGATATTATAAGGTATATTAAGCTTTAAAGGCGTAAAACAGCTGTATCAGGGCGTGAAAATACGTTCTGTTTTCGTGCTAATTTTTATCATTTAAATTTTTTGTTTCATGTCCATAAAACCGATATTCGGTTAAAACCGATATGAAAAGTCATATCGAAACCGATATGGCTGTAAGCCAAACCGCGCAGCCCTAGGTGAAGACACATTCACAGTGCAGACGTACCAAAACAGACATTTATTCCTAGCGCTGTTAGTTGTGGTTAGAAATGATGCACTTAGCGTGTATGTTCAGCTTTAGCCCATTCACAACAAAACCGGCCAAAACTGGCTTTGAGGAACGGCCATTTGCAGGCCAAGAGAAAGCTATTGGGGAAATTTACCACTGGAATGGCTGGCTCAATAACCGAGCCAGCCATTCCAGTGGTAAATTTTCAAAAATGGTCTCTTGGCCTGCAAATGGCCATTCAATAAGAAAATATTTAGATTTTCTTGACAAAATTTAGACACTAGGGCTGGGATTCTATGCGGTGATTTAAACCTTGGTTTAGCCTAAACCTGGTATCAACTCGCCACATAAACCGGGTAATAAGAGATTTATTACCAGGTTTATGCTTAAACCTCATCCGTATTCTGATATGAGGTTTACACAAGGTAACAGCTAAACTAGGTTTACGCCTGGTTAAACCATGTTTATTTTATCAGCATTCATGTATCTAACTCGGGGATTTAATAGAAATTTGATATTTACATTCTAAACTAACAATATATATGGGACATGGCTTATTATTAAAATATATTAATACGCCGATGGACATAATAATAAAAGAGTGGCAATACAATAAATCAGAGCTGAATCTGATAATAAACAATGAGGTCGCTTAAATACCTGTTGGACATCAATCTCATTATGCATATGAATGGGAGAACTCTGTCCCAAACTAACTCGGTGGTGCTTGACTTGCCAAATTTAAAAGTGCCCATTTTACACATAGCAATAGGAGTTAAACTACCCTACCCCAGGTTTAAATTTTGTTGATATTTGTTGTAAGATTTAGAATATAAACTAGCTTCTTGAAATCGGTTTATATGGTTACCAGGTTTATTAGCTGTCTGTTACCTGGTTTAATTTTCGATATTCTCATAACATTATGTTATATCTTACACAGAATCGCGTGTGCAGACCTTTAGAAAGGTGATATTAACAAGTGTTTAAATTATTTTTATTTTGGACCAGTGTTTTAAGTCAGTCTAAATGCGGGTTTAAACCTAATAATAGCTAAACCAGGTTTAGGTCTTTAAACCAGGTCTAGCTAAAACATTTTATTGAATTCCACCCTAAAGGGCTAAGAATTTGCATCAAATTTTAATTACGAACATAGTGCGTTGACAGGTTCGTTATTGTTGATAAATATCTTTCATCGTTCAAAGATGAATCATTAATTAGATGCATTCAGTTATCAGTACAGTCAAGGCTGTTTCAGTATCATTGATTTGAAGATATACAATAGGCAATTACCATATTCCGTGATAACTTAGTTTACAGATTACTGAACATGTGATTAATTATGAAAATGATGACTTGTGTTAAAGTTGTCGCGGAGTGGAAATTATATACTCATAACCTGCCTTGATGGACCACCTTAGTGTGGGTGTGTGTGTTTGGGGGGTTGGGTGGGTGGGTGGTGGTGGGGGGTTTGTTTTGGGTGGGGTGGGGGTAGGGGGGGGGGATTGAGCCAACAAAAAAATATAACCAGTATATATATACAGAAGCTTTTTTTAACAGGTCACCTTGACAGACTATATATATATATATATACTGGCTATATTTCTGTGCCCCATAAGGTGGTCCCTCAAGACAGGTTATAAGTATATTGAAATGAAGATGGGTTTTGTGAACTATTTGGGGGAGATGACTAGTTAGACGGACAGATAGATGGCAGATGTGATGGGCAGACAGATGAATTGATTCACACAAATTTCTTTGCTCGGTGTCACCTACCGTATTTCGCTTAATAGTAGCATAGGGTTCTATTAGGACAAGAGGTGTTCAATTTCCAAACAAACTTCTCTGAGAAAGGGGGTGGGCTTATATTACAGAGTTTTCCCAAAAAAGTTCTAAAATTGATACCACGGAAATTCAATGTATTTCCCCCCGTAAAAATTCCCACCGCCTATGCCTATGTTTAATGTATACCTCAAAACATCACCGGGGAAGTGAAATTATTTGATTTGAGCGCCTAAATATTGCGTATCCTTTAATAAAGCTTGTTTATTATATCAAAATTAATCCACAATTTGATATAAAATGGTGTCGCGAAAAAATACAAATCACGTGATTTTAGAGCGAGTACTCGGATATAAATATTCTGGAATCGGGGACTTGGAACTCGGGAATATCTATATATTATCATTACGCGATAGGAACTGAGTATTATACTGATCTTAAAAAACGGGTACCCGTTTGATAAACTCCCGTTAGCGTATAATATCTTGCGAGAACATGATGCCTCCCATCTCAAGAACCGCTGGCTCGCCAACTTAAGAAGCCGGCTATATTGTTGTTCGTAATAATTCAGTTTGGATCATTTAATGTTGATCGGCGTTACAAAATTGATGCACATTTTCTCCCGTGCTTGTTGTTTGGTACATAAATTTGGTCTTAAAATATGTTTATAAGGAAGGTATTTAATCACGCCAAGACTGTTTTATGCGCATTTTGACTACAAAAGTGTGGAATAAACTTTATTCTATCTTGAACATACGTGGCCTACTATTAGTATTAATCTAATTGGCGGTCGAGATTTACAAATCCGAGGCCTGTATTGACTTCTAGAGGGGCCGGTAATGTATCAGGGCAGAGATTGGTCTGAAGTAGACGTGACACAATTGTTATTATTATACACGCTATTCTTACGAAAATTTTTCCTATACAGTCTGCTGAGTTAGGGGGTGGGCTTCTAATACCGAGTTTTGGCGTTTTGAAACTGCTAAGAAATCATTGGAGCTCAAAGTTAGGGGGTGGGCTTCTATTAGAGCATAGGCTACTATTAAGCGGAATACGATATAATGAATGAAGATAAATAGATTTCTGTGTATCTCTGGAATCTGTGTTCAACATAGACTATAGATAATTTTCTCTCTGATATAGTACAACTCAGGAATAACTTAACTTGTTTCAAAATCTAAATAAAACGTACTGTTGAATACGTTGAACTAAATTTCATTGGAAGCCTTTGCTGCTTTCCAATCGAATTTAAGTCCAAAATATTCAACAAAACATTTGTTACATCGTGTTCAAAATTGTATTTCTGATTTTGTTTTGGAAACATTAACTTATTTATGAGCTGTAGTGTAGCTTAGCCCTTTAATGGTCCAAGTCAAGCTGGTCAAAAAGCCTGGCTAATGGACCTTTCCATTTTTAGCTATGCCCCGCCCATCACTAGCTAAGCTCCACCCACACCTCGCCGTGTTTGGATTGATCGATCCCCGAATGCCCTAGCTATCAATTTCCTGAAAACTATACAGGGAAGCTGTTGCAACAGCGCCCAGTCAAATTAGTTTCAAAATATTCAACAGAATATTTATTAAATAGTAAAAGCAAACAATTTGTACAACAGCCCATAGACCGTCATCAAAT
Organism: Chaetoderma sp. LZ-2023a; assembly: GCA_034401795.1. Taxonomy (NCBI): domain Eukaryota; kingdom Metazoa; phylum Mollusca; class Caudofoveata; order Chaetodermatida; family Chaetodermatidae; genus Chaetoderma; species Chaetoderma sp. LZ-2023a. The sequence continues at coordinate 78,360,714 of CM067368.1, forward strand.
ATGCGTTCGTGACGTACTTATCGACGTCATTCATGACATCATTCATTATGATGTCATTGTACACGCCACACAGTTCATTATGACGTCATATGATGGCTGGGTACTCTGGAAAGGTGAATTGTGCACTGTGCAGGCATCTTGATAGATTTACAATTACAGTCCAAGAGAAAACTGTTTTTGAAAATTGACCAATGTTATTCCATTAGTAAATTTGGAAAAATACTTTGCCTGCAAATGCTTAAGTGAGCAACTTGATCATTAAGCAAAAATTTTGATGATCTTGACCATATTCCTTGAATTTGTTCAAGAAAGATTTTACTTTTCTCATAGAAAATGTCCATTTGTAGACCAACAGAAGACTAGTTTAGTAAACTTACCACTGGAATAAGTGGCTAGGTTATTGTGGCAGTTATTCCAGTGGTAAATTTTCTAAAATAGTCTTGTCTTGGTCTGCAAATGAACATTTCTCAAGACCACTGCAGAAGCCATTTCTGGCTGATATGAGTGTATAAGGGTTAATTCTTAATGGTCGAGCTGGCCAAAAATGTCCTCTACAGTAGTCTTGAAGAATGTTCATTTGCATGTTCATTTGCAGCCCAACAGAAGACTATTTTTGACAATCTACCTCTGGAATGCCAGGCTTGATAACCGAGCCAGGCAATTCAGTGGTAAGTTGTCAAAAATTGTCTTGAGGGTATTTTGTATTGCTTACATAAAATGTCTTGTTTCTTCATGGGGAATTTGGATGGTATTTCTATTGGACTCATTTACCTGTGGAGGGTGTGTGTTTTCTTGTGGTCATCCTTGTTCCATAGACGTTCTATCATCAGTAGAACTAATCCAGTTACCAGGAAATACACAAAGTAGCGAAGTAGTCTTGGTCTTATCAACTTCATCGCGGTGAATTCAGAAATTTTCTGCCTTTTGCTGCCGCTGTATTTATTATATCTATCCACCAAAATATGTTGTACAAATGTGTCCGTGAATTTGCTCACTGTCACCCAGTTATGTACAGTTCTATATGAAATCTAGCACCACACAATTCTTATGCAGCTTTAATGGTTAGAAATTGACCTGGAAATCAGATAATAAAATAACAATTACTAATTTACAATGATTTATTAACACTAAATTTAATGGTCAAGCTGGCCCAAACTGACCACATCAGTGGTCATGCCAAGAAATGTTAAATTTATTCTGGGATGTACAGCATAGTGTATGAGAAATGACTGTTTGATCAAGTTACACTGATATACCAGGCTCCATGATGTTTGACACGTCAAAAGTTTAATCCTTTACTGCTCAAAATTGCTCTCGAAAATTGAGAATCCGTCATAATAATGTCCATTTGTAGGCCAAGAGAAGACTAATGTTTTTGAAAATTTATCACTGGAATGACTGGCTCGATAAATGAGCCAGTCATTTCAGTGGTAAATTTTCAAAAAAGGTCGTGTTTCAAATGACCATCCTTATGCAAACATTTAAATTTTCCTGACAAATTGTGATCAGTAAGGGTTAATGAGTGCCAGCTGTACAACTGACATATGATGGTAAAGCTCAATGCCGCTGTATTGACTGGTTATGTGTGACAGTGCCAGTAAGCCTTTACGCCTTGAATTTATTCAAGAAAATTTAAACTTTCTCATAGAAAATGTCCATTTGCAGACCAAGAGAAGAGTATTTTTGAAAATTTACCACTGGAATCACCGGCTCGTTTATCGAGCCGGTCATTCCAGTGGTAAATTTCCAAAAAGTACTCTTCTCTTGGTCTCAAATGGACATTTCTCAAGACAACCGCAGAAGCTGTTTTTTTTGCTGATATGAGGGTTAAAGGGTTAATGTAGTCATTCAAAGATCTATGAAACAATTTATATTAATCTTAAATACAGCAATACTATGTTATAAATTGTTTGATTAAATTTTTTTTTTTTAAATTCTTATTCTATTGAGCAATACGCTTATAGATGTCTATCATTTAATCTGTAAATCCTCAAATTTGTTCAAGAAAATATAAATAAAATTTCTCGTAGAAAATGTCAATTTTCAGATCAAGAGATTATTTTAACAAATTTATCAATGAATGAATGGCGTGGTTATTGAGCTGGTCATTCCAATAGTAAAATTTCAAAAATACTCTGTAACTTGGTCTGCAAATGTGTATTTCTCAAAACCATTACAGAAACTGTTTGTGGCCAGCTTGACTGTTATATAGTTAATAGACAATTATAATCGGAGCTAGCAGAGAAACAGTGGACACAAGAAAATAAATCCCCAGATAGTACTTTGTCTAATATAGCAATGATTACCTTTGTTGTGTAACGAAAGCTGAGGCAATCTTTATTGATTTGTCACTCAGCATTCAATAATTAGCAGATTCATCATTAATAATACACTACTACATTTACACCTGTGTATTACAGACACACGCTTGTGGGACCAAATTCTATAGCGTTGTGTTCTCCACCCATCTTAGCATTTTTGTGGTCAAGCTGGCAAAAACCAGTCTCTAAAGTACTCTTTAGCGACATTCATCTGCAGGTCAGGGGGGGACCATTTTAGAAAATATACAACTTGAATGATTGGCTCGGTAACCAAGCCAGTCATTCAAGTGGTAAATTTTCAAAAATAGTCTTCTTGCCCAGCAAAAGGGCATTGACTAAGCAAAGATCCTACAATCTCTGCAATTAAACAGTTAAAGAACCACCATCACCTGGTCCCAAAAGCCAGTTACAATAGTACCTGTATAAAGTGACAACCTGTGTTTAGCCATGACTTTGTGGTGGGCTATACAGTGGCTGATAGATGGGTCAAGATAACTATCGAATAGCATCTTGAGAACGGCTCTCCAAGTGTGATACCAGCGATCGAAAAGAAGAAGACGACTATCGAATAGTTAATAAACTGATTTAACAAATGTTAGAAACAGATACGCTGGCGGTCACCATTTCCAAAAGGTTGAGTTTTTGGAATTCTTAAATTTCAGTCATCTACGTGTAATTGTAAATAACACAATTCGTCTCTAATGACTACTTCATGAACATCAGTTTAGTGAGAGTTTGTTTCTTGCATGGCGTCGCATAATGGTTATGATTTTTCAAGAAAATGATGTCGGACCACCCATCATAAGCAACAAACAGAGGTTTGTAACACAACAAAAATACTAAGCCACTCAATTCACTGTTTGCTATAAGTCACCTGACTTAGATATCTCAGAAAATTTTAATCTATTCATTCCCATGGTGTGGGTTCCCTTGTAAACAAGGTTAGCAGAGATACATCCCTCCATTGGGCAGTCTTGATAGTATCTCTTTAACTCTAAAGCAGTCATTGCTCTAGGGAACCGGTTCCTCTATTCCTATAGAGAACATATAAATGAGTCTGTGAGCATGCGCACTTATGCTACTATGCATGCGACCGAGGCCAAGCCGTCATTAATTAATTTTCTGTATTACAGGAAACACCTAACTTTTATCTCAACAAATCCTATTCATTCCATAATCTTGTGGAGCTACATCCACATTTGATTTTTCATGAATACCACAGAACAAGCAGTCTTTGTTGAATAAGTCATAGTACTTATGTAAAATGTTTATAATTTACGTGAATATGAATAGAAAGTTTATTGTGACCAAGTTGAAAGAATAGGTCAGGTGAAGTCAATAACTCTGATCCTATTTTAGCCACGAGGCTCGTTCCTATGAAAGGTATACTATATACCGGTTTGGAACATCTACGACGAAAGTTATCCTACATAACATATGTAACATACTGGTTGGGAAGTTAGTGGATCAATTAAGAGTTTTGACTAGGTACGTATTTCCGAGCGTCATTCTTTCCTACATAAGGTATACTACATACCGGTTTGGATCGAATCCTACATAAGGTATCCTACATAAATATGTAATATACCGGTTGGGAAGTTATTGGATCTATTAAGAATGTGACAGTGGTGCAAACAGGCGTCGTGGACCGGATGAACACCAGAAGGATACACCACAATCATCCCCTGAAGAAAAGCGAGTGGTCCTTCTAAGGACCGTTACTAACCAACTAACATGAAACTCGCAATTACTTCATGATGATCAGTCATGTCAGTCGTATTACAATAAATACAAGACCATCATATTAATTCGCGATTCGGTCTTCGCTTTAAATTGGCGCCGTTTTTGCGGGCTAATTTAAATTACTAGCAATGGGCCGTGAAACCTTTTAACCTTTTATTTAATATCTTATAAAGATTACTCGAGATTTTATGTTTTCTAATACCGGGCGGGGTTCTTTTTTATGCCCTTAATTTCATGAAAAATGTAAACATTGCGTTGCTATGGGATATCCTCTTCAGTGTGTCGTAAATTGGCAAATGTCGGACGATCTCGGAATGCCCGGATGTTCAAAATTACGATACTGATTTGAATCCTCGTAATCACATAACCCTCTTTTGTTAGATAGGCTATTAAGCCTGTGTCAGATTATCAGGTTCTTGATTTGTAACACTAGCGAGAAACTTGCGTTCACTTGATTTCTAAATCTAGCGATAAAATTTATCATATATATTACTGGTTATATTGTAATGTAAGTGACCAACATAAGATGATCTAAAACGTGATGCGATGTTCGAGAAAAATTGCTTGAACGTCCGATAATTAAACTGGGTAGCCCGCTTCTAATGTTAGCGAGCCAGCCAGTGGCAATGTAAATCTCCGTTTGGAGGCGCTGACGAGAAGCGTAGATCTCATTGCCGAATTTCCGATTCCAGGATAACTATATCCGAGTACTCGCTTAAGATACTTCATTAAAATTTGCTTTAGCCTGTTCTGATTAGATAATATCACGTGATTTATATATCATGTGATTATCACGTGATTCTGATTTATATATTATAAAGATGACATTTATGTCAAGTTAGGATTAATTTTGATGGAAAAAAACAATCTTTATTAAAGGATACGCAATATTTAGGCTGTTCAATTTAATAATTTCACTTCTGCGAATGATGTTTTGAGGTACACATTAAGCATAGCCGCGAGGTGACAAGATTCGTGCAGGGGAGTTTTCGTGGTATCTTCAGACATTAAGATGTTTAAAAATTCAGAGGAAAATAAGTTTTATCCTTGTATATAGTGTGTGCAAATTTTTTAGAACGAGCAAATGTGCGACCTATTTATGGGTTTATAAGTAAATACGCCACGCCCATATTTGCTGGTACTCATTCAGATTCAACTTATTTCAGTTGTAACTTATGACTAATAACTTCGAGAGTTAAATGGTTAATATTTTGATAGTAAACACTACAAACTTTGATGACCAAGTTTTACTATATCAGAGATGTGTGTTGATCTCAGTGTTTTAGTAGCAAGCATAGCCTTTGGATTAGGAAAGTTCTTGACTACCAGCCCCTCTTATTAGCCCTAAGATGGGGCTTTTCCTACTTAATGTGTAATCTAATCTCTCATCATTTTGGAAATTCTTTCTGCGGGTACTTAACTTGGGCGAAATTGGATATATAGAGCACGTACCCAGGCTATGATGGATCATTCTATCAGCTCTCAATCGATTAATTGTTATAGTCAAATATAACATTCTGCTTGGAAATGGACTATTACTCGTGGAAATCATCTGAAAGTCTACCAGAAGAGGGGAGAACTAACCTAGTTAGAAAAAAAGGGGGATGCAAACTGTGAAATGTTTTGTCTGAACATGTTGTTTCCACACCATCTCTTAAAACATTTGAAAATGGTTTAGGTAGGCTTTGGCATAGTCAAGAGGCAATGCATGACTACACCGTACACGCAACCCATGACCAGAAGTGACGGCACAGACATGGAGATAAATGAAGAAGAGATGAACATAAAGCCTAATTATTCTGTGCTCAGTATTATTACCTAGATTATAACTCTCAATTTTTATGGTATAGCAACTGATTATAATTAAACTTCTGGTTTAGGTATGCCAAATCAATTCACTTCTGTTGTTTTGCTGGTATTGTTTGTTTCTAAATCACGTTTGATAATTTAAATGCCCTATTTCAGGGGCTCTTATTTTTAATTCTTTAATTCTTTATTAGTTGCTCTTAGTGCAATGGCTGAACCATCCAATTATCCTCATCCTTCGAAACCTTGTGAACACCCAACTCTTCGCATTTATCTTCTAGGAATAATTTTATTTTTTCTTATGATCCTAGCAGTTCTTTTGTCGTTTTGATTTCACTAGATTTTGTTTTGCTCCTGAATCTTCTCATGTATTAGTCTCTTCCTATCAGCCTCCATTTTTCGACCTGTTCTCTCAAAAAATTGGAATCAATCATCTTTCGATTCTCCTAATATCAATCTGCAAATAAGTGTGTCAGTCTTTATTATTTTAATTGTGAATAGTGGTTTGCTATCTTTTAGTATCATATCTGGCCTGATTTATTTTTGACATAGTTTTTCAGTCTTTCTTTTCTATCAGTAGGATCCCTCGCCATGATGAAGTATATCTATGGGTGAATGTAAGCTTGTCACAATAATAAAATCTATTTTGTCTTATCAAGATTTACACCGCTCCTTTCTCGAGTTCAGTAGAAATTTTGATCTTTTTATTTGTCTAGTGATATGTCTATTTCTGTTATTTTCATATGGAGCTGTTTTCTCAGCCTTATCTATTCAAGCCTATTTTTATTCTTCTAAATTCTAACTTTCCCAGGCATTATTAAATAAATTCCTCAAGGGGGTCTAACCAAGATGATTCGGTCATGTTTTTAAATTCTCTTTGCTGAGATTTTAAAATTATCATTATTTTATTGTATTCTATTTAGAACATTTGTTTGTTCGTGCTCTTTCAGCACTTCAGCGATTTAGTTGGTTTTAGTATTTTTGGTGATTAACCTTTCATTCCTGATTTGCAATTTACCAACCCACCTAGTATTTGGACTCTGACCAATTCTATGTTTTAGCAAACAGTGAATTGAGTGGCTTAGTATTTTTGTTGTGTTACAAAACAACCCAGACGTATATACTGGTCTGGCGTTTTGTTAGCTTACTAAAATACTTAACACTCAATTCACTGTGGCCCATCTCAGCCACCCTGCATCGTTAAATTGCAAATCATTATTAAAAATTTGTGTAATTAATTAATGACGGCTTGGACTCGGTCGCATGTATAGTAGCATAAGTGCGGATGCTCACGGACTCGTTTATATGTTCTCTATAGGAATAGAGGAACTGGTTCCCTAGAGCAATGACTGCTTTAGAGTTAAAGAGATACTATCAAGACTACCCAATGGAGGGATGTATCTCTGCTAACCTTGTTTACAAGGGAACCCTCACCATGGGAATGAATAGGTTAAAGTTTTCTGAGATATCTGAGTCGGGTGACTTATAGCAAACAGTGAATTGAGTGGTAAGTATTTTAGTAAGCTAACAAAGCGCCAGACCAGTATATACGTCTGGGTCGTTTTCACACAAAAAGGTATTCCCCATAGCAATGAGTTGCATAAACCCGTTAATGGGTAAGCCCTTAAAAAACTGATTTTGTATGAAGTCATTTTAACCAATGTCCATTTTCAGGTCAGGAGACTAAATTTTTTTCATTACCACTGGAGTGCTGGCCCGATAACCACTCCAGTCATTCCAATGGTAAATTTTCAAAAATAATCTGACTTGCAAATAGACATTCAGTAAGCAAATATGTAAACTATCAATAATGAGCATTAACCCAAAACCAGTCTCTACAGTGGTCTCGAAAAATGTCCATTTGCAAACCAAGAGAAAACTATTTTTGAAAATTTACCACTGGAATGACTGGTTTAAAAAATAGTCTCTTGGCCTGCAAATAGATATTCAATAAGCAAATATTTAAAATTTTGTCACAAAATTTGACCAGTGAAGGGTTAAAGAGTTACCTGACAAGCTGCCTAAGTTAGCAAACACATTTTGATGGTGCATATCTGGTAACCCGGTACTGGTCAAGATTGGTCAAGAAAAGCAATCTTTGCGCTAAGGAGTCGATGTCCATTTGCTGACCAAGAGACTACTATTTTCTAAAATTCACCGCGTGAATGACTGGCTCATTTATCAAGCTGCTCATTTAACTCTAACCCTTTATTTAACCCTCAAATTTGTTCAAGAAAATTTCAATTTTCGCATAGAGAATGTCCATTTGCAGACCAGCAAAAGACTATTTTTGAAAATTTACTACTCGAATGATTGGCTCGGTTATAGAGTTGGTAATTTAAAAAAAAAAGGCTTTTTGATCTGCAAATGGACATTTCTCAAGACCAGTGCTGAAGCCGTTTTCGTGGTGAATTTAACTCTTTCACCAATGAAACCCCTTTACCTCAGTTTCAATGCAGTCATACAGCAGCATTTTTGGATATTTAGAAATTAATTTGCCAGTAAGATGTTGCTGCCTAATGGCTTCCAGGTAAAGTATTTTCTCGGTTCTCAACAGATTTCACAGGAATTTCGTTGATGAAAGAGTAAACTAAATGTTGCCTAGAAATGGACATTTCCCAAGATGACTGCTGAGTCTAGTTTTGACTGGCTTGACTATTAAATGGTTAGATATAGACGCGATATAAAACTTATTCTGTTGAATATTTTGAAATTAATTTCACCGGAAGACTGCTGCCTAAGGAAACAATGGCTTCCAGTCAAATTAATATCAAAATATTCAACAGTTTTGTTGTATGGTAGCGTTGAAAATGAGATATGGGGAATTGATCGGTGAGGGCTTAAATGGTTACATATAGACGCATTTGATGAGTGCAGTGAATATATGCTTTATTCATGAGAATAGCGTGACAGTTTGCCATTGTGGAGCATTTATCCACACGTTCTTGTATCTCACACTTTCTTGAGCACTTATATCGCGATTAAGTCGCTATTTTCCTCTTTATTGATTCACAGTTTATCGTCACTGATCATCTGATTGGATCGCTGGTTAAGATCTATAGCGCTCACTATTAGCTGGTATTGACGGCTAGATCACTGGTAGACATGATCAAGATTTACGAGATTGAGTTAGCTAATATTTATCGTGACATGCCAGGGGAGGTAACTATTAGTCAATGAGAATTTATCTACATTACAGCTCAAACCAAAGTTAGGCCTTCAATTGTTACGCCGACCTCTTGAGGAATGTCGATTTGCAGGCCAAGAGAAGACTGTTTTGAAACTGTTCCATTCGAATGACTGTTTATGGACTTTCAATAAGCAAATATTTTAATTCTCTTTAACCAATCTTGACCATTACCCCTATAATGGTCATACCAGCCTTTGATATGGTCTTGTGGAATATCCATTTACAGGCCCTGATAATACAATTTTTGAAAATTTACCACTGGAATGACTGGCTCGATAACCAAGCCAGTCACTCCAGTGATAAATTTGCAAAAATTTGATCTTAGCCTGTAAATGGACATTCAATAAGAAAATTTAAAAAAAAATCTTTTGGACCAAATTTGACCATTAAAGGGTTAAAAGGTGAGCATATTCTGCAGGCAAACGAAACAAAACAATACTGGAACAGAAATAAAACAATACTGGAACAGAAACAAAACAATACTGGAACAGAAACAAAACAATACTGGAACAGAAACAAAACAATACTGGAACAGAAACAAAACAATACTGGAACAGAAACAAAACAATACTGGAACAGAAACAAAACAATACTGGAACAGAAACAAAACAATACTGGAACAGAACCAAAACAATACTGGAACAGAAACAAAACAATACTGGAACAGAAACAAAACAATACTGGAACAGAAACAAAACAATACTGGAACAGAAACAAAACAATACTGGAACAGAACCAAAACAATACTGGAACAGAACCAAAACAATACTGGAACAGAACCAAAACAATACTGGAACAGAACCAAAACAATACTGGAACAGAAACAAAACAATACTGGAACAGAAACAAAACAATACTGGAACAGAACCAAAACAATACTGGAACAGAAACAAAACAATACTGGAACAGAACCAAAACAATACTGGAACAGAACCAAAACAATACTGGAACAGAAACAAAACAATACTGGAACAGAAACAAAACAATACTGGAACAGAAACAAAACAATACTGGAACAGAAACAAAACAATACTGGAACAGAAACAAAACAATACTGGAACAGAAACAAAACAATACTGGAACAGAAACAAAACAATACTGGAACAGAAACAAAACAATACTGGAACAGAAACAAAACAAGGCACCAAACCCAAGCCAGTCAGGCAGAGTGGTTTTTGTCACATTATAAACACTTATGCTTTTTCTAATATTTTTTTTGATTTTCCAGACTTTTTCACATCACACCCAAAGTTGTGGACTTCTGGTGTACCATCACACTTTTGTGTTTTTTAATCAGATCAGACCAGTAGTTTCCAAGATATCCACAGATTCAAAATCAGATCTGATCCGAATCTGTGTTTTCAATCCGCATCATGGCTAATATCTGGAAATCTTAATTTAAGGGAATAACGTCATATTGAAGTATGGCGTTATTCCCGATTAACTCTCTAGTGAGAACACAGCCTTAATTTTAAATAAAAATTTGCAAATAAAAAGTTCCATAAACTCCTCATCTCAATAACAATAGAAGACATTTTGATTTCTATTGTTTTGCTCGTTTAACCCTTTAATGGTCAATTCGTCCAAAATCGGCCTTTGCAGTGATCTTGAGGAATGTCCATTTGCAGGCCAAGAGAAGAGTATTTTTGAAAATTTATCACTGGAATGACTGGCTCGATAACGAAGCCAGTCATTAAAGTAGTCAATTTCTAAGAATTGTCTTCTTGGCCTGCAAATGGACATTCAATAACCAAATATTTAGATTTTCTTGACCAAATTTGACCATTAAAAGGTTAACCAATATTAACCTTTCTTAGATTTAATATTTTACTAATCTTTATAATCCTTTAACGGCCAAATGACCTCATAACTGGTCTTGAAGAATGTCCATTTTCTGGCCAATTGGAGACTGTATTTGAGAATTTACTATTTGAATGACTGGGTCAATAACCGAGCCAGACATTTCAGTGGTAAATCTTCAAAAATAATTTTCTTGACCCTTTACCACTCATCCTGGCCAAAACAGCTTCTGTAGTGACCTTGAGAAATGACCATTTGCAGACCAAGAGAAGCTTATTTTTTTTAAATTGACTATTGGCATGCGAGCCAGTCATTCTAGTGGTAAATTGTAAAAAATAAGCTTGTTCTGCAAACAGACATTTTCTAAGGGAAAATTTTAATTTTCTCTAACAAATTCAAGGCTTATAGAGTTAACATGCAACTGGACATTCACTTAGAAGCAATTTTCATAGCAACTCTTGACCATTAGCGGTTAAGTCACTTACTTATCCACAAGACTTCAAGACCATCTTCTTTCATGTCTTTCCTCAGATGTTAACTTGATGATCAAGGCAAACTAGACACACACACACATATTGCCTGATGATTTTCTCATATAATTTGTGAAAAACCAAAGCCATTTCTCTTGACTTTATATCTAGTGTGAAACAGATGCTTGTTTGCTTAGCCTGTTTCCTATTGACATGTGCAAGCTTTATATAGATGGCAGAATGTTGTTGTTACTCTAAGCAGTGCCTCCTGAGTCCTCCCTTGTCTTCCCCTTCTTCTCTAACAACATCTGTTCATATGAATGCAAATGATAGCAAGACCTTCATGGAACTCTTAGAAAAGACAGCTGCAGCGGGCGGGATCATCATCACTATGTTCAGTACAGCTTAGAAATAACTTATCAGGTTTCCAAGACAAAACAGAAACATGTTACTAGTAGTGCAATCTTGAACACAATGTAAGAAATGTTCTGTTGAATATTTTGAACGTAATAGGATTGGAAGACAGTGCTGCTTTGTTAACATTGTCTTCCAATACAATTATGTCCAAAATGTCGAACAGTACTTTTTACTTTGATTTCTAAACAGATTAATTTGTTGCTGAGTGGTACTGTATGTATAGCACTTGTGTTGATGTATGCTCAGGCAATCACTGTGACGATTACTGACAGGCTCTTGTACATAAGTGTTAGAAACTATTCATCCGTTATTCCTTCGCATTCACAGACAGCTGACTTCACTTTTGAGTCAGACCAGTGCATTTTGGGGTAGTAATTTTTCGAGAGATGTTTTGGAGCAAAGGGTGTGGTGATAGCGTGGTTGGATTGTGAGTTGATGTTGGGAGGCGGGTTTACAAGCGAGATGTTAGGGTAGTGTGTGGTTAGGCTTTGTTAATCCAACAGTACCCTGGCTTAGGCCATCATATTAAGCTTAAGCTGATTGTGGTAATTTTGAAAATAATTTTGCTAAAAGTCATTGCTGCCTTAGCTTTGCCAGCTTGTCTTGTATTTCACTCCCATCAAAACCTACCTTCCACGACCTCGGCATGAACAGCTGTTTATGAATGCTGCTGTCTTTGAAGCCAGCATATTGATGTGTATAATATGCCAGTCAGTAGTATTGTTATTGTTGCCTGAGCAACAATAGTTCTAACTTATGAGATTTGCTGATAATTGTCTTTAGATAGGATCATAACGTCTGAACCTGTTTGACGTTTACTGGAGATCTGGTCTGTTGTAAGCTTTATCAGCTCACCTTGCCTGAAAGGCCAAGTGAGCTTATGCCATGGCGACTGTCCGTCCATCTCCATCCGTCCATCCGTCTGTCAAATCCCAATGGTCGTAAGCTCAAGAACATCCATTCAGAGTTTTGATTCATCAATTATTTGGGTGAAAATCTGAGATTTTATGAAAAATGTACCGGAAATTGTCAAATTGCTTCTTCTCCTTACCATTCCGAGCAATGTAAACCAAATTTGCCTGAAAGGATCCTATGGTCATAGGCTCCAGAACTTCCTTTCAGAATTTTGATTCATCAATTTTTTGGGTCAAATCTTAGATTTTATTTAAAATAAACTGAAAATTGTCAAATTGCTTCTCCTTATCGTCTTGGTCGGTTTTGACCAAATTAGGCTGAAAGGATCCTATGGCCATAGGCTCTAGGACCTCCATTTAGAATTCTGATTTATCAATTATTTGTGTGAAAATTTGAGACTGAAAATGTACCGGAAATTGTCAAATTGATACTCTACCTTAGCTGCTTGACATATTTCAACCAAATTTCACTAATGGATTGTCGGATGATAGGCTCTAGAAATTCTATTCAGAATTTTGATTGATCAATTTTTTGGATGAAAATCTTAAATTTACCGGAAATGGTCCAAATGCTCCTTCTCCTTAGTTGCTTGACATATTTCAACCAAATTTGGCTAGAGTGATCCTATCAAGGTAGACTAGAATTTCTATTCAGAATTTTTTGATGGGTAAATGTTTTGGGTGGCCATCTTGGATTTTCTGAAAATTATCTATCATCTATTTAAATGCAAATGCTTGAAATGCTAATGGGCCTCTTGTTTGGGTGAAAATCTTAGATATTGTCAAAATGCTACTCCTCCTTAGCTGCTTGACATATTTCAACCAAATTTGGCTAGATGAATTCTATGGTGGTAGGCTCTAAAACATCTTTTCAGAATTTTGATTGATCAAATTTTTGGGTCAAAATCAGATTTTATGAAAAATCTTCCGGAAATGGTCAAAATGCTACTTCTCCTTAGCTGCTTGACATATTTCAACCAAATTTTGCTAGATGCATTTTAAGTTGGTAGGCTCTAGAACATCTTTTCAGAATTTTGATTGATCAATTTTTTCGGTGAAAATCTGAGATATTATGAAAAATTTACCGGAAATTGTCAAATTGCTACGCCTCCTTAGCTGCTTGACATATTTCAAACAAATTTCACTAGATGGATTCTATGGTGGTAGGCTCAACAAATTATGTTCAGAATTTTGATTGAGAAGTTTTTGAGTGAAAATCTTAGATTTTATGAAAAATTTACCAGAAATTGTCAATACGTTGCTTCTCCTTAGTTGCTTGATAAATTTCAAACAATTTTGGCTAGCTTGACCTTATCATGGTAGACTCTAGAACATCTATTCAGAATTTTAATTGGGCATTTTTTTGGGTGTCCATTTTGGATTTTCCGGAAATGATCCATCATATCTATTTAAAATGCAAATGGTTCAAATGCTAATGGTCCAGGTGAGTGCCACAGGCCCTTGGGCCTCTTGTATTCATAATTTTATGTGCGCATGCAAAGCGGGGTTGTATTATGTGATGAAACCCACTGTCTGCCCATCCGTCCTGTCTATCTTTATGTCTGCTGGTCCATCTGTTTGTCTGTCCGTTCATCTGATTCTTATCTGATCCATATCATAGGACGCACACTCACACTTTCTCCCTGCAGGTATACATGTATGACGGGGTGAGACGCAGTGTCATGATTTCATTTCCATATTTGCCCGAGTTACTCCAGCAGAGTATGTACACATGTTAAATCTATGCAAGTAATACACTACATTTGTATAGATTGATGATATGTATGGAGTCTGTGAGAGGTTTAGGCACAACCTGCACTGGTATTTTACACACTTGGTGTGAGTATGTTGTGTGTGTGTGTGATGGCTGACATTTCTGTGATGATGAACAGGCCCAGGTGGAAGGAATCAAGAGATGCTTTATGCATGCATTCACACAATAATTACTGATTCTCTACTGCAAGACATCTGCATAATCATTCCATTCACTCATGCATCTCTCAGGGGTATTCACCAGGACCATATTATTCACACACCCTCCCACCTGTCTCTCAGTGGGCTATATTATTCACACACCCTCCCACCTGTCTCTCAGTGGGTCTATCCGGATGGTATTAGTTATGAACCATTTATGGAGCCGCGCTTACATTATTGACATTCACAGTGTACAAAAGCTGTTTCACTAAAGATGATCAGTAGAATACACATTTGATGAAAACATGGTCTGAAATCTGTGAAATTTCATGCTTCACGTAAGTAACTTGACACAGTCTGACATTCACACATTGGAATAGGAAACGTCCTTTACTTTTTTCATGCATCGCGAAAACTACCATCCAAATAGGCCCACTTTCATAGATGTTCTATTATATTTTTCTGATGTCTTATTTTTGTAAAACAGTGTAGGATTGGAAGAATTTGGTGGTTTCCGGTGTGTGCGCACGGCATGCAAGGGCTGCTGGTGTGTGGTGGGGGGGGGGGGGGGGGGGGGTGGGTTGTCCCTAATTCTTTAGCATATTCATTGACAACTGCATGTCAATAAAAGATGGATTTTTGTAGAAATTTACAAATTGGAATGCGAATGGTAAATGTAAATTTTCAAAAACGTATTCTCTTGACTTGTAATTGGGAATTTTGATTTTATTCACAAATTGTGACTGTTGGAGGGTTAACACGAACAGATGATAGTCTCAGTACTGTATCTGCAGGGTCTGGGGGAGTGTGGACACATGCTTGCTCGCACATGTGCCATGCATCTGCTTGTGTGGGAATTCCTCAATGGACAGATAATACCTGTCAGTCAAATATCTGAAGTCATAACCAATGACATCAATAGTTAACCCCATAACCCTCAAATTTCATCAAGAAAATTCCAATTATCTCTTGAAGAAAATTTCCATTTGGTGACCAAGAGAAAACTATTTGTGAAAATTTCCGGCTGGAATGACTGGCTTGGTTATCTATCCAGTCATTCCAGTGGTAAATTTTCAAAAATACTTTTCTTTGGTTTGCAAATCGGCATTTCTCATGACGCTGTTTTTGGCTGTCTTGATGTTTAATCCTTTAAGACTCAAATTGACCAAACATGGCCTCTGCAGTGGTCCTGATAAATGTCCATTTACGGACCGAGAGAAGACTATTTTTGAAAACCTACCGCTGGAATGACTGGCTCGATAACCAAGCCAGTCATTCCAATTATAGATTTTCAAAAGTAATCTCTTGGTTTGCAAATAGACATTTTCTATAAGAAAATAGAATTTTTTTTTAACAAATTCGAGAGTTAAAGGGATAAACCTCAAGACAGCCAAAAAACCGTGTCTTGGGAATTTCCATTTACAGAGCAGGAAAAGACTATTTGTGAAAATTTACCACTGGAATGACTGGCTAAATAACCAAGCCAGTCATTCCAGCAGAAAATTGTAAAAAATAGTCATCTTGGTCTGCAAATGGACGTTTTCCATAAGAAAATAGAAACTTTCTTGAACAAATTAGAGGGTTAAAAGATTTTAACTAACATTACAATGAAAATGTCTGCCACGAAACTAAGAATTGTAAGTCCTATGTCGGGCATGAATTTACAATTTAATAAAGTTCCTGTTGAGTATTGTGAAACTAATTTGCCTGGGAGCTGTTGCACGCATTAAAGAGGTTAAAACAATTTTAGTTTCACCAATAACTTTACAAAACAATTACCAAATAGTTGATGAAATTAATTTATTGTGAATTTTCTGCTGAAACGCTGTGATATAAAGCAGTGATTCTTTACAGATCTGTATACATAGGAAAAAGTGCTAGCGATCACAAGATCATTGGTTAATTTCTAGCCCCGCACTGCCTGAAGTCATGTTCATCTTGCTTGCCTATTAACCATTTAATGGTCAAATTTGGTCAAGAAAACTTTTATATTTTCATATTGAATGTCCATTTACACAGGCCTGAGAATACAGTTTTTGCAACTTTATCACTGGCTCGGTTATTGAACCAATCATTCCAGTGGTAAATTTTCAAAAATTGTATTCTCTTGACCTGTAAATGGACATTCCACAAGACCATAGCAGAGGCTGGTTCTGGTTGGTATGACTATTAACCAGTTAAACTAGCTTTACCTGTTTGCCTGCTGAATTTCTGCAGACTGCATTTTCCATGGGGTTCATCTGAGGGTTCAGTCACATTTTTTTCAAAATATTTAGGAGCCTAGAATTATTGCCCATTGAAATAATTATCTTGTGGCCTGCAGCAGACAGACCGCTAATAAGCAGATGTGATGACTGAGCCATATAGGAGGTGTCTGTTATAGAGAGGTATGGCTGTAATGTTCCTGCTGTGATCAAACATGTGTGAAGATCTACTCACTCATTAATCAATCACCTCTCCAGCAACATCAGTTTTTCTTCCTCAACTTTACTTTGACTTAACAATTTAGTAAAATTCCAATTTTCTTATTGAAAATGTCCATTTCCGGAGCAAGATAAGATTATTTTTGAAAATGTATCACTGTAATGACTGGCTGGGTTTTTAAATAGTCTTCTTGGTCTGTAAATAGACATATCTCAAGACCACCGCAGAAGCCGATTTTTGGCGGCTTGAGTGTTAAGAGTTAATTACCATGGTGAAGGCTGGCATGGCTGGAGACTGGAATGGCAGACCTGTGAACACCAGTCAAACATGATGATGAATGTGTGTAGATGGGCGGATTCAAATACCCTTGTAGAACTCGTGACTCGAGAAACATCTGTCTCCATGTGTACTGTATCTTTTGAGAAAGACAATTGGATGAAGGCAGTCTTGAGATCATTAATTTGAAGGAGGGGACAATTTGAGGGTCGGTATGATGGTGGGTTGTGCGTGGATTTGGTGATATGTTGGATTTGACATTTGTTTGATGGTCTTGGTGTTGGGATGTGTTTAAGCGATGATGTTAGATGTTAGAATACACTAGAAGTTGGTACGAACTTGACAGTGAGACAGGTTGATGGTGGGTGGGAATGGAAGGCTCAAATCGTCACCAGATAGTGATGAAAATTATCACCCATTTGAATTGACTATTAACCCTTTAACTCATAGAAAATAATCATTTGCAGACCAATAAAATACTATTTTTGAAAATTTACCACTGGAATGACTGGCTCGGTTATCGAGCCAGTCATTCCAGTGGTAAATTTTCAAAAATAATCTTGGTCTGCAAATGGACATTTCTCAAGACAATTGCAGAAGCCGTTTTTGGCTGATCTGAGTTTTAAAGGGTTACTAGCACCCAGAAATTGAGGTACATAACAGATAAATCTAAGGCGTTTCTATTTAATTATAACGTGATTGAAAAATCTCGTGGATTTGACAGGCATCATGGTTTATATGATAAATAAATCTGATATCTCTCAATCCATTAAGCTTTAATTCAAGTACAAGGATTGCTTGCAAACACGTAATTAAGCAGGAAACAAGATACATGAATAATGCATTGTGCTGGCTTTAGCTGTGTTAGTGATCACGAAGCGAGGAGATGCAAAGCGTTATCGATAGACTGCTATGATTAATTACTACAGTAATTTGTTAATCAATAAACGCGAGAACGGAATCGGAGAGGCTTGTAAATACATGGTGTTGTTAACCATTTAATGGTCAAGATGCGCTCGCTACTGGTCAAGATTTGTCAGAGACTGGCCATTTGCTGGCTAATTAAGAGTTTAAAAAAAAAAATTACTGATGGAATTCCAGTGATCAAATTTCAGAAATGGTCTAATGATCTTGGCCTAATTATCGTGGCATGCAAAGCATTCCTGAAGACCACTGCAGAGGCCATGTTTGTTTGGTTTGACTATTAAAAGATAGCCTAATCAATAAATGAGAGTACAAGAGTATGAGACCCAGATGGTCGATGTAGATGTAAACATAGGCTTGCGTGATTACCTGATTAAAAATCATGATTAAAGATTTTTTCAATCGTAACTTTAAACATATCCGACTAATCTGGAATAATTCTACTGCATAAAATATTTCAAAAGCTACCTTTTATTATGCCACCGAAATAAGCGTTTGCTTTGTCTGGCTAGTTGTCCGTCCATCTGTCTGTCCACCCGCCCATCCGTTCAGGTTGCATTTCCGCATGATTACTCAAGTTCTATTGAAGGGATCATTACCAATTTGGCATGGGAGCTTGTCCTTGCTGGTCCGAAGAACCCAATCTATTTTGATGTCCAAGGTCAAGGTCGTGGTGACCTAAGTAATTATGTAATATTGTGTTTCTGGGTGATAACTTGAGTTCTATTGAAGGGATCCTTGCGAATCTGGTGTGGGAGCTTGTCCTTGGTGGTCCGAAGAACCCTATTGATTTTTGTGCCCAAAAGTCACGGTCACTCTGACCTAATTAATTATGTGATGTTTCGTTTCCGGATGATAACTCGAGCTCTATGGAAGAGATCATTACCAATCTGGCATGGGAGCTTGTCCTTGGTGATCCGTAGAACGCCATCGATTTTGGCTTCAAACAGTCGAAGGTCAAGTCACAGTTACCTAATTAATTACAGAAGATTGCGTTTCCAGATGATCACTCGAGTTCTACAGAAGGGATCTACCAATCTGGTGGGGGAGCTTGTCCTTGGTGGTCCGCAGAACTCTATTGATTTTGGTGTCAAAGGTCAAGGTCATGGTGACCTAATTAATGACATAATATTGTGTTTCAAGATGATAACTCAAGTTCTATTGATTGAGCGTGACCTTGGTGGTCTGAAGAACCCTATCGATTTTGGAGTCAAAGGTCTGGGTCACAGTGACCTAATTAATGATGTTATATTGCATTTCCGGATAATAACTCAAGTTCTATTGAATCGTTACCAATCTGGCGTGGGAGCTTTTTCCTTGGTGGTCCGAAGAACCCCATTGATTTTGAAGTCAATGGTCAAGGTCACTGACCAATCTTGGGTGGGACGTTGCGGTTGGCAGAGGGGGGGGGGGGTGGGATGCATACTTTAGCAATCTCTGATTGTCGTTCTTGTTTACTCTTTAATGCGATCGGTCACAAAAAATTTACATTTTCTTCAGCGAAACCATGTCCATTTGCAGGTCAAGAGAAGACTATTTTTTTTAATTTGTCATTGGAATGACTGGCTAGATGTTCGAGCCAGGAATTCCAGTGATACATTTTCAAAAATAATCTTCTAGACATGCAAATGAACATTTCAAAACACCATTGCAGCTTTCGTCATTGATATGCCTTTATTGTTATGTCAGGGTAATTGTACGCAAGCTGATTTAATCTAAAATAATCGATTGTGATCACTCAAGACAGTCGCACAAGCCTATGTAAGCATGTGTTAATGTCTCTGTCTATTAGCACACTGATTGACATTCAGGTTGAATTATTAAATGTATTCTAGCGAAGCTTCCCTAAATCTGACCATCTCTAAGCCAGAAGCATCTTAGCCCTTTAACCATTTTCTGTAGTGAGATTGAGGAATGCCCATTCACAGAGCAAGAGAGAATTATTTTTCAAAAATCACCGCTGGGTTGCCTGGCTCGATAACTGCTCGCCAGTCATTCCAGTGGTAAATTATAAAAAATAGTCTTCACTTGAACTGCAAATGAATATTAAATAACCAAATATTTAGATTTTCATGATCAAATCTGACCGTTAAACGATTTAATGGTCAAGATTGTTAACAAAAATATAAATTTGTCCTCAGTTAACGTCCATTTGCAAGCCAAGATAAGAATATTGTTAACAATTTACCACTGGAATGACATGCTTGGTTATCGAGCTAACCATTCCAGCGGTAAATTTTCAAAAATATTCTCTCGGCCTACAAATGGACATTTCTAAAGACAATTGCAGAAGCCGTTTTTGGCTGATCTGAGTTTTAAAGGGTTACTAGCACCCAGAAATTGAGGTACATAACAGATAAATCTAAGGCTTTCTATTTAATTGGTTTATATGATAAATAAATCTGATATCTCTCAATCCATTAAGTTTTAATTTAAGTACATTGATTGCTTACAAACGCGTAATGGGCCTTTCCGGTTTTAGCTATGCCCCACCCATCTCTAGCTAAGCTCCACCCACACCTCGCTCGTGTTGGGATCGATCGATCTCTGAACACTCTGACTATCAATATTAGGCAGCAACAGCACCCAGTCAAATTAGTTTCAAAATATTCAACAGCATGTTTATTAAATAGCAAAGAATTACAAAGACAGGCAATTCATACAACGTGTCGGACCATTTGAGATTTGATGACGGTCTATATGGAACCCTTTGTGACGTAATGATTATGTAGTCATCATACATGCGCTGAGATGATTATGACGCCATACGAGGTCAGATGATGGATGGATACTCTGGAAAGGTGAATTAGCCAGGAAACAAGAGAGGCTGGTTTTGGACGGTTTGACATTTAAGGGTTAATTATTTCTTCATTCCAGTGGTAAATTTTCAAAATTAGTATGCTCTTGGTCTGCAAATGTAGAATCGGTTTTGGTCGACATCATCATGAAACTGTTAAGCTGAATTTATCATAGAACAGAATCAACAGATTAAATAGAGGCATTCATCTCTACCTATGCCACACCCATTTCTAGTTAGTGAACCTGTATTGAATATGAAATTTTGAAACAAGAATTTCCATTCTCCTTCGATCAATACTCACCATTCTGTTACTTCTGATATACAGCTGGCCCTGACAGCGGCTCTAGGATTATAGACTTAGAAAGCTTTACCGACTCCTGGGAACCGGGTACTCGGCTCCCAACTGCCGAGTACCCGTTTACCATAGAGGTCATTCTTGTTTGCATAGCAACAAGAGCAATACATGCTTTCTGCATTGAGGATTTTAGTGTTTTTTGTGAAAGAAAATCTAAGTCTTTAATCTGTGATAGTTTGTGTGTTCGTGAAAGGATTAACTAAAGGATACTATGGAGAATACCGCCGAAGATAACCAGGTTGTATCGTTCTTTATTATCCATAGTTAAAAGACTTAGGTCTCTAAATTTCGCTGTGTCGCATGTTCCAATTTCTGACCCCGTAGAATCTGGGACGTGTGCTAACAACGATATATGCCAGACGATCGCCTTCTTTAACCCCCAACAGGCGATCGGCAGATATGAAAATAGGTGTTATGGTACGGTATTTCTAACACGAATATCGGCTGACGTCGTTCTCCGTAGGATCCGAGCGGGTGACGTCACACCCGGTCGCTCGGATGTTTATGTGAAGAAAAATTTTTCATTAATTCACGCATCTTGTTCTGGGTGCTGCGTACTAAAAATGGTACCGGAAACTTTAGAATGATCAAGTTTACGGGCGATCACGATCGGTTTGCAATGATCGGTGGTTTCAAAATTCTTGAGGAGATGCGTGGTCTGCGGTTTTACCGTGTGATACAGCAGTTTGTTATACATTTTGTTGTTTTCTTCACATATCGTGCTGCTTTCGTTAGGAGTATAATTTATATTGATTAGTAAATATACCCCGAATGCTATGCGATATGATTCCTGGAGCCGTTACACATCCTGGAGGATCTATTATGGGTGTGTTTAATGCCCGCCTCGTTCTTGTCGTCATAATCAATGCGATCGTTGTTGTAACATGGCGGGGTGGGGTGCGGGAGGGTTACAGTTAATTTATGAGTCAAATTATTTGAAAATTAATTGTCTGCCTTCCATCCGGGTCTCATTCCGCTTGTTTATTGTAGGTTTGTGCTTATGTTATAGGCCAAGCCAGCCCCGCCATCATGTGACGAATGCCATAAGTTTGTCCGTGTCGTGTTCAAGGACCATGTCTGTTTTAGGTGTGCCCTGTGTAATATTGATCATAGGTGTAATTTTTGTGCAGTGTGGTCCGTTGAGATGATGGTTAAGTTCCTTGCCAGAAGGACTTGGCTGGGTCTGACGCGGGGTCAGGCGGTCCGAGAGTAAATCGTGGAGCGCCCTGTTCGGCCGGTGGGGGTGCTCCACGTCCCCAGCTGGAGGTGGCGGAGATGGCACCGCCGGCGTGGTTTGGTCCGGCTATGCAGGGTTTTTCTGCATAGCGTTCTGCCCACGCTGATGTCGTCCCTGCTGCCAAAGGTTGGGGGGCAGTTTCTCCCCATGCCTGGTACGGATCCTGTCCTCGGACAGGATTCTGGACTGGTTACCGAGGGGGCCGTCTCGTACGGCCCCCTGGCAGTCCCGTCTGGCTTCGGCCAGACGGGTTTCTGTTTCTCTGCGGCCACCTCCGGGTGGTCCAGTAGCGGTGGCCGGTCCGTCAGGTGTGGGAGCCGTCCGCCAGGACGGTTCCACGGTTGACTCGTCTAGTGACGACTCTTCGGAGTCTGAAGACGAGGAGGCCGAGGAGGAGAGGTTGCTGCGGCCCGTGAAGCCGCAGGTGGAGAATATGGAGGTTGATTCCGTCCTGGACGGAACCGGCCTCCATTTGTCTGGTTTGGCACAAGCCAGGTCAGCGGCTCCGCCTGTGGCTGAGGCCAATCCGTTACCGTGCACCGGTTCCGTGCGGCTTGGTTTGGCACCAGCCGTCACGGCAACGGGTGTGCCGGGCCGGGTGTGGTACTCACCTATCTCGCCTGGTCCGGCAGTCGGACGTGTCCGGCTATGGTTCCGCGACTGCTACGGGTCCGTACGGTTTTCCGTGCGGACCTACCCCATGGACCGGAGTGTTTCATGGGGTGGCGGCGGAACCGTGTGGTACCGGAGTGCCTGGCGTGTCAGCCGTGGCTCCTTGCCGGGAGGCCGTGGCTGGCAGACCCGTGAGCACGTCAACGGGTGACGTGTTTGTGGGGGTGTCTTCATCGGAGGTAGATTGGTCAGATGCTCTGGCGTGGCTAGCCAGGGTTGCCCCATCTGTGGTTTCGGCCACGGCCGATGAAGATGCGCCCCGTCCGTCGGTTGCGTCGATCAGGACGGGGATTTTGCCCGCGGTTCATAGAATTGTTGGATGCTATTTATAGCAAACAACTGATGACCAAGGGTCAGCTCCCTGCGGCCTCCAGGGAGGTGCGGGCAAGATGTCGTATTCCGCGGGGGGAATACGACAGGTATGGTGTAGTCCCCTCGGTCACGGAGGATGACCGATGGGTACTGGGCGTCCAGAGTGCCGTGGCGGGTCGCCCCGGTCCGGCACTTGTGGACAAGTCTCAGGTCCACCAGGAAGAAGTCCTGTCCCTATGCGATGAGGGTGTGAGGGCAGCGATGAGCGCTGTCAACCACTCTTATCGTCTCCTTCAGTCGGTGTGGGCTGAAGCGGGGGCAGGCCACCCTGTGCCACCTGTGGCGCTTTCATGTGTCAATGACGGCCTGGTGCTGTCGATGGACGTATTGGCAAGGGTGCAAGCGCGTGTGACGAAATCCAGGAGGCAAATGGTCATTGACCATATGCGTCCGGCTACGGCAGTCAGGGAGCGTCTTCTTGGGACGCCCCTGACAGGGCCTAGCATCTTCGGTGGCCAAGCGCGGGCCATCTTAGAGGATACCGCCAGTATCGCGCAGAATCGGTTAGCGGTAAACCTACAGCTAGAGCTAGTGCGGCAAGCCCACGCACTAGGGACTGTGGGGAAACCGCTAACGGGACAACCTTCAAAGAAGCAGAAGAAGCATAAGGGCAAGGCGAAAGCTAGGCCTGTTGCAACCTCTGCTTCAGCTGGGTTTTCGGAGCCGCCGCCGGCGAAGAAGCCCAGGAAGGTTGTAGAGGCGCCTACCCTCCCCAATGTTGCTCCTGACCGCCCTAGAGGCGGGAAGGGCAAGGGGAAGGGTACGGGTAAGGCCTCAAAGGGCGGACAGAAGGGGCCGAAGCGTACCTGAGGGTACGAAAGCTCCCTTCATATCCGCCTGGACAGCGCCTGTGCGACAGGAACAGCGGTGCCAGTTATACCCGTCGTGCCTAGAACGAAATGGGGGGGGGGCGGACTGCGAGCCGGACAACCCCGTTAGACGTCGAGGCGTCTATGGTGGGTGGAAGGCTCATGCGTTTCGTCGAGGCCTGGCAAGGTGTGACGTCAGACAGTCTGGTCCTGGGATGGTTATCCCAGGGTTACATGCCGGAGTGGTGGGACTTTCCACCACAAAATCTGTCTTTGGCACCTGTCTGGACACCCATACCAAGGGAGCCAGACAAGTTAGAAGCCGTTCAAAAGGAAGTGTCGGGTTTGCTTCTGAAGGGAGCAATAAAACCAGCAAACCGAAACACTCCAGGCTTCTATTCAAACATGTTCCTTGTCCCCAAAAGCACAGGGGGATTAAGACCCATACTCAATCTCAGGCCATTAAATTGGTTTATCCATACGCCTCGGTTCCAGATGGAAACGCCGAGGTCGGTAATGGCGGGATTGAGGAAAGGAATGTGGTGTGTATCGATCGATCTGAAAAATGCATATTTCCACATTCCTATGAATCGGAGTTGGCACAGGTTTCTGAGATTTGCGTTTCAGAATCAAGTATGGGAGTTTACAGTTCTCCCGTTTGGCCTGTCGACAGCTCCGAGGGTTTTCACAAGAGTGGTCCTTGCGGTGACAGCGTTTCTCAGAAAAGAGAACGTGGCGCTAGACACCTACATAGACGACTGGCTGCTCAAGGCAGACTCGGCAGCCAGGTTGAACGTGGATACTGCTCTGACTCTGAAGTTACTTTCAGATCTACGCTGCATAGTCAACGAGGAGAAATCCGAGTTGACGCCCACTCAACATTTCGTTTATTTGGGGATGCGATTCGATCTCGAGGAGGGCAGGGTTTACCCGTCAGAGCCCAGAGTGGTGTCTCTGTTAGCCATCCTCAAGAGTTTTCGAGTGGGAAACCACATTCAGGCGAGGCGGTTCCTTCAGATGCTGGGCAGGATGGTCTCCATGGAGCAGGTTATCCCGTACGCTGCTCTAATGCGAAGGCCTATCCAGTTGTATCTGATGTCTCTGTGGAAACAGAGAACAGAACCCCTGTCAAAACTGGTGCCAGTTTTGGAGCCGATAATATCGCATCTTCTATGGTGGAAACAGCGTCAGAATCTCCTATTAGGGGTTTCGCTGCACCTACCGCACCCCCAGCTGTCCGTCTACACGGATGCATCGCTGGAAGGGTGGGGTGCCTGCCTGGGAGAACACCAGGTCTCGGGCACATGGACTCTCCCGGAGAGTCAGCTGCATATCAATCTGTTGGAAATGATAGCAGTGGAACTGGCGTTGGAAGAGTTCCTTCCGATGATCAGGGGCAAGGTGATATTGATACAGTCGGACAATTCGACAGTAGTATCATATATAAATCGCCAAGGCGGGACCAGGTCGCCCACTCTGTGTATCAGGGTGTGGCACTTGATTCAATGGTGCAGGAATTACTCGGTTGTTTTGAAAGCAGCTCATATTCCTGGCCGATTGAACATTCTGGCGGATGCTTTGTCTCGCAGACAGAGAATTCTGCCAACAGAATGGTCCCTCAACCCTCCAGTTCTGCGACGGATGTTCGAGCATTGGGGCAAACCCAACGTGGACTTGTTCGCCACAAAGGAAAATGCTCAAATCATGACATATGTCTCGCCGATTCCAGATCCAAATGCCGTCGATACAGAGGCTCTGGCGATAAGCTGGAGAGGGATGCACGCTTACGCGTACCCACCTACCATTCTTCTACCGAAGGTATTGGTGAAGGTCAGGGAGGAACCGTGTCTGGTCCTGCTAATAGCGCCGTATTGGCCGAGCAGGGCGTGGTTCACGGATCTTCTAGATCTGCTGGTGGAAAATCCTGTGCAGTTGCCCGAGATTCCGAACATAATCTCCCAGGCCAAGGGACGCTTCCTACACGAGCGTCCCGAAATGTTCAAATTGACTGCGTGGATGTTATCAAACAACATTCCACGTCGGAAGGCTTTTCTCGACAGGCTGCTGATTTCATCGCGGCTGTGAGAAGGAGGTCAACCTTCAAGTCATATAACAACAAGGTTAACAGATTTGCAGACTGGTGTGAAGAAAAGGGTATTGATACCTTTCAATCCACTATCAGCAAATAGCAGACTTTCTCTGTGAGCTGTTCTTTTCAGGACTAGCTCCCGTCACAGTTGCTGGATACAAGTCAGCTTTGGCATCAGTTATCCCTTGTCTAGCCAACAGGGATAGTCCAGAGGTGGCCCAGTTAAATGTGATGTTGAAGGGAATGAGCAATCTCCGACCGAGACAACCGGTAGTCATTCCAGCCTGGAGTCTATCTTTAGTGCTTAATGTACTGGCCAAGCACCCTTTCGAACCGTTGCGTTCGGCTAGTCTAAAGCATTTGACTCTAAAGGTGGTCTTTCTATTGGCAGCTTCCTCAGCTAGAAGGCGCAGTGAGATCCATGCGCTTTCGGCAGAGAGGAACCGATTTATTGTTTCTGGAGAAGGTCTGCGTCTTCTGCCAAGAGCAGAGTTTATGTCAAAGAACCAATCTGAGATATCCCGGCAAACCGATCATTATACCGAACTTAACTAGGTTTGATCGTGATGCCAGTGTCTGGTGCCCGGTCCGTGCTTTGACTAAGTACAAGAAACGGACTGACTCGTTACGGTCGAACGATAGACATCTGTGGATCTGCCATAAAAAGCCTTATGGCGCCGCATCCATGGATATTATCTCTCGTTGGGTGGTCGAATGCATTCAGACTACTCACGAGATGGTGACTGTGCACCAGGTGCAAGGTGTAAGGGCACACAATGTCAGAGGAATAGCCGCCTCGACCGCCCTTTACAATGGTGTTCCGTTAGAGGACATCATGGCCGTTGCACAATGGCACTGTGAGTCCTCATTCACGGATTACTATATGAGGGATGTGTCAGACTCAGCCAATCCACTCGCTTTAGCTGTTTTGAAACGATAGTTAGTGACCACACTGCTTTTCACCCTTTTCTGACTTTGGTAAGAAAAGAACCTAAAGCAGGCATGGTCAGGCGAGAGGATGTCAACCAGATTGTGTCACCGATGGCCGAACCGGTGAATGGTTGGAGGCGGTACGTCTGAAGTCCAATTATCATAAGGTAATTCAATAAGTGAGAGTTTTTTGTATTATGTATATGTATCATGTTCATTCATCTTATATATTCATGCTCATTCCCAGGCTAATACATGGAATATGCGGGGAGTAGTTAACCCTCTTGGCATATTTGTGTTTTCAGGCGAGATACATGTTCGTTAGTTCTCTCCCTTTTCTTAGGAGGAAAAAGGGGGGGGGGCTGTGACGTGAATGTGATTCGGTTCCGTGAACTTGACGGTCCTTTTAGGTCTCCGTTAGTCAAGTTTGAAGTCTAAAATCTTTCTCCAAGGGGCAAAATTAGCATTTATGGCTTGCCCCTTCCCACCAGGTTACTGATCAAATCTGGTGTATATCAGAAGTAACAGAATGGTGAGTATTGATCGAAGGAGAATGCAGGAAATGTCAATTTCCCTTTCTCCGAGATCTAACAATACTCACCATTCTGTTACTGACCCGGCCTCCCAGCCCCACGGAGGCAAGCCATAGTTTTCTCTTGTTTGGTGGCTATGCAAACAATATGAGCTCTATGGTAAACGGGTACTCGGCAGTTGGGAGCCGAGTACCCGGTTCCCAGGAGTCGGTAAAGCTTTCTAAGTCTATAATCCTAGAGCCGCTGTCAGGGCCAGCTGTATATATCAGAAGTAACAGAATGGTGAGTATTGTTAGATCTCGGAGAAAGGGAAATTGACATTTCCTGCAATCTCAAGGTAACTAACTATCTAGGTAACCTGTTGAATATATTGCCACATTTGACTGGGAGGTGGGATTTATACATGGAAATGTATTAATGACGTACATATAATATGTGTTTTTCAGGTAAAGGCTATTGGGATTGTTCTGTGGGATGCTGTTGTCAAACATCTCCAGCTCCTCGAGGCCGATTACTTTGATCTACAATTCTTCGATGAAAAGGAATTAAAAGTAAGTTAATATACCTTTAAAGTTTTAGCTATGCCCCACCCATCTCTAGCTAAGCTCCACCCACACCTCGTTCAGGTTGGGATCGATCGATCCCTGAACTCCCTGACTAACAAATTCCAGAAAACTACAGGTAAACTGTTGAATATTTTGGAACTAATTTGACTGGGTGGTGTTGCTGCCTATGGCAGCAACAGCACCCAGTCAAATTAGTTTCGAAATATTCAACAGCGTCATAGGCAGCAACAGCACCCAGTCAAATTAGTTTCAAAATATTCAACAGCGTCATTATTAAATAGTAAAGACATACAATTTGTATAATGTGTCAGACTATTAAGCATTTAAGACAGACTAAATTGAGTCATTCATCCTGTAATTGATTATGATGTCATCCCACACGTCGCGTAGTTGATTATGATGTCATATGATGGATGGATGAACTGGAACGGTCCATTGTTATGGTGATGCCTAGATCATGCATGCTACCAATGTGTATCACGCTACCATTGTTATTGTATTATTTACCAAATCATTATACCAGTGTTGTGTTATGGTATCAATGCTGTGTCTGATATTTTCCTGAAACAAACTATTTATTTGAAGATGAGTGTATTCCAAAGTGATAAAAATGGCATTCCATGTCTGATGTCATGCAATATCAAGAACTGATCAGTTTACCAGTGGGATAAACTCTGATCCAGAGTACCCACCCATCATATGACGTCATAATGAACTGCGTGATGTGTACAATGACATCATAATGAATGACGTCGATAAGTACGTCACGAACGCATGTTTGATGACGGTCTATGGGCTGTTGTACAAATTGTTTGCTTTTACTATTTAATAAATATTCTGTTGAATATTTTGAAACTAATTTGACTGGGCGCTGTTGCTGCCTATGGCAGCAACAGCACCCAGTCTAATTAGTTACAAAATATGCAACAGCTTCCCTGTATAGTTTTCAGGAAATTGATAGCTAGGGCATTCGGGGATCGATCAATCCAAACACGGCGAGGTGTGGGTGGAGCTTAGCTAGTGATGGGCGGGGCATGGCTAAAAATGGAAAGGTCCATTCTTCTGCAGAGATTCATGTCAAATGCTAGTCTTTCAAACTCGACAATTCCCGATTTACACTGCCCTGCCATGCATTACCATGTCATCCATGACCTTACGTTGCTATAGTTACCACAACCATGACCTGGTCTCGATTGAGGTCCTCGCAATCCTAATCTACTTCACTAATTACTTTGTTATAATCCTTTACCCTCTCCAGTTTGGTTCTTCTCCACCAGTCCCCACCAAATGTCAAATGACCTACCCTGCATAGTTTACTATCATACCATACCTTCCCCTGCCTGCTGCCCAATCCTATCCTCCACTACCATACACTGATGCTGACAGCACCGGTCTACACCAACTTGATTTCCACATTAGACACTAGTTAAAGAGAATGAAAATTAGGTATCTAAAATTTAAATAGTTTAGGGGGATTACTAGAAATAAACCAGAATCATGTAGTAAATCATCTAATATTATGCCAACTTAACCCGGATTCAAGCCGACCAAAAACATTCTCCGCAGTGAGATATGTCCACTTGTGGGCCAAGAGAAAACTACTTAAAAAAATTTCCCACTGGAATGGCTGGCTCGATAACAGAGTCAGTTATTCCGGTGGTACATTAAAAAAATCGGCTTGTCTTTGGTGATAAACTTTGCATTTTAAAGAATTAAGGCAGGTAGAAGTTGCTCCTAAGTCCTCGATTGAGCATGCAAACAATGGCCCTTTCCATTTTTAGCTATGCCCCGCCCATCACTAGCTAAGCTCCACCCACACCTCGCCGTGTTTGGATTGATCGATCCCCGAATTCCCTAGCTATCAATTTCCTGAAAACTATACAGGGAAGCTGTTGAATATTTTGTAACTAATTAGACTGGGTGCTGTTGCTGCCATAGGCAGCAACAGCGCCCAGTCAAATTAGTTTCAAAATATTCAACAATATTTATTAAATAGTAAAAGCAAACAATTTGTACAACAGCCCATACACCGTCATCAAATATGCATTCGTGACGTACTTATCGACGTCATTCCTGACATCATTCATTATGATGTCATTGTATACATCACGCAGTTCATTATGACGTCATATGATGGGTGGCTACTCTGGAAAGGTGAATTAAGAAATGAATGTGGTGGGTGGAAGGAGGAAGAGCAGCTGCAGTCAGGGCAGGGGGAAGAGGGTGGTGAAAGATCAGCAAGTACAA
Organism: Chaetoderma sp. LZ-2023a; assembly: GCA_034401795.1. Taxonomy (NCBI): domain Eukaryota; kingdom Metazoa; phylum Mollusca; class Caudofoveata; order Chaetodermatida; family Chaetodermatidae; genus Chaetoderma; species Chaetoderma sp. LZ-2023a. The sequence goes on from CM067368.1 coordinate 78,391,523, forward strand.
AATTAGTACTGAGGAGGAGGATGAAGACAAAATGTGTTACATCGGGGACTTGTGACATGTCTGTGTAAGTTTAATCCACTAATGGTTAGAAGACATGGTCAAGCTTTTAAAATCTTTAATTCAGGCATGTTCTTTTAAATGCCAAGAGAAATCTATTTTTGTTAGGCCCTATTACATGATAGGGTTTGTACAGATTTGAAAAGTAGTTGAATTTTTGCATTTCCTTGAAAGTGCTTGAATTTGAAATTTGCCATGAAAAGCACTTGAAAATGGCAGTAAGGCCTTGACAAGTACTTGTGTGTTTTTCCCAATATAGGCACAAGTTGCATACTGTATAAGGCTGATGATTATCACTCCGCACTGTAGGCGATTGCAAAATTTCCTGCACCCCCTAAAGATTGACCAGTTTTCTAGTCCTTGAAAATGAAAGATATAGTCCTTGAAAGGTCCTTGAAAAGTGCTTGAAGGAATCAGTCAAACTCTTGTACGAAGCATGCATGAAGTGGAGGATGCCTTGACATAGATTTAATGCCACATGGCATTCGGATCATTAAGAATTAGGTAATGGTTAACCCTTAGCACACTGATATCAAATCTCTTCCTTTTACTGTGCCAATAGGAAATAAAACTAGTGTACATTTTTCAATAATTTTAATGGATGATGCATCTTCCACCAAATTTGTTGAAAAATGAACACCAATTCGTCGTTTAATTTAATTTAAAAATTTTTAATTTTGACATCAGAGTGGTAATAGTTAAAATTTCTCAAAATGCCCGATGGCTCTATAGATCTACTGATCTAGCCATTCTAGTGGTAAATCATTAGTTAAAGTCCAATTTTTGCATGCAAATAGATATTCCTCAAAACCACTCTAGCTGTTTTTGGCTGGTTTAACAAGTAAAATTGAATGCTTAAAATTGCCTTTCACACACAAACACAACAGTTTTCCTATTTCTTTGCTTTGACATGAAAATCATCTTAAGAATGAAATATTTAATAGCACGGAATGTTGTGAATAAACACATACTTATCATGGCTTGATTCTGCGTGCAGTGGATTATGTAATCACTATGCCAAGATTTAAATATGCATTTATCTATTCTTCTTCAGAGAAGGACTTGTTCCATATGTGAAATGAAAGCCCGTTTTTATGCTCTACACGTGTCATGTGATGAAAGCTGTACAAGATTAAGAATCGATGACATCATGAATCATAGGCATAGTTTCATTTTATTTCTTTCAGTGTTGGCTCGATCGAGAAAAAGTGATCTTAAAACAGCTCCCGTCCCCAGACACACCGCTGCACTTCTGCGTCAAGTTTTACACTCCCGATCCCGCACTTCTTGAAGAGGAATTCACAAGGTAACCATGACAATGAATGGGAATTTAATAATATAATGTGTATTTAATGGAACTATTTAAGAAACTGGGCAAATGTCATGATATATTTAACTATTTTATGATGCAATTTAATGTCATAAAAACTAAAATAGAAAATCTGTCAGGAAATGTTGCAAATCAAAGGGCCATTAAACAGTAGATTGAGTATGATCCTATTAAATGTTTCCCAGAATCAATATGGTGATACTTTAGCCAGCTCTATTTTTCAGTCCGTTATAAAATAGAAGAAATCTGTGCGACAGGGTGGGAGAATTGGTGGTGGGAGAATGGATGGTGGGATGAATATGTGGTGGTGGGAGAATGGATTGTGGGATGAATAGATGGTGGTGGGATGAATAGATGGTAGTGGGAGAATGGATGATGGGAGAAGGGTTGGTGGGATGAATAGATGGTGGTGGGGGAATGGATGGTGGGATGAATAGATCATGGTTGGCGAATGGATGGTGGGATGAATAGATGGTGATGGTAGAATGGATGGTTGAAGAATGATTGGTCGGAGAATGGTTTGTGGGATGAATAGATGGTGTTGGGAGAATGGATGGCGGGATAAATAGGTCATGTTGGGAGAATGGATGGTGGGATGAATACATGTAAATGGTGGTGTGAGAATTTATGGCGGGATGAGTAGATCGTAGTGGGAGAATGGTTGGTGGGATGAATAGATGGTGGTGGGAGAATGGATGGTGGGCTGAATAGATGGTGATGGGAGAATGAATGGTGGGATGAATAGATTGTGGTGGGAGAATGGTTGGTGGGATGAATAGATGGTGGTGGGAGAATGGTTGGTGGGATGAATAGATGGTGGTTGGAGAATGGTTGGTTGGTTGAATATATAATGGTGGGAGAATGGATGGTGGGATGAATAGATGGTGGTGGGAGAATAGTTGGTGGGATGAATAGATGGCTGTGGGAGAATAGTTGGTGGGATGAATAGATGGCTGTGGGAGAATGGATGTTGGAATGAATAGATGGTGGTGGGAGAATGGTGGGTGGGATGAATGGATGGTGGTGGGAGAATGGTTGGTGGGATGAATAGATGATGGTGGGAGAATGGATGGTGGGATGAATAGATTATATTGGGAGAATGGTGGGTGGGATGAATGGATGGTGGTGGGAGAATGGATGGTGGGATGAATAGATGGTGGTGGGAGAATGGATGGTGGGATGAATAGATGGTGGTGGGAGAATGTATGGTGGGATGAATAGATTATGTTGGGAGAATGGATGGTGGGATGAATAGATTATATTAGGAGAATGGATGGTGGGATGAATAGATGGTGGTGGGAGAATGGATGGTGGGATGAATAGATGGTGGTGGGAGAATGGTTGGTGGGATGAATAGATGATGGTGGGAGAATGGATGGTGGGATGAATAGATGGTGGTGGGAGAATGGATGGTGGGATGAATAGATTATGTTTGGAGAATGGATGGTGGGATGAATAGATGGTGGTGGGAGAATGGATGGTGGGATGAATAGATGGTGGTGGGAGAATGGATGGTGGGATGAATAGATTATATTGGGAGAATGGTTGGTGGGATGAATAGATGATGGTGGGAGAATGGATGGTGGGATGAATAGATGGTGGTGGGAGAATGGATGGTGGGATGAATAGATTATGTTGGGAGAATGGATGGTGGGATGAATAGATTATGTTGGGAGAATGGATGGTGGGATGAATAGATTATGTTGGGAGAGTGGATGGTGGGATGAACAGATGATGGTGGGAGAATGGATGGTGGGATGAATAGATTATGTTGGCAGAATGGATGGTGGGATGAATAGATTATGTTGGGAGAATGGATGGTGGGATGAATAGATTAGGTTGGGAGAATGGATGGTGGGATGAATAGATTATGTTGGGAGAATGAATGGTGGGATTAATAGATTATGTTGGGAGAATGGATGGTGGGATGAATAGATGGTGGTGGGAGAATTGTTGGAGGGTTGTGAGAACTGAATATACTTCTTGATTGGATAAGAAATCAATTTAAATCTCAAAGCTGTTGCTGGCTGAATTTTTTTATCTTGTGATAATAAAGTATGTTTCTAGCTGCTTGTAGGTCAGCTGACTTGCCAGTCAGCTGACCTCTAGTGATAGTCCCTATCCATCCATCTGTCTGGTACATGTATCAACATTGGTGTATGTTTTGTTATTATACCTCCATATAGATATACAGTGGTGTAGATTAAGCTTTTCAGATAGTTGCCATCAGGGCAAGCTAAAATTGAAAAACAGTTGCCCTGAATAATTTTCAGTTGCCCTGACCGGTTGAAACAAGATACATTTCCAGAAAAATCATGTAGATATAAACAGCAAAAGCTACCAATCAATCAAAATAAATTTTCTAAACATGCCAAAATTTAGTGGAAAACAAAATAAGGGATGCTAATTATTGAGACATTTGCTGGACTATTTCTCATAGATGCCTTACATTGTTATCAATCAAATTCCTCTCAACCCTCTTGAAAAGTTATATAAATCTGTGAACTAATTTTATGATGAGAAGAAATAAGGGAATGGGATACCGAAATGGAGTTTGACAGAATGCCCTATAATGACCCGTGTTCAGATAGCATAGGCTGATAAGATGGCGGTTAAAATATTTGTATAACAAATTGACTAATTGCCAAAAGTGTGTTTTGCCTTATAGTGCAACTGATTTGTAAGATTGACTTGCTCTTCACCTTTTTTTCACTTGCCCCTTGCAAGTGAGCAAGTGCTAAGTTACATCACTGTTATTACTACATTACAACCTACCTCCTTGCATTACTATTGCTCTTTCCTTCTCTGAAGGGAAGCGTAGTAGGATGAATTTTTTACAGCCAATGTTAGCTGGGTATTGTGGTTACAGAGTGACTGAAGGCTTCTTCAGGAATCTCCATACTCTCTAATGATGAGATCCACAGTAATTCGCTTGAATGCTATATCTCAGTATGAGGCAAGAAGAGGGTTAATCCAATACCAAGAGCCACTGAGTAGGTCATTAAGCACAATGACAACCTCATTGGCTGATAGCTATCACATGACCTTGATGGTAGCAACCAAGACTTCATTCCTTTTCCTACTCTTGAAGGAAGAGGCATTTAAATTTACAAGCCAATTTAAAAGTTATTTATAACTTGTTAAAATCACTGTGGATTATTGAAAACTGAAGTAAAGATCATCGAGATGTCAGATAAAAGAAAGAAACCTCCCAAGATAAGTGATTGTAGGTCCTGATGCTTTAATATTGATTTATTAGATCATTTCTATTTTCGTGGTAAGCGCGTTACCAGTTTTGGTTACTTGCGCCCAGAGTGTATAGACTTTGAGTTGTCTTTGTGATTCTACTTTAACCAGTAGCTTGTAGAGCTATTGATTTGACAATGCTTGTAAGGTATTGAGCATGAATCTACGATTATCTCGATAACATACTCTCTCAAAGAAACCAAAATAATTTTCAAATTTGAGATCGGTAAGGTCTCTATTTATAAATCTTTGGATTACCGCTAGCTAATCCTGAGTCATATTTAGAGCTTTACTCTATCAGATCTTGCTGTTTTTACGATTCAGATTTGGGAAAGTCTCTGAAGATGTCCAAGGAGAAAAATAAAGAAAAGAATATGAACCATTCAATTAGATGTTCTAATAGCAGCTGCCATATATTTATTATGTCGGCTCACTCTGGACATATGTGTTCCAAGTGCACTTAGTGTACTTTTCAGTCAACCTAGTTTGATATGCGGGTCATGGTCGCTAGCTACTAGAATTTCTCCTGTGACGTCTAAAATTCCTGCAAATCCTTCTCCATTAGGGCGGCGGTTAAAATAAAGGCCAAAACCGAGGCCACGGCGGATTCAGCCATAATTCTAGAGGAAATTGTTTTGTCAATGGAATGTCTCCAGAAACAAGTCTAATATAGATTCGTCTATTGACAGCAGGATTAATAAAATTATCCTGGACCGGTCAGTCTCCAATACTTCATCTCCTGATATATACACCTGTGCAAAAGTTAAGCACCACCCTATTTTTACGCACATGCGAGGGTATATTCATGTGCTATGAAGAAAGCAATAGCATAAACATTTATGTACCCATCCATCTTAGTGTAAGAGGTAATAATGCAACTAGAGGAATGCTGATTATGATGGTGGGGAAACACTGTATGTTTTTGTTTGAACTTGAAAACGAGGCCTGAATATGGTTACGTTGACACAACTGACAACTATTGCCCTACAGTTGACACACGTGGCTAGATTGTCATTGATGGTGTCTGAAAACGAAGTTTAACATCTGTGCACGAGTTTGAGACTGTCATTATTAATACCGGGTATGTCCACCTTGTGCCTGGATGACGGCCTGGACACGACGTCTCATGCTGGTCACCAACCGACTGATACGCCATTGTGGTATTCGTTGCCATTCAAGATGGAGTGCGTCTGTTAATTCCTGTAGGTTCTGCACAGGAGGATCCCTCCTTCTCACCATGTTTCCCAGAATGTCCCAGATATGCTCAATAGGGTTCATGTCAGGGCTCCTTGCTGGCCATGGTAGGGTTTCGATGGCATTCTGGCGGAGGTATTCATGCACAGCTCTAGCACGATGTGGTCGGGCGTTGTCATCCATGAATATAGGGTGGGTTCCAGGTGCATGATTTACAAAATGAGGGACCACAACTCTATCCAGTATGGAATCTTGATATCTTTGTCCATTTAGTGTTCCAGGTACAGTCAACAGATCCAGCTTACAATCAAATGAGATGCACCCCCATATCATAACGGAACCTCCACCAAATGGAACTTCTTCCATGATGTTACGTTGGTCGTACGCCGTGCGTCTGGACCTCCATACACGAGTTCGACCATCTGTGGCATGAAGCAGGAACCGACTTTCATCGGACCAGTGTACCCGTCTCCAGGATCTCATGTTCCAGTGTCTTCTTTCGTTGCACCACCTCAGACGCTCCTATTTGTGGTGTGCAGTGAGGAGAGGAGGTCTGACAGGTCTCCTAGCTTTCATGCCAGCAGCATACAGTCTCCTTTTGACGGTGGACATTGACACTCTATTGCGCGTTTCCCATTGCTGGCTGAGCACTCTGCTGTTGGTGAATGGAGATCTCCTAACAAGGCGTACTAGGGCTCGATCATCACGGGCAGTAGTCTTCTTCGGTCTTCCAGATCTAGGCCTGTCCTTCACCTCGTTAGTTTGCCCATGTTTTGCAATCAAACGACTGATTACAGTATGGTTAATGTTCAGCTGTCTGCCAATCTCTCTGCATGACATACCAGTGGTATGCATGCCTATGATTTGCCATTTCACACGATCACTTAACCTTCGTCTTGCCATAGCGGTTCACAATCAAGAGCTAATTCTCTCTATACAAATAAACCACGGTCATGAACACAAAATTCCTAATCTTGTCGCCTAAATCTGTATGTAATGTTCTACACCTCAAACTGGACTTTTACATAACTGAACACGTGTGCTGTTTCCCGCCACGCACGGACATCAAGCGGCGTGAAGTCATGCATGCATGTGCATTTCGTACTTGGAAGTATGTCAGCTAACGCGGGGACAAAAAGTATGGCAGCCTAGTTGTACCATCATGTTTCTACGTTCTATTGTTTTTGCTGGTGCTTAACTTTTGCACAGGTGTATAGTTGATGGTGAAGCATTGGAGCTGGGTGTTCCAAGACTTATACTGAGATGACTCAAGAAATGTCTTAACTAACAACATCCTACCTATTATCAGCCTACTCCTAATTGGTATATTGAGACTGTTTAGCCTTTATTCTTCTTTTATAGCTTTCTTTATTCAGATATTAGGTACCCTACTAGTATATCTGCCGTCGGTAGGCTTCTTATCTCCTCTCGTTATTAGGTCTTCTTAATTTATTCTATTGTATTATGTGTATAGCTTATGTGCACATTTCATTTTGTAATCGGGATCGATTTATAAGCATCCTTAATGGGGGATCTTTCCATATTTTGTCTTACTGGTTGCGAAGTTTGCTTTTTTTTTATACATAATGTCATATTATGGAAAGGTTCCTCTGGTCGGTGTTTTTACACACCTGGAGGTCTCTTTCGACCTCTCGGGGGAGGTATTTCCCTCCCTCCCAATGTGCAGATAATGGTATCCACAATTCTACCTCTCAAGGTAGGCCAGTTAGTTTCGGCCAGATCTTTCCTCAGATTCATAGGCCTCATGGTTTAGGTATAGAAAGTGATTCCTTGGGCTCCTCTGATGAAAAGACCCTTCCAGTTCTATCTTATGACCGACTGGAATCAGTCTAGATTTCTGAATCATTGGATTTTCATCAATTTCATCTCATGAACCATTGCCAGTTTTGGAAGGTCAGTCAATCTCTGTTATTTGGGGTCCCTCTTCATCCACCATCTCCCCAGGCCATCTTTTTCACGGATACATCCCTGCAAGGATGGGGATCCTTCTGGGACTTCCAAGAAGATTTCAGGATCCTGGTCCTTCACAGAATCTTCCTTTCATGTCAACCTTTTAGAACTGATTGACAAAAATGGGCAGGGCAATCAAGCACAATAACAGGGGTGTCAGAATGTGTTTTGACCTGGTTGGAGGGGGGTGGGGGTAGGGCTTGCTAAACTGGGAGAGGAAAACAAATGTGGTGTGGGTTGGGGGTATCTCCCAATTGGGCTACTCCCCCCCCCCCCTCCCCCCCCCATGTGAACCATATCTCCACAGTGGTCAAAATCTGTAAAACAATTTTATTGTCTATGCTAATATGCCCTTCTAGGTTCCAGACCACAGGCACAGGCCTTTGAATTTTCACCCATGCATACCACTACCACATATCCCCCCTACTATAATATATATAATATAGTATATTGTATATTATAGTAGGGGGATATGTGGTAGTGGAATGGATGGACGAAAGTTCAAAGGCCCGTGTCCAGACACTAAAAGGTTTGGAAGAAAACATAATTTTTTCAAATTATTGACAACTGTCCCTCAGTACCTAACCCCCACTCGACCATTGATTTTAAATAATTTCACCATGATGGCAGTAATTTTGAGAGGCTTTCAGTTATTCAGTAATTACATTATAAAGTAATTTAAAAGCGTGGAAACGTAAAGTTTCATTAAAATTAAACTAACTCTCATAAGCTGGTAACATCATATCACGTGACAAAGATAAAAAAATGAAATTCGCGATCTTAACTACGGAGAGCGAGTTGCGGTCGCATTTCCGTATTATATATGACACTGCTGGTGTAGGATGCCATTTAGAAAGATTTTCCAGCTTGGCCAATCGTTGAGCAGCTTGTATAATAATAATGATAATAATAATAATAATAACCGATTCTGTCTATCCGGATAATCAGGTACTCGCAAGTACTCGCTAGGATAAAGGAATTGCTTCATCATTGGCGACATTTTTACGCAAACTATTTCATTCACAACGATCTGTTTATATTTTCCCACAGAAATTAGTAAACAAAGTGAATTGACCAATCGACAGTGGAGTTAGAAAATATAGCCTTCTGATGTAATGTAACGCTAAGTTTGATTGGATAAAATGTCTGTAAAGCTTGTGTATTTATCGATCGAAAACTGGTGCTAGCGTGAGCCGATAATACGTCCCGTCGGCCCAGTAAGCCAGTTGTTTCGAGCCGAAAATACGTCCCATCAGCCCAGGAAGCCAATTATTTGGAGCCGATAATACGTCCCATCGGTTCCTCAGGGTTAAAATTTGCCATGAATTAGCTTCTCCCGGGGACAATTCATTAGTTGGTGTTAAGGCCCATCTTGTGCCCTTTTTTATGAATCTTCTCTTGATGATTTCATTCAAGTTGCTATCTGGAAATCTGAGAATTATTTATTAATTTCTATCTTAAGATTCTGGTGCTTCTTCCTTCTTCTATAAAAATGTTCAGAAGGTAGCTTCAGGGACCATGGCTTATTTCTTCATCGTCATCATCTCTTCCTTCATAATCTTCATTCGTATAAGATATTTTATTTGAGATGAGTGTGAGTTCATTACTTCTTTCTCATGTGGGTATTTCACCTCTTTCATATCATCTCTTTCATCACACTATTTTTATTCATTTCATTCTTGCATGATCATGTCTTCTGTCTTGTATTCTTGGAGTCGTTTAATGTCCTCCTTTCTGCTCTCCTTTCTTCTGTACCCTTTCTATTAGGGTTATTTATGAGAGTAATTCTGAGGAATTACCATCATTTGTAGTATCTTACTCTACTTTTTTCTTTTTACTATGTATTCATTCTTTCTATTTTTAACATCAATTTTGCGCAAAAATTTGCCGCCATCCGGGCTTTGTGCAATGTTGAAATCTGTATTTGAGCAATAGTAATGCAAGGAGGTAGGTTGTAATGTAGTAATAATGACCAGACGACCCAGAGGGTCTGGTCTTATGTTTTACTAATTACATATACCTACCTCCTTGCATTACGGCCCACCTCAAGCCTCCTCTCTGTCAAAATTAGAATAGTTATATTCAGCATAAGATATTCATTATATTCTTCAGCCTTTGGGTATACCTGGATATGTCAGTTTTTGACATATATGGGTATTTCTGAAAGAAATTTCCCGTCATATAATGTAGAGTATTTACATGTAGGTTAATTTTAGTTTCAGCTTTTAGTCGGATATTCAGAGTCGAGTAGTGATAGGATCATCTGTCTCTTCATGGATCTGCATAAAGCTGGATTATATGAGTGAAGTCTTGGTTGCTACCATCAAGGTCATGTGATAGCTATCAGCCAATGAGGTTGTCATTGTGCTTAATGACCTACTCAGTGGCTCAGGGTATTGGATTAACCCTCTTCTTGGCTCATTCTGAGATATAGCATTCAAGGGAATTACTATGGATCTCATCATTGGAGAGAGTATGGAGATTCCTGAAGAAGCCTTCAGTCACTCTGTAACCACAATACCCAGCAAACATTGGCTGTAAAAAATTCATCCTACTACGCTTCCCTTCAGAGAAGGAAAGAGCAATAGTAATGCAAGGAGGTAGGTGTATGTAATTAGTAAAACATAAGACAAGACCCTCTGGGTCGTCTGGTCGATATATAGCATCTGCTTTGGTCATATGTTTGTCCAGTAGTCTGTTTGCCCATTTATCCATCCAAGCTTTCATTATTGTCCGATAACGCAAGTGCTACTAGAACTATCATCAAAACACTTGGGTGGTAGGGTGGTCTTGTGATCCCCAAGAACACTTGATTTTGGTGTCATAATCGCCGGTCATGGTGCTCCAATTAAGGAGATTGGGTAGCATTTCCATATGATAACTCAGTTCTATTGATAGGATATTCACCAAGCTGGGCCTATGTCAGGGGATTTGAAGCACCCTCTAAATTTAAGAATTTTGGAGTCGAAAGGTCAGTGATCGTGGTGACCTAATTAAGGAAATTTAGTTGTAATTCCAGATAATAACGCAGGTTCTACTGGGTGGGTCCTTACAGAACTTGACTTGTGTATTGCTGTTGCGCTTGCGAGAAGCTTAGAAATGTGATGTCAAGATGGCAAGCTTGTGGTGATGCAATTAAAGAAATTTTGATAGTATGCCCGTTAACCCTCATATCAGCCAAAAAACAGCTTCTGCAGAGGTCTTGAGAAATGTGTATTTGCATACCAAGAGAAGAATATTTTTGAAAATGTACCAATGGAATGACTGGCATGATTACAGAGCCAGTCATTCCAGTGGTAAATTCTCAAAAATAGTCTTCTTGGTCTGCAAATGGACATTTTCTTTGAAAAAATTAATTTTTTAAACAAATTTGACTGTTACAGGGTTATGGCTGAGTGAATATCATTAGTGCAGTACATACTTGCATAAATGTGGGTAAATTAAATAAGCATGAACACAATGATGTAAATTTCCTTTTTTGACATTACACTGCTAGACAATTTTCATGCTGCATTGATCCATGTCGTGAAGGGGTGGGTGGGTGGGGAAAGGCGTGGAGAACATATTTCAGCAGTCTCGGATTGTCATTCTTGTTTATACCAAAATGACGGTATATATCGTCCGATAGACAGTTTATATCCAAAGGCTGTCGGTCATCAACTCATCATTGTGTTTTCCTCTATGTTGTCTGTCTGTCTGGCTGGCTGCCTTCCTGGCTGCCTGTCTGCTTGAACAAATTTTTTTTTGACCTGAAAATGAAATTGCTGACTCGGATTGTGCTTGTTTTGTATGTTACAGGTATCAGTTTGTCTTGCAAATCAAACATGAGTTATGCACTGGACAGCTTATATGCAGTGAGAATACTGCTGCTCTACTCGCCTCATATATCGTTCAAGGTATATGCCTATCAATTTAGCATTTATAACCGTTTAACACTCAAATCTGTTCAACAGGATTTAAATTTTCATCGTAGAAAATGTCAATTTCCAGACCAAGAGAAGACTATTTTTGACAATTTAACACTGGAATGACTGGCTCGGTTACCGAGCCAGTCATTCCAGTAGTACATTGTCAAAAATGGTCTTCTCTTGTCCTGCAAATGGACATTTCTCAAGACCACTTCAGAAGATGTTTTTGGCCAACTTGTGTGACAAATGGTTAATAAAAGACATGCTTTAGAGGAATTATCATACTGATGCTATACTGGTCATTCTTCCAAGACACGGGATGCTGGTGTACACCTTTTAGACACAATATTACTGGAAAACGGTTGGCATCAGAGACAGTGACAATGCCTAACAAAATTCCCCCCACCCCCAAAATAAACATATTATATGAAATGAAATCCAATTTTGGACATTAGCCTTGTAGGCGGTAATCTCCAATGTGCTTTGTTGGCAGAGGTTGGTGTGATTCCAAAATCAACGAGTAGTGTGCCAAGTAGGTCTTCAGATCTTTGTGGAAAAGATGCTGCTGTCATTGCCGAGTTCAATTTATCATCTTGTAGACAGTATAGTTTAGTAAATACAATATGGACCAGAATTTGATAAAACGAACGTGTCGATGCACACAAGTTGTGATATTGTCAGCTTTGTTAGATATGTCCATATATTTGACAGACCAACAAAACATCTGATTTGTGATTCGCAACTAGAGATCTCCACAAATATTTGACACTAGTGTTTCGGAAAAAATTGTGTGGTTTGGTCTTGTCTTTCAGGCTATTGTACGATTTCTGCTATCCTGCTTTAATGTAATACTGGTAATTGTTTTCTTGCACACATATATTTTAGTATTCTACGTGGAATATAGGCATCCAATCTGTCAGTCAAATATATGACGTCATCACGAATTATGTCACACAGGTTGATGTCACAATTTATTACGTCATTCTTCACGTCATTAAAGTCCATCATAAATGCTTAATAGTCTGTCCGGTTGTACAAATTGTATGTCTGTACTTTTTAATGAACAGTCTATTGAATATTTTGAAACTAATTTGACTTAGGCACCAACAGCTTCCAGCCAAATTAATTCCAAAATATTCAACAGAATAAGTTTTATATCGTAAAGAATATACTTTTTCAGGGATTTGTCAGTTTTGTAATTTGTCAAAATTCAATCCATCACTGAATATTTGAGAAAAGCTGCTAGAAAATCGGTTGCTGCCCATGAAGTTAATTAATTTCAAACAGTGTTTTCAATATAATCGCGAGAATTTGTCTACAAGGCACAGGAAATCTGAAATACTAAATTCCTCTAAAATAACAATTTCTGTAGCTATATTTCTTGCTGACGTGCGGGTTTTATCCAGTCAGTCCGGGATCTCTGTTAAGGAATGTAGGAACCATTTCTCAGCCCTACCCGTTTACCGAGTATTTCGACTCGCGGGTCTAAATCTTAGCGGGAATTTTGTAAACAACCTTCTCGCTTCAATATTCATTAAAATATGATCACGAAACTTTACAAAATCTTCAATTTTCGTTAGTAAACTCTCTTATAATGCGGATGTCACTGATGATTTTAATCAATCTGACTGATATTTAGAGGATTGAGTCGGATAATATAGTGACTGCTAAAATGTCAATTCAAATCAAAGATGGCGATCTCGCATTTCTGAACATTGTCGGCTATCAAAATATCACGATTTTCATAATAAAAAGCAAGAATTCTGAATCCATCTAGGAAACACTAAATAATAATTATGTTCTGATAAATCCAGTCTGAAATCAATTTATATTGTCTGAAATCAGTTTAAATTGGTAAAAAATTAGCGCCACGAATCATCCAAAGTTGGCTAGCGACCGAACGAAAAATGAGTATTTTCACGGTAATTTATGTCGGAAGTAAAAGCAAATTTCCCATAAATCTTTGTACTGAACATGAATATGAGGTACCATGTTAAAGGTCAGAGAATTTTCTATTGGCTGGTGAAATTAGTTTTCACCAATGAGCATTCGTTTTACTGACACGCCTCCTGAGCGGACACACCCTCTTAGCTAAAATTCATGACACCATATGGCGTCATTGGGATCGAAGGACAATTTTTTTATGACACTGGGATCGAATGAGTTAAAGCATAGATTATTATGTACAGTATCAATATCAGCACCATTTTATGGATAGTGTGATCGGTTGACGGTTTGATGTCCATTTTTAGACCAAGAGGAAACACATTTTTTTGAAAATTTACCACTCATGACTGTCGGTTATCGAGCTAGCCATTCGAGTGGTAGAATTTTAAAAATAGTCTTGTTGACCTTCAAGCAGACATTTCTCACTACCGCTATAGAAGGCACTTTTGGTAGGCTTGAGCATTAAATAGTTACATCTGATTTGCTGCATAGTCAATAGCTTTTGGGGCCAATGATGGCAGTCCCTTATGTGAGGTGATATATATGACAACCAATCTTAGAGCCATGATCTTGTGGAACCAAAAGGCAAGTGTCCATTATAGAAAGGTTTGACCGTGGTTGTATGTGGCATCTGGCTGCTGAGCATCTAGCGCTGTTCCTTGTCAAATCCCTCGAATTCACTGTCAGCATAATTGATGGATATTGTATCGCATGTCAGACTGTCAGTTCCTAGAAATGTATTTTACTAGTACAGTGTGGGTCAGTGTTTTGATTTATCGTTAGTACTTGAACTGAATTTTGTATTTATTCGTTGCTTTGTTAATGGCAACCAAATGTCAAGAATTGAGAGTTGTTGGAACGAAAGTGACAGTGTTGCGGATCATGTTGCAGAAAGGAGTTGCTGTTTTAGATAGTAACGGCTTCCACCAACAGTGAAAAGTGAATACTTAGTGTACCATACAGTACAGATCATAAATAACTCAATGCATTCCTAAAACAAAAAACAGAACCTTGTCACTTAGGACACTTTTGAACACAATGTAAGAAGTGTTCTATTGAATATTTTTAACATGATTGGATTGGAAGACATTGCTGCCTTAGGTGGAAATTAAGGCAACAATATCTTCCAATCCAATCATGTTAAAATATTCAAATAAAGTATGCTTTATATTGTTTTGAAAACATGTTAAGTTATTTCTGAATTGTACTGTAAGAGAGACTCCAAACACATCAGTTTGTGGCTGAAAGGCTGATAGCCAGGGGTTCTTATAAGGGTCCTTTCGAACGTATAGACCACCAAAATGTAATTCTGGACCCCCAAAAGTAGTGGAAGTGGGTCCCATAGAACCCCTGAAAATCCACCTTTCCAGAGTACCCACCCATCATATCACGTCATAATGAACTGCGTGATATGTACAATGAGATCATAATGAATGACGTCGATAAGTACGTCACGAACGCATGTTTGAAGACAGGCTATGCGTTGTTGTACAAATTGTTTGCTTTTACTATTTAATAAATATTCTGTTGAATATTTTGAAACTAATTTGACTGGGCGCTGTTGCTGCCATAGGCAGCAACAGCACCCAGTCAAATTAGTTACAAAATATTCAACAGCTTCCCTGTCTAGTTTTCAGGAAATTGATAGTTAGGGCACTCGGGGATCGATCAATCCCAACACGGCGAGGTGTGGGTGGAGCTTAGCTAGTGATGGGCGGGGCATGGCTAAAAATGGAAAGGTCCATTGTGTATGATTAGTAAACATTAATTAGTTTTATAGGGGTTTTGCACAAAAATACCAGCTCAATCTAACATGGGACCTCCATAATGCATAGCTGTGAATCCATGATACCACCTGCTAATTTAGCATTGATGAGAAAAAACTGCATTTAAGCCCTCAACTTTTAAGTTTGGTACCTCCAGATTTCAACTTTGGACCCCCAGATACCAGGGTGTGGATTATCATGGGCATGAGAAACATTGCTGATATCTGTTCAAGTTTGGCCAAGATTGGTCAAGAAAATTTTCATTTTTTGCACTGAATAGCCATTTGCAGGCCAAGCTAATAAGACAATTTTTGAAAATTTTGCCACTGAAATGACGGCCTCTAGTATTGTCTTCTTTTGGTGGCAGGTTTTGTCTGGTTTGACCATTAAAGGGTATTTTTAATTTTATTTTAAAATTGTTGTTCAAGCATGAGACTCATTGATAAATCTTCTTTTTTCCATTTCAGCTGAAATAGGAGATTTTCTTGAAGATGAATATTTAGACTTTACGTATCTGTCGTGCCTCAAACTCGCTCCTAATCAAAGTGATGAGATGATGAAGCGTATTATGGAATATCATAAAAAACACATGTATGTACTACTAATACTAATGGTCAAATTTGGTCAAGAAAATCGAAATATTTCTTTAGTGAATGTCCATATGCAGGCCAAGAGAAGACCATTTTTGAAAATTTACCACTGGAATGACCGGCTCGGATATCTTCTTGGCTTGCAAATGTGCATTCTTCAAGACCACTGCAGAGGCCATTTTTGGCCGGCTTGACCATTAAAGGGTTAACTATGAAATCCACCAGACACGAGAGCTATCAGGTTAGCAAATTGTCTCCCATTGTGCGCCGCCGATTACAGGCATGAATCTGAGGTAAGTATGGGTTGTCAAAATATGTGATCAGCCTGGGTGGTTGTGGAGTCTGGCAGATTCAACCATTATATAGCCCTAAAACCTCCGTGGCATAGTCAATGTATTGTATTAACCCCTCTAGTGTCGACAGCACCTCAAGGCGCTCACAGTTCTACTTATATCAATTAACCATTTAATGGGCAAGATTTTGAAATAAAATCGAATTTGCTCAATGAATGCATTTGCAAGCCAAGAGCAGACTATTTTTGTCAAGCCGATAGTGAAGCGGAGGATCTTGACATAGCGATTGAAATGACGTCCGGCGTGACAAGAATTACGTAAAAGTTTAAGTTTTTCAATGGACATTTAATTCATCAAGAACTTATCCGATGTCAATAAAACAGTTTTGTTCTGCATCCAGTCTACATCATAATGATTGTGATTTTCAAATTTGTTCCATGCTTTTCCGGCATTGGGCAATGGCTTAGGATATTTGTGTGTGATATATATCTTGCTTAAGCCAAGAATTAGAAGAACGTTAGTTTTTCAGTTGACACTTAATCAAGGAATGAGTTATCCAGTCCCATTAAAACTGCAGTTTGGTTTTATACCATCTTTGATTTTCTAATTTTTTCCTTATTTTTACCGACTAATGTTAGAGTTTTAAATAGACATTTGAATTGTCAAGGGGCTATACTGTTTTAAGAAATCATGCCACACATGATGTGTGATATGTGGAAAACTTAAAGGGCGTGACACGTGGGACGCAGTCCATCTATACACCTGTGCAAAAGTTAAGCACCAGCAAAAACAATAGAACGTAGAAACATGATGGTACAACTAGGCTGCCATACTTTTTGTCCCCGCGTTAGCTGACATAATTCCAAGTACGAAATGCACATGCATGCATGACGTCACGCCGCTTGATGTCCGTGCGTGGCGGGAAACAGCACACATGTTCAGTTATGTAAAAGTCCAGTTTGAGGTGTAGAACATTACATACAGATTTAGGCGACAAGATTAGGAATTTTGTGTTCATGACCGTGGTTTATTTGTACAGAGAGAATTAGCTCTTGATTGTGAACCGCTATGGCAAGACGAAGGTTAAGTGATCGTGTGAAATGGCAAATCATAGGCATGCATACCACTGGTATGTCATGCAGAGAGATTGGCAGACAGCTGAACATTAACCATACTGTAATCAGTCGTTTGATTGCAAAACATGGGCAAACTAACGAGGTGAAGGACAGGCCTAGATCTGGAAGACCGAAGAAGACTACTGCCCGTGATGATCGAGCCCTAGTACGCCTTGTTAGGAGATCTCCATTCACCAACTGCAGAGTGCTCAGCCAGCAATGGGAAACGTGCAATAGAGTGTCAATGTCTACCGTCAAAAGGAGACTGTATGCTGCTGGCATGAAAGCTAGGATACCTGTCAGACGTCCTCTCCTCACTGCACACCACAAAGAGGAGCGTCTGAGGTGGTGCAACGAAAGAAGACACTGGAACATGAGATCCTGGAGACGGGTACACTGGTCCGATGAAAGTCGGTTCCTGCTTCATGCCACAGATGGTCGAACTCGTGTATGGAGGTCCAGACGCATGGCGTACGACCAACGTAACATCATGGAAGAAGTTCCATTTGGTGGATGTTCCGTTATGATATGGGGGTGCATCTCATTTGATTGTAAGCTGGATCTGTTGACTGTAGGTGGAACACTAAATGGACAAAGATATCAAGATTCCATACTGGATAGAGTTGTGGTCCCTCATTTTATAAATCATGCACCTGGAACCCACCCTATATTCATGGATGACAACGCCCGACCACATCGTGCTAGAGCTGTGCATGAATACCTCCGCCAGAATGCCATCGAAACCCTACCATGGCCAGCAAGGAGCCCTGACATGAACCCTATTGAGCATATCTGGGACATTCTGGGAAACATGGTGAGAAGGAGGGATCCTCCTGTGCAGAACCTACAGGAATTAATAGACGCACTCCATCTTGAATGGCAACGAATACCACAATGGCGTATCAGTCGGTTGGTGACCAGCATGAGACGTCGTGTCCAGGCCGTCATCCAGGCACAAGGTGGATATACCCGGTATTAATAATGACAGTCTCAAACTCGTGCACAGATGTTAAACTTCGTTTTCAGACACCATTAATGACAATCTAGCCACGTGTGTCAACTGTAGGGCAATAGTTGTCAGTTGTGTCAACGTAACCACATTCACGCCTCGTTTTCAAGTTCAAACAAAAACATACAGTGTTTCCCCACCATCATAATCAGCATTCCTCTAGTTGCATTATTACCTCTTGCACTAAGATGGATGGGTACATAAATGTTTATGCTATTGCTTTCTTCATAGCACATGAATATACCCTCGCATGTGCGTAAAAATAGGGTGGTGCTTAACTTTTGCACAGGTGTATAGTTAAATTTAACGCTGGAATTTTAAAAAAAACCAAAAATTATTGTCCTGCAAGTGGATACTTCTCAATATCACTTCAGAGGATGTGTTTGGCTGCTATTACTTGTTTAATGGTCAAGAATATCAACAGTTTTACTTAATACATGTCCAGATGCAGACCATGAAAATACTGTTTATGAGAATTTGCCACTGGAATATAACCGAGCCAGTCATTTCATGGTACATTTTCAAAATACTCTTCTTGGCCTGCAAATAGATATTGCTCAAGACCATTGCAGATGTCGTTCTGGTCTCGTTGACCATTGTAGCATTAACTTGACACATGATTGATTAAGTGACCACGTGCGTTTAATGACAATTTTGATGTTACCCTAATGTCTATTATAGACTGATGTTGTGTACTGTTAATACTTCTCTCTGACTATGGCCATGTGTGTGCGCATGCATGGGTGTGTGCATGCCATGTATGCGTGGGTGTGAGAGCAAGAGAGATATTTAATTTAAAATGAGGTTGCTTTTTTAACAGAGCACAGTCCCCTGCGGAGGCGGATATTAATTTACTGGACACTGCACGCAAGGTGGAGATGTATGGTATTCGCATGCAAACTGCCAGGGTAAAAAATCAACTGCTCACCGAAAGATGCTCAAATACTCAACCTTGGATCCTTAGAATTTTGATTTCTCAATTTCAAGACTACGCAGAAAAGCTGTTGAATATTCTGAAACGAATTTGACTGGGAGCTGGTGCTGCAACAGCTACCAGTCAAAATCAGTTTCTTAATCTTCAATAGAATGTTCTCTACATCATATGTGTTATAGATAATTTGCCATATCTGATCGATCACGCACGCACGCACGCACGCACGCACGCACGCACGCACGCACGCTTGCTTACCTGTATAGTTTCCTTGACTCAGGAACTCACCATTCAACGGATATAAATCAACACTCTTAAAGCATGGGGCAGAGCTTAGCTGTCGACTGGTGGGGCATGTCTAAAATTTGATCCATCTATTGCTACTTAAGGCAGCTTTGCCACAAGCTTAGCTGTCGATGGGTGAGGCATGTCTAAAATTGGATCCATCTATTGCTACTTAAGGCAGCTTTGCCACAAACAGCAAAGGTTTGACAGACAGACAGAGCGACAGACAGACAG
Source organism: Chaetoderma sp. LZ-2023a (assembly GCA_034401795.1). Taxonomy (NCBI): domain Eukaryota; kingdom Metazoa; phylum Mollusca; class Caudofoveata; order Chaetodermatida; family Chaetodermatidae; genus Chaetoderma; species Chaetoderma sp. LZ-2023a. The sequence goes on from CM067368.1 coordinate 78,411,399, forward strand.
AGTGACAGACAGACAGAGCGACAGACTGACAGAAAGACAGACATATTACCCAAAAAGAGTTTCTAACATTTCCATAATTCTGCATGCCTGATAAACGCATCCATTGTATTCTGTTTTAAATTTACACAAGCTGCCATTTACAGTGTGCTTGAAACTAAGATCTTGACTTTCTGACTTCTGGACAGATATTCATTTGTGAACTTTGAAACAAACTGCATATTTTTGTTGATAATGGGCAAAAAATTGTTCACCAATATTGTTCCAAAGATTGATGACACTCATATTGAAGCATTGAATTAACAAATCAAGAATGAAAGCGGACAATTTCATAGCCATCTAAACACTATTAATCATTCTATCTTTAATAAATCAAATTGTGCTATTTCGCCAACAGTACATGTATTTTTAGATTTGTATTCATATGAGAACATAATACAGTCTATTATATATATAGATATAGACACATACGCGCATGCACACACACACGTATGCACGCACTGTTGCCCAGCCATGTGATTGTGAAAGCATAGATCTACAAGTTTATCCCATACCAAGCTGACTGATGTCATGGCTTCCACAGTTGAGGCTATTTCGCTCAGTTGACTTAACAATCAGCTACGTTATACTGATGCCCCCTCCCCCTTAAGATTCCATAACATCGGACATGATCAGAACAATCCAAAAAATATTTACATCGTGACATAAAAAGCAAGGTGAGGGTTTCTTCTTTTCTGACATAAAAATACTGTTATTTTGTAAACTATGTCCCTGCAAATGGTAGCACCCTTCTAAGTTCTAACATGTGCATGCATATTTTACAGGACCATGAAGACGTGTCTTTGAATTTAGCAATAGCACATATGGGAATATTGGTGTTCCAGAATTTAACTAAGATCAACACTTTTTCTTGGGCCATCGTACGCAAACTAAGCTTTAAGCGGAAGAAGTTTCTAATAAAGCTTCATCCAGATAGCTATGTAAGTATTGTCTGTACGTGTGCGTGGCCGCCTACGTGTGTGGGCATGCGTGTGTGTTTGTAACTGTGTATGTATGTATGTCAGTCTGCATGTCTGTGCGTGCTGTTGTGCGTGCGTGCTTGAGTGAGAGTGAATCTTAGTGACAAATCTTATTATTTAGCATACTACATTTGGTTGAATTCCACACAACGGTTTGGGAGGCGACAGCGTGATGAACGGATTGATGGAAGAGCAGATGCTAAGGCGAACTGAGGCAATTATAATATCCCCATTTTCACTTCAAGAGTATACTTACCTCCCTAATACTCTTTGATATTGCTAAATATCGGCTTTCACTCAATAAACACTCAGAATAAAAACAGTTAGGTGCCCCTACTGGGCAGGGAGTCAGAGTGCAGTCCGGCGGATGCCAGCCCCACCACTGCGCATGCGCAGACTAGCACTTCTTTGCTAATTTATTGCAGAGGGTGTACACATGCTTTTGTGCTCAAAGCTTTTCCAAGCCTGTTTTAAGTCTTTTTAAGCGTTTATTAGAAGTCTAGAACACCTGTAAAGATGGCAGATAGAGGTACTTCGCCAGAGGAGGGCCCAGGATCTATCCATCAGGTGACTTCTATTATATTTTAGTGAGTTTTTCCCGGTGTAATGTGTTTCCGGGACTCGCGTTTATCGTGATAAGCGCCTAGTATAGTTGTTTTATGTCAACATGGTGCTATATAATACTAATCTCTCTGTGTTTATGTCCACAGGTATCTGTCTGGATATGTATGGGACATCACATCAACAGAGGGTTTGTTTCTCTCCACCAAGGTTCCATTTCCTACTAATACTGTTAGGTTATCTAACCAAAAAGTCTATTTCCAGTGACTCGGAGGCCTCGTAAGAAGGTCTTCTCACTTTGCCCTCTTGATCCAATTCCTTCCCCCTAAGGTGGAGAGACTTAAGAGGTCATAGTCTAGGTGGAGTGCTCCAGTTCATCACATTGGATGGTTTGTCTATACAAAGTGTCAGATATTCTAGTTAATGATATGAGGTGATGATAATTATGTAAACTATAGATTGCCACTGTTATCATTGTGTATCTGATGTTTGTGTAGTCTGAATATCTATCCTGAATAGTTAGATGTTCTGGTTATGAATACAATTCATCCTTACACCTGGATGTTTGTTTTCAGATCGATTTAATTTCTGTCTTGAAATAATGACGTCATAATCAGCCTTGCTCTTTATTAACAATTAAAGTTTTGCCCAACACTGGTTTCTCATATGAATAGTGATCTTTATGATCAGTTTCCCTCTCTTTTATTTTTGGTTTTGAGTTTCTAACCTTAACTAAAATACTCATTGTCCTCGTCTTCTGTCCTGTTTCAGAGACCTGGTTGCCCGTCCTGTGGTCGCTTCCTGAAGGAGAAGTTTATACCACATCTTTGTTTCCAATGTAGCCCCTGTGGGCCATTACTTAATTGTGATGTGTGTAAGCATTGGGGGGGGGGGGGCGCGAACTAATGAAGGAGTTTTTATGCTTACAGGCGAAGGACAAGGTTGCGGAGGAAGAGAGGAAGATGAAACGAGAGGTTGTGAGTAAAAAGGGTAAGAGGAAGGCCTCGTCCTCAGTGGACATGGATGCCTTCCATAGTGAGATGTTGGGAGAGATGAAGAGGACAATAAAGGATTTTGTACCAGAGTTGCTCCGTGGCATGCTTCCTGGACCAAATCCTTTGTTGTCCTCGTCATCTGCTTCGGAGCAGATAATCCCTGCCTCCGAATCGACTTTCCTTAGGCCGTTACCAGTTTTCGACGATTCAGAGATGGCCCCATTAGAGGGGGCGTTCCACGACATTGGCAGCAGGCTTGGCGCGCCGGTGGTCCGTGGACGGTTGTCGCTGGAACCTGCTGGCTGCTTATCAGCCCAGGGGTATCCGCATGCCGCAGGTGCCAGTACCTCCTATGGCACCTTTCCTGGCCAGTCCGGGTTAGCTCTCTTTGCTGACCCAGAGTCTAATCTTTCTGGCCAGGAAGAAGAGGATTATCTGCTGGGTTCCCCTTCTGAAGCCGTGGCCATGGATTTTGACGTCTGTGCACCCCTCGCGGGGAATACAGGCGACATGATCCACGGTTCTACTCACACAGGAGTAGAATTCACGGCTCAGAAGGTGGCCCTGGTTGGATCTGATGGTCAGTTATTCCGCATACCTCGGCTTGCTGGTGCTGGCCGGGGCCGTGGTGTGGCGGTATCTGCCCCACGCTCTACCACGGCGCCTGCTCCTGGACAAGCCAGTCAGATTAACATGCCTGCTCTTTCGGGCCCGCATGCTTTCTCTGGCTTGCCAGGAGTGTCAGCATATCCAACGTCAAGCTCGACTGCGTTAGCTCAGGAGGAAGATGAAGGCTCTCGTCTAGTAGAGCTTTCGCAGTTAGCCACGGAGGAGGATTGGTCTGACGCTTGTCAATGGCTGATAAGTGTCAGGCCAGACCTGCCCGTGGAGCAGTCGGCTAGCCAGCGAGACCACAGGCCGTGGTTAGCTGGAAAGTCGACTGTTAGCGCCATGCCATCTCTGCCGCTAGCAGAGCATATCGGTGATATGTTCTCGGCGGCGGAGACATCCATCAAGGCGCTGCCGCATCGTACCCGTGGACTACCAGAGGTACGGTGTGGTACCTAAGCCTAGCGTGGATGACCGTGCGGCTTTAGGTGAGGATACGCGGCCAGGCTCCCGTTCTGACACGGGAGCCTTGTGTTCGAACGCGCTGTGTACGGCCAATGCCGTGTTGCGTGATGCGGAGGAGAGTGGGAGAGCGTCTATTGCGGCGCTGTCTCACGTCTCCCAGCTGTTACAGGGGTTAGTAACAGCATCCGCATCACGCCAACCGAGCCCGGTCACAGTCCAGAGAGCCATCCAGGATGGTATCAACCTGGCTCTGGACTGTATGACTCGGGCGGTGACCAGAAGTGTCCGGGCGAGGCGCACGTTTGCGTTAGATAACCTGTGCCCATCCCAGGACCTGTACAATAGGCTTCTGCGTAGGCCTATGGCAGGTCCTGGTCTCTTTGGAGGTGAGAGATGTAGGCACCTCCAGGAGACGGTCACTCTGGTCAACAACCAGAGGGGGCTGCGAGAACAGTTTGAGGTCCTCCGTAGGGAGCGCGTTCACGCTGCACCCCCTGCGTACCATCCCCTGCAGGCTCGAGGTGGAGGTGGCCATGTCAGAGGGCAGCCACCATCGCAGCGTCGGCCTCGGCCGCGTGCGATTCGGCCATCAGTGAGGGGGGGCTCCTCAGGCGCAGCCAGCCAGGCAGCCACCCGCGCACCTCGACCCGCGCACAGAGGTGCGCGTGGTGCTGGTCATGGTAATCGTGCCTGATGGGCCGGTTACCACGGTGAGAACCACTCCGGTGTTTCTGGCAAAGGAGACAGTGCCGCTCTTGCACTCCTTATGTCCACCTCTCTCCCTAGGTGGACCAGTGGGAGGCCGTCTGGCCAACCACATGCAAGAGTGGGAACGGTTGACTCAGGACCGTTTAGTCTTGCGATGGCTTTCAGTCGGGTATCATCCCGATTGGATGACAGGCCCACCATCGCGACTGTCTCTGGTGCCAATCTGGACTCAAATTCCGAGAGATCCAGATCAAAGGTTGTGTATAGAGGAGGAAATAAACTCCCTCATACAAAAAGGAGCAATTCAGCCGGCACAGAAGTGTCCAGGCTTCTATTCAACCGTGTTCTTAGTGACAAAAAACACCGGAGGGTGGAGACCAATTCTCAACCTCAAGTTCATAGAGACACCCAGTTTCAAGATGGAGACTGTGAAGTCGGTGTTGGCAGGGTTGGAGAGGGGAATGTGGACAGCTTCAATAGATTTGAAGGATGCTTATTTCCACATCCACATAGCGAAGAGTTTCCGTCGCTTCCTGAGATTTGCATTCCAGGGCAGACAGTGGGAATTCAGGGTGTTACCCTTCGGAATTTCCACGGCTGGTTCTTGCGATTACAGCATACCTCCGCAGGAGAAGCATAGCAGTCCACACGTACATAGACGACTGGCTGTTAAAAGCACACACCCAGGAAAGTTTATCGGCCAATCTGGAGATTGTTTTGAGGACTCTCACAGACTTAGGCTGGATAATCAATTTCCAAAAATCAGAGCTGACTCCATCCCAGAAGTTTGTTTACCTGGGGATGTTCTTCGATCTAGAGACAGGATATGTTTATCCTACTCAGGAGAGGGTTCAGATACTCATCTCAGTAATACAGTCAGTGTGCAACAGTCGTCATGTCCTGGCACGGGTTTACTTGAGAATGCTGGGGTTGATGGTTTCTTTGGAACCAGTCATTCCTCAGGCGGCCTTACGCAGGCGGCCGATCCAGTTATTTCTCATGACGCAATGGACCCAGGGTACAGGTTCACTGGACTCGAACGTGTCAGTGTTGGAGCCTCTAATTCACCACCTGCAATGGTGGTTGGAGACAGAGAATCTCCTGGCGGGGGTTATGCTAACCCCTCCTCACCCTCAAATAACTGTGTATACAGATGCCGCGATGGAGGGGTGAGGAGCTTGCCTGGAAGAATCCACGATATCAGGGCTTTGGAATCTGGAACAGTCAGAGGAACATATCAATCTACTGGATTTAAGAGCAGTAGTCCTGGGCCTGGAACATTTCTTACAGAAAGTTCAGGGAAAGATTGTTCTTATTCGATCAGACAACTCAACAGTTGTGACTTACAAAACCGCCAGGGCGGAACGAAGTCGCCCAGTCTCTGTATGATGACATGGAGATTGCTTTGTTGGTGCCTGGATCACAGGATTACCTTGAAAGCAGTTCATATTCCGGGAAGGTTAAATCTGCTAGCAGACTCATTGAGCCGAAGGATGAGTGTTTTACCGACGGAATGGCAACTAAATCAATGTGTGGCGGATCGTCTGTTCGACCATTGGGGGAAACCCAACATCGATTTGTTCGCGACGAAGAAGAATGCGAAGATGACGACGTACGTCTCTCCGATTCCAGATCCAAGCGCTTTCGCAACAGATGCGTTAGGTATCAGCTGGGTGGGAATGTATGCATACGCATTCCCTCCAGCAATCCTGATTCCAAAATTTCTTCAGAAAATCAGACAGGAGAGGAGTGCCAAGTGCTTCTGATCGCCCCAAATTGGCCAAGCCGATCATGGTATACAGATCTGCTGGACCTTCTGGTCTGCAATCCGGTTCCTCTGCCTCTGATGGACGACATTATCTTCCAGAGCAAGGCCCTTCACAACAATCCGTCAATGTTCAGATTGACTGCGTGGATGTTGTCAAGGAATCTAGAATTAAGGAGGGCTTTTCTGAGCAAGCAGCCATGTTTATGGCCAAAGCCAGGAGGGGGTCAACCTCCACAGCATATAATTATAAAATCAACAGCTTTGCAGAATGGTGCTCAAAAAGATGTATTGATCCAATGGATTCATCTATTCAGGTAGTAGCTGATTTCCTCTCACCTGTATGATGCCTATAGCCTCAAGCCTAACTCTATTGCTGGTTATAAATCAGCTTTAATGACAGTTATCCCTTGCTTGGCTAATAGGGGAAGTGATGAAGTAAGTACATTAAATGTATTAATTAAAGGCATGGGCAATCTAAGACCAAGGAATCCCCCGGTGATTCCATCTTGGAGTTTATCTCTAGTGCGTCAGGTACTAGGCGATAAGCCTTTTGAACCACTTAGTTCCATTTCTATTAAAATGTTGACTCTTAAAACTGTATTTTTAATTGCTGCGGCCTCGGCTAGGCGTAGGAGTGAAATTCATGCCTTATCAGCCGAGGCAGACCGTTTCGTTGTTACAGGGGAAGGCCTTAAGCTTCTACCTAGGATTAATTTCTTGGCTAAAAATCAGTGTTTGAAATATCCAGGTCAACCTATTTTTTTGCCAGCTTTAACTAGATATGATCCTAATTCTAAAGCATGGTGTCCCGTCTGAGCGCTGATCCGGTACAAACAATGTACTCAGGAGTGGCGGACGGGCCAATCAGCGTTATGATTGTCATATATTCAACCCCATGGCAGGGCGTCTAAGGACACCATTTCCAGGCGGATTGTAGAATGTATTCAGTTTTGTCATAAATCCGCCACCGGTAAGCAAGTTGACATGGCCAAGACTTGCAGTGTCCGGGGTGTAGTGACTTCCACTGCCCTATTTAATGGGGTCCCTGTGGATGACATTATGTCGGTTGCTCAGTGGCACTGTGAGTCAAGTTTTACAGACCATTATCTTCGTGACACCTCTAATCCTCTCGCCATATCGATTTTGAAAAGATAATCAGGTGTACTTTTTTTGATGAGGTTTCCTCATTGCTTGTATATATCACAATTAATTAATGGGAACAACCACTTTTTGGGACTGCATCAGCCTTCACCACTGGGAAGATGATGTCAGCAGCCAAGTTCAACAAGGTCAGTCTTGTTTATGTGTTGTTCATTGTTAATTGTATTGTCACGTAACCCTTTGTTATTAAAATGCTGATGGTATGTGTTTTTATGTGGTTCATCATTGAGAGTATACGAAAATGGAGCTTTATCGTCTCTGTCCTATAGTACATGGCACTTGTACGTAGAGAGCGTATGGGACATTGAGGTCATTCGAGTCTTCCTCCCTGGAAGGGGGTGGGGGTGGGGGGGGGGAAGCGCATATGACATTCAGTCATCTCTCATCCATCGGTTTGTGTTAGCCGATGTTTTTTCAAATCCTGACTGTTTTCACACAGTTTCAGAAGTTTTAAGTGCGTATAGGGAAGAGCTGGTCTTTTGACCTCGCCTCCCTCCCGCCGAATTCTGGCAATATCAAAGAGTATTAGGGAGGTAAATATACTCTTGAAGTGAAATAAATGAAATCACGGATTTCTTTTTTCACGAGAGAGTTGATACTTACCTCCCTAATACGGACCCGGCCTCCACCCCACAGAGGCTCGGTCTTCAGGCTCTTAATAGTTGCATGTGTGTCAGCCAATAAATTAGTCAGAGGAAGTGCTAGTCTGCGCATGCGCGATGGTGGGGCTGGCATCCGCCGGACTGCACTCTGACTCCCTGCCCAGTAGGGGCACCTAACTGTTTTTATTCTGAGTGTTTATTGAGTGAAAGCCGATATTTAGCAATATCAAAGAGTATTAGGGAGGTAAGTATCAACTCTCTCGTGAAAAAAGAAATCCGTGATTTCATTTAGTTTTTTTAAAAAGTCGGTATAATAATTACACCATTTGAAACTCAGTATATTTCTTCATGCTGTAGATGATGAATGGAATTCCTTTTCACTGGTTCCATCAATGGATGAATCCTATCTGTCACTGAAGGATATGATGTCCTAATGAATTATGTCACATGTAGGTTGATGTCACAATCAAAATGCGTAATGAATAACGTAACTAAGTGTCATGAATCTTTGTCTGTCATGTGTACAAACTGTATGTCTACTATTTAATAACCATTCTGGTGAATATTTTGAAACTAATCTAACAGGTCTCTGTTGCAAATAGAGAGATCTCTTCTGTCACTCAAGTAAATGATGTCATTATTAATTGCATGACATGTAGGCTGACATCCCAATCATAATGACTTATTATAACTATGTCCTGAAGCTTGAAAACTCCTTCAGGTGTATGAATTGTATGGCTTTGATGGAATTGCAATTTAATAAACATTCTTTTGAATGTTTTTGAAACTAATTTAACTGTGGTCTGTTGCTACCTATATAGTTGCCTTAAAATTGGGATTCTGGAAATTTTGTGTTCAAAGGAAATAAATTAATTCCAACATGCATGCATGATGGGAGGAGCTTGGCTAGAAATTGGTGGGGGAATAGCTAGATATGGATATCTCTATTTCAGTTTTAAATTAAAACTCTTGGCCACAAATGGGCATACACAGAACATTTTGTTTAGAAATATTGACTGTCACCAGATGATGGCTTCAAAAAAGCAGGTTGTCTCGACGTGTGTGTGTGTGTGTGTGTGTGTGTGTGTGTGTGTGTGTGTGTGTGTGTGTTGTGTTGTGTGTTGTGTGTGTGTGTGTGTGTGTGTGTGTGTGTGTGTGTGTGTGTGTGTGTGCGTGTGTACCCAGTGTAAGGATGCAGGCAGATTTTATTTTGCTTATTATGTTTTCTTTTTAGGGCTACTATAAGGACACAGTGGAATTTTACTTCCGTTCTCGAGATGACTGCAAAATGTTCTGGAAGAAATGCATCGAACATCACGCCTTTTTTCGATGTCAGACGGTTAAGCGATATCCTCGTAATAAAACTCGCGTCGTCAGTCGAGGGTCATCATTTAGGTAAGTGTACTACAAGCTCATAATGTGGTCTTGAGAACATCAGGCAGAAATGGTTATCATTGGTCATTGGTCAGATTTTTTGCTCATGAATGCTTTTATAATGGATGAATCCAGTTTAGCTATGCCTCACCATCTCTAGTTAAACTCCCTGAATCTCATCTTCCAGAAATCTATACAGGTAAGCTGTTGAATATTTTGAAACTAATTTGAATGGATGCTTTTGCTGCCATGCCTATGGCAGCAACAGCGCCCAGTCAAATTAGTTTCAAAATATTCAACAGAATGTTTATTAAATAGTAAAAATATACAGTTCGTACGACTTGACAGACTATTAAGCATTTATGATGTATATGGCATTCATGACGTATTTCACTTAACTGATTATGACATCATATACAGACTGGATTCCTCTATTGTGACTGTTGAACAGGTATTGTGGTGAGTATTCAGGATATCATGGGACGACATCTGTGATGGCATCTGAATCCTTTCATTGTCACGCAAGCCAAAACATGCCTCTGTAAACCAAGAACAGACATTTTGGAAATTTATCGCTGGAATGACTGGCAGTCCATCATTCCAGTTGTAAATTTAAACAAAAATCACTTGGCCTACAAATGGACATTCAATAAGCGAATATTTAGATTTTCTTTACAAAATATGGCCAGTAAAGGGTTAACCCTTTAACGCTCGAGTCGGCAAAAAATGGCTTCTGCAGTGATGTTGGGAAATGTCCATTTGCAGACCAAGCGGAGACTATTATCAAAAGTTTATCACTGGAATGACTGGCTTGATGAGCGAGCCAGTCATTCCAGTGGTCAATTTCCAAAAATACCAGTCTGCAAATGGACATTTTCTATGAGAAGAGTGAAATTTTCTTGAACAAATGTGAGGGTTTAAAGGGTTAATATATGGGTGTAATTTTATGGATTAAGAACCACACTGAATAGTTTGAGTGACTTCTCACAGCCCTTGTTCTTTGGCTTGTTATGTTGGTGGGGTGGAGGTGGGGTGTGTGCTCTGGTTGCTGGCTTCTTGTTATTAATGGATAAATTCACCTTTAGCTATGCCCCGCCCATCTCTAGCTAAGCTCCACCCATGCTCTGCGCGTTTTGAGATCGATTTATATACTTTCAATCCTGAAATACTAGAATTCCAATTTCATGGTACCTATACAGGTAGCTGTTGAATATTTTGAACTTAATTGGGTTGGGGTGGGTTGTTTGGGTGCTATTGCTTGCTATGGCAGCAACAGCGCCCAGTCAAATTAGTTTGAAAATATTCAACAAAATGTTTATTAAATAGTAAAGATATACAATTCATACAACTGACACACATTTAGTAGACAGTAAGTCATGACCGACTTAGCTACGTCATTCGTTACGCATTTTGATTGTGATGTCAGCTTAGATTTACATATTTCATTATGACGCCATATATTTGAGTGACAAATTGGATTCATCATGACAGGTAATGCTGTGTTCTATCTTTATATATCTACTTACAGGTATAGTGGGAGAACACAGAAGGAACTCGTAGAATACATGCGGCAGTCATATCTCAAAAGGCCTGGATTTGAGAGGTAAGAGGAAAACAAAGCCTAGATCTTGATAATCTACCGACTACCATTATTTAAAGGGCCTTGAAATTAGACATCCATATAAAGGACACCTCCATAAAGTAAAGGACACCTCCATAAAGTAAAGGACACCTCCATAAAGTAAAGGACACCTCCATAAAGTAAAGGACACCTCCATAAAGTAAAGGACACCTCCATAAAGTAAAGGACACCACCATAAAGTAAAGGACACCGCCATAAAGTAAAGGACACCTCCATAAAGTAAAGGACACCTCCATAAAGTAAAGGACACCTCCATAAAGTAAAGGACACCTCCATAAAGTAAAGGACACCTCCATAAAGTAAAGGACACCTCCATAAAGTAAAGGACACCTCCATAAAGTAAAGGACACCACCATAAAGTAAAGGACACCTCCATAAAGTAAAGGACACCACCATAAAGTAAAGGACACCTCCATAAAGTAAAGGACACCTCCATAAAGTAAAGGACACCACCATAAAGTAAAGGACACCTCCATAAAGTAAAGGACACCTCCATAAAGTAAAGGACACCTCCATAAAGTAAAGGACACCTCCATAAAGTAAAGGACACCTCCATAAAGTAAAGGACACCTCCATAAAGTAAAGGACACCACCATAAAGTAAAGGACACCTCCATAAAGTAAAGGACACCTCCATAAAGTAAAGGACACCTCCATAAAGTAAAGGACACCTCCATAAAGTAAAGGACACCTCCATAAAGTAAAGGACACCTCCATAAAGTAAAGGACACCACCATAAAGTAAAGGACACCTCCATAAAGTAAAGGACACCACCATAAAGTAAAGGACACCTCCATAAAGTAAAGGACACCTCCATAAAGTAAAGGACACCTCCATAAAGTAAAGGACACCTCCATAAAGTAAAGGACACCACCATAAAGTAAAGGACACCTCCATAAAGTAAAGGACACCTCCATAAAGTAAAGGACACCTCCATAAAGTAAAGGACACCTCCATAAAGTAAAGGACACCTCCATAAAGTAAAGGACACCTCCATAAAGTAAAGGACACCTCCATAAAGTAAAGGACACCTCCATAAAGTAAAGGACACCTCCATAAAGTAAAGGACACCTCCATAAAGTAAAGGACACCTCCATAAAGTAAAGGACACCTCCATAAAGTAAAGGACACCTCCATAAAGTAAAGGACACCTCCATAAAGTAAAGGACACCTCCATAAAGTAAAGGACACCACCATAAAGTAAAGGACACCTCCATAAAGTAAAGGACACCTCCATAAAGTAAAGGACACCTCCATAAAGTAAAGGACACCTCCATAAAGTAAAGGACACCTCCATAAAGTAAAGGACACCTCCATAAAGTAAAGGACACCACCATAAAGTAAAGGACACCTCCATAAAGTAAAGGACACCTCCATAAAGTAAAGGACACCTCCATAAAGTAAAGGACACCACCATAAAGTAAAGGACACCTCCATAAAGTAAAGGACACCTCCATAAAGTAAAGGACACCTCCATAAAGTAAAGGACACCTCCATAAAGTAAAGGACACCTCCATAAAGTAAAGGACACCTCCATAAAGTAAAGGACACCACCATAAAGTAAAGGACACCTCCATAAAGTAAAGGACACCTCCATAAAGTAAAGGACACCTCCATAAAGTAAAGGACACCTCCATAAAGTAAAGGACACCTCCATAAAGTAAAGGACACCTCCATAAAGTAAAGGACACCTCCATAAAGTAAAGGACACCTCCATATTGCACACACCTCCATATTGCGCAATGTATGTTCACAGCCTTACTTGTGTTAAATGTGGAGCCAAATTGCACCAGTCGTTTCTGAGATATCGATACATCTGAATTCCAGAATGTGATCTGATCCAGATCACTGCCAAAGTATGGCAATCCCTTTACTCTGAAAGATCGTTTATTGTACTATAATTACCGCCAAATACGAGCACAGGTTTTTAACTCCTAACTTGTCAGTCAGCTGAGCAATAACGATGATAAACAATGGTGGCACTTGTTTCTTTATTTCATAATGGATTTAGATTAAACTAGGTATGTGTTATTATCGTTTTGTGGTCATGATTGATTATTTATGAATAATCGTGATTACTCAATTAATCAGCCTGGCTGCTCGAGCCAGTTATTCCAATGATAAGTTTTCAAAAATCTTTTGGCCTGCACATGGACATGCATTCGCTGACCAAAATGTAAATTTCCATGACTGATCTAATTAGCGAGCAATTAAAAGGTAGGTTTTGAAATATTTTATGCAGTAGAATTATTCACGATTATTCCATTCTCTAATTTGTATACCCCGGCAAAAAAATTGGCGGGCTATTATGTGATGGCATTTACGGGCAGGCGTGCGGCAGAATGGTTTCGTTTATCGGATCACTTTGATACTTCATAGGGTTGTTGGACTCGGTCTGGGGAAGAAACCTATCAAAATTGACAATGATCAGAAATCCAAAATGGCTGCCAGCCACCGGCGGGTTCTTGAAAATTTGTCTTCCTATCATAACTCTAAGACTATTACTGTTTATCGGATCACTGAAACTTCATAGGATCATTGGACTATGTCTTGGGAAGAAACCTATTGAAAGTGACGATGATTCAAAATCCAAGATGGCCACCAGCCACCTTCAGCCATCTTGAAAATTGGTTTCCGAACGATGGCTCTGTTACCATTTATCGGATCGTCTGGAGAAGAAACCGCTTGAAATCGACAATAATCCTAAATCTAAGATGGCTGTCAGTCACTGGCATCCATCTTGATTATTGGTTTCTGTGCAATAACTCAATTTTTGTTCAGCGGATCGGTTTGAACCTTTATAAGATGACTGGACTAGGTCTAAGAAAGAAAGTTATCCAAATTTAGATGATCTGAAATCCAATATGACCTCCAGCCACCGACAGCCATCTTGAGTTTTGAATTGGTTTCCGGATGATAACTCCATGACTGTTTAGTGGATCATTTTAAAACTTCATAAGATAACTGCTCTAGGTCTGAGGAAGAAATCTCCATTTTGTAATAGCTCTCATTCATTGGTTTCTCATCATGGCAGGGTATTATGCGCCGTTTGCTCTTGGTAATTGAATATAAATTCACAATTTATAAAATAATCGCAAATTTCGATTTAAATCATGTAGTTGTGTAAGCCTCGATTAAACCGTGTCAACATGATGATGTTGCCGTCTAATATCTGGGTTGTGAAAATTTGTGTTGCAGTGGTCTTGAAAAATGCCCATTTTGGGCTAAGAGAACACTGAAAATATACCACTGATTGACCAGTGGTAAATTTTCAAAACTAGACCGCTCTTAGTCTGCAAATGGATATTTTTAGCCCACCGAGCTTATGCCGTGGCGACTGTCCATCATCCATCTGTCCATCAACTTTTTCTTTAAACGACTTCTCAAAAACCTCTGGGCCGATTTCAATTATATTTGGGAGGAGGCATCCTTAGGGTTTGGAGATCTAAGTTTGTTCAAACGAAGCCGATTGGCCATTTTGGATTTTGGCCAATTTTTAGAAATGTCTTTAAAAATCTTCACTGAAACCGCTTGTGGAATCAATTCAAATCTTACGAAACATTGTCTAAGGCAAGAGGTAAGCCAAGTTTGTTCATGGGAACTTGATTGACTAAATGGTTCTGCAGCCATCATAGATAACCTAGCTTTCCCGAAAATGACCTCCAGAACCGTTGAAGGAATCGGGTTGAAATTTGGGAGATATGATTAGGGACTATGGGCTATTAAAGTTAGTTCAAGGGAAGTTGATCCATCAAAAAATATGGCGTCATGGATCAATAAAAATGTAGCTTGTTTGGCGGTCATAATGGATTTTTTTTATTTGATGGATTTTGAGGCCGAAGTTGGTTTTGGGTTGGGTATCCTGATCTCAAATTTGCCATTTTCAAAACTTGGATAAATGGTTTGACCTTTTCCCGCCAAAAGCTCCCATACTAAAGCAATGGCAAATTTAAAATGTCTTGCTCTCGAGAACTTCTGGGCCAATTAAAATTATATTTGGCATGATCAATCCTTAGTTCATAGAACGTCAAGTTAGTTCAAAGAAAGCCAATCAGCCAAGTTGGCTGGTGACCATCTTGGATTGTAACCAATTTTTAGAAAGATTTTCTTCTCCGAAACTGCTTGGTGCATCGATTCAAAACTCATTAAATATAATCAAGAGAAAGAGCTGAACCAAATTTGTTCAAGGGAACTTGATTGGTCAAGTAGTTTGGCGCCCATCTTGAATGACCTAGTTTTCACGAAAATGACTTCTCCGGAACTTCTGAATGGATCGAGCCAAAATTTGGCCAATATGATTATGAACTAAGGACCATTAACCCTTTAACCCTGTAAAAAAATGTGGGCGCGATGGACCAATCAAAATGTAGCGTGTTTGGTGGCCATATTGGATATTTTTATTTGATGTATTTTGAAGCCGAAATTGGTTTTATATAGGTTTTTAGATATTCTGATTTCAAATTTGCCATTTTTGAAATGGTCGCATAAACGGTTTGTCAGCCATCTTGGATTGACAAAAACTCCAATACTAAAGCAATGGGAAATTTAAAATGTTTTCTCTAGAACCGCTGGGCGGATTTCAAGTATAGTATAGTACGGTATAGGGATACAAGTTTGTTCACAGGAAGACAATCGGCCAACTTGGCCGGCAGCCGTCTTGGATTTTGGCCGGCTTAGAGATGTCTTTAAAAATCTCCAAAGCCGCTTGAGGGATCGATGCAAACCTGAAGAAATATGATCTAGGGCAAGAACTGAATCAAGTTTATTTGAGGGAACTTGATTTGCCAAATGGTTCGGCAGCCATCTCGGATGACCTAGTTTTCGCGAAAATGACCTCCAGAACCGCTGAGCGAATAGAGCTGAAATTTGCCAGATATGATTAGGGCCGAAACACCATTTGTTCATTGAAAGTTGATATGTAAGAAAAACATGGCCGTCGTGGATCAATCAAAATTTAGCTTGTTTGGTGGCCATCTGAGATTTTCTGGAGAAAAAATTTATAAAAGACTACTTATTAACAACTCGGCCATTTTTAATAAAACGTGACTAAACCTTCACAGAAATTAGATTGGTTAATTTTTTCAGTGTTCATCTCATTTTGTTCATTTGTGTCAGTTGCGAGTAATTGCAGGTGAGCGATACAGGCCCTTTGGGTCTCTTGTCTATGAGAAAATTTTCTTCAACAAATTCAAGGGTTAAATCACGTTAATGTTATTCTTGTTTTACAGATCATCTAGCAGTGGTCGTGTGTCATGTCGGAGTACAAGTGTCACGCCCAAAATCTCATCCAAATCCAGAACATTAAACTCTTCCGATTTTCATGTTAGTCAAAATAGCACTGCATCAAGCGGGTCACATGTTCTTGAACCGGCCAATCAGGATGTGAGTATGAACAGTGTAGCTGGAAAACTAGTTGAAGCCACTGACGTTCATAGTGAAAGTTCGTTGTCTGGGAGTCGGTCACTCGGGTCACCAAAGGTCAACCACCATCCAGCGGATATTGTCGATTCACCAGCGGATGTTGCGCATGAAGCGCCGGCAGACTGGGAAGACCAGGAGCATGTCACGACTGTGCCAGATAGTGGAGATGAGTTGGAGATGGATATGTCACGGCTGGACCCGCCTCCACCACCACCGCCTTCGTTGTCACTGGATACCAGAGGTGCTTCTTATGCTTTTGTTACTAATACTTCTTCTAGTCCTACCCTAACTTCTAATACTTTTATAGATCAGAATATCTCTCAAATGCAAGTTGATGATAATGCTGATGTTGATAATGATAAAAACCATGATTACCACTTTGTCCCTCATACCCATTCAATACCCGATGTTTCTGCTGTTGTTCAATGTGATAATGTGTCAGCCAATCAAAATGCAAATGACAATGCTACTGTAGAGTCCAGGGCTTCCATTTCTAACTCAAATCAAATGGAAGATGTAGGGTCTGTTGAAAATTATGAATTTAAACATGATATTGATTTACAGAAGAATGATGTTGATGATGTAGTAGCAATTAACAGGGTAAATAGACATGGTAGAAAATATTCCAACGCAGATAAGCTGCGACAGATCGGGGATAAAACTAGTAGTGTTAGGGATGATTTTGAGCGATGCGATGATTCCCAAATGTTTGACTCTAATAAAAATATCAGCAATGGGAACATTGATAATGCTAATGTTGATATGTTGAACCAGGCTAATAATATTGAGAGGATGTATAGTCAGCATGCTCATGATGATGGTATTGTAGTTAATGGTACGGTGAATAATGGCACAGATTTGATAGAAGATATTCCATATTTATTGCATCGACGCTTGATAGAATCTAACAATTGTAAATCAGAGACAGCATTTTATCTTGCCAATAAATCTATTGCTACTGATTCTAATGTGCAACTCCGTGCCATGAAATCGCCATGTTCTAGTCTCGGGAGACCAGCAAAGCGAAGACCAAGAAGTGAAGGATCACCACCATACACACGACGCCAAAGATCGCTTGATTTCCAAACGTCTCCTGCATCTATGCTTCATCAATCTGGCAGTAAGTCGCCGCGAGAGGCATCACCTGTTGGCCGTATTGATGTGATTAGTTACCACAGCTTACCTCCACGACACAGTTACTCATCCATGGATGATACAACAAGTCCTGGTGAGAATGAGATCCTCAGTGACATCATACAGCAACAACAGCAGCAACACAAGCAATGCACATCCAGTCCTGAACGTGACTATGAAAATATTCCACAAGCATTACTACATGATCAAACTCCACCTGTGCCACTACATGGTAAGCCATCCTCATCAGCACCTGGGAATAAAACTGTAAATATTGCTGAAGCTGAAATACATCTTGTATCTTTAAAAACTGATTCTGACATGACAAATGCCAATAACAGTATAACCACACGGCCACAAACTTTAAATACATCCACAAAGTTTTCAACTCATTCCTTAAAGTGTTCAAGTTTAGAAGATTATCATATTCTAAGTCCTGAAGTTTCAGATTATCATATTTTAGCCACAAGTCCAGCAGATACAACTAACACTGATTCTAACCAGTCAACCAGTAATATTTTATTGCCACCATCTATCGAGAGTCATGTGTTTGAAAACAGTATGGCAATCGATTCACAGTTATCACCTGCCGCCCTCCTGCTGGCTTCTGATAAAAAGTCTGATGACTCTGATGACAGCAGTGTTCAGTCGCAGTATGAGCAGTTAGCGTTATCATTCTCAACATTTAGACCAGAACAGAGATCACCTTCAGATGATGCATTTTCACCAACTGAAGACTTCCAATTGGTCGATGATGTACTCGAAGAGGTTGAACCAATAATAATAAAAGTAAAAAATGAAGAAAAGAAGGACCGCGATAGGAAATTAGCAGCTGCAATTGTAAGACATGTTTATTCTATGGTTGAGAAACAATTATCAACGATATCCGAGGAGTCAGAAACAAGTAGTGTGGCTGGGATGTCTCGTCATAGTTCCAAAGATTTCTCCAGCTCTCCGTTACATTTTCCGAAAGCTGAAAATGGTTACTTGTTTCGAGATAATGGCAGTAATAATTCTAGCTCATATGTGCATCAGGCTAATCTGGATACATTATCTACACAGGAAGTCAGAAAGGACAGCATTACAAGTGAGTCTGATGTTAGTATTGGTGATTTAGCTGCAGAAATGCATTTCCCACCAGAGCGTAGTCGAAAACAGCCATCAACCTCGAAAAAGGCAGGTGTGTCGTTTTCATTGACCCCGATGACGTATAATGATGATGAAAGCAGCAACTATGAGGAGGAACATGAAGAACGTGAATTACTACGATCAATGAAACCCCGACCTAAAGACTTTGGACGCCTTACAGTGACAGATTCTTCAGATTCGCGAGAATCATCCTCGGATTACCTTGACCAGACACCAACCGCATCAGAAGTATCCAGTTCATCAGATATTTCTGATATTGAGGGTACGTCGACTCTGTGTGCACCGCGTCCCAGTCTGGATCCCTTAGAGCAGCTCGAGCAGTTACCCGTCTATGCTGACGGTGACAGCTTCAGTGACGATGACGAGGATGATAATACAATAAATGTTATAGAAAACGAAAATGTTCTAGATTCGCCTCTACTAGAAGATATTCAACTGGATTGTGTTCTTGAAACTCCAACGACAGACAGCTGTGATAGTTTAGACAGTATTGAAATTGTAGCTAATCAGAGTGTTGTATTACCACTGACCAGTAGCAAAGACAATATTGTATTAGGAAGTAATCTACAAACAGGTGCTAGTCAAAAAATACAAACTAATGAGCAGCAATTGCCCACAATAGACAGTGAGATGATGCTATCATTACAAGTAGACACTGATAGAAAGTCATTGACAGAATTAGATGCTGATACAGTACCATTACCACTATTAGACAATGATATAAAACCAGTAGCACAATCAGGCATTGAGACAAATCTATTACCAAACATAAACACTGACACAACGCCATTGCAACATGTACATGAAGATGCTGAGAGAAATGTATTGCCACAGTCAGATGCAGATACAGAACCATCACAAATTGACACGGATACAGATCTATCACCACAAACTGAGAGAGATACAGCACTATTGCCAAAATTCAACATTAACACAAATCCCTTACCACAAGTAAATGCTGAGACAATGTCACTGCTACATGTAGATGCCAAGATGAATACATTGCCACAAGTAGAAGCTGAGCTCAAAACATCACATACAGCCAGCACTAGGACAAGTGATGGATCTATAGTAGAAACAGATCATGATCTTGATGTAGATATTGATTCAAAGCCATCAGACCCTACTACAGAAACTAGTCCTGTACTACAGCCATCTTGTCTGGAATTTCCACTGCCTGATATGTCCATGCATGAAGCCATGAACAATAATATTGTAATTAGCAACAAAAATGCTCTACAGTCACCCGGTTACTGTATGGAGACAAACATGCAATTCACAGATTCAATTGAAAATGATTTTCCACCACCACCTCCACCATCACCACCACATTCGCTTGTTGATGAGGATTTCCCACCGCCACCGCCAGAAATTCTGTACCAAATGGCTGCTACTGAAGGTAGTATTGAACAGTATAGACATATGTTAAGAAATGCGGAGTCAGATTCTGAAGAAAGCGATGATGACGGCGATGCCGATACAGAGCCAGAGTCTGATAGTGAAGGTTCAGTGGATCTGGATACGCTTTTATTTGCACATGGTATATCTGTTATGTCATCTCCGGGTGATGAATTTGGAGCTGGTCTCGGTGGGACATATAGAATGGTTGAACCTGAGTCTAAAAGATGGTCATGTCCTCCGACTTTTGGAAGGAAGGAGAAAGATGGGTCAATATCTCGTTCAAGCAGTGGCGTAAAGGGTTCTTTAGAGGGTTCTTCAAGTGGACTCCTCGTTTCTTCTGGTCAATCTGCTCCTTTGTCATTGCCACCAGAAAAAATAAACAATAAATTACCAACTGAAAGACCACATGATCGACCACCACCTGTGCCACCCCATGCCAAACCATTGCAGCCTGTGCCAATATATGCCAAACCACCACATCCTCACACAAAGTCCAAGTCACACACGGCAGCTGATGAATCGCACCCACCACCACCTATATTACCAAAACCACAACGCAGTACTAAGAGTGGAGGATCTGAGCCTCCATCACTACCGCCTCCCATTTTACCAAAACCCGTCAAACCAGCTCGAAGCTCCTCATCTCATCCTCACTATGCAGAAATCCAAAAGCCAATGGTAACGTCTGAAACTCAAACGTCCGCTCATTTTAGATGTTCAACATCTAAAGATGGAAAAGCACCACTGGCAGAAACAGATAGTTTATAAAAATTATTTTGTAATTAATTTATTAACGACGCTTACATTTTTCTTAGCACATTTCATTTTGAAATGGCAGAAATCCTTTTTAAAAGATGATAAATTTAAACCCTTGTTGAATATTTTAAATGAAAACAATACCGCTGAAAAGTGAACATTATAAAAATTTTCAGGAATTCCCAGTTATATTCCTTTCACCATGCATAATAATAATCTAGCTCTATTAGATCTCATCTGTGACAAACTGAATGTGTTAATGTGTAAATAACATACTTTCTATATTCCTGTTGTAAAATACTTGATATAATTTACACCTTTAAGGATCGCATCGGTCAAACGGGATATCTATTAATAGCCTTGTATGGAAAGAATTGTTCTACGCATGCTACTGCAATATATGAGATTAAACAGTGGTCACTCAAGGCTTCCTGTCAATTTAGTTTAACGCTGTAGTGGTTAAGATTTTTCACAAAAAATTAAATAATTCCTCAGTGTATGTCCATTTGAAGGCCAAGATAAGACAGGTTTTGAAAAATTATCACTGGAATGACTCGCTCGATTATCGAGCCAGTCATTCCAGTGATAAATTTTCAAAAATTGTCTTGGCCTTCAAATGGACATACCTCAGGATCACTGCAGAGGCCGGTTTTGGCCGGCATGACCAGTAAATGGTTAAGTATATTCAACATTTTATGTCTATGGTTGACTTGAAAATGGAGACTTAAGTTTATGTTGGTTAATCCCAGCCTTGAGAGTGGAAAAAGACGCTCGCCAAATTAGATAGAGGGTTTTGAGTGAAACACAAATAATGCAACTGACTCGTTCCATGCCATAGACATAGAGTTATACCGGTAATCGCATTAAATGGATTTAACGTCGGCTTTTCATTTTAGGTGTTTTGTTCATTCTTATATTAGTGATTTTGCATAAGTTAGATTTTTATAGACGGTTGCTGCTCATGATAATGTAACATAGCTAGGTCATGCCTTTCTAATGAATGATGGTCTGTTCGTTTTGTGCCTTTAGATATGATCTTGGTAGTGTATGCATGATAATTGAATACTTCATTTATTAATCACACTGATGTCATAACGGTTTTGCGTGTCAAGGCTTGTTTAATATTATGGTAATCGATTTTATCCGTTTATATTACTTGATTTGACACGGTCCCTCAGGTTTAACAGGTGTCATTGTTAGAAAGTGATACATTAGCCTTCTGACATTCCAGAGTTACAGATTTCTATGTAATTTGGTGATAGGATGTATGTAGTACAGGGCGTTATTTTGAAGAGGATGCTGGTGTCTTAGATGGGAACAGTCTTCAGTAATATCATCTTAACTGTCTTACTGCTGCAAGCCATCAGACAAAAATTTTAATGGGCATTAATTCTGGACCTGTTGAATATTTTGGAAAACAATTTGACTTAAAGTTGCTTTCAGTCAAATTGTTTTCAAAATATTTAGCATGTCCAGAGATATAACCCCTGTAAAAACTCAGCAGTATTCTATAAAAACTCAGTGGTCAGATGGTTAAAAAGTAACAGCAGAACTTTATCAAAGGAATAGCTTACCGTAAGCGGACATTTTGTCAATGAAACTGTTTAAAATTTAATTTTGAAAATAGAATATTTAATATAATTGAGCTTTTGACGTACAATATGGAACTTATTAGCACCTATACTTGCAGTATGTCTTGATCATGTTAAGGTGACTCATTCTCTATGCTATGCTTCGGTGGTGGTTGTTCAAGTTTACTTTAAATATTTTTATTAAAGTTCTCATATGTCTACCAATGAATAAACTAAACCATTCATAAAATTGCATTGGCACAATGCTGTCAGGTTTGGAAAGGGACTATTCCTTTAAGATAATGATAATGGGCAAGGCTCATTTAATTGAACCCGTTAGTCTGGGCATAAATTGTCAAATTTTTCGGTTTCTTGGCCTGTAAATGGACATTTACTAAGCAAACCTTGACCAATGCTGACCATTCAAGGGATAAACCTATGTCCTGTAGCCATTGATGGAGAAGAATCTATTGTGTCCCTTCCGTTCAAAATGATCTGAAAGGTTCTGTCTTTTTATTCATGTATGAGAACTTTAACCATTCCTGACTGCACTCTACAGGAACTTGCCTATTATTTTCACTCATACCTCTATGGTAATTTATTCTGCTGATTATTTCTCAATATGGTATATTTAACAGTTAAAATATCATGATACATCGCACATTGGGATATATAATGGTAACTATTTTTGTCTCACCTGAGGAGCATAAGTGAGACATGGGTATTACTTTTCTAACAATGATGATGACGTCGATATCAACATGTTTGCCTAGATACGGCTAGGAAGCAACGCAATGACATTCAGGTTAGAAGGGTAATGGTCAAGGTCACTGCGACCTTGGGACAAAAGACCTGCAAAAGTTCTTGACAAAGGACAAGTGAGATGTTTAACCGTTTAGAGCCTAAACTGTGTCATGAAAAGCGAAATATTTGCTTATTGAATGGCCATTTTCAGGCCAAGAGATGACTATTCTTTTAAATTTACCACTGGAATAACTGGCGCGGTAACCGAGCCAACCATTCCGGTGGTAAATTGAAAAAATTGCCTCAGCCTGCAAATAGTCATTCCTCACGGTCACCGCATGGGCCAGTTTTGGCTGACTTTCTGAAAGTGTTAATTCTGCAGAATTGTTGTTATTAAGAATAAGATACTGCAATAATTTGAGTTGAAGAATCCTGTGGTGGATTTCATAAAACCATTACATCTGAGAAACCTCTCACTTGAAACAAGCGTACAGTTTTAACCAATCAAATTCCAGTTGCCATAGAAATTTGCTCCACTGACATTTTTTCAAAACAAATGAAATGAAATGTTTTACGAAATCTGGCCTGGATTATTATGTACTTTCATCTAGATTTTGTCATCATTAATTTTAAAAGACTGTGTTCCTTTGAAAGCTAATGATTAAATCTTGTGAATGTTTTGACAGGGGTTTGATTCAAGTAGTAACATCTTTCAATCAAACTGGACTTTATCTGTAATCTGGAGTTATTTTCACTTAGATTGTGGTGATATTCTTCAACACTAAACCCCAGTAGCGGCTAATCAATCATAAAGGCAATAGATGTAGCAAAGCTGCTGAATATTATACATTACTCAAGGCTGTTGCTGTTAATCACAAAAAGGACAAACACGATGAAGATTCGCGTCTTCTTCCATCTCAATCCGCTGTCATCCGTTATAATATTTACGTCCACAAATATATATTATCTACAGTTCATAATGGCCAACGCTTAAATATTTATATGCACGCAGAATAAACACTTATAATCCCTTGGAATCGCTAGAATACAACGTGTAGTGACTCGCTTGTTTCAACAGTACATTCCCCAGAATTGCATACTTAAAAACTCCTGCTTCCTCCGTATTCGAGTTGACACTCCAGTAGACAAAACATCTCCGAGAATAACACATGCACGAAATTCCCGCTTCCTCTCCGTTACAAAATGAATACAAAAAGCTTTCGAGAAGTACACATGCAAAAAACGAAATTGCACAGAACTGACAATCTCGTATTATTTTTTATTATTTTTTTTGAAATATTATTTACACTGACCTATCTACATATAGTGGCCCTTAAATCAAATTAATACTTCCGTCTAAAACACATGATAATTTATTTCGCGATGCTCTACTTTTTGTAAGACAATCTGCAACTTGTTTTTCCTTAGATACCAACAAAACCTTTGAAATTTCACGTGTTGACAACATATCTCTAGCAATGCTAATATCAATGCGCAGACATTTGTCAGTCAAAGAGGCAGTAGAATACACAGTGTCAACTAAAGACTTATTATCGGTGATGCAAGTTATTGGTAAATTGTTCATACTTAAATCGTAACCATGTATTTCATTAATTACTGCCTGAATCCAGCAACAGCATTCAGCTGCATCCAAGAAAGCTAAGGTTTCAGCAGCTAAACTACTTTTTACTATCCGCTTAAGTTTTTTTTGACTGCCAAGCAATAGGGGCAAATTTTCCATTATGTCCAAGTAAGAATATAATGAAAGCTCTGTGATCCGCCATCCCTAAGATTAGCAAATGCAGCATCGCTAAAACCGATCAATTTAGCTTGTGACATTTTACTAATATTAGCAAATTTTAAACAGATTCTTTCTGACTGAAGTTTTTTTATGGCTATTAGCTTTGATTAAGTCTGCTATCATACAGTTTTTAATTGACACACTAATTTCGCATGAATCATATGACATATCTGGCCTAGTTTGGCTAGAAGACCAATTTAATTGACCTGCTACACTTCGTAACTGATGAATTTCCAATTCAGATAATTGATCATCATGTTTATCTATTACAACTGTTTCAAGATCATTAATGTATTCTTGTTGATGTACAATAATTTCATCCAATTGTTGGTAGACATGTAAACCAAGATACTTAAAAGTCTCACTTTCTTTATTAATTATCTGAAATTCTTGTTTTAGACTGTCTAAATTTTCTTTAGAAACATGAGTAAGCCACCCCAACAGAAATCATCTACATGGCATGCAATAACACCATGCAATATTCCTCCATATATACAATACAAAACTGCTTCATCATATTTACTCATTTAGGCACCAAGTTTAAGAAGTTGTTCTTTAACAGTTAAATACCATGTTCTGGAAGCATCGCCTAGACCATAGACAGTGTATGCAATTTCCATAGTTTATCTGAAAAAGCTTCTTTTGGTGACTGTAAAAATACTTTTCTATCCATAATTCTACTTTGAAGAAATGCTGCTTTGATGTCTAAGGAATTAATTTTCCATTGATTTGAAATTATTATAACAAAAATAGTTCTCAACATTTCTTTGGAACATGTAGGAGAATCCTTCCGTATACTATCTAAATCGTCATATTCAAATCCTCTCGCTACAAGCCGGGCTTTTAGTATATTATGTCCACTTTTTAATTTTTTAGTGATAACCCAACAAACAGAAATATATTTCTGTCCTTCATTAGGTATTTCTTCATATACATTATGTTTTCGCCAGTTTTCTAATTCTAACTTCTTTTCTGAAAGTACTTCACTTGCTTCAAACTTTAACACACTTATTAACATCTCCTCATTTACTTCATACCATCCTTTGAGAGTCTCAAAATTTAAGCTTTCTTTTACATAATTTTTTAGTCCTTTGACATTCATCCAATATTTATATTGTCCAGTGGCTTTACTGCCTCTACTCAAAACAATGGCTTCTTTAATGGGTCAGTAGGATTGGCTGAAGTATTAGTGTTACTGGCAGTATTTCCAGATCTATACTGTTGTCCACGACTGCGATTATATCTGCCACCTCTATAAAATCTACCATTTGATGTTCCTCTATAATCATCACTGTAAAGTACATAATCATTATGATCGTATGTGGCAGTTGACACTCTAGTAGACAAAACATCTCCGAGAATAACACACGCACGAAATTCCCGCTTCCTCTCCATTACGAAACGAATACAAAGCGCTTCGGAGAAGTACACACGTACAAAATGAAATTGCAAAGAACTGACAGTTGCAGTCAAAGTAATTATAAAATATTCTTATATCATAATTTCTTATATCGAGTCGTAATCCTTTAATTGTCACGGCAACCAAAACCAGCCTCCGCAATGTTTTTGAGAAATGTCAGATTCAGGCCAAGAGAAGAGTATTATTCCAAAACAGTCATTCCAGTGATATATTTCAAAATTACAAATGGACATTCACTGAGCTAAAATGTCATTTTTTTCGTGACCATTCTTAACCATTAAATGTTTTAGTATGTTATTCATGCACCTGCTAAATATTTTGAAAACAATGTGACTGAAAGTTAACCTTCAGTCAAATTGTTTTCAAAATATTCAGCAAGTCAAGAGCATTTTTTCATTAATTTTATTGTCGTGTACCTTGCAGCAGTGAGATTCGGACAGTTAATGACAATTCACTATTTAGCATGTTAATGGTTGTGTCGACCAAACCGTCCGCAGTTCTCTTGAGAAATGGACATTTGCCGAGCGAGAGAAAACCAGTTGTGAAAATTTATCACTAGAATGGTTTGACCTGCAAATGGACACTCTAAGCAAAAAAATATTTATTTTCTCAACAGTCATGACTACTAGGATTAATTTAGTCAACTGAGCTAAGTACCCTCACCCCAAAAGGGGAAGCCGTTATTGTATTCGGGTCTGCGTATATGCGTGTGGTCGGATGGTCAGGCATGTTTTTTGTGTGAATGGATCTACCATGACCTTGTTATCATCTTACATTTGCATATCAAATACTGACAGGCTTTAATGATTAATTTATGCATGGCTAACCCTTTCACCGACAAATTACTGAAAAAGTCAATTCATTATGATACAAATCTTATTCTTTTGAATATTTTGAAATTATTTGGTCTAGAAGCCGTTGCCTAAAACATCAATGGCTTCTAGTCAAATTAATTGCAAAATATTCAACAGTTCCTGTATTGTTGCGTTGGCAATGCGATATGGAGAATTCATCTGCGAAATGGTTAATGGTAAAATTTGGTTACGGAAATTTTTCTATAGAACCTGTCCATCCTGGCCAGTTTGAGGATTGGCCCATTAACCCTTTAACCCTCAAATTTGTTCAAGAAAATTAAATTTTAACATAGAAAATGTAAATTTGCAGAGCAAGAGAAGACTATTTTTGAAAATTTACCATTGAAATGACTGGTTTGGTTATCGAGCCAGTCATTACAGTGGTAAATTTTCAAAAACGGTCTTCTCTTGGTCTGCAAATGGACATTTCCCAAAACTACTACAGAAGCCGTTTTTGGCTGATATGAGTTAAAGAGTTAACCGTCATATCGGCCACAAATGGCTTCTGCAGTAGTCTTGAGAAATATTGATTTGCTGACCAAGAGAAGACTATTTTTGAAAATTAACCACAGGAATGACTGGCTCAATAACCGAGGTCGATAAATTTTTAATTTGCCTACAGTCAGCATGATTGATGTCAATTGGATCCATAGTATGTGGTTGGTGGATCCAATAAGATTCATGTGCTGTACACTGGATTGTGTTTTATCGCCAGGTTCCACGTGGCCTAGCATCCTGGACTCGATCAAAACTAGGATCAGCATCAGGTGTACTTTAGCGTAGAAAGTTCCTCAAAGGAAATTTGAGACCCTATCTAAGCATTTAACCCTTTAATGGTCAAGCTGGCTTCTTGTGCGGCCTCTAGGAATGTCCAGTTGCAGACCAAGAGAAGACTATTTATGAAATTTTACCACTGGAATGACATGTTCAATAAGCAAGCCAGTGATTCCAGCGGTAAAACTTTTAAACTTCTCTGCCTGTAAATGAACGTTCCTCAAGTTCACCGGTTAGGCTGGTTTTAACCATTAAATGGTTCAGCTTAGAATCACTTCCCTGAGCTCCGGTTCCTTGAATCTATCTTTACGTGTGTTAAGATCAGCCGGGTCACCCAAAATCTGTGATAGCTTCGGCAGAAACTGAGCATCCGTGCCAGGAGTGCTGTGGCACATCCTGTAGACATAATCAATCCTGGTACCGCAGTTGTCTAAATACGGTCTATGGTCTGTAATAGCCATAGTCCTGGGCGAATGAGTTCAACTAGTATGCTAATGGTACCTGGTTCAGATTCTACCTCCCGTTGTGCCAGTGCTGAAGTGGATGAGTCTCATGTGTGAATGCTTTGTTAATTACTGTAATACGACCAAATTACAGCAAATTCTGGCATTAGTTTCCTCGTGAACGCCTTAATGCTAAGAAATGTTCATGAAATAGAAAGCTTCTCAGAGAGGATGTCCATGTACACACCAAGAAAATAATACTGGTTACCCTTGCATTGGCTGCTTCGATCGCTGAGCCAGTCATTACAGTGATAAGTTTTCTCAAATATTTTCTTGGTCTTTAAATATATATTTCTTAAGACATCTACAGAAGGCATTTTGGCAAGGTTGGCCTTAACCCTTACCTCGCTTCTATCTTCTACTGTGTCAATAGCAGACAAATTGGTGTACAATTTTCAACAATTTTGGTGGAAGATGTTGCTGTCTACGACAGCACCATCTCCCACCAAATTCGTTGAAAAATTAACACAAATCTCTTAATTTAATTTGAAAATTTAAAGTTTTAAACATCAGAGTGGTAAGGGTTAAAAGTTCAAACGCACTATTTTGGGAGTGGATTCCATTGCTATAACTGTGTATAACTTGGCTTGAGGAGTTTGTGGTTATGATTTGGTTGTTAATTCTCTTTATTGAATCAGTATAGAGATCCAATATATCACTCAAGTATTTGACCTTATAATCGTAGCCGGATGAATCCTATTTGGAGTCCAGGACTAATTAGTTGTATTAATATTCAACACCATTTTGACACATGATTAACAAATTTACTATATTTCCGGCGGTGGCCAGGCACAGCAGCAATTCCCTACTTGACACACACACACACACACACACACACACACACACACACACACACACACACACACACACACACACACACACACACACACACACACACACACACACACACACACACACACACACACACACACACACACACACACACACACACACACACAC
The DNA here is from genome assembly GCA_034401795.1 of Chaetoderma sp. LZ-2023a. Lineage (NCBI taxonomy): Eukaryota > Metazoa > Mollusca > Caudofoveata > Chaetodermatida > Chaetodermatidae > Chaetoderma > Chaetoderma sp. LZ-2023a. The sequence continues at coordinate 78,440,787 of CM067368.1, forward strand.
ACACACACACACACACACACACACACACACACACACACACACACACACACACACACACACACACACACACACACACACACACACACACACACACACACACACACACACACACACACACACACACACACACACACACACACACACACACACACACACACACACACACACACACACACACACACACACACACACACACACACACACACACACACACACACACACACACACACACACACACACACACACACACACACACACACACACACACACACACACACACACACACACACACACACACACACACACACACACACACACACACACACACACACACACACACACACACACACACACACACACACACACACACACACACACACACACACACACACACACACACACACACACACACACACACACACACACACACACACACACACACACACACACACACACACACACACACACACACACACACACACACACACACACACACACACACACACACACACACACACACACACACACACACACACACACACACACACACACACACACACACACACACACACACACACACACACACACACACACACACACACACACACACACACACACACACACACACACACACACACACACACACACACACACACACACACACACACACACACACACACACACACACACACACACACACACACACACACACACACACACACACACACACACACACACACACACACACACACACACACACACACACACACACACACACACACACACACACACACACACACACACACACACACACACACACACACACACACACACACACACACACACACACACACACACACACACACACCTGATCGGGTGGGTCAATGAGGGAATTGCTGCTGCGGTGCCAACCACCGTAAATATAATAGATTTGTTATGCACGGGTCAAAATGTTGTTGAATATTTTAAAACTAATTTGACTGGAAACTGGTGCTACCTAAGTCAGCACTAGTTTCCAGTAAGATAGTTTTCGAAAGATTCAACGGCGTACATATATCATTGCTGTAAAAATACAATACAGGGTTCCAGGTTCAAATGGATAAGATACAATAATTGTTTTTGATTTGGGTCCCTGGGGCTGGTGCCCATTAGCTCTTGCCCTTTCATCAGTGAATATTTCACCCAATATCTCATTTTCAACGCTGCCAAACAGGAAATCTGCAATATTTTGAAATTAATTTGACATCAGCATCAGCGGCTTCCAGTCGAATTAATTTCAAAATATTCAACAGAATAAGTTTTATGTTGTAAATAATATACTTTTTCAGAAATTTGTTGGTGAAAGGGTTAATCAACTACATCAGATGTTAGCTGACATTATGCAGGGTGCCCACAGCCATGGAAATCCTTGAAAAAAATGTATTGCATTTTCAAGGCTTTGAAAGTCCTTGAAATTAGCCACAATTGAAAATTTCCTTGAAAAACCCTGCAATTTGTCATTGTTCAACTTCTGCAGCATTTACAGAGGAGGCGAAACAGTCATGAAGGGAGGAACGGATGGCTAGAAGGGGGAGTGCAAATTCTTAATCTTGACCTTAAAAATCCTTGAAAAGACGTTGAATTCAATTTTCAAAAATCTGTGGGAGCCCTGACAATGACGTGTAGCTCCGTCACAAAAATCGAAAAATCTGTCACTAAAGTGTACGAATTGTATTTCTTTATTAAATTTACGCTGTTGAATATTTTGAAACTAATTTGACTTGGAGCTGTTGCTGCATATTGCTGTCATAGGTAACAACAGTCCCCAGTCAAATTAGGTTCACAATATTCAACAACTTACCTGTATAGGTACCTTGAAATTTAGATTCACAGAATTCAGGTTTGAAATTTTTAATTGGTTCCAATAACTTTAGTAAAACGTGGGAGGAGCTTATTAGAAATGGGTGGGGCAATGCTAGATATGGATCTGTCTATCCAGTCAAATTATATAGACGGGAAAGTTTAGACTATTACTGAGTTATTGGATGGAAAGTTCCTGACAAAGCCTTTGTTCGCGATTGCTGTGAGAAATGTTCCTAGCGCCTATAAGTTTTCTTCAAAGAAAGTGGAATGACATTAGCTGGCACCCGGACAGCTCACAATCTAATAAGTCGAGTCGACGATCTGACTGAACTCAGAACGTATATATGTATACTAGATTACTAGCTAGCTGTCAATAACGTCTTGTCTAGCGTTTTTCTTTGTTCTCACTGATTGGAAAGCGTTCTGAAGCGACTGTTGAGACATTATCGTAGATTCTCCGACCTTGTGTGTCCATGACTGTGTTCGTGCGTGTGTATGGATGTATCTGTACGTAAATAAATACATGTGTGTGCTAATTTATGTGCGAAAAACCATGTATTTGTATACAGTATAGCTCAGAAATAACTAAGACAGCGGGTCTTCCACTCCAATTATGTTCCAGATAATCAACAGAGTATTTCTTGCTTCATTTTCAAAATTGTACTGACTAACATGTTTCAGTATTCGTTTGGAACCATGTTTACCCTCTAACCATCGAATTTGTTCAAGAAAAATTTCAATTTTGTCCTTAAAAAAAAGTCCATTTGCAGACCAAGAGAAAACTATCTTTGAAAATTTACCACTGGAATGACTGGCTCGGTTATCGAGCCAGTCATTCCAGTGGTAAATTTTCAAAAATAGTCTTCTTGTTCTGTAAATGGATGTTTCCCAAGTCCACTACAGAAGCCGTTCTGCCTGATATGAGGGTTATAGGCTTACGGTTAATTTTCGAGCTGCACCGTACATGTATGTGCGCAAGTGTGTGTGCAAACTTGTGTGTACATGTGCCTCGAGTGATATTAACCCTTTGACCGATGAAATTTGTATTTCTCATTTTCAAAGAAACCATACAGCAAAACTGTTGAATATTTTGAAATTAATTTGACTTCCAGTCAAATTAATTTCAAAATATTCAACAGAATAAGTTTTATATTGTAAAGAATGTACTTTTTCTGGGATTTGTCAGTGAAATGGTTAATATTTTAATTCCCAGGATTGGTCAAGAAAATTGAAATTCCATTGAATTATGCAATGTCCATCTGGGGGTGAGGAGAAGACTAATTTTGAAAGTTGATCACTGGAATGACTAGTTCAGTTACATTACTAGGCATTCCATTGGTAAATTTTCTTAGCCTGGCAATAGACATGCCACAACATCACTGGCTTCCAATCAAACTAAGTCTGTTTTTCTTGCTTTGGAACCCGTTATATTTCTAAGCTGTACTGTAGGTGGAAACAAAATCCAGTCAGAATTTGTTCAGAAAAATTTAGCATATTTTTTACATTGTGTGCGCTGAAATTTGCCTATTACACCCCACCTGCCCTGCCCTGCCCCCCCCCCCCCCCCACACACACACACAAACACCAACACCACCCTTATTAGGAACTGCATTCAGGAAAGTAAAAAATAACCCCTAACTTTAGACTCAAGTTGTCTTATAAATAATGTAGACTAGTTTCTTTAGCCCTTTAATGGTCAAATTCGTGCGAAGAAAATCTACAAATGTGCTTATTAAATGTCCATTTTCAGGTGAAGAGAAGACTAATTTTGAAAATTTACCGCTGGAATCACTGGCTCGATCCTCGAGCCAGTCATTCCAGTGGTAAAGTTTCAAAAATAGTCTTCTTGGCCTGCAAATGGACATTCCTCAAGACCACTGCAACGGCCAGTTTTGGCCGGCTTAACCATCAAAGGGTTAATGGCAACATTGTGGCTGTTCTGTAAACATTTCATAAGACAACTTCTCCTGTCGTCTTATGAAATGACCATTTGCAGGACAATAGAAGACTATCTTTGAAAAGTGACCACTAAAATTACTCACCAAGTAAACAGGTCATTTCGGTGGTACCTTTTCAAAAATAGACTTCTTTTGAGATGCAAATGGACATTCACTAACCATAAATGTCAACTTTCTTGACCAATTTTGACCATTGAAGAATTAGGACATGTATGTAGTGTTTTGACAACCAATGATCAGCTTTCCTAACAAACAACACCATGTTGCATTCCTAAGCGAGAGGTGGTCATTATTGCGATGGTTAACCCTTTAACACTCATATCAGCCAAAAATGGCCTTGCATTGGTCTTGAGAGATATCTATTTGCAGACCAAGAGAAGACTACATGTGAAAATTTGTTGCTGGAATAACTGGCTCAATAACCAAACCAGTCATTCTAGTGGTCTTTTTTAAAAATAGTCCGCTTGGTCTGCAAATGGACATTTTATTGAACAAATTTGAGGTTTAAAGTGTTAATTGTAATGTCAGGATTCACTGCATTTGGTCTGATATTACATTTCACTGTATCAAACTAGCATTCTCTATCAGCTCAGTGTAAGAACTGTACATATTTCTCATGTTTCACTTTCTGCTAGAGACTGGGAGCCCTTGTAAGATTGACTTATTGCCAATAATTTGTTGGATCTATGCTTAAAGCCAGATGTTAATGCGTTTATACTATGCTTTCTTGATTTGAGTAAAAAACTCAGTAAGCCCGCCAGACATGTCATTATGTATTTTGATTGGATGTACACATTTGCCATTGAATCAAATGATCCACAGTTTGTCCCATTGATCTGCCCTTGAATACATGCAAAGTTTGTGTGTGCCTATGATTGGATGATTGTTTAACCGTCTGCCCGTATTTCAGCAGACTACATTTTTCATGTGGTTTAACTTTGATTATGCTGAATATTTTGAAAACGATTTGACTGAAAGTTGTTGGTGGCAAAGCCACCAACAACTTTCAGTCAAATTGTTTTCAAAATATTCACCCGATCCAGAGTTATTGCCCATTGAAATGATTGTCTGTTGGCTCGCAGCAGTCAGACAGTTAAACTACTAACAATTTATGTTCTCTACTCTTCGGGTTTCAGCAACATCTTGAGAGCGTAAAGTACACCTTAAAAATGTATTATCATCATATATTTGGCTCACCTGGTTGAGCCTATATAATGGAAATTTGTCTGGCGATTTGTCTGTCATCCATCATTTGTCAAGAATTGTGCTATGATTTGCCATTTATTGATGTAATAAATGCAAATCTGAGGCAGCAGTAAATCAATGAGATAGGGTATGGGTAGGATCATAATCACAGAATATACAAGGCAGAAAATCCAATATGGAAACCAAATGGCCATCTTGAAAATATCATTCCATACTCAAGTTATAAAAATAAATTGGAATTCGTTTTCGTGTTGTAATTGGTGTGATGCTAAATTCAATGTGACTGCCATATGGTCATTTATACTCTGTAGTTTTAACTGAATGATTCAAAACTTTGGAAATCCATTAGGTATGGTGTAGGATTATCCTTTTCGTAATTGTCCTGGATTCAAAGTATAAATTGTGTAGCACACAGCCATCTTGAACATCAGTTTTCATGGCCTGGTTTACTGTAGTCTTGACTGATTGAGTAAAAGCTCGGGAATCCCATTGGCACTAGTATTGGTCTAAGTGCAAGTTCGGTGACCACTAGTGGCCATCTTTAAATTAAATTTCCATGAAATCACCGTTTGTAGATTTTTATGAACTCTGAACATGTTTCCTGATTATCTGTCATTTTGAACCATTTCTGTTTAATGTTCATTATGGTGCTTGGTCCATTTATATATCTTCCATTGCTTAGGACATGGTTGATGCATATTTGTACCAATATTGAGTGTTCTGGTTGTTAGTAAGTTGTAGAGTGATCCATTTCTAGCTATGCCCCGCCCATATTTATTTAGCTAAGCTTCACAAACTGTTTATGGGTGTTAGAATCGATTTGAAAATTTGAAACCCAAATTCCAAGCATCTATGTTTCAAGGTAATTATACAAGTACATATAAGCTGTTGAATATTTAGAAACTAATTCGACTGAACATTCCCAGCTCCCAATCAAATTAGTTTCAAAATATTCACCAGAATACAATTCGTACACACGTGACAGAATGTCATATACTTGAGTGGCAGAACATATCCCTCCATTACCAAGATGATTAAGATTGGTCAAGATCTTTGGTTATCAATGTCCAACACTGCACAATCTGTCATTATCAATGTCCAACACTGTGCACAATCTGTCATTATCAGTGTCCAACACGGCGCACAATCTCCTGTCATTATCGATGTCCAACACTGCGCACAATCTCCTGTCATTATCAATACCCAACACTGTGCACTATCGCCTGTCATTATCAATACCCAACACTGTGCACAATCGCCTGTCAGTATCAATGTCCAACACTGCGCACAATCTCCTGTCATTATCAATACCCAACATGGCGCACTGTCTCCTGTCATTATCGATATCCAACACTGCACAATCTCCTATCATTATCAATGTCCAACACTGTGCACATTCTCCTGTCATTATCGATATCCAACACTGCGCACAATCTTCTGTCATTATCAATACGCAACACTGCGCACAATCTCGCACAATCTGTCATTATCAATGTCCAACACTGCGCACATTATCTCCTGTCATTATTGATATCCAACACTGCACACAATCTGTTATTATCAATGTCCAACACGGCGCACAATCTCCTTTCATTGTACAAATGTCAGGTTTGGAATCTGCAATGCCTACATACAGATACCTTATGTGACGACAGTTATTGTCAGATAGGGATAATGCCTAACATATGACTAACATTTGTATTGACGAATATCCAACATGTTAACTCTTAGTGCACTGATGTCAATATTCTATCTTTTATGGTGTCAATAGCAAAGAAACTTGTGTAAATTTTTCAACAATTTTGGTGAAAGATGTTGCTGTCTATGACAGCACCATCTTAAACCAAATTTGCTGAATAATAACCACCTGTTCATCTTTTACTTTAATTGGAAAATTTTAAATTTGACTTCAGAGTGGTAAGGGTTAACTGAATATCCAATGAATTTAACTGTCTTACTGCTGCAAGCCTCCAGACACATGCTAAATATTTTGAAAACAATTTGACTGAAAGTAGTTACTGTTTTCAAAATATTCAGCATGTCCACAGTTAAACCTCATGGAAAATCTAGTCTGAAGCAATTCAGCAGCAGGCAGACAACTTAAGAGTGACAGTGAGAGTTTATGCAATTGTTTAACCATTCTGTGGCGCTCTATAAAATGTAAATGCCCCTTTGCAGACCAAAAGAATATGTTTAGGAAGATTTACCATTGCATAAGTCCAGACAGTCATTCCCAGTAGTACATTTTTTGTTGAACCCCGGTGAAGTGGAAGATGACTGGACATAGTGGTGCGGCATCCAAGCTGTGAATTATGTAGAGTGAAGATTAGTAAAAGGAAACCTCACCTTATCTTATACTCACCATTCATGTCTGAGAATTTGCCATCCATAAGCCGTCCCTGGCATTTTATCTTTTTATCATGCCGACAACGAAAGGTATTCAGGCTTTAGTAGCTAAATGTTGATACATTTCTCCAGCCTATGATGGCTGTCATGATTTACTTTTCAACCAATCAGAAAATAAGTGTCGGCCTCGGTATATATGCTCAGTCATATAGGTGCCAGCTATAGTTTGGCAATGTGGTATAAAAGCAAGCATGCATGTAAGCTGTTGAATATTTTGAAACTAATTTGACTGAAATTTGTGCCATAGGCAGCAACAACTTCCAATCAAATTAGTTTAAAATATTCAACGGGATGAGTATTACATAATAAAGAATGTAAGGATTGGCACTTACATGACATCATACACTATTGCTTGAGGAGACAAAATGGTGGCGATCATTGTACAACATTTACACAATCTTACAAAGCAGATAATTGTGATACAGATAAGGGAATGTGACAGGAAATGAATGATATGGAATCTATAAAAGCATAATCTATCAGTACAATACAACATTTGAGGAGAGATTAGCATCCCTTTAAGAAATTAAAATTATTCGCTGAGTGAATATCCATTTGCATGCCAAGAGAAGGCTATTCTGGACAAGTTACCACTGTAATGGCTGTCTCAGTCATTTTGTCCCCCACACTGTTATTTTTAGATATGTACATTTATGTGAACAATGTGTCTTTCCCTTTGTTTCTATCTCTCTGTCTGGCAGTTATCCTGAAGCTAGTACAATCTGTAAGGGCTAGTGCTATTTGTCAAATGACCAGACATATGGAATCTAGTGACAATTCTGATATCCTGGACAAAGCTCAGGCAGGAGCAAGATCTCTATCATAATTGCATCTGGATGGTCAAATATTGCAAGCTGATGCTATCTTAGAATATTTTATGATTAATGCAATGTTTGCTTAGAGCGCTCAGAGAGCCACTTTGTGTGCATCAACTCGGGAGAATCCCCATTAGTTTTCACTGTCGTTAGACGATCGACAATTTGCTGTCGATATTGAGTGACATATCATCGGTTCACGTTCATATTTTAGTTCGGCAGCCACTTATTATATTTACTTAAACTACCTAACTTGTGCAGTGTGTCCAAGTATCCAGTGCTGTAACTTAACATTTTGATGTGAATGCCATCAGAGCATGCTAATAGTTAAAACTGAGAGCTGCATTGAAATTATGATGCATGCCTATGTTATTAGCTCACCTGGCCAGAATTGCCAAGTGAGCTTATGCCGTGGCCACCGTTTGGCATCCGGCATGCGTCAGTCCGTCAACTTTTTCTTTAAACAACTTCTCAAGAACCATGGGCCAATTTCAATTATATTTGGCAGGAAGCATCCTTAGGGGATAGAGATTTGAGGTTTGTTCAAAGGAAGCTAATCAGCTAATCAGCTAATTTGGCTGATGGCCATCTTGGATTTTGACCGATTTTTAAAAGCGTCTTTATAAAAAATCTGTGAAACCGTGTGATATCATCTAGAGCAAGATCTGCACCACGTTTGTTCATCAGAATTTGATTGGCGAATTGTTTCATCAGCCATCTTGGATAACCTAGTTTTCGCGAAAACGACTTCTCCTGAACCAGTGAATGGATCGGCCTGAAATTCTGAAATTTGTTCAGCAAGAATTGATATTATATTATCAAAAAACATGACCGCCATCGACCAATCAAAATATAGTGTGTATGGCCGCCATATTGGATTTTTTATTTAATGTATTTTGAAACTGAAATTGGTTTTATATATATCTTTGGGTATTCTGATTTCAAATTTCCACTTTCGAAACTGTCGGATAAACAGTTTGGTGGCCATCTTGGATCTTTCCCGCCTAAAATTCCCATACTAAAGTAATGGGAACTTTAAAATATCTCCTCGAGAACCACTGGGCCCATTTCAATTATATTTGGCAGTAAGCATCTTTATGGCATAGAGATCCAAGTTTATTCAAAGGAAGCTAATCAGCCAATTTGGCCGGTGGCCATCTTGGATTTTGGCTGGTTGCCATCTTGGATTTTGGGTGGTTTTTTTTAGAAACATCTTTAAAAATCTTGTCCGCAACTGCTTGGGTATAATACTTATGAAACATCATCTGGTGCAAGAACGGAACCAAATTTGTTCAAGGGAACTTGATTTGCCAATTGTTTCGGTGACCATCTTGGATGATGTAGTTTTCGCGAAAATGACTACAGTACCACTAAACAAATCAGGCTCAAAATTGGGAGATATGATTAGGGGCTAAAGGTGATTAAAGTTTGTCCATGGAAAGTTGATACATAAAAAAGCATGCTCACCATGGATTAATCAAAATTTAGCTTGTTTGGCGGCTTTCTTGGATTTTCTGAAAATTTCTGAGAAAATTATATAAAAGACTACTTATTAATTGCTGGCACAATTTTAACAAAACTTGACTAAACCTTCTTCACAGAAATTACATTGGTAAATTTTTCATGTGGTCATCTTGTTTTGCCCGGTATGCCAGTGGCAAATAATTCCAGATGAGCGATAGTCCCCTTGGACCTCTTGTTCTACTATTTTCCAGACACTGAAAAAGTGGCATGCCTATGTGAGTATGTGACTGACGAGATCTGCATGTGCACGAGAGCAATGCGCTTAGTTACAGTACTGAGTATCATATGTTTGTTCTTCCTTTATGTTATTTTAAAGTTAATTAGGGAAACTGATGGCTTTACGGTAGAAAATATTGTTGAAATTTTTATAATGGTTATTGTGACATAGTGCTTTCACAATGGACATTAACACTTTATTCCTCGAATTTGTTTCTCATAGAAATGTCCATTTGTAGAGCAAGAGAAGCCTATTTGTAAACATTTACTATTGGAATGAATGGCTCGGTTATCGGGCCAGTCATTCCAGTTGTAAATCTTCTAAAATACTTTTCTGTTGGTCGGCAAATGGACATGTTTCAAGACCAGTACTGAAGCTGTTTTTTGCCTATATAAGTGTTACAGGGTTAAGAGTACTGCACTTTCAATCCGGGAAAGTTAATATCTCAATTTCAACTCGACGATATCCGAAAGCTACAGGTATTTATCACTTTGAAACAAATTTGATAGGATGCTGTTGCTACTTTGGGCGTCAATATCTTCTAGTCGACAAACTTCTCACAAAGTAATCGACATGTTTCCCGGTTGACCATTTACACTTGAAAGTGGCAGACAGAAATTACCTCAAAAGTCATGATCTTGCACGCAAATTTAATCTGATGTCTGCAATTCCAACCATTTTCATCCATCTTTGAAAATAAGATATCTAATTTGTCTCTCCTTTACTGTTAACTCTAATGCTTACACACAAGAAATGGCAAACTCTTTATGACATACAAAATATTTTGTTGAATATTTTGAAACAAATTTGACTGGGAGTGGTAGCTACCAGTCAAATTAGTGTTAAAATATTCAACAGCCTTCCCGAGATTGAGATGCTGGCATTTCAAGGGTTAAAAGGTTAGCAAATATTTAGAATGTATAGCGTCTTGCAATTCTTGTCTTGACTATTGACTCTACACGTATAACTAATTATTCGGTCACATAACTAATGTTGTTCTACAAGAACTCAACAGCATTACTTTTCCGTAGACACGCATTTTCGGCAAGGTATTTTGTGCGAACGTGGGATGCGTACATCGTGTGAAAATATAAAGCGGTATTGTATCGTGACACCATATGAGATATGTTCACAACGTTTAGCTGAAATTGCTCTATCGATTTACTGTCAAAGTTTGCTTCGAGTGCTTCCGATTTCATCAGTCATGTCTCCACGCAGTCCCAACATAGCTGGTTCGTTATCGATGCATGTGGCTACTGTACGCAGTTGGCTAATACTCTAATACTTTATATAAATAAATAACTTTTAAAGCTCTTAGTATTATTTGTACTTAATTAGGTGTCCATTTGAGACAGGTTTTATGGAACATGTGCAATGTTTCCCGTGGTATCTACAGTTTTATGGTCATAGGGGCCGACACCCTGAAATCTGGGTATTTCAAGCTGAAATCTGAGGTACAATGGACTCTGAGCTATGGATTAGGGGGGGGGGGGGGGGGTGTTCAATGGTAGATGTTGTAGTTCTTTTTGTGCAAAAAAAAATAAAGCTAATTAGTGTTTAATTGTCATGCAAGATTTTCAAGTGTCCCATGGGACTCATTGCCACTTGGGGCTCCTAATTTGTTTTTTTGGAGGTATATACCTTCAAAAGAATCCATGTTAAAAGGACTTAGAAAGCGTTCTAGAGGTGTATATGGCGGTTTATATGAGGGTGGGGCTGGAGTGGATGGTGGCAGTAGTAACGGGGAGGGAGGTGACAGCGTGTTTTATAATGATATTATCAATATTACTAACCTTATTCTCATTAGATCGTTTTCATGAATCTGTTATCCATTTACTGATACTCTGACCGATCTTCCTCATCTTATTTATTGTAGTGTTTGGCCAGCCTGGAAGGAATAAAATGTATGGAATTTATTTCAGTTTTACCTTAATTTACAGTTAATTTACAGATATTTACTTGAAAACGCTGAGTTTTTCTAGAATTGTGATCAGCGGGTTAAGACAAAATATAAATTCTCTAACTTGCAAATATTAATTTGTTTTGATATCTATGAAGATAAATTAATAATTATTTGAAAAGATTGACTACTTCACGCACGTCTTATTGGCAAGCAATGCATTCTTCATCACCAGTCAGCTCCTGAAATCACAACAAATAATGCTCGATGGTGTGTGTTGATGTAGCAGGATTCAGAGCCTATTGCATCATGGTGGCACGTGTTACAACATAGCAGTTTTCGGAGCCTATTGCGCTGCTGGTGTGTCTTGTCCAGTTTTTGGCACCTATTGTGTTCTGCGGTAAATACCAGATCAACAAATATTGTTTAAATGACATTGCAACTGTAAACATGTTTGAGCATTGAGGCGGGTTGAGAGAATTGTGGTTGGGCGTGGTTTAACAGTGAAATACTTCATTGTTCAGTTAAACCTATCAATAATGCTACCTTCCTGTTCACCTAAAGGTTATTAACATGCTCCTATGAGGCGTATGGTGCAATTATAAATCCCTTTTAAGGGCAAAGATGTGTGTTTGAACATAGAAAAATTACCATCTTTGGTCCCCAAAAGCAGGTGAGCTTTATAGACGGGTTTAACTATAATATTAAATTTAATTTAAGATTAATACTTCTTCAATCTTGATAATTATTGACAGAAATCTATCTTTCATGACAATGAGCTACTAACATTTGAGAATTAGGCAGGTTATTTAAATGAGTTGTGGGGAAATGGTTACTAACACCTTTATAGAGCTGCCATTGTCATTCGCATTTTGACTGCTACTGTTAGCCTTGTTGTTGTTAATCTTTACCACACTGATGTCAGATTTAAAAATTTTAAATTTAATTAAAAGATGAACTGGTGTACGGTTTTCAACAAATTTGGTGGAAGATGGTGCTGTCGAAGACAGCAACATCGTCCGCCAAAATTGTTGAAAAATGTACACCAGTTTCTTTGCTATTGACATGGTAAAAGATAGACCATTGACATCGTAGTGGTAAGGGTTAATATTATGTCCAACACATCGAAAAATGGCTGTTGTTTGTTATCATGTGACCTAAATCTTTTCATTGATATTTATAATTGTTCCAGAATACCTCTGAATTTTGCAAGTATCAGGAACATGTAGAAGATATTAATGCTTTCTTTCAGACCCCTTCTTTGATGCAAAGCCATCAACCCTCTAACACTCAAGCCGGCCAAAACCTGCTTCTGCAGTGTTGTTGAGAAATTCCCTTTTTCAGAGCAAGAGAAGACTATTTCTGAAAATTTATTGCCTGAGTGATTGGCTCGATAATCGAGTCAATCATTCCAGTGATAAATTTTCAAAACGAATCTTTTGGTCTGCCAATGGACATTTTCAATGAGAGGATTGAAATTTTCTTGACCATATTTAAGGATTAAAGTTTTAACGTTTCCACCTTATAGACGTATGACGACACCATCTCTGTCTCGTTAAATGTGTCTATCAGTGAAAGGGCTTGTTCAAGAAAATTTCAATTTTCTCAGAATATTGTCCATTTGCAGAACAATTTATCGACCCAGTCTGTCTAAAGTAATCTTATTGTTCTGCAAATGGACATTTCTCAAGGCCACTACAGAAGCTGTTTTTGTCTGTTTTAGGTGTTTATAGGTTTAATTAATATTGAACTTATTTCTAGGGTCAATAAGATTTTGGTGACTGAAACTTCCACTCTTACCTGGGCTAATCTACCTGCTATTGTAATGATTAATTAGTGAACCCTTTAATGGTCAAACTAGATCAAGAAAATCGCCATCTTCTCATAGTAAATGCCCATTTCTATGTAAAGAGAAGTATTTTTGAAAATTTACCACTGGAGTGACTGCCTCGGTTACTGAGACAGTCATTCCAGTGGTATGTTTTCAAAAATACTCTTCTCTTGGCTGTCAAATGGGCATTCCTCAAGACCACTGCAATAGTCAGTTTAAGAGTGCGAAGAAAGTTCAAATGTTTGCTCAGTAAATGTCCATTTGCAGGCCAAGCGAAGACTATTTTTTGAAAACTTATCAATGGAATAACTGGCTAGGTTTTCAAGCCAGCTGTTCCAGTTGTGAATTAAAAAATGTGTATTCTCCCGACTCGCAAATTGACATTTACTCAGGTCTGCTGCAGAAGCAATATTTTGATCACCTTGATCATAACCCTTTAACGGGCGAGTCAGCCAAAACCGGCCTCTGTAGGGGTCTTGGGGAATGTCCTTTTGCAGGACAAGATAAAACAATTTTTGAAAATTTACCACTGGAATGCCTGGCTCGCTAACAGAGCCAGTCATTCTAGTAGTATATTTTCAAAAAGTTCTCTTGTCATGCAAATGAACCTCCAATAAGCAAGTATTTGAATTTTCTTGATTATATTTAACATTAAAGGGTTAATGTTTAAATAGACCATCACAATTCTCGTTAATTTTCTTCTATTATCATTTTGTCGTTGCTAGATTTAAGCAAAACAAACAGCTATTTTTCATTGTAAGGCTATATTACTATTTAACCCTTGAAAAGCTAGTGTCTCAATTTCAACACAACCATACAGGTAACCTGTTGAATATTTTGAAACTAATTTGACCGGAGCAACAGCAGTACCCAGTCAAATTATTTTCAAAACATTCAACAGAATGTTCCTTACATGTACATTAAAAGAAACCTCGCTCAATCATTCTCTATATGGCTTAAAGGGCTAATGGTTAAAATTGGTCAAGGAAGTATATTTGCATTCTGAGAGAATGTTGCTGGTCAAGCGAAGAATATCTTTTAAAAAATACTACTTGAATAACGATTTCGGTTACAGTCAGTGATTCTAGTGGTACGTTTTCTAAAATATTGCCTTGTTTGTGCTAGTACATGCAAATGGTCATTTCTCAGGAAGACCATTTTGACCATTAATTGGTTAATTAATCTGGACCGTATATGGCCCAAGCTAGTGTAATTGTCTTAGAACAAAGATACTTCTGTATAGTCCACTCCATCAATATGCCTGAGATTCTGAAAAACATGTTATTTTATTACATTAATAAATTGGCTGTGTAATTGTTAAATTTTAATTGTTTCAGTATTAAATATAAAATTATAGTAAAATTATTAATGTTATTACCTCTGTATATTATGAATGTTTAGCCTCATGATATTTTTGTTTTAACCTTTTGATTGCCAAGCAGGCCAAAACTGGCCTCTGCCGTCTTGACGAATGTCCATTTGCTGGCCAGGAGAATTTCTTTTTTAATTTGCCACTGAAATGACTGGCTCAATATAGGAGCCAATCATTTCAGTGGCAAATTTAAACAAATAGTCTTGTCTTCGCCGACAAATGGGCATTTTTATTTTTTATTTTTATTAAATCCTGACCATTAAAGGGTTAAAATCTAATCCTGCAATAGTCGAGATGAGCAAATATCCCTAATTTAGTAGTCTAAAGAAATATTGATGTACTGGCCAAGAGAACATCTTGTGAAAACTTATCATTAAACTCCAGTGATAAATTCTCACAATATTCTTTTCTTAGCCTACAAATTGACATCCTCTGAGAAAGTGCCTATATTCTGGATAAGTTTTGACCATTAAAGGGTTAGAATAATCAAGGAAGGTAAGTCATACTCACAAACATCTCTATTTCCCTACTGAAAGAATAGTAAATTGAGAACTTGGCACTCATATTGCTGCTGATGTGTAGCAAGCTTGTATCTCTGGTAAGTTTTCAATGAAGCATCTTGTAGTAGGTGACTTGTACATGTAGGTGTCTTTTGTGTCTTTGGACAGGATTATGTTAACATCATGATTTACCTCCCTTGGTTCCAGTGTCTGAAAGTCAATGTGTCTCTTGCTGTACGTGATTGCGGCATCATACTTCTACAATTCTTATCCATAGTCCCACAATGCACCAGTATTATTAGTAACATAGTAGTTAGTGTTTCTATTGCTTTGTTTGTAGCGTTTTTCATTTTTTCTATTTTTGTTATTCAGCTTTTACACATTTTTTTCAATTTCATATTTTGTTCTTTTAAAATATTTTCACCATGTTATCTGTGTTAATTACCAAAATATGCTTATTAGTTTCTTTTGAAATAATTATAGCTTATCGATCCATATGCTGATGAGCAAGTGGCATGACACAGCATCCATCTGCATCCGTCTTATCCCTGTTCTCTTCCTGGACTTGCATCTGTATCCGTCACATCACTGTCCTCTTCCTGGAGTTGCATCTGCATCCATCTCATCACTGTCCTCTTCCTGGAGTTGCATCTGCATCCTTCACATCACTGTCCTTTCTTTTAAGTTGCATCTAAATCCGTCACATCACTGTCCTTTTCCTGGAGTTGCATCTGAATCCGTCACATCACTGTCCTCTTCCTGGAGTTGCATCTGAATCCATCACATCACTGTCCTCTTTCCTGGAGTTACACCTGTATCCGTCACATCACTGTCCTCTTCCTGGAGTTGCATCTGTATCAGTCACATCACTGTCCTCGTCCTGGAGCTGCATCTGAATCCGTCTAATAACTCTCCTCTTCCGGGAGTTGCATCTGTATCCGTCACATCACTGTCCTCGGCCTGGAGTTGCATCTGTATCCGGCACATCACTGTCCTTTTCCTGGAGTTACATCTGCATCCGTCTCATCACTGTCCTCTTCCTGGAATTGCATCTGTATACATCACATACTGTCCTCTTCCTGGATTTGCATCTGTATCCATCACATCACTGTCCTCTTCCTGGAGATACATCTGCATCCTTCTCATCATTGTACTCTTCCTGGAGTTTCATCTGTATCCGTTACATCATTGTCCTCTTCCTAGAGTTGATCTCCAAATGTTGTTATTGGATTGGTTTCATATTAGGTACTTTTGTTTGACAGGCACTTTTAAAACAATCATTTATTATTCTAATCCGGATCTTGATTACAGTATTGAGGGAATTGAAAAGAAGGATGGACACCCGAACCAGAGGTGAAATGTATTGCAATGGAATACATATTAAAATCTTTCAACGGACTTATATCGAACCATATGTACACAGATAGCTCTGCAACACGATCTATGCGAAATGGAAGCAGGTTTATCATCAGACTTGGAAATTGAGAGAAGAGCATCTCTCTGACAGTGTGAAAGTACCCGGAACTCAACCAACTTCAAAGCAGGCACTGAGTATGTGAGAGAAAATCAACAGAAAAAAGCATCACAAATTGTTATCTTAGCACATACACTCTCAATAATAACATCGCTCCAATACCACAGAAATACTCACATAAACAATCTATCCAAGTCACTACACAAGCTTGTCACCATCGTCAAATGTGTCGCTATTCAGTAGATATCCATTTCATCGTAGCAGCCACGTAAATGAAGCTGCTGAAAGACCTGTAGAAGAAGGAAGCAATCTGCCTAAAAAAGATGCCACTATCTCATGTGATGATGCCAAGCCTATCATTAACCCTTTAACACATATATTCTTCACGAAAGTTTTATTTTCTCATAGAAAATGTCACTGGAATGGCTCGTTTATTGAGCCAATCATTCCAGTGATAAGTTTTCAAAAATAGTCTTCTTGGTCTACAAATGGAGGGTTCTGAAGACCACTACAGAGGCCAGCTTTGGCTGATGTGAGTGTTAAAGTGTTATGAGGAAGCATAGAGATAAGTGTACTGCAGATCATCCTGGACGTAAGAAAGTTGAAGAATATCACCAGTTGACCAGAAAGGACCATCTAATCATTTTCTGGCTATGGACAGGTGATGACCATCTCAAAGATCATATGTACAATCACTTCAAAGTCGAGAACACAGGTCTGTGTCGTGTGGTGAAGCACAAATGACAACAGCCCATGAACCAACAGACTGTACCCTTTTTGCAGACACTAGAGAAAATCATTGGCTCATACCACCCTCACCTCGCCATCATCTGTAAGACGGAAGCATAAGTATTATTTGATAGCTTTCTGCATTTTCTTAAAATGATGGTCACTGGAAGCAATTTGAATTCCAGATGTTTTCTGCAGTATCTGCAGTCAGATCGGTTTAAGATTTGTTACAGGACTGGTGCCTGCTAGGTAAGGTGTCTGAGTATGCTTAGATTAAAATTTAGCTCCAGCTCTTTATGTGAATAGTTTGGATACATGTTCTTTGTTTTCATTATGGCGATGTGCAATGTAAGACATCTGTGTCCCTGACTTTATAATTTCCAAGCCTTATAGTCAGATTGGCTTCGGGTTTGATACATGGGTTTGGCGCGACATCCGTTTCTTTGAAACTCCAGTAAATTCATGGTAATTATTTGATCTTGTGCTTACTTTCCAAATCTGAATACTTGTCCTGATCAACAGATGGCCTGAGGTAGGTGCAGTTCACTAGTAATTGTCTCAAGACAACAATCACTACATATATAAAACTAGTAATCTAACACATGTTAGTAATTGACTGTACCACATCTAGGGCTGGTAAGTTTCAGTACTTGTCATTGGTCATATTTTTATGTAATTTATTGTCTCACCAGCGAAGACATAGCTATCACTTTTCTGCCGCCGCCGATGTCAATGGTATGTTTTTGCATTTAGAAAAGCATCTCAGCTCAGTTTCGGGATTGGTTAATTATATTGGTCTAAGTCTAAACACATGGCTACCTATGCAATGCCGCTGTGACCTTAGTATAAAAGTTTGTGTTTTCAATGTTATTTGTGGGCTTTTAACTTCAGTACAGCTCAGAACAAAACACAACCTATCTGTTGAATATTTTGAACATAATTAAATTGGAAGACATTGCTACCTGAGACGGCATTAGGCGGCAATCGCTTCCAAACCAATTATGCTCAAAATATGCAACATAACTCTATCATATTCTCTCCATCAGAATTTTTAGTGAACTAAGCTTGCGTGGTTGAGATGAAGCAGTCATCCACTAATTTTGGGGTCCAGGTCAAAGGTCCAGCTCAGGTACAAGATTGGAGGAACCTAGTTTTAGCTATTCCCCACTCATCTTTAGCTAAACGAACTGACTATCGATCTCCAAAAAACTACAGGTAAGCTGGTGAATATTTTGAAACTCATTTGACTAGGTGCTGTTGATACCTATGGTAGCAACAGCACCCAGTCAAATTAGTTTCAAAATATTCAACATCATGTTTATTAAATAGTAAAGACATACACTTCGTACAACCTGACTGACTATTAAGAGTTTAAAACCGACTGAATTGGGTCATTAATGACCTAATTGATTATAACGTCAGCTTACATATCACGTAGTTGATTATGACGTGATATGATTGACTAAGAAACTGGAATCCTCCATTAATTTCTAATCCATATCTCAAATTCTGCGTGCAGAATCTCTATGAAACCTCAAAAGCATATAAGCTTTGAGGACAGGAATGATCCTTTTGATTTAGTCCTCAAGGGCAAAGGTCAGTCTCTTATCGAACACGGTATAAACGCAACATCTAGTTTTATAATGGATCATAACTATACCATAGTGCAATAGAAGGATCCAAGATCTCTGTTGAATATTTTGAAATTACTTTGACTGGGAGCTGTTGCTGTCATAGGCAGCAATAGTGTACAGTTAAATTAGTTTCAAAATATTCAACAGCTTAATTTATAATTACCTTTAAAATGGGATTCTGGGAATTCAAGGTTCAAAGTATCAAAACACAGGCAGAGTTCAGCTAGAAATGGGTGGGGCATAGCTGGAAATGAATCGCTTTAGCGATTACTGGAACATTCTAATTATTCTGAATAATACATTTTTCCGGAGGTCGGATGTTTACCTGAATAAGAAGGATGGATGAGACATTTAATTCCTTGGAATTCCTGTTTTAACCATTTATCACTCATATCAGCGAAAAACAGCTTCTGCAGTGGTTCTGAGAAATGTCCATTTGCTGACTAAGAGAAGACTATTTTTTTTAATTCACCACTGGAATGACGGGCTCGATAATCGAGCCAGTCATACCAGTGGTAAAATTTCTAAAATAGTCATCTCCTGGTCTGCAAATGTACATTTATTATGAGAAAATTTAAATTTTCATGAACAAATTTGAGAGTTAAAGGGTTAGTTAACCCCCTATGCTTATTGATTCATATTCATTTACATGCCCGGATAAGACGAATTGTTGACAATTTGCTACTGGAATGTCTGGCTCGGTTATCGAGACAGCCATTCCAGTGGTAAATTTTCCAAAATATTGTTCTCTTAGTCTGCATTTCTATTTTTACTGTGTCAATAGTAAAGAAACTGGTGTACATTTTTCAACAATTTTGGTCTACGACAGCAACATCGTCCACCAAATTTGTTGAAAAATTATCCAGTTCATCTTTTAATTAAATTGGAGAATTTATCATTTTTACAGCGTGTTATGGGCTAAAGGGCTTGGTACTATAATATATATATATACTAGTAATTTTTTCTTGCCTTTTCTATCCTATATTATAGCTACACGCAAAGACAGTATTATCCCTGTATGTTAACATTTCCCCAAGTATTATTGTTGTATTTATAGAAATTGCCAAAGTATTATTAGTGTTTGTCCATGAAATCCCATGTCTTGCAAAAATAATACTCCTTGTGTATATAGGAATTAAATCGCCAAAATTTGTTATTTATAAAATGAAGAGACTGTTATTCAGAGTTTTGTATGAAATTTCTATCATTATTTGTATACATTTCTAATTGATGAGAGAATGTCTACAAAAGAAGGATTAAAATAGTTAAGATTTTATTAATTCTTTTAATTCTAAATTAAAAACAATGTGATTTTAATGTGGATAGATAAATAACTGCTGTAAGTTTTGAAAACAATTTGACTCGATGTTTATACTGCTGGCAAAAAGAGGCTGCAGTCAAATTGTTTTCAAAATAAGTTGCTCACAATCTTCAGAATATTTTTAAAAATAGTGTTATAGTATATGTCATTTCCCGCAATCAGGAGTAAATGGTTGGTACAAATCTATAACAGCTCATTAACCCTTTAACCCTTAAATTTGTTAAAAAAATTTTAAATTTTTTCTAAGAAAATGTCCATTTGCAGACCAGAAGAAGATTGTTTGAAAATTTAGGACTGGAATGACTGGCTCTGTTATCAAGCCAGGCATTCTAATGGTAAATTTTCAAAAATAGTCTTTTCTTGGTCTGCAAGTGGATATTTTCCAAGACCACTGCTAAAGCTATTTTGGGGCGATTTGAGTGTTAAAGGGTTAATCGTGATCTCTGTGATTTATATAAAGTAAAAGGAAAACAATATTTTGTAAAACTAATGAGTAATAAATTTAATCCTTTAACCCTCAAATTTATTCACGAAAATTTAAATTGTCCCTTTGCAGCCCAAGAGAAGACTATTTTTGAAAATGTACCACTGGAATTACTGGGTCAGTTACGAAGCCGGTCGTACCAGTGATAAATTTTTTTAAATAGTCCGAAATAGTCTACAACAAGACATTTTCCAAGGCCACTGCGGAAACTGTATTTGGCGAGCTTGATTATTTAGAGTTTAATGGATAAAAGCCTCGTTACTCTTGACCTTTTCAGCGCTAAGGTTACACTTAATTTGTTAAACTCTTTGCTGAATGAATGTCCAAGAGAGGAATATTTTTATCAAAGTGAAGGATGTCTCAACATAGCAGTCCAAATGGTGTCCTGTGTGCTGATACATGTTAAAGATTTTCAGTGTACGTTTAATTCATCAAGGGTTTATCCGATCTCAATAAAACTAGAGATTTGTTCTATACCATCATTGCATCCAGTCTATTGGTACATCAGAATTGAAATAGTTTTCAAATTGTTTCCATATTTTTATGGGGACTTGCTACAAGAATTAGGTAAATGTGAAAGTTTTTCAGTGGACATTAAATTCATCACGGACAAATATCCGATCTTAATAAAACTTTACAGATTTCATCTATACCATCATTGCATCTAGTATCAATCATAATTTCAATGATTTTCAAAAAATTTTCCATATTTTATGTGGTTTGGACTTATGTTCTTTTAATTCATCACGGTCTAATCCGATTCAAACAAAACCTTATAGATTTGGTCTATATAATCATTGCATTAAGTTTGTAGCAAATTGAAAACAATTTAAAAGCTTTGTACATGGTTTGGACTTAATTTATTTCTGTGAGATTTGTCTCCTTTTCAAGAATTAGACGAATGTTAGAGTTTTTCAATAGACATTTGATTCATCAAGCGGTTATACTATTTAAGAAATCGTTATTTCCCATCACATCCACACATGTGTGATAAATGCGGAAAACCTAAAGGGCTCAACTTGTGGGAAGCAGTACATCTATTTTGAAAAATTTACCACTGGAATGACTGGCTCGGTTATCGAGCCAGTCATTCCAGTCGTAAATTTTTCAAAAACTCTTCGCTTGAGCGTAAGAGCATTACACTACAGAGGTCGTTTTGAACTGGCTTAACCCGTAAATGATTAAAATATTCCAAAACTCAGAACCAAGATCTAATGTTCAGTATATAATGGTTTTTAATTTTGTTAAATTTATGGACATATTAATTAAATTATAAGAATTTTATTCTGATTTTCAGTATATCTATTTTATACAAGTTTTCCATAACACTTTACTGGTAAAAATTGGGCAATAAAATCAAGAGACAATGTGCACTTGCAGGCCAAGCGAAAACTATTTTTGAAATTTAACCACTGGAATGACTGGCGCAGTTATCGAGCCAGTCATACCAGTGGTTAATCTTCAAAAATAGTCTTCTTGGCCTGCAAATTGAGAAGACCACAACAGAAGCCATTTTTGGGAGGGGTGGGGGAGGGGTGTGGGAGGTTGGGCAAAATAAGATGGTGGTTCTTTAAGACAGATGTATTTTTGGACATTTTCCCTTAAAGGACCACACTGTTATCGCTGATGGTTTGATTTGCTTTATTAATTAATTAATTAATTAGCTAGTTAATTAATTTAAAGATGTTTAAATTTGTTTAATTTATTTAAGGCTGCAAATTTATACCCGTTTTTAGATCTTATATTGTAAGAAAATTTAACATTTGTTGTGAATTCCTGTACTACGTTTCAGTGTTTTTGCTGAACATAGCTTTGCTCCGTTCATATGTCCATGGAAATCAAGGAAGATAGCTGAAGATATAGTTAACCTGTCTCTAAAGGAAACCTACTTTTAGGGGCCAAAGATAGATTTCTTTAGATGGGTGGCCCTCCAAAAAGCCATTAAAATGTGGAAACCAACTTTCTATTTTTAACTGACTGTATCTAAATGGTCCATAAAGTGGCTTTTATAGATAAATGTAGGTTTTAACCCTTTAATGGTCAAATTTTCTCAAGAAGTTAAAAAAATGTGCTCATTGAATGTCCATTTGCAGGACAATAGAAGGGTATTTTGAAAATTTGCCACTGCAATGACTGGCTCAAATTGTCTTCTCTTGTCCTGCAAATGGGCATTCCTTAGAATCACTACAGAGGCCGGTTTTGGCTGGGTTGACCGTTAAATGATTAATATAAATGACAATATTTCTACATAGCCAATTATTTGATTTTTTAAATAATGTAATTTTTCAAACTTTTCTCCGTTATGTTACTGGCTCACTTAAAACTACATACAGTCAAATCAGTGAAAATTGGTCAAAAATACATTCTTCCTCATGGCCTGTAATGATTAATGTTTTAATATATACCTTCCCTCACACCTGTGAACACCTTAGGATTTTAACAGTTTGTGATAATTTCTGAAGTACGGTATGTCTAGATTTAGAATCTCAACGACCGAGTTATTTTGAGATTTTCTTTCATAGCTTTAATACGAGAATGGATTTTGTTGTTAAATTATGTTTGTCAGTATTTGACGCTGTCTTTAAGAGTGTATATTTATTGAAGGTGTTACAAATTTTTTTCGCTATTTATATGTGAATAATGCATAAGTATACATGTATGTTAATTATTAAGTGCTTTACTGATATATGGTTGAAGCTTTGTTTGTTTTAAAAATCTTTTAAATTTAAATTGTTTTGTTCAGATAGCATCATGATAAATAAAAGTAATAGCCAGTCAAACCAAATTGAGAGGGCACTTGCAATCCATTAGTAAGATTATGGTTCTTATCACAATCGTGGCAAAGGTTTAACCCTTAATGGTCATAACGGCCAAAACCGGTCTCTGTAGTGGTCTTAGGGAATGTCAATTCGAAGAACAACAGAAGACAATTTTTGAAAATTTACCACTGAAATGACTGGCTCGATAAGCGAGCCAGTCATTCCAGTGATAAATTTTCGAAAATTATCTTCTCTTTTCCTGCAAATGGTTATTTAATAAGCAAATAGTTTGATTTTATTGACCAAAATCCGGCCATTAAAGGGTTAAACCCCTTAACCGTCAAATTTTTAAAAGAAAATAAAAATTTTTGCATACAAAATGTTCATTTGTAGGCCAAGAGAAGACTAAAATTTTACCATTGGAACGACTGGTTATCGAGTCAGTCATTTCAGTGACAAATTTTCAAAAATAGCCTTGGTTTGCAAATGGACATTTTGCAAGACCACAGAAGCCGTTTTTTGCTGATATGAGTGCTAAATGCTTACGTTCACAATAGAATCCACTTTGACAGGCTTGACAATTAACACGTTCATCGCAAACATAGAGGAAAACTGTTGAATATTTTGAAATTAATTTGACTGGGAATTATTGCTGTAAATTTTATATCGTGAAGAATTTATTTTTTCAGGACGTTACTTTTTGTCAGCGAAACGGTTAAATTATTATAGAGCCACATGTTTTAAAGAACCGGTTATCTTAAGAAATCAAGATCTCGTAAAGGCACAAAATAATTTCCTGTGTTATCTGTTTTACTGGGCTGTGGTTTGGTGCTCCATATTTAGCATATAGGCGTTTACTTAATGTACAATAGTAGTATTAAATTTATAATTTATGTAAATTACTGTAACACAGAGTCCTATCTTAATTATATCTTGGGATGAAACATTTTCGGTTATCTTAATTCATGATCGTTTAATTTTTCGTTAAATAATAAAATACAAATATTGTGCAAAGAGGTTTTGAATATCATAGTTTTTGGTAATATTGTACAAATGAACAATTAATAAATGATCAAAACATGATGGAATTATAAAAACAAAATTTGAACTTTGTTTTTATTTCATCCGGACAACTCTTAGAGATTATAAATGATTGTGATTCTTTACCGTTAACTCGGACTGCTGTAATCTACTAGAAAATAATTTCAGTTGGCAATAACTCTGAAACTGCTGAATATTTTGAAAATAATTTTACTGAAAGTTGTTGGTGGCTTAGCCACCAAGAACTTTCAATCAAGTTGTTTTCAAAATAATCGGTATATCCGGACTTAAATGTGGTGGAAAATGTAGTCTGCATAAATTCAGAAAACGGACAGCATTGAGATATATCATTATCTTACAGCTTTTCTTCCAATTTAATTCTTATGCTAATTAAATGATTACGGTATGTTACCAGGGTAACAATTCTAATTTTTCCAATATGATTATCTAGTGAGATGACGAAAGCATTCCGTGAATGGGAGCTGTTTAACAGGCACCTGCACTATACGCCCCCGAAGTATACGTCAACCAAAAGAAAGCATTAGGACAGATAGATAGACGCAATCGCCTGACCGATCAACTGACCAACCAACAAACACAGATATAAGTTTCTCTTTCCTATGCTCTGGTTGCGTAATTAGACTTTGTTAAATGTGAAAATCTTCTTGACTAAAATTATTTTTCTCGCTAATTTCTATACATTCAGAAATAACATAGATGTTTCCAACACAAAATAAAACTGTTGAATATTTTCCAAGGCAGCAATGTCTTCCAATCCAATTACGTTCCGAATATTCAATGGAACAGCTTTCGAACTAGCATGTTTTTATTTTTGTTTTGGAAACATGTAAAGATATTTATGAGTTGTATTGTAGAAGCAACTTGATGGAAGTTGTGATGCATTTGCAGGCGGACGTGAGTCTAGACCCTAGCATTGGGAACTAGCATATAAACGCCTTAAATATTACAACACATTTGCAGGCGGTACTATGGATATTAGCTCCATAGACTTGTGTCTAAAAATTAATTCTTTATATATTAACTTAGAGTCATTATTCACACCAAAATGCTTGAAAATTAAATTGTTAACTGTCTGGCCACTGCAGGCCACCGGACAATACTTTCAGCGGGCAATAACTCTGAGCCTGCTGGATATATTGAAAACCATTTGACTGAAAGTTGTGGGTGGCTTAGCGACCAACAACTTTCAGTCAAATTGTTTTCAAAATGTTAAGCAGGTCCAGTGATATAACCCTTGAAATATGTCGACTGCAAAAAATCAGCAGTCAGACAGTTAAAATTTAATACTTTTAGTGGCTTAAATTGTGTACCCCAAAGTAATTGAGCGAAATAAATATTAACATACCGGTATGATGGTTCCATTAGTTATAAATTAATATAATTTTATGAGTTGTGATGTTGAATTAGAGACTCATGTCTCTAATTCAGTTTCATAACTTAAATTTTTTAAATTAATTTATGCGTAATGAAATCATCATATGCTAAGATTTATTTCAATTCATTACCTCAAGTCTAACAATTTAAGCCTCTGAAAGTATACAATTTGAAGGCTTATTTTCAAGGATTTTAGTGTGAATACGCTCCTTTAAGTTGCAATATGCAAAGTTAAAATGTTATTCTAATAGCAAGTATTGCTGAATCACAAGACCACTGCAGATGCAGCATATCAATAGCATTAACACTCAAATCTTTTCAAGAGAAATTAAATTTTCTCATAGAAAAAGTTCATTTGTAGACCAGGAGAAGCCTATCTTTGAAAATTTACCACTAGAATGTTTCAAAAATAGTCTTCTCTTGGTCTGCAAATGGCCATTTCTCAAGACCACTGCAGAAGGAATTTTTGGTTGATTTGAGTGTTAACCCATACCACTCTGATATCAATATTCATCTTGTACTGTGTTAATATCACAGAAACTGGTGTATATTTTTCAGCAATTTTCAGCAAAGTACCACAGCACCATCTTCCACCAAATTTGTTGAAAAATGAATACCAGTTTATCTTTTAATTTAATTTGAAAATTTACAGTTTTAACACCAGAGTGGTAATGGTTAAAGGGTTAAAGGTCATTGCTAAGCAGAGGACGGGGCAGAGATCAGAGCAATGTGTTGATGAATTACCCTTTCTTATCACAATCATGGTAATTCTCAAGCTGGCCAACAATCACTGCTGCAGTGATTTGAGTTCTTTGGCCATTTGTAGACAAGGATAAGACTATTTTTGAAGATTTACCAATGGAATACCTGGCTCGATAACGGGGCCGGTCAGTCGAGTGGTAAATTAAAAAAGAAATTCTCTGACTGCAAATGTACATTCATTAGGCCTTAGTTTCCTTTTTACCATTAAGCTTTTTTCCCCACAGAAACCGGATTTTGAAGGTGATAAATTTGAACTATGAAGAATGCTTGTAATTTAATTAGACCGAAAAACGTTGCTGCGTAAGCAACAATTTTTAAACAAATTGCTTTTAAAGTAATAAGACAGATTTTATGTAAATAGTCAGTTTTCTACATCTGGTATAACGAAGTGTCTTGACTGACATTCAGTTCAATATCAGCACAGCAACCGACTCAATGGCCCTGTGAATAGGAATGATTCAAAAATCAATTTCTTCTCTCAGTTTGAATTAGGTTTAATAAATTCATGACATTTAATGTACACTTAGGTCATAAAATCCAGTTCTCAGTAGAATGCCAAATGTCCACTGCGTTAATATTTCATGGAAAGGCCCATCATCAAGATGAGAGATGCGGAATGGCATAGACACGAGGCCCGGGAATATGACTGACTGAATCTGCTGTACGTGAATCAGCCAATAGAATTACTGTCAAGACTTTTGAATCATTTATTGTTGGATTAGATAGATGGGCATTCTTTTGAACTCGCTAACACACTAGTGCTGTCGACGATGCACTACAGCCATGGCATGCTTAAGTAGTTAGTTACGGGACAGAGCAGGAATAACTTTCAAAATAAAAGAAAACATACCGTTGAATATTTTGAGCATAATTGGATTGGAAGACATTGCTGCCTTAGGCAGCAATGTCTTCCAATCCAATTATGCTCAAAATATTCAACAGAAACTTTCTTGCATCATTTTCAAAATTGTACTAACATGTGTCTGTTTATGTTTTGGAAACATAATAATTTATATATAATCTGTACTGTATTCACGAGGAAGAATTACTGAAGGATGAGTTTAGGTTTTATGCATCCATTCAGCGCCAAGGCCACCTGCTTTGTGAGAAAGTTTCATTGAATGTCATCACTATATTTGATCAAAGCTCTGCATGCTTTATGAAGGGGAAATACTCCATTATACAAACTCAGTGGCTAGATAATGTCAATGGCATTCTTGTGTCACAGGAAATGATGTTACCGCAATGTATAATCAAACTAATTCACTCTCTCATGGTCCACTACATCCCATTTCATTGAACTTCTAAATTACCCAGTGTGCATCTGCTCTAAATTGATTGGTTATTCAAAGTTGTACGCTGGCTTTCGATTGGCTGATACCTTGGTATGGAGGAGTGTATTCTATTCTATAAATTCCCTGGGAGATACAGACCTAAACGCATTTAGTCGTAAACAATTTGTTTTGTTTCATTTGCGTTTATTATTACTAGCGCGGTATAGGTGTAATATTATCCCATACATCTCTGCTGGTGGTGCTAGCGGTTTGTTCACGCGGCGTGGTTGGCAGAATTATCACGCGGCATTCCCGCAGTACATCCACTTGGGGATCACAGATCACTGAGCGGAAAGAGCGGATGATGTTCCATTGATCCTCAGGCTGTTTATATGGCGAGAAAGGAATTTTATTTGCCACCAATATGAGGTGTTTATAGAAAAGAAATTTCTTCACTCTCCCCTATCAGCTATTTAACCGTTTACACACTTTAGTGTGCATATATAGCCCCATTGAGAATGATTATAAGCTCAATCCTGATGAATATTTTGAGAACAATTTACTGTAAAGATGCTGATGCCATAATAACCATGAAAAATGTTTTGGTTCAAATTGTACATGAAATATCTAACGGATAACTGACATTTGTACACCGTTTGAAATCTAGTAAATCAGTCTGAAATACTTAAGTACATGTCAGTGATGAGAAATCAATGTCTCCCCTAGAGAATGTGTGATGAGTTTTTAGAGAGGTGGTGGGGGTTATGATGAGTTGGGGGGACCTGATCTGTGAGAGACTATAATAATATGAGTTGTAGATCTGTGTCTGAAGGATACCATGACTCTGTTATCATGCACTATGGAAGCCAGAATTTTACACTTAACCTTTTTTTACCGATCATTTCTCCATATCACATTTTCCAGGCAACCACATGGGAAAACGGTTGAATATTTTGAAACTAATTTGACTGGACGCCGTTGCTGCATTAGGCAGCAATGGCTTCTAGTCAAATTAATTTCAAAATATTCAATAGAATAAATTATATATATCGTAAAGAATGTACTTATTCACGGATTTGTCGGTGAAAGCATTAATGGCTCATCCTAGCCAAAAATCGCTTCTTGCTGTGGTCTTGAGAAATGTCCATTTACAGACCATGAGAAGACTATTTTGAAAATTTAACCACTGGAACGATAACCAAGCCAGTCATTCTAGTGATAGTTTTCAAAAACAGTCTGTTTTAAACATATGAAGATTAGTGGGTAATCCTATACTCAATCGTTATTTAACCCATTAATCATTTCACAGACAAATCTCGGAAGAAACATTTTTTACGATACAACTTATTCTGTTGAATATTTTGAAATTAATTTAACTTGATGTTTAAAGCAGCAACAGCTTCCAGTCAAATTAATTTCAAATTATTCTACAGTTTTCCTGTATGGTTGCCTTGAAAATGAGCTATGGGAAATTCATCATAGGAAGTGTTAACAGTAAAGAATTGTCAAGAAAAATTGAGATTTTCTCCATTTTCATGCCAATGTAGAAGCATATGTTCTGAAAGAGTTAGCCCTGAGATGCCTGAGTATTAGCACTAATGGTCAGGCAGGTCAAACTGACCTCTCAAGGGTCTGGAGAAATGTTCATTTGCAGGACAAAAAAGACTTGAAATTTTACAACTGGAGTATAGTCTTCCCTTGGCCTGCAAATGGAAATTCACTATGCAAAGATTTTAATTTTCATAATAAATCTTGATCACTAAATGGTTACGTTAAGGAGTTCGGCAGTTCAAGCACGCCAACTTGTCTGAAACGCCATTCTTCATCTCAGTAAATGATGTTCCTTCGGACCAATGAAGGGATTCAATCAGTTACTCAGGTATCTAATGTGATAATCAAATGTCACTTGTCAGCCGATGTCACAAGCAAAATGATGTAACTCCATCACGAAAGAGGCAACATTTTATCACAAATTTGTTTGAATTTAATAAACATTGTGTTGAATATTTTGAAACTAATTTGACTGGGAGCTTTTGCTGCCATTAACCCTTTAACCTTCGAATTTGTCCATTTGCAGACCAAGAGAAGACTATTTTTGAAAATTTACCACTATAATTACTGGCTCGGTTATTGAGCCAGTCATTCCAGTAGTAAATTTCCAGAAATAGTCTTCTCTTGGTCTCAAAATGGACATTTCTCAAGACCACTGCAGAAGACGTTTTGGCCGATATGAGTGTTAAAGCGTTAAACAGCTTACCTGTATATAGTTATCTGTAACTTTATATTCTGCAAATCCAGCTTTCTAATGGATTCTGACATGCATACAAGGTGGGTGGAGCTTAGCTAGAAATGGGCAGGGCTGCCTGGCAAAGCTCAGAATGGATTCCTCTATTCCTATATGTCATCATTAGGAGAGGTTTAACGTATGATATTAAACCCCAAAGGTCAATGTCATGCACACCCTTGGAAAGAGAAAATCAGGTTTCAGTTAATAAATCAAATTTCCTTGAACCCAATTATCTATGACATTTGGCAGGCATATTTGCATAAATCGAGGTTATTTTCCACTCCAGTTCGATAATTAGATTCCCCTCAATAACTAAGTCAAATTCCTTTGATGCATTCATAATTATTGAGAAAGAGCTGAGAAATGACATATGCGCTCTTGTGATGAGTTATTATTGCCCTCATAGTGTAGGAGAATTAGTGAATGACAAATGTATTTAGAAACTTAAGGGTGATGGTCTACAATCTACCAGCTTTGCAATCACGTCTCATCAGCAGGCCAAATCTAGTTAGCCTTTTAAGCCTTGAATTATTTGAAGAAAATTCCAATTTTTTCAAAGAAAATGTCAATTTGCAGACCTAGAGAAGACTATTTTTGAAAGTTTAGCACTGGAATGACTGGCTCTGTTATCGAGCCAGTCATTCCAGTGATAAATTTTCAAAAATGCTCTTCTCTTTGTCAGCAAATGGCGATTTCTCAAGACCACTGTAGAAGTGTTTTCGGCTGATATGAGTTAAAGGGTTAATATCTGATTGCTCTTGATAGTAGCAGCAGCAGCAGCAACCTTGTTATAATCTGTTCAGTATAGTGTTATCACATTCAATTTTTGGATTGAATGTCAAGTAAATGTTATGACAATCAATCTATTATCGTTATTTTGATGAAGTTTTTTCAATATGCTTATTGCAACTAAGATCTTATTGACAACATTCTAGAAAACATCTCAATATGCAACGTTGAATTTGAATAAATCTAACAGCCTCTTCATCATCATCATTTACAATAACGTTTCTCACTCTGCCATCAGAAAGAGAGTGACATTGTTGGTTGTGAATTACAGTATATATGTTCAAGGCACAGATAGCACATTCCCACAAAATAGGGGGAGGGCCAAAAAGTGAGATTGACTGGGATGCAAACCATTGGACGGAATTCAATTTGTTATGCGCGGTACTCATATATGATTGTGTAGTGCAAGAGCACATTAACATTTGTCTCTGCTCACAGGGATCAAAGCAGTGAATGTGGGGTTTTGCGATGCGTCCAATCTAGTTAATATCAAATTTAAGAACAGTTACTTCAGTAAATACTATTTCGAACAAGTTTTAGCGAATTAATTTGTTTCGTCACTTCATATCAGCCAATGAAAATTCTTACTGTCGTACTATTGCACACTTGTAATGTTGTTAATACTAACCTCATAGATATTAGTTTCAAACCTCCTGATTGACCCGGTGCAAGTAACATATTCTGACCAAGTACAAGTCTATATTTTGTAGCTCTAACCCACGAATTTATTTAAGACAATTTAAAATTTCTCATAGAAAATGTTCATTTGCCGACCAAGAGAAAACTATTTTTGAAAATTTACCATTGCAATGACTGGCTCGATAACCGAGCCAGTCATTGCAATGGTAAATTTTCAAAAATAGTCTTCTCTTGGTCGGCAAATGGACATTTCTCAAGACCACTGCAGAAGTGTTTTCGGCTGATATACGTGTTAATGGACTAAGTTGATTGTAGTCGCAGTGGCTTCCGAAGGCAATACCGGTAATAGTATTGAATTGTCAGCATAACTTTGCAGCTTCCGCTCAAAATAACGTTGGACTCATCTAACTCCTATTTCCATGACACACTCCTTTGATCATCTTGCATCCATCTATCCCGCCGCACCGTCGTCACCATCTCCAACTATTTGTGATGACCACTGACAATTTGTCTTTGGATAATGAGACTAGACTATCTAATATCAAAGCCAGTCATGCATACAGATTTCTAATAACTAGGTTAAATACGTGATCACGGGGGAATCTTAGCCATCACAGAATTGAACACTGCGTCCATCGCTATATTGACCATTCCATTACAAGAGGGTGTCTGACTGCGTGTATTTGTCACTGACAATACTCTGGCTCCATCTGGTCATCGCGGAATGTGTCATAATTTCCCATCGTCCTGCGCTGTGTTTTCTCAAGATGTTAATCAAGCCATTCTCATATGTACTGCTGAAGGGTTAGCTTGTTCCACTTTATGGATCTGGTTAACAGTTTATTGGTTAACATTGCCAAATGTTAATTCTCCAGAGCCCTTTGAAATGTCAATTTGCAGGCCAAGCGAAATCAAGTTAGCTCGACTTTCGAAGTAAAACTAGCTATTGCGATACCCTGCACGTCGTCCGCCAGAGGTGGTGGCGAGGGCGGCAGCCAATTTGCATTTAGTTCAACTTTTGTTTATATCTCATATTTGGTTAATCACTGGACCCAAAATTGGGCACATGCTTCCTTAAAACGACACGCCATCACACAATGACCACAGGTCAAAGGTCATGGTCACTGTGACCTTGGTAAAAATCTTTTTCTCATCTTTAACATTTTCCGTTTAGCTCAACCTTTCTGTTTATATCTCATGTTTGCTTAATCATACTGGACCCAAACTTGGACACATGCCTCCTTATAATTACATAGCATCACACAATGATGTTGGGGTCCAAAGGTCAAGGTCACGCTGACATTGGTAAAAGCCTTTTTTTCAGCTGTAACATTTTCTGTTTAGCTCAACTCTTCTGTTTATATCTCATATTCGGTTAATCATACTTGATCATAACTCGGACACATGCCTCCTTATAATGACACAGCATCAGACAATGATGTTGGGCGTGAAAGGTGAGGTCACTGATACACATGTTGACCATCTGTTGTTTGTCGTCCCTCCGTAAACTTTTGTTTAAAAATGCTACTTATTAACTGCTAGGCAGATTTCAAGCTAATTTGGCTCGAAGACCCTATCGGGCTAGAATTTGGAACTTTTATACAGGATTTTTCTTGGTCAAGTTTTTTGTGAAATCCTTAGATTTTATGAAAAATTTACTGGAAATTGTCAAAACGCTGTTCCTCATTAACCACTTAACAGTTTTCAACTTACTTTGGCTAGAAGGACCTTATGTGGGTAGGCTTTGGAATTTGTACACAGAATTTAGACTGGTCAATTTTTGGGCTCAAAATGCTAGATTTTATGAGAAATTTACCCGAAATTGTCAAAATGCTACACCTCATTAACCGCTTGGCGGATTTCAACTTAGTTTAGCTGGAAGGACCCTATCGGGCTAGGCTTCGGAACTTTTATACAGAATTTTGCTTGGTCCAGTTTTGGTGAAAACCGTTACCTGAAATTGTCAAAACGCTATTCCTCATTAACCACTTGACAGATTTCAACTTACTTTGGCTGGAAGGACCTTATGTGGGTACGCTTTGGATCTTGTATACAGAATTTAGATTGGTCAAGTTTATTGGTGAAAACCTTAGATTGTATGAAAAAGTTACCGGAAATTGTCAAAACGCTAATCATCATTAACCGCTTGACAGATTTCAACTTACTTTGGCTAGAAGGATCCTATGGGGCCATGCTTCAGAATTGTATGCAAAATTCTGATTGGTCAAGTTTATTGGCGAAAGCCTTAAATTTATGAAAAATTTACTGAAAATTGTCTTAACCCTTTTACTCTCAAGCTGGTCAAGACAACTTCTGCAATGGTCTTGAGAAATGTCCATTTGCAGACCAAGAGTATTTTTGAAAATTTACGATAAACGAGCAAATCATTCCATTGGTAAATATTCAAAAGTAATAATTTCTTGGTCTACAAATCGACATTTTCTATGAGAAAATTTTAATTTTCTTGTAATAAATTTTAGGTTTTAAGGACTAATATGCTAATATTGATTTGAGAGAATTGACAGTTTTCTTGCCATTTGGGAGATCAGAGACTGATCTCAACCATTTAACACTCAGATTTGTTCAAGAAAATTTAAATATTCTCATAGAAAATGTCCATTTGCAGACCAAGAGAAGACTATTTTTGAAAATTTACCACTGGAATGACTGGCTCGGTTATCGAGCCAGTCATTCCAGTGATAAATTTTCAAAAATAGTATCATCTTGGTCTGGAAATGACATTTCTCAAGACCACGGCAGAAGCCGTTTTTGGCTGATCTGAGTGTTAAAGGGCTATATTGCGCACCTAAATGTGGACAGCTAGAAGTCGGTCTGAGCAATTATTATATCTCACGCGGTACTCATTCAGCGCGCTATAATTTGTGTCACTGTGTGGGCGTGCTCATGCTAAATGATGTCACAGTAATCATAGACAGCATACAGAACTAGATATTAAAGTGGAATAGTATTTTGTAGGCAATAACTGGATCTATTTCTAGCTATGTCTCGCCCAATTTCTATTTAAGCTCCGCCCACTTGCTTCCTGTGTATTGTAATCAATGTATGTACTACAAACCCTGACTTCACGAATCCCAATTTTAAGGTGGATATTCAGATAAGCTGTTGAATATTTTGTAACTAATTTGACTCCATGGAGCAACAGCACCCAGTCAAATTAGTTTAAAAAATTCAACAAATGTTTATTAAATAGACATACAAATTGTACACTTAATGGACTTTTTAATGTTCATGAGAAAGCTAGGGTATATTATTAGTGATGTCACTCTACGTGTGACAATTGTGTATGATGTCATTTGCTTGAGTGACAGATTGTATCCCTCCATTGTACCTCAAAGACTCAATTAAACTGTAGCTCTCACAGAAATAATCGTTTAAAGATCGACCCAGCCAAAAGTTACTTCTGCAAATCGTATTGAGAAACATACATTCTCAAGGCAAGAGTTAAGACCATCTTTGAAAACTACTGGAATGTCTGACTCGATTAGAACCAAACCAGTTACTGTAGTGGTAAATTTTCAAAAATGGTGTTCGGCAATGAACATTCTCTGAGCAGAAATTGTGATTTTCTTCATCATTATCTTTAACCCTTTATCCCTCGAATTTGTTCAACAAAATTTAAATTTTCTCATTGAAAATGTCCATTTGCAGATCGAGAGAAAATACTATTTTAGACAATTTACTACTGGAATGCTGGCTCGGTTATCGAGCCAGTCATTCCAGTGGTCAATTTAAAAAAAATAGGCTTCTCTTAGTCTGCAAATGGCCATTTCTCAAGGCCAGTGCTGAAGCTGTTTATGGGTGCTAAGAGAGTTAAAGGTTTAATTATAACATTTAGTCCATTATGAAGGATTGAAGTGAGTATTTATTATGCTCCCAGATATTTCTGCCATTAACTGTCAGACTGCTGCAACCCACTAGACAATAATCAATAACTGCTGGACCTGCTGAATATTTTGAAAACAATTTAACTGAAAGTTGTTGGAGGATTCACCATCAACGACTGTCAGTCAAATTGTTTTCAAAATATTCAGCATATCCAGAGTTAAACCTCCTGATGGAAAATGTAGTCTGCAGAAATTCGACCGACAGACAGCTAATAGTGCCCTGAAGCATTAAAAGTAGAAGGAAATAATAAAAATTCAGTGACTATGGTCAAGAAAATTAAACTTTTCTCATAGAAAATGTCCATATGCAGACCAAGAGAATACAATTTCTGAAAATCTGCCACTGGAATGACTGGCTTTTCAGTCATTTCAATGGTAAATTTTCAAAAATAGTCTTCTATTTGTCTGCAAATGAACATTTCTCAAGGCTACTGCAGAAGGCGTTTTTGTCTGATATGAGTATTAAAGGGTTAAAAGCCACAGTTTTACTTTGATATTTGCAGCCAACATTAGATGGGTTTCTATTGTTCTCGCTGTTGCTCAATATAATTGCAGCCAGAGATTTTCCATCAAACTATTCTCAGTATTTGTGTGGCTTCTGTTGTTTGCTTGTCTACTTTATGGAATACGGTGAATTATTATTATTAGATGAGTAGAGGTGAGGATGAGGGATTTGTGATTTTGTAGGTGTCCGGTGCGCTGTAACCAAGAAGCTGTGTATAATGTTCAGGACATGAATAAGTTGAGCTAAATTTTCAACAGTGTGCAATGGACCTTTCCAGCTTTAGCTATATGTTTCCCCTCCCTCCCTATAGATCCCTGAACTCCTTGACTATCAATTTGTTTAAAACTATACAGGTAAGGTGTCGAATATTTTGAATATTTATGGGAGCAACAGAGCCCAGTCAAATTAGTTTCAAAATGTTCAACAGATTGTTTATTGAATACTAAAGACATACAATTAATACAATAACGCTCAGTCCATCTTCAATTATTCGTTCGGGACGTACTTATCTAGATCATTCATGACGTCATTGATTATGACACCATCCTACATGGTGGATAAATTGGTAAGGTCCATTTCGTAGCTCGCCATTAACTGTTTAACACTCAAGCCAGCCACAAACAGCTTCTGCACTGGTCTTGAGAAATGCCCATAATAATAATAATAATAATAATAATAATAATAATAATCTTTATTTATCGAGGGTATATCATCAGTAAACTGATCTTCCTGAGGCCCTCCCAAACACAATAAACTATATACAGTTAAATAAGCAGCAAACACATACATACAAACACACTCATAAATGCACTTATACACATACGCACACACTGACTCAGTCAGTCAGTCACTCACTCACTCACTCACTCACTCACTCACTCACTCACTCACTCACTCACTCACTCACTCATGATTCACTCCCTCACACATTTTATATTACATATATACATTAATATGAACAAGTTTCCATTAACTCACTGGATATGTCCAGGGAAGAAATGACTCAAAATATAATTTTCATCAGTTCATCATCCCTAATACTAAGTATTCAGTTATTTAGTATATTAACCATTTTATGACGAAGCCGACCCAAACTGATCCCTGCAGTGGTCTTGAGAAATGTGCAGACTATTTCCGAAAATTTACTACCGGAATGACTGACTCGGTAACCGAACCAGCCATTCCAAGAGTCAATTTTCAGAAACAGTCTTCACCCGACCTGCAAATAGACAGTCACGATTTATTTTGACAAAATTTTTCATTAATGGGTTAATGTGAATTCATATACTTCTGAATATTATGATAGAATGATGATAGAGTCGGAGATTGTGTAATGCTTTGAGGTAATGCGGTCCAGAGTTGAACTGCTTTATATGTGTAACTCTTTTTTCCATAGCAAGATTTAAATTTTGGAAGATGTAGATGACCAAAGGTTTTTGAACGTAAATTAAGGGAATGTGTATCTTCTACATATTTGAACAAGTTCTTAATATAACTTGGAGTAAGGTCATTT
This sequence comes from Chaetoderma sp. LZ-2023a, assembly GCA_034401795.1. Taxonomy (NCBI): domain Eukaryota; kingdom Metazoa; phylum Mollusca; class Caudofoveata; order Chaetodermatida; family Chaetodermatidae; genus Chaetoderma; species Chaetoderma sp. LZ-2023a. Next base: position 78,478,869 of record CM067368.1, read on the forward strand.
AAGGCTTTATAAGTCATGCTATTTGTTTTGAAGTTTATTCTCTTCGCCAATGTAGTCCAATTCAATTGTTTATACAGTTGTTCAGTTGGTTCTCTAAAATGGGCATCTAGTATTATACATTTGCAGAACAAGAGATTATTTGTGAAAATTTGCTACTGGTATTACTGGCTCGATAATCATTCATTTTCAATTTATTCAACAAAATTTGAATTTTGTCTTTTGGTCTCAACTTGGAAGGAAAGATTTTTGAAAAACCATCAATGATATATCTGGTTCTTTAATCATCGTTTTAGCGGAATGTTTTCAAAACTACTCTACTTCCCTATAGAGGAGTGTTTTGGATGCATTTGAGTTGTCCCCCTGCCATAGTTAATCAATAGTGATAGCGTGCTTTAAGACTGCCATATGGCATAATGCCAAACAGGTGACGATGTCAATTTTCAAACCAGGTTGAACTGTATATCGGTTTTATCGGGTTGGGTGGGCCAAGGATGATTGGGTACAATAATTGTATGCAATATTTTTTTCGATCATGAGCATATATCAAGTTTTACTATACATGTGTTGTCTGGAGCTTTGGACCTAAAATACACGCTGACGACTTACCTTCTTTATAAGCATCAGGAATAAGGTATATAACATTTATTTCTGATTACGCTAGTAGTTGTTGAAATCTAGCTTCTTACCGAATAACCATAATTTGTGTTCCATTTACAATCCATTAATTCTAATGTGCGAAATGTATCGTTTGTTAGCTCACCTGGCCTGAAAGTGAGCTTATGCCATGTCGACCGTCCGTCGTGTGTCCATCGTCTGTCCGTCATCCGTCAACTTTTTCTTTAAACAACTTTCTCAAGAACCACTGGACCGATTTCAATAATATTTGGCAGGAAGCATCCTTAGGGCATAGGAATCCAAGTTTGTTCAAACGAAGCCAATCAGCCAATTTGCCCGGCGGCCATCTTGGATTTTTACTGATTTTAGGAAACGTCTTTAAAAATCTTATCCAAAACTGCTTGGGGGATTGATGCAAACCTCATGAAATATGATCTAGGGCAAGAGCTGACGCAAGTTTGTTCAAGGGAACTTGATCGTGGTTGACCTAGTTTTAGTGAAAACAACTTCTCCAGAACCGCTGAAGGGATCGGGCCAAAATTTGGCAGATAAGATTAGGGACTAAGGCCCATTTAAGTTTGTTCACAGGAAGCTGATCCGTCAAAAAACATAGCCGCATCCGGCCAATCAAAATATAGCATATTTGGCAGCCATATTTGATTTTTTTATTTGATGGATTTTGAGGCTGAAATTGGTTTTATATATGTTTTTGGGTATTCTGATCTCAAATTTACAATTTTCGAAACTGTCGGATAAACGGTTTGGTGGCCATCTTGGATCATTTTCCCGCCAAAACCTCCCATACTAAAGCAATGGAAAATGAAAAATGTCTTCTCGATAACTACTGGACCGATTTCAATTATATTTGGCAGGAAGCATCCTTAGGTGTAGAGATTCAAATTTGTTCAAACGAAGCCAGTTGGCCAATTTAGCTGGTGGCCATCTTGGATTTAGGCCGATTTTTAGAAGCGACTAAAATCTCTGAAATTGCTTGCATAATCAATTCAAGACGCGTGAAACATCATCTAGGGCAAAAGTCCAAATTTGTTTAATAGCCATCTTGGATGACCTAGTTTTCGCAAAACCAACTTCAGAACCTCTGCTTTCTAGTTTAAATGCCTATGTTCCAGGTGAGCGATACAGGCCCCTTGTTTAATCATCACGCGTTGGACAACGGGATATCTACCTTAATTTGTGTTAATTAGTTTTAGTTAAAGAATGTGCTATTATTTTTAGACTGCTCGTTGAAAATGGTTGCTGTCACGGACAGCATAAACTTTCAATGAGTACTCTCATTTTAACATTCTGATGACAAGCGGCCATCGAGTAATATCGTTTACATTGGTCAGACATCCCAGTAATGATGATTCTGGGTGGTTACAAGAGGTGGGTCATAATTAGAGCATATACGCCTGTTGAATTAAGACTGCTAGCGGTATATAAAGCAAACTGACAACACTGGGCAAGGTGGTCATTAACTTGTGACCTTAGCTTTAAAGACTTAATCACAACAAAGCTAAGTAGTAACCAATACACATTTAGATGTTTAGATAACTTGCTGGCTCAGAAATACAGCATCAATAAACATGGTTATTTTGCATCTGAATTGCGGCAATTTAAAAATCCCCTAGGAACTCGTTATGTGGAGTACAAGCGTGATTCGTAGATTAGCGAGTTTGAACAATTAGTCTTAGGTATGGTATAGGTAATCATGTGATTTTAACAGAAAGGTGATAATGAATTATTCGCGCAGCATGAGACTCATCGATTGCATGCCAAATAAGCGTTAATCATACGTACACGAATTAAGTAGAGAAATCCTTTTATACCCAATTAGATTATGTTAACACTGAATACGACTGAATACAATCAATCATTTACAATTTTATATATATCGTATATGTTAAGTATTTCAACAGTAATTTGCCAGAGATTTGGTGCTACAAAGATCAGCAGCATCATGCAGTCACATTAGTTTCAAAATATTGTAAGGTTTACAGACAGAGTGCAATTCATCATAAGCAATTTAGTGGGAATATAAAATAATGGAAATGTAGACTTTTGTATGTTCAAATGGGTCTGTGTTTTATATATTTTCTCATGGAATTTGCAGACAAAGGGAGATTATTTTTGAAAATTTACCCAGAGTGTCTCTACTTCGTCATTGCAGCGGTAAATTTTCAAAAATAGACTCCTTTGGGCCGACAAATGGACAGTTCTCAAGACCACTACAGAGGCTCACTTAGCAGCAATACTTGTAATTTAAGAAAGATTAATCAGTACTGGATAAACCAAAAATTTAATTAAACTTGTTTTTTCGGTTTGAGCGTGATTACGGGGGTTTGCAAGCCGTCACCATATTGAACCGGTTTATGATGTGAGATCGGTATATCACGCAGCTTTAGCGTGCTTTAGTTTCTCGTAAAATGTTAACAATAAATCGTGATAATGAATGCAGTCCTTTAAAAAGTGTACACAGTGGGAAATTAATTTCCTTGATAGACACGATCATCCGTTGTCATATTAGATCTCACGCAAATAATACAGCGATATATTTAATATTTGCCCGCTTCCGGCACGAAATCAGTTAATCAAAAATACTGGTATTGGTTATTGGCTATATGCATTTCTGATTTAGTTTATTATGAGGTCTGCGTGGGTCACTAATGTAGAGATCAGCCTAGCCATCGTGGGTGTCTAAGGCATCGATATCGACATCGGTAACAGTAACGTTCCCGTCAGCTTTCACATCAAGATGAAAGTATACGTCAGACTTTGGGGTTGATGTTAATGTTTTTATGGTCAAGTTGTCCAAAGTCTGCCTCAGCCAAAACCAGCTTCCATTTGCAAACCAAGAGAAGACTATTTTTTTTAATTTACCACTGAAATGACTGGCTCGATAACCGAGCCAGTCATTGTGTGGCAAATTTTTAAAAATAGTCTTCTTGGTCTGCAAATGGATACATAGAAAATTAAAATTTTTGTGAAAAAATGTCTTGGTTTTTGGTCAAAGTTGTGGTGGAGTTTGTGATGCATCTGTGTTACACTGTCCGAAATCTAGTTATTCTCATCTGTAGCACTCTGCCAGACACCCTAATTCTCTTCTAATGAATTTATTTTACGGTGTCCTGATTGTCACTCAGGATTACAAATAATACCAACAAGTCAATTGCTTATAAAAGCCATTCAATAAACCAGTCTATCTTTCAGGAAGAATGTGTTAAAAACCTGTCTAGAGAAACAGGACGCCTTTAAAGATCGATCAAAGAATTGAGTAGGCTGATGTATGCTTCAAAATTAGATGATCAAATTTTGTCTCGGATTTGTTTTTCTGAGTTGCTAATGTCTATGGTCTTGACACGTGTCGGTTCGCGGTTTATTGGTTTTAGATAAATAGCAGTTTGTTTACGGAAGCCTATAATATGATTATGACGTTTCGTCCTGGATGCCCAGACGTTAGGAAGTCTGAACAGTATCACTGAATATTATGAAGACAATCGAAGGATCGAATCTGTCGCTCAAGTATATGATGTCATAATCAATTGCGTCACATCCAGGCTGATGGTCAAAATCATGAAAACATATAACTTTGTCACGAAGCTCGAAATGTCTGTCATGTGTACAAATTGTATGTCTTTGAACCGTATTTGGAAAGACTCATGGTCAGATGTACTCATGTTAGGGAGTTGGTATGGGGATGGTTTCAGCCCCCAGTTGACTTTCTCTTGTTTGAAATTGGATTGACTGAAATCTTTGTGGCTGTGTCCATGTTATTAGGCATTTTAGGATGATGTTTATTCAGTGGATAGTCTCCGATATTTTAACCCTAGATATACAGGCTCAAATAAAAAACAATACTTTCATCCATCAATTCCCCGTATCTAAATTTTAAGACACTGCATAAAGGGTGTTGATTATTTTGAAATTAATCTGACTGGAAGCCATTGCTGCCTATGACAGCAACGGCTTTCATCACATTAACTTCAAAATATTCAACATAAAGTACTATGTATCGGAAAGAATTTTCTTTTTCAGGGTTGTGTCAGTGAAACAAACGGTTAAGCATGTTTGATTATGCTGATATAATTCTGCTATGATACTGCAACCATTATCCATAGAATCTTGTGTTTGTCATTAGTGTGTAATGGCCTAGCACTGCCCTCAATAACCCATGGGGGCCTGGCAGTCATTGTTTTTGTCTCGCCTGCGAAGCAGGATCGAGACATAGGTATCACTTTTCCGGCGGCGTAAACTTTTAAGTTAAGTTTATATCTCAGCAATGCCTTATCCAATTGAAACCAAACTTAGGTGCATGGTAATATACATCAATAGGAAGCAGGCCGCCGATAAAAAGGCCATGAGGTAAAGGTTACAGGGGTCAAAGGTTACAGTATAATCTTTGTTAATATTTTACGTCAAGTTTTTGCGTTAAACAAAGGTTATTGCCTTATATCTCAGCAATGCCTGATCCAATTGGAACCAAAGTTGGGTACATGGTGATATACATCTTATGGAAGTAGCATGCTGATGCAGACATCATGCGGTCAAGGCTATGGGGTCAAAGGTCACGGTATAATCTTTGTTAATATTTTAGTATAATAATATACTTGGGTACATGGTGATTTACATTTAACGGAAGCAGCATGCTGATACAGACATCGTGAGGTCAAGGTTATGGAGTCAAAGGTCACGGTATAATCTTTGTTAATATTTTATTTTGCTCCATGTGCCAGTGAGTACAATAAAAGATGAAATAGAAGAGTTATCATTTCCCACTATATTTTGTGGTGAAAGATGGCCAATGAGCAATGACAGATCAGTTCCTGTAAAGTATAGTGAAATCTGCAAGTCAGAACTGAGACAACAAGACCGTAGAGCAGCCCAAAATATTCAAAATATATTTTTCAAGGTTAAGAAAATTCAGATGAAACAAATTCAAGATACGGTATGGTTGTCATTACGCTGAGTGAAAACTAAAGGAAGAAAGATAACAGTGGAAGAACTGAAAGACCAATCTAATGTAGATCAACTGGTTAAACTTGATAATGGGTTTCACATTTTCAGGACCCTTAGAGGATCACCACCGTACTGGGGAAATGCAAAGAAAGATTTATTCGCTATGGTTTGCCAGCTTGGTCTTCCAACTTGGTTTTTATCACTCTCAGCAGCAGAAACTCATTGGAAACCTTTGCTACATTCATTAGGACTGATTCTAGATGACAGAGATTATGTTGATGACGAAAATTGAAAGTATGACATGGCAGACAAAATGTTGTTTAATTCGGTCTGGCCCAGTTACTGTTGCCAGATATTTTGACTACCACGTTCACAAATTTTTCCATTCCGCAAATCATTTATATTTCAGGTTCGGTTAATCGTATTGGAACTAAACTTGGATACATGGTTACTATAATGTTAGGAGGCAGCAGGGAGGTCACACGGTCAATACCACTGTGACAAACACGAGACAGGCGAGACATTTAATTCCGCGGAATTCTTGTTAACACTAATGGTCATGCCGGCCAAAACCGGCCTCTGTCATGGTCTTGTCGAATCTCCATTTACAGGTCAAGAAAATACAATTTTTGAAAATTTCCCACTGTAATGGCTGGCTCGATTAAAAAAAATTCTATTCTCAGCCTGTAAATCGACATTCAGTAGGCAGATAATTTAATTTTTTTGACAAAATTTGACCATTAAAGGGTTAAAGACAAAATTTCACTAACAACTGGTCGCCTCTTATAGTTTTGTAAATGGTATTTACTAATGAGTCCAACTGATTTACTTTAAAATCTTGCTATTCTAAAAAAAATGTTGTTTTGTCTTATCGTCATACATGTAGGGAGCAATGACTTTCAGCTAAATTGTTTATTTAAAAAAATATTTGTCATGTTTCATTTTTACTCCATTTCTCAGGATCAGAATGCTTAGCCCTTTAAGCCTTGAAATTGTTTTAAAAAATCCAACTTTGCAAAGAAAATGTCAATTTGCAGACTAAGTAGAAGACTATTTTTGAAAGTTTACCACAAGAATGACTGGCTCGATTATGGAGCCAGTCATTCCAGTGGTAAATTTTCAAAAATAGTCTTCTCTTCGTCTGCAAATGGACATTTCTTAAGACAACTGTAGAAGCCGTTTTTGGCTGATATAAGTGTTAAAGGCTTAATGTAGTAGCATATGTCAAATATTCATGCCTTAGGGAGAAGATCTTATCAACTGTAACCATTATGTTTCATGCATGTGATTTTATATAATGGCCCTACATCAACCCACAGATCAAATATGACAGTCCTTCCTGATTAACATGATAGAGGGCAGTAGTGTCTCACAGCTTCTTCAGTCCAATTAGATTAAAAATATTCAACCGCTTGTACTTTTGCCAGGAAATCAAAATCCTGCAATTTTAGCGGTGAAAGGTTTACGTCTTATTTTTCTGTGCGTTTCATTCAGCTGAAATATATACAATACCAAATGTTCGCAATTGTTTTCCATGCTGTATCCATGGTGATCAATACATCGTTAGAAAGTCTCCATGCAATATTCTCAAACATGTTAAGAAATATTACATTTTGGTAGAGTCTGAGATGTAACTAACAGTATTCGCTGTGGCCTTGGAAATGAGGCGAGGGTGAGAGCTGGCTTATTATATACAGTAATATCTGAACATTGCTCAACACTCTGTTGAAACCATTTAAGCCGGCCAAAAACGGCTTCTGCAGTGGTCCTGAGAAATGTACATTTGTAGACCAAGAGAGGCCTAATTTTGAAAATTTAGCACTGAAATGACTGGCTCGATAACCAAGCCAGTCATTCCAATGGTAAATTTTCAATAATACGTTTCTTTGTCGGCAGATTGAGATTTTCTATGAGAAAATTGAAATTTTCTTGAACTCACGCGTAGGCTGACATCACAATCAGCTACATAATAAATGACATAGCTAGGTCTGTTAGGAACTTTTAAAAGTCTGTCATTTGTACGAATCGTATGTCTACTATTTAATAGTTCTTTGAATATTTTGAAATTAATTTAACTGGCCGCTGTCATAGACATTCAACAGCTTCCCTCTATAGTTTTCTGGAAATTACGATTCAGTGAGTTCATGGTTCTATCGATCCAAACACGGGCAAAACTTTGGCGGAGATTAACTAGAGATAGGCGGGGCATAGCTAAAAGTGGTTTCATCAATTATTGATGAAGAGAATATCGCTTCATTTCCCAGCTCATGTCTAGCCCAGTATCATGCCCTTGAAAATTTTAAAATTACAGCCATGAAGCCAGTCATTCCAGTGGTAAATTTTCAAAAATCGTCTTATAAGAAAATTTAAATTTTCTTGAACAAATTCGAGGGATAAAGGGTTAATTGTACTGGAGAAGCTGAGATTGAAATAGAAGAATGTAGAAGGCTTGACCGGATAACAGTTCAGTGTCTACAACAGCAACAGACAAACAGAGCTCTGGCACACATGTATACCATATCAAGCATAAATCCATCTCTATCAAAAACATTTGTTCCAAAATGAAGCCATTGTCTGTAGAGTCAAGGCCAGTACTATTGGATACATACTAACATTGAATGTGTTTATTAATAATGATTGTTGACTTAAATCTGTATCTCTCTAGCTGGCTAAAAATGGCTTCTGTACTGCTGCAGGTCATGAGAAATAGCCATTTGCAGACCAGAGAAAACTATTTTTGAAAATTTACCAGCCAGTCATTCCTGTAGTTACAGTCTTCAATAGACATGTTCGATGAGTAAATTGAAATTTTCTTCATCAAATTTAAGTTAGATGGTTAAAAATTATATTCCATATTAACAGTTTAGCGAGATCAAAATAGGATATTAAATAAAATAGAACAAAGGCGCCATTCCTGAGATTTGCATATCATTGGTGGTTTGTAGACTTGACGGACCTGACAACGCATGTGGCAAGCTTACTTTGCATGGCTCTTCAGACTAATATCAGCATGTCCTGTCTGAACAAAGAAATCCAAACCTCGTAACTCACTAGCGGACTAATGCAAGCCACCAGACAACAATTTCAGTGCGCAATAACTCTGGACCTGCTGAATATTTTGAAAACAATTTGACTGAAAGTTGTTGGTGGCTTAGCCACCAGCAACTTTCAATCAAATTGTTTTCAAAATATTTAGCATATCGAGAGTTAAACCCAATGGAAAATGTAGTCTGCAGAAATTCGTCAGGCAAACAGTTAAATTAATTTCTTCTTTATTTATCGACTATCATGTCCCAGTGAAAATAATATCATTTTTTTTCACCAGTGTCTAAGAAGCATCAAGACTATTGTATAGAATTCTTTGAATGAAGTATTTGTTTTGTATTCATTTCAGCAATTTGATACTTTTTTAGGAAACATGTTTGGTTCAGGCAGTATACTGAGACGGAAGCAAGATTGGTTCAGCGTGACAGATACATTGTTGAACTCGCTATTTTGTCTTTCTCCATTAACCATTTTCAAACTGAGATCTGATGAACTTAACCCTTTAATGGGCAATCTGGTCAATACCAGCATCTGCAGTTGTCTTGATGAATGTCCATTATGTAAGCCAAGAGAAGACTATTTTTGAAAATTTACCACTGGAATGCCTGGCTCAATAACCGAGCCAGTCATTCCAGTAGTAAATCTTCAAAAATAGTCCTCTCTTGGCCTGCAAATGGACATTCAATAAGCAAATATTCTGATCTTCTTGACCAAATTTGACCATTAAAGGGTTAATCACCTCAGGGGGCCCATAAAAGAAAAATTTTATTGCATTCAGAATTAGTCAACAGGCTGTGAACAGAATAATTCTTTTATCATTATCTGAGATGTCAAGCTGAATGTAAAAGAGTAATAACTAGAATGCACTCGAGGGAGATGCTGACTCACACATTTTGCGCTCTGTCTCTGCAATGCGCAGAGTGACCCACATGACCTAGATGGTTGATCTGTTGACCTCAAACTGCAAACAATCATAAACTGCCGTAATACATTCTGAAATCGTGTGCTAAATATGGTGATTCTGCCTTCTTGCACTCCAGAGCCATGGCTAGAAATGTATGCACTTTGAGAACTCGTGACATCAATAACCGAGCCAGTCATTCCAGTGGTAAAGTTTCAAAAATAGTCTTCTAGGTTGAAGGGTTAAGGGATCTTGACATTTAACCTTTGACCACAAAATCAATATAGTTCTTCCGAACACCAAGGGTATTCTTGCAACCAAGTTTGGCCTTAAATCCTTTCACATTGGGCATTGATAACCTTTTCATTAACCTTAATATTTTGGTACCTAAATTTGGTAAAGTTCTTTTCAGTAGAACCTGAGTTATCGCGATGACTGCGCGCGCGCGCACACGCGTGCACACATACACACGCGCGCGCGCGCACGCACGCGCACACACGCGCACACACGACTGGGGAGACTGAAGACACATTTCTAGCTAAGCTAGCATTTGTGGCGTAACTTTTTATGCACTTTGTATCAATTTTAACACCTTGAACCCTGAATTCCCAGTATCTCGAGTTCAAGGTATCTATGTACATGTAAGCGGCTGATTATTTTGACTATGTCTCTGGCGGCAACAGCTCCCAGGCAAATTAGGTTCAAAATATTCAATTGAATTTTTAATAAATTGTAGTCACCAAAGACACAGGATTCGACAGGTGGCTGCTGTCAGACCTTTACACATTCGTGACGTACCTATTTGATCGTGACATCGCCTAACAGTTTAGTTAGGTTACAATGGACCTTTCCAGTTTTAGCTATGCCCCACCCATAGCTAGGCTCCACCCACACCTCGCTCATGTTGGGATCGATCGATCCCTGAACTTCTTGCCTATCAATTTCAAGAAAACTATATAGGGAAGTCTGTTCATTCATGACATCATCCTATGCATCATGTAGCTGATTATGACATCATCCTACACATCACATATTTGATTATGATGTCATATGATGGATGGATAAACTTGGAAGGGTCTATTGTCTGATCCTTGAGTGGAAGATTGGAACCATTTCTCCATTGACTCCACAGGTGATCACTAGAGCAGCATTGACTGTATATCTGTAAACTATTAACCCTTTACTGCTCAAGCCAGTCAAAACCAACCGCTGCAGTGATCTTAAGAATGGCCATTTTCAAGCCAAAAGAAAACAAATTTTGAAAAGTTTACCTCTGGAATGACTGGATAACCGAGCCAGTCATTCCAGTGGTGAATTTTCAAAAGCGGTATTTTCATGGTCTACAGATTGATATTTTCGATGAGAAAATTTTCTTGAACAAATTTGAGAGTTAAACAATTAATCTCTGAATGAAAAGTCTGGAAACACAGAGACTTGCATTTATACTCGCAGGCCCGCGCAACCGGACAGCTCTATTTTCTCTCCACTTCAACGTTTATATCTAAATATAAGTCTGTCTGGAATCTGTCATCACGCGTCCTCGTGTACAGTTTAATCCACTGTGTTATTCTGGGTACATACGTACCCACCTCGCATTCCCAGTCAGATAGCTGACAATGAACCACGGAGGAATCATTGCTGCTAAGGATTGAAAAGCGCTCTTAGCATAATGACCGAGCGTATAAATCATATACTGCCAATTATGAGGAATATCTAAGCAGCCATTGTTGTCCATGTAGTGTGAGAGGATTATGTTTATGATGCTATCTTAAGCAATGCATTGTTAACACTTTACTCGTAATACCGGCCTGAACCGGCCTCTGCTATCATCCTGGGGGATGTCCATTTACAGGCCAAAAGAATACAATTCAATAAGAAAATATGAACATTTTTTGGACCAAATTTGAACATTAAAGGGTTAATTAATCTACCCTATTTTACCAGATCCTTCCTGTCCTCATCATCGCCGCCATCCTTTTTTTTTTATTTCATTTTCTTTCTATAGTATATGACTATTGAAGACAAAAGCGGTTCTTTAAAAGCCATGTGATATCTAGAGTAGGGTTGACAATTATACTACAGTCAAACCTGCTATAATGTTCTTCTAAAAGAACCACCTGCATTATGAAGTCGCTCTTCAATTCCCAAAACCAATTGTCCCTTTAATTTGTGCTTTGTGTGTGTATACATTTGCTATCCATTTAGAGAGTACCGTTTTTTGCAAATTTAATGGCTCATTTCCCGTGGCCTGAAAATTGACATTTTCAAAGGCTCATTTTGACCTGTTTGGCCATAAACTGGCTAAATATGATATCTAGTTTCTAGGTCAGCAAATATCAGGAGTCTTGAGTGGGTGGGTCAATGTATTAGTGGTCAATGGTTGCTATTCATTGTCTCCAATCAAGAATTATTAACACTCATGACCAAGCCGGCCAAAACCGGCCACTACCATGGTCTTGAGGAGTGTCTATAAATTGCAGGCCAAGAGAAGACTATTTTTGAAAATTTACCACGAGAATGACTGGCTCGTTTATCAAGCCAGTCATTTCAGTGGTACATTTTCAAAAATTGTTTTCACTTGGCCTACAAATGAACATTCAATAAGCAGATATTTTAATTTTCTTGATGAAATTGAGTCATTAAAGGTTTAAACAGCCCATGGATATAATAAAGATTAGATCTTCTAAAACCTCCCATAGATATGGTAAGGATTAGAATGAATTGTCGGATTTATTCAGATTATTTAGTTATTAGCAGATGGTCTGTCACACTCTCAGGGAGATCATATTGATTATGGTAGCTCTGAGATACAGGAAAACCTGCCTAAGGGGCCAACCTTACTGGTCCGTACCACTTTCCTGGTTCGTACCCACCTTCCTGGTCCATACCCACCTTCCTGGTCCGTACCCACCTTCCTAGTCGTGCCAAACTTTCTGGTCCGTGCCCACGTTCCTGGGCCGTACCCACCTTCCTGGTCCGTGCCAACCTTCCTCGTCCATACCCACCTTCCTGGTCCGTGCCAACCTTCCTGGCCTGAGCCCACCTTCCTGGTCCGGGCCCAAGGGACTGACAAATTTACCCAGTTTTGGGGAATGGTCAGGTCTACAGAGGGATAACGGAAGGGTTCATTTCTAGCTACACGTCAGTCATTTCTAGCTACACGTCACTCATTTCTAGCTACGCCCCACTCATTTCTAGCAACATGTCAGTCATTTCTAGCTACACGTCAGTCATTTCTAGCTACACGTCAGTCATTTCTAGCTACACGTCACTCATTTCTAGCTACACGTCAGTCATTTCTAGCTACACGTCAGTCATTTCTAGCTACACGTCAGTCATTTCTAGCTACACGTCAGTCATTTCTAGCTACACGTCAGTCATTTCTAGCTACACGTCACTCATTTCTAGCTACACGTCACTCATTTCTAGCTACACATCAGTCATTTCTAGCTACACGTCAGTCATTTCTAGCTACACGTCACTCATTTCTAGCTACACGTCAGTCATTTCTAGCTACACGTCAGTCATTTCTAGCTACACGTCACTCATTTCTAGCTACACGTCACTCATTTCTAGCTACACATCAGTCATTTCTAGCTACACGTCACTCATTTCTAGCTACGCGTCACTCATTTCTAGCTACACATCAGTCATTTCTAGCTATGCATCACTCATTTCTAGCTACACATCAGTCATTTCTAGCTATGTATTACTCATGTTTATCTACACATCAGTCATTTCTTTAATGTATCACTCATTTCAAGCTACACATCACACATTTCTAGATACACATCAGTCATTTCTAGCTATGCATCACTCATTTCTAACTACACATCAGTCATTTCTTTAATGTATCACTCATTTCAAGCTACACATCACACATTTCTAGATACACGTCAGTCTTTTCTAGCTATGTGTCAGTAATTTCTTGCTATGTGTCACTCATTTTTAGCTTCTGAGCTCTGCCTACTTTGTATTTGTTGGAATCAATTTAAAGTTTTGAAACCTGAATTCACCTGATTGCTCCAGTAGGAAATGACCATTCACTAAGCAGTATATTTGATCTTGTTGACCAATCTTGACCATTAACCCTTTAACACTCATATCAGTAAAAAATGGCTTCTCCAGTGGTCTTGAAAAACGTCCATTTGCAGACCAAAAGAAGACTATTTTTGAAAATTGATCACTAGAATGACTGGCTCGATAACCGAGCCAGTCATTCCAGTAGTAAATTAAAAAAAAGTCTTCTTGCAGGGCATAATTCATCTGGTATCGCATCTCAATTTGCTACACATTTAGACATTTGCTATACATTCTGCAACATGCAAAGCTATATCTGCTATGCAAAATTTTTACGGGATTTCAATTTATTATTGATTTTCGTAAGTTCTATTATTAACACTTTCAACAACAAATCCCTGAAAAAGTAAATTCTGTACTATGTCATGTATGTATAGCATATTCTGTTGAATATTTTGAAATTAATATGAATGGAAGCCATTGCTGCCTTAGGCAGCAATGGCTTCCAGTCATATTAATTTCAAAATATTCAACAGCTTTCCTGTTTGTTTGCTCTGAGATTGATATAAAGGGAATTTATCCGTAAAAGAGTTAACTGCTATACATTATTGTCGACTACTATACAATTTATAATTTGCATATCAATACATGCTATGCAAATATCAAATTCTAAATTATGCCCTGTCTTGTTCTGCAAATGGACTTTTTCTATGAGAAAGTCGAAAGCGTGGAATTCATGCCTCAGCTAGTATAGTACAGCTCATAAATACAGTAATTAGGCTCCAAAATAAAAATAGGAACCCGTTACTTAGTACAACTTTGGACACGGTTTAGGAAATGTTCTGTTTAATATTTTGAACACTGCGCTATGTCGTACAATGCTCCAAAATATGCAACGATATATTCTATTTTGTTTTGGAAATATATTACATTACTTCTAAGCTGTAGTCTAAGTACAATAACATGAAAGGTCAGAAGTACGGCCCTGTAAGTATCTATGTATGTGTGGGCGGGCGTCACATAACATGAACATATGTGTGTTCATAGGTTATTAGACTTCAGTCCTATTATTGGTCAATTTCTTTACTGGCCATCTTGGATTTCCAAAAAAGGAACCTGTAATTCATTTTAAGACTTGGCATAATTTCAAACAAATCCGTATCATAAATCCCTATGGTAATAGGCTTCAGATATAGAAAGGTTTGATTAATATTGCATTTCTGAAAAATGTCTAGGTAATATTTAACATTTAATAAACTACTTCACATATTATATCTAGCGCTTTAGATTTACCTCGGCACACCACCTATCTGGTCCGGGATCCATCAATGCTCCAAGAAACTAGAGAATTTTGAAATCTGAGAGGTTGATTTTGAGCCATTTTAGTTTTAATATCACTATTAGACCTCTGAATGGTCATAAAATGCCACAACATCCATCTCCGCGTATTTACTTGACTGTAAATCAGTTAATTAGTGTACATAGCAGCCAGTATGATTTTAATTTGTGTTCACTAATATGGGCGGATTTGTTTTGGGCATGACTTGTAAAGTCATAGCTAAGGGGTAACCTAAAGCCCTGACATCCCCACCCACCCACCAGTAGGACGATTTTAATCATACTTGGTTGGAAGCATACTAGCTTGGAAGCCTTCAGAACTTCTGTGCAGAAATTTAACTGCTCAATTTGATTTTGACTGGTAAATTTTCCTGGTAGCCATATTGGATTTCTGAAAAATCTCCAGGAAATTGTTTAAACAGACTGCTCCTCATTAACCGATTTTAATCAAACTTTGCCCATGTATACCCTAAGTAAGATAGTAAGCTTCAGAACCTCTATGCAGAAATATGATGGTCATCGCTGTCATTGGTGGCCATCTTGTATATTCTGGAGTTCCAGTGGGTTTTTTAAAACCAATAATGGTCATAGCGGTGAAAATTGGCTGCTGTTATGGTCATGTGGGATGTTGATTTGCAGCCCAAGTTAAGACAATTTAAAACAAATTTATCACTGAAATGACTGGCTCGATAACCGAGCCAGTCATTCCAGTGATAAATTTTCAAAAATTTTATTCTCTTGGCCTGTAAATGGACATTCAATAACAAAATATTTAAATTTTCTTGACAAAATTTGACCATTAAATGATTAATAAACTGCTTGGGCAATTTAGTCAAACTTTGATGGAAGCTAATGCCACTACACTTGAACATTCCAGGCTTTGTTCAAATACTATACAGCTCACGGTGAATAACACAGGCCATTTACATGCAATTTGTGTTCATTCACTCATATGCTTAGAGGCAGTCAAATTGTAAACTCCTTTGAAAGCTGTTGCAGCCTATATCTTTTAAAAATTAACAAAAAGATGTTAGCACGCATCCGTGTGTGTGCTTCCGTGCATCCGTCCGTCTGTCAGTAGGGATGTGTGGTTGAATAAATCAATAATTATATCAATGTCTTGTTTGCTAGTGTCTTTGATCTAGCCGTCAATCATGTGTTCTCAGTTCATCGGCCTGCAACACATCTGACAGAAATCTTATTGCTCTTCTTCATCTCCTATAATTAGCCAGTTTGTAGAATAGCTTTTATCAGCTTCTTTTTAACCTTGTTTATCCATTAGTTCTGAAACGCTCAGAGACAGGCAAATGTACACACACGCACGCATGCACGCACGCACGCACGCACGCACGCACGCACGCACGCACGCACGCACGCACGCACGCACGCACGCACGCACACACACACACATGCACATATGCATGATCACTTACATGTAACTCTTTACTGATCATTCCGGTCAAAACCAGCCTTTTGAGGAATTTACTACATTTGCAGTCTGAGATTAGTTTTGAAAATTTATCACTGGAATGTTTGCCTCGATGATTGAGGCAGTCAGTCATTCAAGTGATAAATTTTTAGAAGAAACATTTTCAGTCTGCAAGTGTAGATTCTCTAAGCAAAAACGTCACTTTTCTTGACCAATAGTAAACCATTGAATGGTTAACCAAAATTTGCTTCTGCAGTAGTTGTCAGAAATGTCCATTTGCCAATCAAGAGAAGACAAATTTTGAAGATTTACCAATAGAATGACTGGCTCGATAACCAAGCTAGTCATTCCACTGACAAATTTTCAAAAAAATAGTTTTCTCTTGGTCTGCAAATGGGCATCTTCTATGAAACAATTGAAATTTTCTCGAACAGATTTGAGGGTTAAGGTTTAGAAGAAGGATGCATTGAGGCTCACCTGTCATAGTTGTGGTGATGGATCAGTTGTGGTTGTCAACGTTAATGTCAAGTCTGTATGATGAGCATATATTCTATCTCCTTCACACTATTGCTAAAGATGCTGGAATATTAACCCTTCAGTGGTCAAATTTAGTCAAGAAATCAAAATATCTGTTTATTGAATGTCCATTTGCAGGCCAAGAGAAGACTATTTTTGGAAATTTATCACTGTAATGACTGGCTCGGTTTAAAATTTGCAAGTGGACATTTCTCAAGACCACTGCAGAGGCCGGTTATGGCCGGCATGGCTAGTAAAGAGTTAACCCATCTTGGTTTGCAAATAGACATTCAATAATTTAGATTTTCTTGATCAAATTTGAGCAGTGAATTGTAACGGTCCCTCTGTTCTCTAATGGAGGAATCCAGATTTAGCTCTGCCCCGCCCATCTCTAGCTAAGCTCTGCCCATCTCTAGCTAAGCTCCACCCACACTGCTCGTGTTGGGATAGATTTATCTCTGCACTCTCTGAATCTCAATTTCCAGAAAACTATACAGGTAAGCTGTTGAATATTTTGAAACTAATTTTACTGGGTGCTGTTGCTGGAAGTAACAGCGCCCGGTCAAATTAGTTTCAAAATATTCAACAGCAGTTTGAATATTTTGAAACTAATTTGACTGGATCAAATTAGTTTCAAAATATTCAACAGAATGTTTATTAAATAGTAAAGACATGCAATTTGTACAACTTGTCAGACTATTAAGCGTTGTGACAGACTATATCACGTCATTCATGATGCAATTGATTATGACATCAACCTACATGTAACATAGTTGATTGTGATGTCATATTATTAGCTCACCTGGCCTGAAAGGCCAAGTGAGCTTATGCCGTGGCGACCGTCCGTCGTGTGTCCGTCCGTCGTTCGTCCATCCGTCAACTTTTCCTTTAAAACGACTTCTTCTCAAGAACCACGGGGCCGATTTCAATTATATTTGGCAGGAAGCATCCCTAGGGCAGAGATTCAAGGTTTTTTCAAATGAAGCCGATCGGCCAAAATCTAAGATGGCCACCGGCCAAAATACCTGATTTTTAGAAACACTAAAAAATCTTCTCCGAAACCGCTGGAGGAATTGATTCAAAACTCATAACAGATCATCTATTGCAATGGTAGACCCAAGTTTGTTCAAGGCAACCTGATTGGCCTATTTGCCTGGTGGCCATCTTGGATGACCTAGTTTTTGCGAAAATGACTTCTCCCGAACCGCTGAAGGGATAGGTCTGAAATTTGGTAAATATGCTTAGGGACCAAGGTCCATTCAAATTTGTTCAAGGGAAGTTCGTACATTGAAAAACATGGCCGCCATCAACCAATCAAGATTTAGCATTTGTTGGTCATATTGGCTTTTTGGTATTTGAGACTATCGGATAAACATTTTGGCTGCCATCTTGGTTTGTTTTCCCGCCATAGGCTCCCATAGTAAAGCAATGGGGAATTCTTTAAACGACTTCTCAAGAACCACTGGGCCAATTTCAATTGTATTTTGGAGGAAGCATTCATAGGGCATAGAGATCTAAGTTTGTTCAAACGAAGCGGATCGATCAAAATCCAAGATGGCCGTCGGCCAAAATGGCTGATTTTTAGAAACACTAAAAAACCTCCAAAACCGCTGGAGGAATTGATTCAAACCTCATAACACATCATCTGCTGCAGCGGTAGACCCAAGTTTGTTCAAGGCAACCTGATTGGCCAATTTGTTTTCCCGCCAAACGCTCCCATAGTAAAGCAATGGGCCCATAGTAAAGCAATGGGGAATTCTTTAAAGACTTCTTCTTAAGAACCACTGGGCCAATTTCAGTTATATTTAGGAGGAAGCATTCATAGGGCATAGAGATCTAAGTTTGTTCAAATGAACCCGATCGGCCAATTTGTCCGGTGGCCATCTTGGATTTAGGCCGATTTTAGGAAACGTCTAAAAATCTTCTCCGAAACGGCGTGGGGGATTGATGCAAACCTCATGAAATGTGATTTATGGCAAGGGAACTTGATTGGTCAAATGGTTCGGCGGCCATCTTGGTTGATCTAGTTGTAGTGAAAATGACTTATTCTCCTGAAGCGCTGAAGGGATCGGGCCGAAATTTGGCAGATATGATTAGGGCCTAAGGGCCATTAAAGTTTGTTCAAGAGAAGTTGATCCGTAAAAAAACATGGCCGCCGTGGGCCAATAAAAATATAGCATGTTTGGTGGCCATATTGGATTTTTTTATTTGATGGATTTTGAGGCCGAAATAGTTTTTATGTGTTTTTGGGTATTCTGATCTCAAATTTGCAATTTTCGAAACTGTCGGATAAATGGTTTGCTGGCCATCTTGTTGATAAAGCGCATTCTAGTTGAAATGCCTGCCTATTGTCCAGGTGAGCGATACACCTCTTGTTGACTGAAACCGGATTCCTCAATTCTGTTGTCTCGGTTTCAAAGCAAACATCGGTAAGACATTCATTTGTCTTAAAACTAATTTAATATTAATAATACTCGATAATGCTGCTTCTAAGTGTCAGTTCTTGTACGCTGTCTTCTTAGTCTGGATTTAGCTTGGCTGAACAAGCACACAAATGACCGAATTATTTGGACAAAATTTGCAACTCTATCTTACCATCTCAGATCTGTCCTAACCATTATGATATTTTTGTCTACCTTTCATCAATAAACATGCTAATGATGAAATGACTGTCAGAATCTAGCAAGTCTTAGACAATGAGAAAGTGTTGAAAATGAGACATCTGGACCAATTCATCATTTTCATGTGTGTGTAAATGTCACATTGTCTGAGCTTTCTTTCACTTTGACTCGGACACTTTATGTGACGTATTCTGTCTAGGAATTACATAATGAATAATTTTAGGCTGGAGATTAATGTGGAATATCCAGCCACTGGACAGACGCGCTATTGACCAGTAGGTACTGCTGGCTTCTGCTGCTGCCTATTACTCGACTTTCATCCCTTGGTTGACAACTTCACTGATTATGCCAAGTCCATATCACTTTAGCCCTTTAATGGTCAAATTTTCTCAAGAAAATTAAACTATTTGCTTATTGAATGTCCATTTGCGAGACAAGAGAAGACTATTTCTGAAAATGTATCACTGAAATGACTGGGACTGGCTCATTTATCGATATCTATGAATTCAGTATAATGTCAAATCATTGTCTTCCCTTGGTGTGTAAATGGGCATCGCTCAAGAACACTGCAGAGGTGAGTTTGACCCGTCTTCACCAGCAATAGGGTTAAACTATGTACAACTATGTGTGTGTGTGTGTGCTAATCACTGGATGAATACACTTTTAGCTATGCCCCTCCCATCTTTAGCTAAGCTCCACCCATGCTTTGTCCATGTTGGGATCAATCGAACCTTGAGCTCTTTGAATCTCAATTTCCATAAAACTATACAGGTAACTTGTTGAATATCGCTATGCATATGGCCAGTCAATTTGGTTTCAAAATATTCAACAGAATGTTTATTGAGTAGTAAAGACAGACATACAATTCGTACACCTGACCAGCTGTTAAGAGTTCCCGACAGACTTAAATACGCCATGCATCATGTTCATGACGTATCTTAATTGAGACATCAGCCTACTTGGGACGTAATTTTATAACATCATATAATTGACTGACAGATTGGATTCCTATATTTAGTTTTGTATGTCAGCGTGGTATATGTATGTGGAAGAATAGGATCGACACCAATTACTGAACTAGAATCATGTGCAGATCAACACTTCATTGAAGAGATGAGACATCAAGATACTTTCTCACCATACAAAGTACATAAACTTAGAAAGGCACCACTTTCTCTATAGCCAGTATGTGTCCCCACATAAACCTATAAAGGCACCCCTATGCCAATAGCCAGTATGTGTCCCCACATAAACCTATAAAGGCACCCCTATGCCAATAGCCAGTATGTGTCCCCACATAAGCCTAGAAAGGCACCCCTATGTCAATAGCCAGTATGTGTCCCCACATAAACCTAGAGGCACCCCTATATCAATAGCCAGTATGTATCCCCACAAACCTAGAAAAGCACCCCTATGTCAATAGCCAGCATGGGTCCCCACATAAACCTAGAAAGGCACCCCTATGTCAATAGCCAGTATGTGTCCCCACACAAACCTAGAAAGGCACCTCTATGTCAATAGCCAGCATGGGTCCCCACAAACTTGAAGGCACCCTTATGTCAATAGCCAGCATGTGTCCCCACACAAACCTAGAAAGGCACCCCTATGCCAATAGTCAGTATGTGTCCCCACATAAACTTAGAAAGGCATCCCTATGTCAATAGCCAGCATGTGTCCCCACACAAACCTAGAAAGGCACCCCTATGTCAATAGCCAGCATGTGTCCCCACACAAACCTAGAAAGGCACCCCTATGTCAATAGCCAGCATGTGTCCCCACACAAACCTAGAAAGGCATCCCTATGGACAACTAGGGCTGGGATGTTTGGCCTAAAAGAAAACCGGTGACGGTATCACTAATTAAACCGGTTTAACCGAAATACTGATTTAAGGGTCTAGAATGATCGAAAAATTACAGCACAACCCTGTCAACTGTCCAAAGAAAATCAGACTCAAGTTTTGTTCATGCTGATAAATACTGTAGCAGTACCATAGACCTAGTACTACAGAATGGAGGATTACAGTTTATCCATCAATCATATGACATATGTACATATGTAAGAATTGTATGGCTTTACTATTTAATAAACATGCTGTTGAATATTTTGAAACTAATTTAAATGGGTGCTGTTGCTGCTTACCTGTATAGTTTGCTGGAAAATGATGATTCAGAAGTGATCAATCGATCCCAACATGGGCAAAGTGTGGGTGGAGCCTAGAAACAGATGGGCGGGGCATAGCTAAAACTTGATTCCTGTATTATATATCTAATTGTCAACAACCAGCACGTGTCCCCACAGATGAGACATGTTCCTCCAGTGATTCTCAATCCTTGTGATGGAATTTCATGATTCAAAACAAAGCAAAAGTTCAAAGATCTCACCTTGGACATGCTAGAAAAGATGTACCCATGAGAAAATATGACTAGTTTGTGCGCAATGTATGGATCAGTAAAAGAAACTGACGAACAGCTAACGGAGTAGGAATCCACATGCAATGGAAAGAAGATCGGTACTAAGCATCAATGGACGGGTCCATTTCTAGCTAAGCTCAGAACACTGGTTATATGTATTTGAATCGATTTGAAACTTTTAAAAGTGAATTCCCAGAATCTAAGTTTTACGGTAATTATGCAGGTAATCCGTTGAATATTTTAAAACTAATTTGACCTATGGTAACAACAGCTCTCAGTAAAATTAGTTAAAAAATATTTAACAGAATATTTATTAATTTGTAAATTTATCAAAGACATACAATTCATACACAAGTGACAGAATTTTTGTTTTCTTGACGGAACTAGACACCATTATTAGCTCACCTGGCCTGAAAGGCCAAGTGAGCTTATGCCGTGGCGACCGTCCGTCATCCGTCAACTTTTGCTTTAAAACGCTACTCCTTAACCAATAGCCAAATCTTAATAAATTTTGGTGAAAGGATGTTATTGTGATCGGATCCGGAACATCCATTTGGAATTTTGATTAATAAATTTTTTGGCTCAAAATCTTAGATTTTATTAAAGATTTACCGGAAATTGTTAAATTGCTTCTTCTTACCCTTTTGACCGATTTCAATAAAATTTGTCTGAAAGGACCCAATGGTCATAGGCTCCAGAACCTCCGTCAAATTGCTTCTTCTCCTTAGAATTCTGACCGATTTCAACCAAATTGGGCTGAAAGAATCCTGTGGTCATAGGCTCCAGAACTTCCCAGAATTTTGTTGCATAAATATTTTGAGTGAAAATCATAGATTTTATTACAAATTTACCGGAAATTGTCAAATCTCTACTTCTTACCATTTTGATAGATTTCAACCAAATTGGACTGAAAGATTCTTTTGTGATAGGCTCTAGTATTTCTATTCAAGATTTTGATTCATGAATTTTTTGCCAAAATTTGTCAAATTGCTTCTTACCATTTTGACTGATTGTAATGAAACTTGGTTGGGAGAATCCTATAGTGGTAGGCCTCAGACCTTCTAATCAGAATTTTGATTCATCAGTCTTTCCTGTAGCGATCTGGGATTTTCTGATAAATGGTGAGAAATCGTTTACAATGCTACTCTTTCAACCAGATTTGGCTGGTAGGCCTCTATGGTGGTAGGCGTCGGATCTATTCAGAATTTTGATTCGTCAATTTTTTCGTTGGCCAAAAAAGTCTAATCATTAACCCCTAGGCTGATTTCAACAGAACATGGATGAAATGACCCGAGGCTAGGAGTGTTCAGAATGAATGAATTCTATGGTGGTAGGCTCTAGAAATTCTATTCAGAGAAATTTACCAGAAATTGTCAAAACGCTGCTTCTCCTTAGTTGCTTGACATATTTCAACCAAAATTGGCTAGAGTGACCCAATCAAGGTAGACTAGAATTTCTATTCAGAATTTTGATTGGGCAATATTTTGGGTGGCCATCTTGGATTTTCCGAAAATTATCTATCAATTAGCTACACGTATTTAAATGCAAATGGTTCAAATGTTAATGATCCAGGTGAGCACCACAAGCCCTTGGGCCTCTTGTTATTATGACATCAGCTAACAGGTCTTCTTGTCATTCGCACGATTACACCATCAGTTCAGTCTGGGAGAGAAATGTCATCATTACTTTCAGGTCTTGTCTGAAGTCATAGAACTTGCAGTTTTAATGGAGGTCGCCATTGGTCTTAAGTTCTTTGTGACACGAACAGGTCTGCACGATGTGTTCTGATGTTTGGTTTTCCAGACCACAGAGACACGTTGGTGCAGGCAGCCAGGCACCAGCTTCAGCCGGCTGTATTTCAGAAGGAAATGGCTATTTCATAGTAGTATGATAAGGCCCTGCTGCCAGCATTCAAGTAGATGATATGCTTCGTTTGCTGCCCTTATCTGCATCACTGCTTTCACATGAGCTTCTTACTGTAGCTGACACTGTTTTCTGGTTGTCTCTCTTCTGCTCTGAGTTTAGCCAGCTTATCTGTTGCTTCATTGCCTGCTATTCCGCATATAGTCGGCACACATTGCAGAACCACTCTCCTGTTGGCAACCTCTTGCTGCATTCTCATGAGACTAGGAAGTTTGTCTGATGCAAAAGCTTGCCGTACTGACAGCGAATCTGAGAGGAAAACAACCTTAGGAGAGTCACTAACTAGTGACAGTAAATTATGACGTTGTATACTGGAGTGACAGATCAGTTCCCTCCATTTTAACAGATCCCTAGTCAACAAACTATAAAGCAGAGGCATCAGTGATTTAATGCAGGAATCCAGTTTTAGCTGTGCCCTGCCTATCTCTAGCTAAACTCCACTCACACTTCGCTCATGTTGGGATCGACCGATCCCTTAACACCCTGACTATCCATTTCCAGAAAACTATACAGGTACACTGTTGAATATTTTGAAACCAATTATGCTGGGTTCTGTTGCTGCCTACTGGCACCAACAGCGCCCAGTAAAATTAGTTCAACAGCATATTTGTTAAATAGTAAAGACATACAAGTCGTATATCAATGCTTGTTCCGTCATAAATTAAGCGTTCATGACGAACTTGGCTACATCATTCATTACGTAATTGATTATGACATCATCCTACATGTCACGTATTTGATTATGATGTCATATGATTGATGGATAAACTGGACTCCTCCATTAAAGAGGCAGCATCCATTCCTCAGCACGATAAAGAAAAAATGGTTACTTGAAAAAAAAATTTAGAAACATGAATATGATATTATCTTCAAACTTAGAGTAGGCAACAATAGACTAAGTAAGACAGCATATGTTTAACAATTTCAATTCCTGGTATCTCAATCTCAGAGCAAACAACCAGTAAAGCTGTTGAATATTTTGAAATTAATATGACTGGAGGCCATTGCTGTCAAACCAGCAATGGCTTCCCGTCATATTAATTTCAAAGTATTCAACAGAATGTGTTGTGCATCGTAAAGAATTTACTTTTTTACAAGGATTTGTCATTGAAAGGGTTAAGAATCTGAAAGTTTGGGATTCTAACTTGAGCTTAGGCCTGGACCAGTAAATCTTGAGTATATCCTTCAGTCTTGCCCTCTATTTGAGGCAGTCCATAGAGCAACATAAACTGTATATGCTCCATTCCAAACAAGACTTCATCGGTCATTAGATGAATTAGCCATTTAACACTTGAATTTCTTCAAGAAAATTTAAATTTTATCCTAGAAAACATCCATTTGCAGGCCAAGAGATTATTCTTGCAAATTTATCCGTCTTCTGTTGGCCTGCCCATGGATATTCCACAAGAGCAATCGAGAAAAAAGCTAAGTAACCCTGTGTATAACCCTTTGACCTTCATATCAGCCAAAAACAAGCAGTGGTCTTGAGAAATGTCCATTTATAGACCAAGAGAAGACTATTTTTGAAAATTTACCACTGGAATGACTGGCTCGGTGATCGAGCCAGTCATTCCAGTGGTCAATCTTCAAAAATAGTCTTCTCTTGGTCTGCAAATGGACATTTTCTATGAGGAAATTGGAATATTTTGTAACAAATTGGAAGGTTAGAGGGTTAAATTACCGTTTTTGGATGACCCATACAGTGTCCTTTATAGACAGGTTGTTCTATAGTTGTCTAACGTTTAATCATAATCATAATTTCTGTTATTCACAGATAAGCCACATATCCGCAATGTTGTTACATCTCCGTCCTCGCTCTATCAATCGGACCGCAAAATGTCGGAGCCCGTCCTCAACTCCCCTCTTGCTCATGACTCTGTATTTGAGCAGCGGTTATCTCGCTGCGATGAAGTCATCAACATCCCAGAGACAGTCGATGAAGACTTTCCAAATTCTGGAGGCTGCGACTCACCAAGTCGTCCCAGGTAATTTTGTAATTAATTAGCATGCAAATGTAGTCTGTTGTTCTTAGTTAATTAAGAGCAGTTAATTAAGAGCTTTCTTTATTATTTTTATTTCCGACTACTTTCTACAGTATTGTGCCCATCCATTCGAGACTCAGTACACTTATGCCTGGCTTATGTATAAGGACTCAACTAGTCGATGACTTGTTGTATGTAGTTGTAGCGAGTTGTTCCGAGTTGTAAGGAGTTGAGTCATTTAATGTATTCTGGAAAAAGACTAGTTGGTGACTAGTCGCCAACCATTTCTTCAGCGTAAACATGTTTAATATTAACGACTAGTTAGCGACTAGTCACAGACTCAGTCATTATATTATTAGCCAGTCAGATTTTCTTTCAACATGTTGCCTGTTGGAGTAGAACTGCGTATTCTAGGCCCCAATAGCCACAACTTTCCTCTCGTGTTGTGAAATATGCATCATATTTTCATGAATTCTTTGCAAAAAGCGTATGTAATTATATATCATGTTCCGGCAAATATACGTCACTTCCGCTCATTGAATTAGGGAGGTACCCGAAGTGTAACTTGAAAGTTGTTATTTGTACGCTCATATACAATGGGTTTGTGTGATGAGTTGGACAAAGAGTTGTTATATATACGCTCATACACAACTGGTTGGTGACTTGTCTGCATATGTTTACTGACTAGTTGAACAACTATTCATTATATGTACACCAGGCATTAGTTTAACTCATGTACTTAGATTCCAGTTCATGAAGAAATCAGTTAGTTTCAAAATATTCAACAGAATGTTTAGATTGGAAATTCATCAAAGACATGCAATTTGGACACTTGGAGGTGGACTTTTCAATTGTCATGACAGAGTTACTTTTACTTAAATGTCATTTTGATTGTGAAGTTAGCTAATAAGTGGTGTATTTGATTATGATGTCAGATACTTGAGTGACAGATCAGATTACTCTATTAGACTCTGTCTGCGATTGCTGGCATTTCTCTTGCATTTAACTTTAGCATGCCTTTGTATTTGCTTCAAATTAGGTACATCTATACATTGTGAGAAAACCTCACGTTTGATTTCCTTTCAGCAAGATATGTTTGCAGTGAACTATAAAACACTGCTTTCTTGGACACACAGGTACATTATTTCTCTAACCAATATTTTCGCCACTTGCATATGTCAGTAACATGCCCTTGATTCTTGATTCTTTCTTTTTGCAGGTTTTTCCGTAACTACAGCACGGGCAATCATGTGGATACCACACCAAATGTTCTACTGCAGTCAACTTCCACACCTGTCAATGTCAACATTAATGGGCGGTTAGATAGCATTGCCTTAGATCCACTTCCACCAGCCCCTCATACACCACCCATTGTGGAAGCAAATGATAAAGAAGAGAATGATCTGGACAGTCCGCACAAGTTACCTCCCCTACCACATAAACTGGCTAGCGGGATCCTATCAGCAGACATCAGTACTGTTAGTACGAAGTCGGTATCTGGCTTAAGCAATATGTCAATCCGGACGGAAGAGTCAGGTGAAGAGGATTCACGGAGGAAGTTCAGGGTAAGAGCTATTCATGTAAGTCGTGTTTCAACCAGACTATCAAGGGAGCTAATCCATTGTCACAGACAATTTATCCAAAATTGACCTAAATTGTGATCAAGCGTTATTGCCATGATTTGCTCGAACAATTTTGGTTGAATATATATTTCCTCTAAGGGGTGGTGGTGGTTCTATTGAATGGTATTGTTGTTGATGATTGACTATGTTAATGAATGCAAGAGAAACATGTTTGTTACACTAGGACTTGAATAGAAGCTGATGTCTCGTTTTGTAAATTTCTTAGACAGAGTTTCTTCTACTCTGAAAGCATGTGTTGCGTAATCTGAAACCATGTGTTTGACGAGTCACGCAATGATATCATGCAGTAAATTTTACGGGCTGTTAAAATCAATGATTTAACCAAAGTTTTAATATCGATAGAGGTTGTGAAAATTTGTAAAATTGCTTAAAATTCATAGAATATGATAAAAACTTCATTTTGGTAATTTTTATTGAAATCTAATTTTCATTTGTGATCTCCTTTAAGAACCACCATCTTGTGGTGCCAACAAGTATTTCCTATTATAAGTAACTTGCACTAAGTGACCACCTGTCTTTACTGACCAGTTATTGCTGTTAAATAAGGTGGTCACTTTGCACAGGTTTGTCTGCAGTCGTCTTATTTTATTTTCAGCGGCACCCAATGGACCGAGCATATTACATTGCGAAGGAGTTGCTGATGACTGAGAGGACATATAAAAAAGATTTAGAACTCCTCACCATAGTAAGTCTAGTCGTTTATTGGTTATAGTGAACATTGCGTCGTGGAAGAAGTGAACTATTTTGGTGGCTATCTTCATAGGTCAAAGGTCAAAATTTACAACAGGTTACACACCTTTTCAGTGGCCGGTAAACCTATTAGCACTCAATTGAACTAAAAACGGCTTCCGTAGTGGTCTTGAGAAATCTCCAATATGCAGACAAGGGAAGGCATTTTAAAAACTTTAACACTGGAATGACTGGCTCGATAACCGAGCCAATCATTCCAGTGATAAATTTTCAAAAATAATCACTTTCTTGAGCAAATTTGAGGTGGTAATTGAGCAATATTCTAAGCTTTCAACAAAAGCTTTTGTACCTTTGTTGATGTTTCTGCCATGACATATATGTACATGTATTCAGCCTGTATCAGTATGAATTCTTAATGATATATAAGTAATAGTTATTTTTTGCATATGAATACCATAGATTAAAAATTATATCAAATAGGTTCGGTGCATGCACTGCAACCACCTCTTTCTGGTACTGTCAAATCTGCCTGTAACAGAGACAGAGGGCCCTTACACTGGCTGTTATCTAAATCAGTTTTCTCTTAGCCCCATAGAGACATTTTTTCAGTAAATATTTAGATTTTCTTAACCAGCCTTGACTATTAACAGATTAAATTTAATATTTTCATGAATCTTTGTTTTTAGTGGTTTCGAAAATCAATGCAGAAGGATGATCTCATGCCTGAATATCTATCTCACATCATCTTCTCCAACCTCGATCTGATCTATGATTTTCATTGTCGTATTCTCAAGGAGATCGATTCACGAGTCTCTAACTGGTAATGAAATGGTTATTGATCCATCCATTCATCCATCCATCCATCCACTTAAATACTCAACCACCCATCCATCCATCCATCCATCCATCCATTCATTCATTCATTCATTGATTCATTCATTCATCTATCTATCTATCTATCCACCCATCCACCCCCATCCATCCACCCCATCCATCCATCCATCCACTTAAATACTCACCCACCCATCCATCCATCCACTTAAATACTCACCCCCCCCCCCCCCATCATCTATTCACCTATCCATCAACTTACCCATCATCCCACCATCCGTCCATTCATCTCTCCATCCATCCATCAACCAACCTGCCTGACTGCCAATTTGTCCATCCATCCATCCACCATCCATCCATCCACCAACCAGGGGTTCACATAAGGATGATCTCATGTCTGAATATCTATCTCACATCATCTTCTCCAACCTCGATCTGATCTATGATTTTCATTGTCGTATTCTCAAGGAGATCGATTCACGAGTCTCTAACTGGTAATGAAATGGTTATTGATCCATCCATTCATCCATCCATCCATCCACTTAAATACTCAACCACCCATCCATCCATCCATCCATCCATTCATTCATTCATTCATTGATTCATTCATTCATCTATCTATCTATCCACCCATCCACCCCCATCCATCCACCCCATCCATCCATCCACTTAAATACTCACCCACCCACCGACCCATCCATCCATCCACTTAAATACTCACCCCCCCCATCATCTATTCACCTATCCATCAACTCACCCATCATCCCACCATCCGTCCATTCATCTCTCCATCCATCCATCAACCAACCTGCCTGACTGCCAATTTGTCCATCCATCCATCCACCATCCATCCATCCACCAATCAGGGGTTCACATAAGGGTCCTTTTGAGGGTATATACCTCCCAAAATGCAACATAGGACCCTCAAAAGTATCCTCTAAAAATCTTGCGTTATTAAATATTAAGAGATGATAACACCGTAGTCGGTTATATGAGCTACTCGTCGCAGGCTGTTAACAGCCTTCAACGAGTAGCTCATATAACTGACTACGTTGTTATCATCTGTCATTTCACAATTGATTCATCCAGCAAACTGTTGCCACAGGAAACAGAGATAGTCACAATACCTCCGCTGTCCACACTGAGTCTAACCTCAGTAGGTTCGGACACGCAAGCCGCCAGGTCTACACAGACCTGAAAGCCACCAAAACCACCGGTAACAATTACAACCAGTGATGTTGACCACAACCGCCAAAAAAAGTTGCCCAACCGCCAAAAATGGCAGAACCGGCAATAACCATCCATAAGTATGTAGGGGAAACTACGCCCCTCTAAAATCAGAATCCAATAACATCTCAGATTGATATCAACCCGCCATAGGTATTCTCATCGGACCTGGACGATGAAAACTCCACCTCATGGAGAACACAGAAAGAATGTCATTGGATACACCAGCTCCACCCGATGAAGCCTATAGACACAAACCGAGCAGGATAAAGGACGCCCTTTCCCTGGACCAATACGCCCAGTATTTTGTTATTATTCTATTATTAAATATTACTTCGTTTTATTGGTTTTTGCACAAAAATGCTCACAAACTCTAGCATTGGATGGTGGGACCCCAGATTTCAGCCTGGAACCCCACAATTGCAGGGTCCCTGGAACCTCCAAAATTTAAACGGGAAACCGACCAACCCATCCCCCATGCATCCACCATCCTAAAGTGGAAGGTTCAGTAAGAGAGTTGGTTGGAGCGCCAGCATCATCCTGTCACCATAGATCTGCTGAGTCGTGCTCACTAGTTGCGTCGTAATAAAAGAGTTGATTAGCCCCTTTACTCCATCTATTTTCTTCTCTTGTACAAACCTCCTCTGGGCTTCCATCTTCCTGCAATAAAGAGGCTTATGTCGAGAGAACTGGCAGCGTCTAACAAGTTTTAGCGTAATGGGAAATAGTTAGAAATGAGCTTTGTGTACATATTGATTCAAAATCCCCCCACCAGCTCCTACATCGTTATGTTTCAAAAGGTTAATGGGTGCTTTGTCAGCGAGAATGATACATAAGTCACTTATTATGTCTCGGCATATTGCATGATGCTATATACCGACATAAGATAAGCAGGATTAGGCACTCACAAGGACTGATTGCAGAACTGCAATACGTCTTCAAACTTTCACACTCACAGAATACAGTACATCATTGTCAGCATCAGTATCATCAACAGCATCATCATCATCATCATCATCATCATCATCATCACCATCATCATCATCATCATCAGCAGCCGTAGCACCACCACCGTCGTCGTCGTCATATTTCATGATACATCATTTAGATGACACTATCTGCTAGCAGCTGTAGAAAAAAGCTTTCTTCGTGATAATAGTTAAAATAATTTGTCTAAAACATCAGTGACTTTCACTCATATTATTTTAGAAATATTTGAGAGATTTTATTCTTTGCTTTCCTGGCATGCATGGAGCGCCGATTATTGGACTTATGTTAGAGGAAAGTTATCATTAAGATTAATATAAAAATAGTATGAGAGGAAATTATATAAATGATTGAGGAAAGCTTATCTATTCACTGTTTAATGGTAGACAAATTCTGCAGTGGTCCCAAGGTATGTCCATTTTCCGGCCAATAGAAGACTATTTTTTAAATTTTGCAACTGGAATGACTGGGAAATTTAAAAAAAAAAAGGTCTTCAAATCGATATTGCTTGACCCCTTTTGGCTCAAAGCGCTCAAAATACTACTTGATATATTAATTAAATATTTTGCCATGGTCAATATTTTTCAAAGTATTATAATTTTAGAAGACTACTTTTGTAAATTTAACACTGAATTTTTTTTCCTTTTTAAATGGGTAATAGTAAAGAAAATTAGAAATTTTAATGTCTATCTGCAGGCTGAGAGAAAAGTATTTTTGAAAATTTCCCCCTAAAATGACTGGCTCAATTATCGAGCCAGTCATTTTAGTAGTAAATATTCAAAAATACTCTTTTCTAGCCCTTTCAAATGGGCATGTCTGAAGACCACTACAAGGTTGTTTTTTGGTCAGTTTGACCATTAAAGGGTTATGTTGGCACAAGTGGGGTTAAGCCCCAATTAAAGTTTTCTTGCGCAAATTAATAAAAGGTTAAATGTGAGTAATTATCTGAGAACAATTACGCCTCATGCATTTAATCCTAGAATCATGACACAATATTGAGAGTGATCATTTGCGGAAGGTTACTGAGTGCTACTTAGTCCCGCTGTGTCGTCTCAGCGTTGCCGTACTTACTTAGCGGAATTTATTCCACGTGAACACATGTGATCTGTCATTTAATCGCGCACTGTCAGGGTATCAGCAGGGAATTAACCTCTGCGGTGTTTGGCGCACGCTGCCATGATCCCTGTATGTGACATAGATGATATCTGTGACACGCTTGACTTAAAATCCTCTACCATATTTTTTATAACAATTTAGCAACTCGGTCAACAAGGCTATGGTGGTGTGGCTGTAAATGTCTCGGCTCCAAACTGTTATACATGCATTCATGTTTGGGTATGCCACACAATCAGCGGAAATGGGCGTGAACTCATTCACAAAGGAAGATTCCAGTTTCTCAGTTGTTCATATGCCATCATAATCAACTACTTGACGTGTCAACATGACTAATGTCATAATCAATTGTGTCATGAATGACTCGATTTAGTCCATCTTAAATGCTTAAAGGAAGGGGAAGGGGAAATAACAAATGGTGTTTATTGGTAATTTCATACAATATTAAATAAACTACCATTGGTAAAAAATGGAAATGAATCGGGATTATTTGAGAAAAAGCATTTACTAAGTCGAGGAGTACTTAACTTGGAGCCAATTAGTGATGTCGCTGGTAAGTCACACTCTGCCGTGTGTCAACTGTGTGTACAGGTATACCGCATAGGCCTACCTGAATATAACAAAAGCACACCTGAATACAGTTTTGTAAGATGTATGAATAGTATTCTCTATAGGTGCCGATGTAGAGCGATTAACTTACTACTGCCAATTCACTATTGATCCTTTTGAAAACGTTATATTTGAAATTCACTTTTTCTGGTGGAAGAAATTAACATGTTTCTGTCAAAATGATTTCAAATTACACTGCTGGTTTCCTAGGTCGCAATATGATGACTACTGAATGTTTTGGAATTTATGTGACTGAATGTCTCTGGAAACAACGTCTTTCAGTCATATTATTTTCAGAATAGACAGTATTTTACCTGTAGGACATAGTGGCTAATCAGCTTAGCGCGAATATAACTGAGCTTATATGACCGGCTGTAGTGGGTATTATTTATTCGCTCGGCATACACCAGAGCGCATAGGTCCAGCTGCGTCACTAATTGGTTCACGCCAGAGTGACATAAATGGTATTTAGCAGCTTTTTTCTAATTATTCTGATTTATTTGTGTGTATTATGGTAGGTGGGGTAGGGGTGGGTGGGTGGGTGGGGGGTGAAATGGGCTATAGGTTGATTATAATATAAAGCTGTCATTCAAGAGCATATGTTAATTCCATGATCCTTTCCTTTAATAGTCAGTTAGGTTGTGCGACTTGTACGTGTTTACTATTTAATAAACATGCTGTTAAATATTTTATAACTGTTTTGCCTTTCAAAATATTCAGCAGCTTACCTGTATAATTTTCTAGAACTTACTATTCAGAGAGTTCATAGATCGATCGATCCCAACAGGTGATGTGTGGGTGGAGCTTAGCTAAAGATGGGCGCAGTATAGCTAAATCTAGATTCATCCATTCATTATCACTCCAGTTTAACCTCCTAATGGTTAACATTCATCACTCTTCAGTTTAACCTCCTAATGGTTAACATTCATGACACTCCGGTTTAACCTTCTAATGGTTAACATTCATCACTCTCCAGTTTAACCTTCTAATGGTTAACATTCATCACTCTCCGGTTTAACCTTCTAATGGTTAACATTCATCACTCTCCAGTTTAACCTTCTAATGGTTAACATTCATCACACTCCAGTTTAACCTTCTAATGGTTAACATTCATCACTCTCCAGTTTAACCTTCTAATGGTTAACATTCATCACTCCAGTTTAACCTCCTAATGGTTAACATTCATCACTCTCCAGTTTAACCTTCTAATGGTTAACATTCATCACTCTCCAGTTTAACCTTCTAATGGTTAACATTCATCACACTCCAGTTTAACCTCCTAATGGTTAACATTCATCACTCCAGTTTAACCTTCTAATGGTTAACATTCATCACTCTCCAGTTTAACCTCCTAATGGTTAACATTCATCACTCCAGTTTAACCTTCTAATGGTTAACATTCATCACTCTCCAGTTTAACCTCCTAATGGTTAACATTCATCACTCTCCAGTTTAACCTCCTAATGGTTAACATTCATCACTCTCCAGTTTAACCTTCTAATGGTTAACATTCATGACTCCAGTTTAACCTTCTAATGGTTAACATCCATCACTCCAGTTTAACCTCCTAATTGTTAACATTCATCACTCTCCAGTTTAACCTCCTAATGGTTAACATTCATCACTCTCCAGTTTAACCTTCTAATGATTAACATTCATCACTCTCCAGTTTAACCTCCTAATGGTTAACATTCATCACTCTCCAGTTTAACCTTCTAATGATTAACATCCATCACTCCAGTTTAACCTCCTAATGGTTAACATTCATCACTCTCCAGTTTAACCTCCTAATGATTAACATTCATCACTCTCCAGTTTAACCTTCTAATGATTAACATTCATCACTCTCCAGTTTAACCTCCTAATTGTTAACATTCATCACTCTCCAGTTTAACCTCCTAATGATTAACATTCATCACTCTCCAGTTTAACCTCCTAATTGTTAACATTCATCACTCTCCAGTTTAACCTTCTAATGGTTAACATTCATCACTCTCCAGTTTAACCTTCTAATGATTAACATTCATCACTCTCCAGTTTAACCTTCTAATGGTTAACATTCATCACTCTCCAGTTTAACCTTCTAATGGTTAACATTCATCACTCTCCAGTTTAACCTTCTAATGGTTAACATTCATCACTCTCCAGTTTAACCTTCTAATGGTTAACATTCATCACTCTCCAGTTTAACCTTCTAATGGCTAACATTCATCACTCTCCAGTTTAACCTTCTAATGGTTAACATTCATCACACTCCAGTTTAACCTCCTAATGATTAACATTCATCACTCTCCAGTTTAACCTCCTTATGATTAACATTCACCACTCTCCAGTTTAACCTCCTTATGATTAACATTCATCACTCTCCAGTTTAACCTCCTTATGATTAACATTCATCACTCTCCAGTTTAACCTTCTAATGGTTAACATTCATCACTCTCCAGTTTAACCTTCTAATGGTTAACATTCATCACTCCAGTTTAACCTTCTAATGGTTAACATTCATCACTCTCCAGTTTAACCTCCTAATGATTAACATTCATCACTCTCCAGTTTAACCTCCTAATGGTTAACATTCATCACTCTCCAGTTTAACCTTCTAATGGTTAACATTCATCACTCTCCAGTTTAACCTTCTAATGGTTAACATTCATCACTCTCCAGTTTAACCTTCTAATGGTTAACATTCATCACTCTCCAGTTTAACCTTCTAATGGTTAACATTCATCACTCTCCAGTTTAACCTTCTAATGGTTAACATTCATCACTCCAGTTTAACCTTCTAATGGTTAACATTCATCACTCTCCAGTTTAACCTCCTAATGATTAACATTCATCACTCTTCAGTTTAACCTCCTAATGGTTAACATTCATCACTCTCCAGTTTAACCTTCTAATGGTTAACATTCATCACTCTCCAGTTTAACCTTCTAATGGTTAACATTCATCACTCTCCAGTTTAACCTTCTAATGGTTAACATTCATCACTCTCCAGTTTAACCTTCTAATGGTTAACATTCATCACTCTCCAGTTTAACCTTCTAATGGTTAACATTCATCACTCCAGTTTAACCTTCTAATGGTTAACATTCATCACTCTCCAGTTTAACCTCCTAATGATTAACATTCATCACTCTCCAGTTTAACCTCCTAATGGTTAACATTCATCACTCTCCAGTTTAACCTTCTAATGGTTAACATTCATCACTCTCCAGTTTAACCTTCTAATGGTTAACATTCATCACTCTCCAGTTTAACCTTCTAATGATTAACATTCATCACTCTCCAGTTTAACCTTCTAATGGTTAACATTCATCACTCTCCAGTTTAACCTTCTAATGGTTAACATTCATCACTCTCCAGTTTAACCTTCTAATGGTTAACATTCATCACTCCAGTTTAACCTCCTAATGGTTAACATTCATCACTCTCCAGTTTAACCTCCTAATGGTTAACATTCATCACTCTCCAGTTTAACCTCCTAATGGTTAACATTCATCACTCTCCAGTTTAACCTTCTAATGATTAACATTCATCACTCTCCAGTTTAACCTCCTTATGATTAACATTCATCACTCTCCAGTTTAACCTCCTAATGGTTAACATTCATCACTCTCCAGTTTAACCTTCTAATGGTTAACATTCATCACTCTCCAGTTTAACCTTCTAATGGTTAACATTCATCACTCTCCAGTTTAACCTTCTAATGGTTAACATTCATCACTCTCCAGTTTAACCTTCTAATGATTAACATTCATCACTCTCCAGTTTAACCTTCTAATGGTTAACATTCATCACTCTCCAGTTTAACCTTCTAATGGTTAACATTCATCACACTCCAGTTTAACCTCCTAATGGTTAACATTCATCACTCCAGTTTAACCTTCTAATGGTTAACATTCATCACTCCAGTTTAACCTTCTAATGGTTAACATTCATCACTCTCCAGTTTAACCTCCTAATGGTTAACATTCATGACTCCAGTTTAACCTTCTAATGGTTAACATTCATCACTCTCCAGTTTAACCTCCTAATGGTTAACATTCATCACTCTCCAGTTTAACCTTCTAATGGTTAACATTCATCACTCCAGTTTAACCTTCTAATGGTTAACATTCATCACTCTCCAGTTTAACCTTCTAATGGTTAACATTCATCACTCTCCAGTTTAACCTTCTAATGGTTAACATTCATCACTCTCCAGTTTAACCTCCTAATGGTTAACATTCATCACTCTCCAGTTTAACCTTCTAATGGTTAACATTCATCACTCTCCAGTTTAACCTCCTAATGGTTAACATTCATCACTCTCCAGTTTAACCTCCTAATGGTTAACATTCATCACTCTCCAGTTTAACCTTCTAATGGTTAACATTCATCACTCTCCAGTTTAACCTTCTAATGGTTAACATTCATCACTCTCCAGTTTAACCTTCTAATGGTTAACATTCATCACTCTCCAGTTTAACCTTCTAATGGTTAACATTCATCACTCTCCAGTTTAACCTCCTAATGGTTAACATTCATGACTCCAGTTTAACCTTCTAATGGTTAACATTCATCACTCTCCAGTTTAACCTCCTAATGGTTAACATCCATCACTCTCCAGTTTAACCTCCTAATTGTTAACATTCATCACTCTCCAGTTTAACCTTCTAATGGTTAACATTCATCACACTCCAGTTTAACCTCCTAATGGTTAACATTCATCACTCCAGTTTAACCTTCTAATGGTTAACATTCATCACTCCAGTTTAACCTTCTAATGGTTAACATTCATCACTCTCCAGTTTAACCTCCTAATGGTTAACATTCATGACTCCAGTTTAACCTTCTAATGGTTAACATTCATCACTCCAGTTTAACCTCCTAATGGTTAACATCCATCACTCTCCAGTTTAACCTCCTAATTGTTAACATTCATCACTCTCCAGTTTAACCTCCTAATGGTTAACATTCATCACTCTCCAGTTTAACCTCCTAATGGTTAACATTCATCACTCTCCAGTTTAACCTTCTAATGGTTAACATTCATCACTCTCCAGTTTAACCTCCTAATGGTTAACATTCATGACTCCAGTTTAACCTTCTAATGGTTAACATTCATCACTCTCCAGTTTAACCTTCTAATGGTTAACATTCATCACTCTCCAGTTTAACCTTCTAATGGTTAACATTCATCACTCCAGTTTAACCTCCTAATGGTTAACATTCATGACTCCAGTTTAACCTTCTAATGGTTAACATTCATGACACTCCAGTTTAACCTTCTAATGGTTAACATTCATCACACTCCAGTTTAACCTTCTAATGGTTAACATTCATCACTCTCCAGTTTAACCTCCTAATTGTTAACATTCATCACTCTCCAGTTTAACCTCCTAATGGTTAACATTCATCACTCTCCAGTTTAACCTTCTAATGGTTAACATTCATCACTCTCCAGTTTAACCTTCTAATGGTTAACATTCATCACTCTCCAGTTTAACCTCCTAATGGTTAACATTCATCACTCTCCAGTTTAACCTTCTAATGGTTAACATTCATCACGCTCCAGTTTAACCTCCTAATGGTTAACATTCATCACTCCAGTTTAACCTCCTAATGGTTAACATTCATCACTCTCCAGTTTAACCTCCTAATGGTTAACATTCATCACTCTCCAGTTTAACCTCCTAATTGTTAACATTCATCACTCTCCAGTTTAACCTCCTAATGGTTAACATTCATCACTCTCCAGTTTAACCTCCTAATGGTTAACATTCATCACTCTCCAGTTTAACCTTCTAATGGTTAACATTCATCACTCTCCAGTTTAACCTTCTAATGGTTAACATTCATCACTCTCCAGTTTAACCTTCTAATGGTTAACATTCATCACTCTCCAGTTTAACCTTCTAATGGTTAACATTCATCACTCTCCAGTTTAACCTTCTAATGATTAACATTCATCACTCCAGTTTAACCTTCTAATGGTTAACATTCATCACTCTCCAGTTTAACCTTCTAATGGTTAACATTCATCACTCTCCAGTTTAACCTCCTAATGGTTAACATTCATGACACTCCAGTTTAACCTTCTAATGGTTAACATTCATCACTCTCCAGTTTAACCTTCTAATGGTTAACATTCATCACTCTCCAGTTTAACCTTCTAATGGTTAACATTCATCACACTCCAGTTTAACCTCCTAATGGTTAACATTCATGACACTCCAGTTTAACCTTCTAATGGTTAACATTCATCACTCTCCAGTTTAACCTTCTAATGGTTAACATTCATCACTCTCCAGTTTAACCTTCTAATGGTTAACATTCATCACTCTCCAGTTTAACCTTCTAATGGTTAACATTCATCACTCTCCAGTTTAACCTTCTAATGGTTAACATTCATGACACTCCAGTTTAACCTTCTAATGGTTAACATTCATCACTCCAGTTTAACCTCCTAATGGTTAACATTCATGACTCCAGTTTAACCTTCTAATGGTTAACATTCATGACACTCCAGTTTAACCTTCTAATGGTTAACATTCATCACACTCCAGTTTAACCTTCTAATGGTTAACATTCATCACTCTCCAGTTTAACCTCCTAATTGTTAACATTCATCACTCTCCAGTTTAACCTCCTAATGGTTAACATTCATCACTCCAGTTTAACCTTCTAATGGTTAACATTCATCACTCTCCAGTTTAACCTCCTAATGGTTAACATTCATCACTCTCCAGTTTAACCTTCTAATGGTTAACATTCATCACGCTCCAGTTTAACCTCCTAATGGTTAACATTCATCACTCTCCAGTTTAACCTCCTAATGGTTAACATTCATCACTCTCCAGTTTAACCTCCTAATGGTTAACATTCATCACTCTCCAGTTTAACCTCCTAATTGTTAACATTCATCACTCTCCAGTTTAACCTTCTAATGGTTAACATTCATCAAGAAAATTTTAACTTAGTCAATGTCCATTTGCAGACCAATAGAATACTATATTGGAAATTTGCGACTGGGATAACTGGCCCCTGTACCGGCCCAGTCATTGCAGTGATTAGTTTTCAAAAATAGTCTTCCTTTGCTCTGCAAATGGACATTTCTCAAGGTCACTACAATGGCTGGTTTGGGCCAGTTTGACCAGTAACCCACTTGGTTAGTTGGCGCCATATGGTCAAAACAAGCCTCTGCAATGCACTTGAGGAATGTTAATTTGCAGAGCAGGAGAAGACTATTTTGGAAAACTTGACTGGAATGTTTGGTTT
Source organism: Chaetoderma sp. LZ-2023a (assembly GCA_034401795.1). NCBI lineage: Eukaryota > Metazoa > Mollusca > Caudofoveata > Chaetodermatida > Chaetodermatidae > Chaetoderma > Chaetoderma sp. LZ-2023a. Next base: position 78,518,987 of record CM067368.1, read on the forward strand.
GATAATCGAGCCAGTCATCTGGGTGGTAAATTTGTAAGAAATAGTCTTCTCTTGGCCTGCGGGTGGGCATTCACTAGGCGGAAATGTTTATATTCTTGACAAACCGTAATGAGCTTAAGGCTCAACGAACCAACAATAGTATAAAAATGTCATTTTGTGCCGCTCCATGCTTCCCTTGTCCAAGCCATCAATCATACGTATATATCATTATCCAGCTGAGATAACTTCATCTCACAGCACAATTAAAAGGCATCAGTTGTCAGAGATTTGTAGTTTGTGTAGGGTCCACTGTCTTTAGGGACCATTGTCTATGGGACCATTGTCTACAGGGACCACTGTCTATAGAGATCACTGTCTATAGGGACCACTGTCTATAGAGATCACTGTCTATAGGAATCTCTGTCTTTAGCGATGACTGACTATACAGTCTACTGTCTATAGTTACAACCATCTATAAGGACCATTGTTTATAGATACCACTGTCTATCGGGGCTGCAGTCTTTAGAGATCACTGTTTATAGGCACCACTGTCTTTGGGGATCACTGTCTATATAGATCACTATAGGAATCACTGTCTATAGGGATGACTGTCTATAGGGTTCACTGTCAATATTTACAACCATCTATAAGGACCATTCTTTATAGAGACCACTGTATATAAGGACCACGGTTTATGGGTGCCACAATTTCATAGGTCTGAAGGGCTCAGAGTATCTAGAGGTTCACGGTCAAATGCTTCATCAGTTCAAAGGTCATATTTTCTTTTGTACACCTGCGCGTTCACTGAATGATAACGACCAGGTGCAAGGAATATAATTTCTATATGCATATTTTGAAAACAGTTTGATATAATTTCTATATGAGTATTTTGAAAACAGTTTGATGGTCGGAGTGATCAAGATTAGTTTAACCATAGGGCAGATATAGCTAGCCAGATATGTACAGTTGTATTATGACAAGACTTCCTGAATAAGATGTGTTTGTTTTACTTTCAGGGAAGGTAGGTCCAGTGGAAACTTGAACAGAGAGCCACAGAGAATTGCTGATATTCTACTCAGTAACTTAGGCATGCTAGAGGTAGGTGCACAGTATGATGGTGGCGGAGGCGGTGGTGATGTGTAGTGGCAGTGGTGGTGATATCTACAACCAGATTTAAATCCTTTAAAGAATAAATAGTGATTGATGCTTGTTATTATCTAACTAATATCACTTCACTTCAGCTGAGATCACTATGGACCTTTCCAGTTTTAGCTATACCCAGCCCATCTCCACCCACACCTCGCTCATGTTGCGATCGATCGATCCCTGAACTATCAATTTCCATAAAACTATACAGGTAAGTTGTTAAATAATTTGTTACTAATTTGATTGGGTGCTGTTGCTGCCTATGGCAGCAACACCGCCCAGTCAAATTAGTTTCAAAATATTCAATGGAAGGTCTATTAAATGGTATAATGACATACAATTCGTACAATGTGTCGGACTATTAAACGTTAAAGATGGACCAAATCGAATCATTCATGCCATATTTAATTATGACGTCATCCTGCGCCTCACTTAGTTGATTATGACATCAGATGATGGGTGGATAAGTTGGAAAGCTCTATTGAAAGATAACTTCATCTCACAGCACTGTTGTACTAATGAGGTGAAGCATACAATTAAAGAAAGTGAGTAATATTGGAAGAGAAATAGACAAAAGCTTAGTAAAAGATATGCCTTTAGGGCCACTAGTGTGTATGATGATGTCATAATCATTGCATCATAAATAATTCTATTTTACCTGTCTTTAACTCTTAATAGTCTGACACGTACAAATTGTATGTCTACTATTTAATAAACATGCTGTATTTTGAAACTAATTTGACTGGACTGCCATAGGCAGCAACAGTGCCCAGTCAGATTAGTTCCAAAATATTCAATAGCTTACCTGTATGGTTTTCTGGAAATTGATAGTCAGGGAGTTCAGAGATTGATTGTCCCAACACAGATGTGGTGTGGGTGGAGCTTAGATTGAGATGGGCGGGGCATGTCTTAAGGAACCACCGTCTTTACAATCAAAATGAAGTATAACGCGGTCATGAAAGTCGAAAAGTCTGTCACTAGTGTAGTTATTCTGTCTGATGAATTTACACTTTAATAAATATTCTTTAGGCAGCAACAATCCCCAGTCAAATTAGTTTCAAAATATCTAACAGCTTACCTGTATAAATACCTTGAAATTTGGATTGTGTGAATTCAGGGTTCAGTATGTAAATTGATTCCAAGACATACAAGGAAATGGGTGGAACTTGGCATTTGGTCTTCAACCAACATCCCACAATTCATTGCGCTTACTACAGTTTAACGTTAACCGGAACACTGTTCCTGTACAGGTTCCGGTTAACGCTAAACAGTAGTAAGCGCAATGCATTGTGGGAAGTTGGCTGGAGACGGAATAGCTAGAAATGGGTGGGGAAGAGCTAGAAATGGATCTTTCTATTGCTGGTCTCTCAAGTATGTTTTAATGTCTTATATTTCACTTGCAGTTGTACTCTAATTACTTGGAGCATCAGGATGAGATCCTCTTTGAACTTGAGCTGGCATGTAAACGGAGCAAGGCATTCGAGCAAGCGTATCGAAGCTTTGAGTCACAAAAAGTCTGCTACCTCCCTGTAAATACATTCATCCTAAAACCTGGCCAGAGACTGCTGCATTACAAACTGCTAATGGAGAGTGAGTTGTCAGTTAGCATGTATCGCATTGCGGGTTATAACCCGCACAATTAAGTTCATGATCACAGTCATACACATGGATACATTCATGCTCATGCACACTTATATACATACATATACACAATTATATACGTAGTTTTCCCCTTAGTATTTTCTATAATTCGAAGCATTACTCAAAGGTTTAAGTTATTCCCCCATTAATCTATTGTATGCTAATTCAATATATGGCAATTTTCCATGACGGCAACACGGCGAGGTATTCCATGTATATTGTAAATTCCATATAAGGCTCTATGCACACTATGATTCCATATACGGGTAATTCCACTAAAGATAAGCACACTCCTTTTCGCAACCTAGAAGCAAGCACACCCACATGTAGGCCATAGGCCTCCAAGCCTCAAGAGTCATATTAGGAGAGATACATATTATCTTATGATGCATGAAGCTACATGTATCCGTCAAAAATTGGCATTTTGAGATTTCTGTTTTTGCCTCTGTGCATTCTTTCATCCGTCAGTGGAGATTGTGTCTTCATTCACTAACTGAGCTTTAGCTAGGATACTTGAGGTATATTAGTGACATGTTGTGGTTGCTGGGTTAGTTCATCATGAGTCTAAGAAGTGACATATCATTGTTAGGCTCAAAGTTGTCACTACTAAGATTAAAGATTTTCTGAATTATAATTAAATTCTACCCGAGTGATGGTGGTAATATTAGGTTTGTTGTTCGCCATTGTAAGAGGATGAAATCTGTTATCTTTGGGATCAATGGTCGCTGTTGCTAAGCAATGCAGGAGTCCAGTTTTAGCTATGCCCCGCTCATCTCTAGCTAAGCTTCACCCACACTTCGCCCATTGGGATCGATCGATGACATATGCAGCAACAGTACCTAGTCAAATTAGTTTCAAACTATTCAACAGCATGTTTATTAAATAGTAAAGCCATACAATTTGTACAACAACAACGCTTAATCCGTTTTCAATTAAGCGTTCATGATGAACTTAGTTATGTCATTCATGACATAATTATGCCCCCCCCCCCAATAAAAATATATGGGAAGTAGATAGCGTTTGCTCCATCCGTCCGTTCGGGCTTGCATTTCCGGATGATAACTCGAGTTCTATTGAAGGGATTGTGACCAATCTGGCACGGGAGCGTGTCCTTGGTGGCCCGAAGAACCCTATCGATTTTGGCGTTAAAGGTCAAGGTCACTGTGACCTAATTAATTGTGTAATACTACGTTTACGGATGATAACTCGAGTTTTATTGAAGGAGTCATTGCCTATCTGGTGTGAGAGCTTGTCCATGGTGGTCCGAAGAACCCTATCAATTTTTGCGCCAAACGATCAAAACTTAGTCACGGTGACCTAATTAATGATGTAATATTATATATTATATATGAATAAAGCAAGTTCGATTGAAGGGATCATTACTAATCTTGGGTGGGAGGGTGTCCTTGGTGTTTCGAAGAACCATATCGATTTTGGTGTCAATGGTCAAGGTCATGGTCACCAGTCTTGGGTGGGAGATTGTGCTTGACAGAGGGGTGGGGGTGTGTGGTTGGGTGGGGGGGGGTCTGGCTGGCAAGCAGTCTCTGATTGCCGTTCGTGTTGATTATGATGTTATCCTACACGTCACGTACTTGATTATGATGTCATATAATCACTGGATAAACTGGAAAGGTCCATTTCTATTTTTATATTCTAGGCCTGTTGTAGCGGGATGTATTGTGTACTACCATCTCGTTTCTATTTCTTTTCATTTCAGGACTAATAAAACATTATCACGTGGAACATCCAGATTTCCAAAACTGCAAAGGTAAGCGTATATCATTGTTTAACCCTTTAATAGTCAAATTTGGTCAAGAAAATTTAAATATCTGCCCAGTGAATGTCCATTTACAGGCCAAGAGAATACAATTTTTGAAAATTTATTACTAGTATGACTGGCTTGATAATCGAGCCAGTCATTCCAGTGGTAAATTTTAAAAAATACCCTTCTCTTGACCATTAAAGGGTTACCGTTTAGAGTTCTGTAACTGTATATCGTGTTTGTATAATGCTTATAATGTAGAAGGAATCCTGTCTATGCACATCTACATGAGGCTCGAATGTGTAAGAACAATTTTGAAATTATGAGCGGAGTGGCTTTAAACGGTGACCGCGCGGAAAAACACCAAATCGGCTGGAAATACTTCAGTATATATAAAGAATTTTATGAATACGCTGTCAAAACTCATGACCTTTGCAACATCCGATGTAATTACTTTTGGAACATTTAAAAAACAAATGGGATTTATCACATCCAAGTTTTTAGTTTTTTTATCGCATCAAATACTTGCGATCCATTTTGAGGGCATCTAGATTCAAGTTTTTTTTGTGGGAGAACGCCCGAACACACACGCACGCACGCACACACACACACACCTTGTTCATCGTCTAGTCAAGGAGTCATGGAATTTTATTTTAAAAAGTTATATTTGTGTGGCCAGAAGATGTATGAACCCTGTAGTACCGCTAGAAATATTTTCAAAATATTCAATTTTGTCGTGTGATTATCCAGTCGCTGTACAATTCTATATGCTGTATATATTTCAGCTGCCTTAGCAAGTTTATCTGGTGTCACCTCTGCTTTTATGGAATCTATGAAGGCTGTGGTAAGTTCATTCATCACTACAGTATTCACTTTTGCTGATGCTGTCTGGAGGGATTGTAAACCTTTAGTGAACAAGTTGGCCAAAAAATGGCTTTTACTGTAGTGTTGGGACAATGTCCGTTTGCTAGCCAAGAAAATTATTTTTTTTTAATTGTCCACTGTCATGACTGGCTCGAGCGTGGCAGTGGCATATTTTCAAAAATAGTCTTTTGTTGTCCTGCAAATGGACATGTACTATGCACAAATTGTAATATTTTTTACCAATCTTGATATCACTGATGGTCAATTCCACAGAAAAGGAACATATTCATGATTTTTAAAATAATAATTTTACAGTTAAGTAACGCACTGAAATCAAATAGGGAATGGTTTCTTCTTTCTAAAACAGGTCTAACCTTGTTGATATCTATTCCTGATATATAGTTTTTAGCTCAGCTGGCCAGAATGGCCAAGTGAGCTTATGCCATGCCGACCATCCATCATCCGTCCGTCTGTCTGTCCGTCAACTTTTGCTTTAAAATGTATCTCCTCCTTAACGGCTTGCCGGATTTCAACCAAATTTGGCAAAAATGATCCTATGGGGTGGGCTATAGAACATCTATTCAGGTTTTTGATATTTCAATTTTTTGGGTAAAAAACTTAGTTTGTTGCAAATTTACCGGAAAGTGTCAAAATGCATCTCCTCCTTAGTTTCTTTGCAATTTTCAATCAAATCTGGCTAGAACAAGCATATGGAGGTAGGCTCTAGAACTTTATTCAGATTTTTTATATTTCAATTTTTTGGGTAAAAAACTTGAATTCTATTTAAAATTTGCCTGAAATTGTCAAATTGCTTTAAAACGCTACTCCTCCTTAGTTTCTTGTTAAATATGTACAATAAAGTTATATAAACATGTCTACACGTATAACATTATTTGTGTATGTGTGGTTGGGAAAGGGGGCGATCAGGAAAGGTATTTATTATTTAGCCCTTAAGTACAGTATACAGTAAAACCCGTGTGTTTTGTCTCCCAACGATTCTGATAAGACCATCCATGATATTTGACCATCATCAATAAGCAATATACCATTGGAAATGAGCTGGAAAATGTGTTCATGCGTCGTTACTGGGCAGCGTATGATGATCTATAAGTGTGTCTACGATGGTTAGACTGGAGCTCATGTATGTACAGTACAGCTATTAAATAAGGTAACATATTTCCAAAAGAAAAACAGAAACATGTTACTAATGTAATTGGTCGTGCTCTGTATATACTGAAAGAATCATCAACATTCATCAACAGAATATAATATTATACTACTTTGCTTGGCTTTGTCTACATATATTGTCCTAGCCCATCCACCCAGCCCTCCAACAGAAGAGGTTTGAAATGAAGGGAGCAGATATGTCACACAAGTATGTGACATCATAATCAATTTCGTCATTATGTAGGTGATGTCACAATCAAAATGATGTACCTCTGTCATGAGACTCGAAAAGTTTGCCATGAAAATGTATGAATTGTATGGCTTTGTGGAATTTATAATTTAATAGCCATTCTTTTAAATATTTTGAAACTAATATAATGGGGGTCTGAGTTCTAAGCTTCAAAATATTCAAAAGCTTTCCTGTATACTTACCTTGAATTTGGAAATTCTCAGAATTCACCATTCCAGAGTATCCATCTATCATCTGATGTCATAATGAGCTAAGCAGTGTGTAGGATGATGTCATAATCATTACATCATAAATGATTCTATTTGGCCTGTCTTTAACTCTTAATAGTCAGACACGTTGTACAAATTGTATGTCTACTATTTAATAAACATGCTGTTGAGTATTTTGAAACTAATTTGACTGGACTGCCATAGGCATCAACAGCGCCCAGTCAGATTAGTTCCAAAATATTTAATAGCTTACCTGTATGGTTTTCTGGAAATTGATAGTCAGGGAGTTCAGAGATTGATTGATTCCCAACACAGATGTGGTGTGGGTGGAGCTTAGATTGAGATGGGCGGGGCATAGCTAAAAGTGGAAAGGTCCATTGAGCGTTCAAAGTATATAAAGTTATACCAACATGTCTAAAAAGTGGGTGGAGCTTAGGCCTTAGCTAGAAATGCTGTGGTATAGCTAGAAATGGATCCATCCACTAAGGATTCTGGTTTAAGTTTGCCAGGAACTAGTTATAGATTGACATCTGGGTAGCTAGCAGTTTGTATCAGAAAACTTATAAAGCTGGTAGATGGTTGGAAATCTGTGCAATCCTGAAAACTGGTGTTATTTTACTGAAAGCTGGTGCACTAATAGCTTACAGCAATATTATTACCTCAGGTGGCATGAAACCCTAAGTGAACTTAAATGTCATGGTGATCATCCGTCACTCATCAGTCAACTTTTGCTTTAAGAGGTTACTTCCCGATAACTGCTGGGCGAATTTCAACTAAACTAATCTGGAATGATCCTATGTTTATAGCCTTTCAAACTTGTATGTACAGAAATCTGAAAGGTCAATTACTCTGCTGGCCATCTTGCTTGCTTATAAGCATAGAAATGCGTAAAAGACTACCTCTCACTCACCACTTGGTCGATTTCAATCAAATTGTGCTTTCTGATCTTGCTTAACCTCAAGGGCTAGAAGTTCTATGAGTTTCAGGAGGACAAAGCATCAAATATCTAGTTCAGGCGATTATGCAGTGCATACCAGAATATACATTTTGGCCATAACTCTGGAATGCAAGAAGGTAGTATTACTAGATTTAGCACATGCCTTCATATAACGACAGTTCATGATTGTTTAGAGATTGAGGTCAATGGACCTACTATCTAGGTCACAGGGTCACTAAGTGCATTGTGAAGACAGAGTGTAAATGTTTGAGTCAGCATCTCCAAGTGCCTCTTGTATCAAAGCTTAGGCTTTTATGAAGTTTGGGGTTTTTTCTACCATAATGTCTGCTATTTTAACCCTTAGCCCTCTGATGGCAATATGCTATCTTTTTACTGTGTCAATATCACAGAAACTGGTGTACATTTTTCAACAATTTTGCTGGAAGATGTTGCTGTCTATGACAGCACCATCTCCCACAAAATTTGTTGAAAAGTGAACACCTGTTCACTGTCTAATTTAATTTGAAAATTTAGAATTTTGACACCAGAGTGGTAAGGGTTAAAGCTTTATTTATGAGCTGCTTTTTCTGATAAGATTCTTCAATATCTTCATTTACTTGGTCCTTTCCATGCTTTGATTTAAATCTTGTTTCGGTTGCTTTATTAACCCTTACATCTCTGATATTCTATCTTTTACCGGGTCAGCTACCTCGTTGTTTTTAGCTCACCTGGCCCGAAGGGCCAAGTGAGCTTATGCCGTGGCGACCGTCCGTCATCTGTCCATCAACTTTTGCTTTAAAACACTACTTCTCATTAACCACTTGGCCGAATTTGGCTGGAAGTACCCTATGGTCGTAGACTCCAAACACTCCGTTCGGAATTTTGATTCATAAATTATTTTGGTGAAAATCTTAGTTTTATGAAAAATATACCGGAAATTGTGAAATTGCCTCTTCTTACCATTCTGACTGATTTCAACCAAATTTGACTGAAAGGAGCCTATCGCCATAGGCTCTAGACCTCCATTCAGAATTTTAATTGGGCAATTTTTTGGGTGAAAATCTGAGCTTTTGTGAAAAATGTACCGGAAATTTCCAAATTACTTATTCTCCTTAACATTTTGACCAATTTCAACTAAATTAGGCTAAAACAATCCTATGGTCATAGGCTCTAGAACTTCCATTCAGAATTTTTATTCCTCATTTTTTGGTGAAAATCTTAGATTTTATTAAAAATTTACCGGAAATTGTCAAATTGCTTCTTACTATTTTGATAGATTTCAACAAAATGGGGCTGAACGAATCCTATTGTGATAGGCTCTAGATCTTCCATTCAGAAGTTTATTTCGTCAAATTCTTGGGTGAAAATCTGAGATTTTATTTTAAATGTACTGGAACTTGTCAAATTGCTTCTTCTCGTTACCATCTTGATCGGTTTTAACCAAATCTGGCTGAAAGGATCCTATGGCCATAGGCTCCAGAAGTTCCATTCAGGATTTTGATTGATAAATTTTTGTTTTTAAAAACCTTAGATTTTATGAAAAATTTACCGTAAATTGTCAAAATGCTACGCCTCCTTAGCTGCTTGACATATTTCAACCAAATTTCACTAGATGGATTCTATGGTGGTAGGCTCTACAAATCTATTCAGAATTTTGATCGATCAATTTTTTGGTTGACTAGAGTGGCCCTATCATGGTAGTCTCTAGCACTTCTCTTCAGAATTTTGATTGGTCATCTTTTTGGGTGGCCATCTTAGATTTTCCGAAAATTATCCATCATATCTATTTAAATGCAAATGGCTCAAATGCTATTGGTCCAGGTGAGCACCACAGGCCCTTGGGCCTCTTGTTCAAAATATGGGTAAAATTTGAGCTTAATATTAGTCAGTTTAGTGATTAGTTATGCACCTCCCACATTCAGTTCACACTGCATTCTATGCTTCTGTGTAATGAATTGAGAACAAATGTGCAATGCACTTTTTATATGCAGGGTCATGAATCGACCTGATTACCAGCCTCTGCACTAATTTGACCCAGAACTGTCTAGACGGCTCTGTCCCATCAGTCACAGTTTTGGTCTTGTTGTTTAATCTGTATCTCAGTGGAATGCCTATTTTTGTAATTTTATATTTTCCTATCTACTAGACTGCTAAACCTATCAGAGCCGTGTGCTTATATATGAGTTGATGTGTAGATATTCTCAGCAGACCAGTTTAAGTCTTGTCCCATAAGTCATAAAATATTTAGTAATAGCGCAAATGGGTAAGACAAGTTTAGAAACCCTTAACAGTCTGCCAACAAAGTGGCACTTCAGCCACCTCTCATGGTACTGGAAATTCATGGTATTGGAGGGACTGTTAAAAGATGAGTGTCTGAAAAGGTGCGGAGTGAGAAATTAGATATTGCATCTTCAGCTGAATTTGCCAAACTAGCTACCAATGTCTGCCCAAACATCAGTGTGGTATATATATATATAGGACAAGATTGAATAAAAAAACCCTGAGCTTGATGGTTTCTGGAACCCAAATGGACAAGAAATTAAAACACTATCTGGCAGCCGTTCAGCTCATTATCGTGAAGCCATTGAGCCATATATTATTAATTTAAGTATGCTACTAATTCTTCCATTGAGACATCAAAAATGGCAATGTTTTCATTTGTGAGTGGGCCTACAGGTAATAAGAATGATGTAGTACATGTAAATGATGACCATGCTCCAGAAGAGATCGATTCACCCCCTTCACCAAATGAGTACGCTTGTGGACAACGAGTAATTGTCGATTATGACTCCATAAGTTATTATGGATTAATAGTAGATGTAAAGGAAAACATGCATCAAATTAGGTGCCTTAAGGCATCTAGCTCTGGAAAAACCTATGTGAAACACAGTTTGGTATAATGAAGAGCAAATAAAGGCCAGAATGGAAAGAGAGCCCATGTTAGTTAATGCCAGAGGCATGTATAAAGTATCACCATAATCATGATAATTGTCCTATCAGTCACAATTTCAAAGGTCCTGAAACTGACACATGGCTGAATTTGTGAACATTGTATTAAACATTTTATTATTTTTACGCATAATTTGAGAATACATATTAAAAATATGCAGTCTTTTGGCATCATGAATCATGATCATAAGTTTTCACTCTAGGCATTAGTAATAATATTATTATAGAATAAAAACCTTTTAAGCTGTTGTTGTGTTTGCTTAAAATAAGGTGATCATTATTAATGAATATAATGCTTCTTTTAATACTTTGATCGTTCCACTATTCTATTAATATTAATATGTCTCAGAGTGACACCTACAGATATTTTCAGATACGGTCCCATCAGTCACGATTTCTTGTCCTATAAGTCACAATGAATAATTCACTGCTGCCATGATGAAAAAAATAGGATGTATGTCTCTATGGTCTTTTTTAGAAAGCTACAAGTAATTATAGTCACATGTAAGCTGACTCTCAAACTGGGATAGTATTTGCAGTGTGACTGAGCAGGGTATAAAATGGTGGTCCGCAAAAGTCCCATAAGTCACAGACCCTTTATGCATGCTGTCCAGAAGAGAAGGTGATAGATAATTCCAGTTTATATTCATATTTGGTTATAGTCAGGTCTTTGCTGTCAGATTTAATTAAGAAAATAACTCTATTGCGTCTTAATTCTTTGTATTATTGATTATAATTTTGAAAAAGTCATTCATTAAGTCACAATGGATTTGACCTGATGCAAAAAATAATTTCTGCAATATATAGATGGAATTTGCGGTAATATAGTATAAATGTCTATCAGAATAGAAGAATACATTTCTAGCTATGCCCCGCCCATTTCTAGCTATACCCCGCCCACACTTTGCACGTGTTAGAATCGATTTATATACTTTGAAGCATGAATTCTCAGAATCCAAATTTCAAGGTCACTATACAGGTAAACTGTTGAATATTTTGAACTTAATTGGACTTGGTGCTGGTGCTGCCAGTGGCACCACCAGGACCCAGTCAATTAGTTTCAAAATCTTCAAGAGAATGTTTATTAAACAGTAAATCCATCAAAGACATACTTTTCATACACTTGATGGAAGATTCTCTGTCACTTATGATTGTAATGTCAGCCTACATGTGATGTAATTGATTATGATGTCATATACTTGAGCGACAGATCAGATTCATCCATTGTGTTGACAGGTACACTTTAAGGAATGGACAATTATTTATTATCTTTCCCCTCTGCTCCTCCCCCCCCCCCCCCCACCCACCCTTGGGCGGGGTATTATGTTTTCGCTTCTGTCTGTCTGTCCGTGTATGCGTCCGTCACACACACACCAGTTTTCTTTCGTTAACTACTTTTGCTTCATGGGAAGGTTGGCTATGGTAGTAGGCAAATGCACTTTAGTTTGAGGGTAAGTCAACCCGTCCCTCTGTCCCTTTGTCTCTGAATTTGTGTCTGTCAATCCGTGCAAATTTGTGGTTTTCGTTCAATAACTTATTTTGCTTGGAGTATTGTGACGAAACTTCATGGGAACATTTGTTATGGTACTAGGGAAATGTCAGTCAGCCCATCCCTACATCCCTTTGTCTCTGAATTTGTGTCCGTCCATGCAAATTTTGGCCTTTCGTTCAATAACTTTATTTTTGCTTGGAGTAGTGTGACGAAACTTCATGGGAACATTGGCTGTGTTTCTAGGGAAATGTACATTATTTTGTGGGTCAGTCAGCCTGTCCATCTATACATTTGTCTCGGAATTTCTGTCCATCCTACGAAAGTTTTGGATTTTAGCTCCCATTTGTCTGTGTATCCATCCATATGTCTATCCAAATCAGTAGGATTATGTCATCCCACGAACATGGTTGCCGTTGCGGGGGGTATTATTTGATTTATATCATCTAGTTCTTGTTTTGTTTTCTTCACAGGATAATAGTCAGAAATTGATAGAACTTCAACGAGATCTCATTGGAATAGAAAGTTTAGCCAATCAAGATAGAGTGAGTATGCACACAGCCAATCATGCGCATGCATGTACATCAGTAGGGATTAAAGAACATTCGTTGGTTAAGAAAATCCCAAATCAAGGGAAGACGAACCATGGTTCGGTTCGCTTGCATAGGATTCGTGTGGTTCGTGACCCATACATAAGCTAACTGTTTCACCGATGAATTCCCATATCAAATTTTAGGAAAACCATACAGGAAAACTGTTGAATATTTTGAAATTAATTTGACTAGAAGCTGTTGCTGCCTAAAGCAGCAACAGCTTCCAGTCAAATTAATTGCAAAATATTCAACAGAGTAGGTTTTATATCCATATCATAAAGAATTGGCTTTTTCAGGGATTTGTCGATGAAAGGGCTAATAGACAAGCAATCTCTGAATGTCCTCTAAGTGTGATTTACGAATATGACCATCAACGATTAGCTGGCTATGAATCATATATTATTTTCAAACAGTTTTTGTCAGAACTTGTCATTTGTGTTTTTCTACCATTTAGCCAGTAAAGCCACCTGCCTTTAAATGTAATTTTCTGTGATGAGTAATTTCTCGCATACAATAGCATATTAAAAAGGTTGGTGAACCAGTTCATGGTTCGGACATCTGTATTGTGTGAACCGATTCGGTTCGTGAAAATCCTCACAAACCTCGGCCCTACACATCAGATATGCATACACGCATGCACACACACACGCATGCACGCACACACGCATGCACGCACACACACACTTTCCAAGCTGTACTTTATAAAGCTACGGGTAGTTCACCAATCAATGCTGGACTTTGTGTTAAGGGGAGATAACTCACTATTCTTTGAATATATTACTGTACGTTGATATATATTGTATGTTGAGTTTCATGTTTCCTGTTCTCACTATGGCTTATTAGTCTGACCTCTATGTTCTCACTATGGCTTATTAGTCTGACCTCTATGTTCTCACCATGGCTTATTGTCAGTCTGCCCTCTATGTTCTCACGATGGCTTATTGTCAGTCTGACTTCTATGTTGTTCTCACCATGACTTATTGTCAGTCTGACCTCTATGTTTTCACTGTGGCTTATTGTCAGTCTGCCCTCTATGTTCTCACCATGGCGTATTGTCAGTCTGACCTCTATGTTTTCACCATGACTTATTGTCAGTCTGACCTCTATGTTTTCACTGTGGCTTATTGTCAGTCTGCCCTCTATGTTCTTACCATGGCGTATTGTCAGTCTGACCTCTGTTCTCACCATGGCTTATTGTCAGTCTGACCTCTTATGTTCTTACCATGGCTTATTGTCAGTCTGACCTCTGTTCTCACCATGGCTTATTGTCAGTCTGACCTCTATGTTCTCACCATGGCTTATTGTCAGTCTGACCTCTATGTTCTCACCATGGCTTATTGTCAGTCTGACCTCTATGTTCTCACCATGGCTTATTGTCAGTCTGACCTCTATGTTCTCACCATGTTAATTTTCGAAAGTAATCCTCTCTGGTCTACAAATGGACATTTTCTGTACTGGACAAATTTAATGGTTAAAAGGTTAATATTACAGACCTAATGTAGCATGGTTTTGATAATCTAAGGAATATCTTGTTAATATTTTTGGAGTTATTGCTACGAGGCACAGCAACATCTAAGCAAATTATTTTCAAAATATTTAACGTTTTACCTGTATAGTAGATTTGTCATTTAGACCACGCATAATTCAGCACGGAGACATGAATGAAAATGTTTCTAGTTGGTCACCACTTGTTTAAAGCATTTCATGTATGTGTGACCACTTAATAGACAAGAAGATATGAATTTGATTCCACAAATATTAAAAATGTAATCACGTGTGATGCAAGAACTCATCACTAACACGAGTGAATTATGAGTCATGAGGTAATGGCTTTCCATTTTTAGCTATGCCTCGCCCATCCCTAGCTAAGCTCCACCCACACCGCCATATTGGGATTGATCCCCCCCCCCGCACAACCCACCACGAGGGCGGAGCCAAATGTAAATGTCCTAGTGCACTCCACAATCATATGGGTAACTCACATACCAAATTTGGTTGAATTTCATCCAACAGTGTCAGAGGAGTGGCATTACAATCAATTATTTCATGACCTTTTGATTCCCATCCGCCACCCAAAGGGGGCGGGGCCAAAATGTAAATGTGCTCATCCACTCCACATTGATATGGGTAATTTACAAACTAAATTTGGTTGAATTCCGTCCCATTTTCTCGGAGGAGTTGTATTACAATCAATTTCTTGACACTTGGACCACACCAGCACCCACCCCTGGGTGTGGGACCAAATCTAAATGTGCTCATGCACTCCATGTTGATATGAGTAACTTACATACCAAATTTGGTTCTATTCCATCAATAGGTTTTGAAGGAGTTGCATTACAATTAATTTCTTGACCTTTTGACCCGCAACCCCACCCAAATGAGACTTAGTCAAATGTAAATGTGCTCATCCACTCCACATTGATATGAGTAACTCACATACCAAATCTTGTTGAATTCCATCCAAAAGTTTCAGAGGAGTTGCATTACAATCAATTTTATTACCTTTTAACGGGCCGGGCCAAATGTAAATGTGCTCATGTGCTCCACATTGATATGGGTAACTCACATACCAAATTTGGTTGAGTTCTGTCCAACGGTTTCGGTGGAGACGCGTTACAATCAATTTCTGTATGTTAAAATTTGACCTTTTGACCCCTTCCCCATAGAGAACCAAATGTAAATGGCCTCTTGCACTCCGCAATCATATGGGTAACTCACATATCAACTTTGCTTGAGATCCGTCTAACGGTTTCAGAGGAGTTGCATTGCAAGTGATTTGAACTTGTAACCCCTGCCTCCTCCCCCCCCCCCCCCCCGATATTTTTTTAGCTCACCTGACCTTCCTGAAAGGCCAAGTGAGCTTATGCCATGGCGACCGTCTGTCGTGTGTCCGTCATCCGTCCGTCCATCCGTCAACTTTTCCTTTAAATGACTTTTTCTCAAGAACCACTGGGCCGATTTAAATTATATTTTGCATGAAGCATCCTTAGGGCATAGGGATCCAAGTTTGTTCAAATGAACCCAAGCGGCAAATTTGGCCGGCAGCCATCTTGGATTTAGGCCGATTTTAGGAAACGTCTTTAAAAATCTTCTCCGAAACCGCTTAGGAGATTGATGCAAATCTCAAATATGATCTAGGGCAAGAGCTGAACCAAGTTTGTTCAAGGGAACTTGATTGGTCAAATGGTTCGGTGGCCATCTTGGTTGTAGCAAAAATGACTTCGTCTCCAGAACCGCTGAAGGGATCGGGCTGAAATTTGGCAGATATGATTAGGGCCTAAGGGTCATTAAAGTTTGTTCAACAGAAGTTGATCCGTCAAAAACCATGGCCACTGTGGCCCAATCAAAATATAGCATGTTAGCGGCCATATTAGATTTTTTTATTTCATGGATTTTGAGGCCAAAATTGGTTATGTATGTGTTTTGCGGTATTCTGATCACAAATTTGCAATTTTTTAAAACTGTCGGATAAACGGTTTGGCGGCCATCGTGTTTTAAATGTGGGAATAATAATAATGGAAGATATCGCCTTGGAGCGTCTTGTCATAATGTTGCTGCTCTGGGTATTACTGTAGGTGGTTTGTTGGTCAATGTTGTGTGGGCATTTGTTTTCTAAAATAAATTGTTATATTGCATATGATTTATAGTTGATATCTTTAGCACTTGTATTATTTCAGCAATTCATTAGAGAGGGATGCCTCCAGAAATTCTCACGAAAAGGGTATCAACAACGTATGTTCTTTCTGGTGAGTTTATATTTTGGTGCAGTTATTTACAGATTTTGTTATAAATTTATTTAAATTTAACACTCATATCAGCCAAAACGGCTTCTGCAGTGGTCTTGAGAAAAGCTCATTTGCAGACTAAGAGAAGACTATTTTTGAAAATTTACTACTGGAATAACTGGCTCGATAACC
The DNA here is from genome assembly GCA_034401795.1 of Chaetoderma sp. LZ-2023a. Classification (NCBI taxonomy): domain Eukaryota; kingdom Metazoa; phylum Mollusca; class Caudofoveata; order Chaetodermatida; family Chaetodermatidae; genus Chaetoderma; species Chaetoderma sp. LZ-2023a. The sequence continues at coordinate 78,535,890 of CM067368.1, forward strand.
GAGCCACCCATTCAAGTGATAAATTAAAAAAAAAAAAATTTCTCCTGGTCTGAAAATGGACATCTTCTATGAGAAAATTGAAATTTTGTTGAACAAATTTGATAGCTAAAGGTTAAGAATTATAGTTAACATATTAACCCTTTAATCATCAAGATACGTAAAATCAGAATCTTTGCTCAGTGAATGCTCATTTTCAGGACAAGTGAGGACTATTTTTGAAAATTGATCACTGAAAAGATTGGCTTGTTTATCAAACCAGGCATTTGCATAATTTGAATATCATTTTGCTTGCAGTTTCTATATTATGTTATTTTATCTCCATATGAGATGTTGGTAATGTAAGTGTATTTTGATATTGTTTTTTTGCAGTTTTCTGATATGCTCGTCTACACTAGTCGCACTGCCACGCCATATCTACAGTTCAAGGTTCACGGTCAGCTTCCACTTCGAGGCATGATTGTAAGTAAGGTGTGTTGTTATAGTCCAGTCATACACTCATAGACTAACGCCCCAGCACTGGCCACAAACTTGTCACTAAACAGAGGTGGGAAGTGCTTTTGGGAAGTGCCAAAACATCCAAGACAGGTGAACATTTCAGCACCTGTTACAGATTAGCTATCTTGTGCCTTGCCAACACACTGACTCATGAAAGTTTTTTCAGCTGAGATGTATTTAATCCTCAAATTTGTTAAAGAAAATTTCAATTTTCTCAGAAAATATCCATTTGGAGACCAAGAAAAGGCTATTTTTGAAAATTTACCAGTGGAATGACTGGTTCAGTAAATTTTCAAAAATAATCTTTTCTTGATCTGCAAAGGGACATTTTTCAAGACCACTGCAGAAGCCATTTTTGGCTAATATAATGAGTTAATATACCACATACATGATCCCTTTAAAAGCTCAAATTTGTACAAGAAAATATGAATTTTCTCGAAGAAAATGCTCATTTGCAGACCAAGAATATATTTGAAAATTTACCATGGGAATGGCTATTTCTGTTATCGAGCCAGTCATCCCAGTGATAAATCTTTTAAAAAATAGTCTTGTTGTGCAACATTTCACAAGATCACTGCCGAAGCATTTTTTGTCCCGCTATAGTGATCAAGCTGGCATAGGCCCCCAAGCCCTTTAGTCGTCAAGTGCACAAAAATCAGCCTTCGCTTTTGTTTTCAGAAATGTCAATTTGTAGAACAAGTTTTTTGAAATTTTACCACTTAAATAACAGGCTCGATAAGCAAGCCAGTCATTTATGTGGTAAATTTTAAAAGATAGTCTCTTGATCTGCTCGTGGACATTCACTAAGAGATTTTAATTTTCTTAGCAAATCTTGACGATTAAAGGCTTAATCGATCACATGTATTAAGAAACCTCGTGTATTTAGTGACCACTTTGTGTTGCGCACAAGTGCTCTGCGCAGCGGGGTGAGCTGTGGCTATGATAATTTAAAACCTAATTAGTGTGTATTTTATATATACACCTGTGCAAAAGTTAAGCACCACCCTATTTTTACGCACATGCGAGGGTATATTCATGTGCTATGAAGAAAGCAATAGCATAAACATTTATTTACCCATCCATCTTAGTGCAAGAGGTAATAATGCAACTAGAGGAATGTTGATTATGATGGTGGGGAAACACTGTATGTCTTTGTTTGAACTTGAAAACGAGGCCTGAATATGGTTACGTTGACACAACTGACAACTATTGCCCTACAGTTGACACACGTGGCTAGATTGTCATTAATGGTGTCTGAAAACGAAGTTTAACATCTGTGCACGAGTTTGAGACTGTCATTATTAATACCGGGTATATCCACCTTGTGCCTGGATGACGGGCTGGACACGACGTCTCATGCTGGTCACCAACCGACTGATACGCCATTGTGGTATTCGTTGCCATTCAAGATGGAGTGCGTCTGTTAATTCCTGTAGGTTCTGCACAGGAGGATCCCTCCTTCTCACCATGTTTCCCAGAATGTCCCAGATATGCTCAATAGGGTTCATGTCAGGGCTCCTTGCTGGCCATGGTAGGGTTTCGATGGCATTCTGGCGGAGGTATTCATGCACAGTTCTAGCACGATGTGGTCGGGCGTTGTCATCCATGAATATAGGGTGGGTTCCAGGTGCATGATTTACAAAATGAGGGACCACAACTCTATCCAGTATGGAATCGTGATGTCTTTGTCCGTTTAGTGTTCCAGGTACAGTCAACAGATCCAGCTTACAATCAAATGAGATGCACCCCCATATCATAACGGAACCTCCACCAAATGGAACTTCTTCCATGATGTTACGTTGGTCGTACGCCGTGCGCCTGGACCTCCATACACGAGTTCGACCATCTGTGGCATGAAGCAGGAACCGACTTTCATCGGACCAGTGTACCCGTCTCCAGGATCTCATGTTCCAGTGTCTTCTTTCGTTGCACCACCTCAGACGCTCCTCTTTGTGGTGTGCAGTGAGGAGAGGACGTCTGACAGGTCTCCTAGCTTTCATGCCAGCAGCATACAGTCTCCTTTTGACGGTAGACATTGACACTATATTGCGCGTTTCCCATTGCTGGCTGAGCACTCTGCTGTTGGTGAATGGAGATCTCCTAACAAGGCGTACTAGGGCTCGATCATCACGGGCAGTAGTCTTCTTCGGTCTTCCAGATCTAGGCCTGTCCTTCACCTCGTTAGTTTGCCCATGTTTTGCAATCAAACGACTGATTACAGTATGGTTAATGTTCAGCTGTCTGCCAATCTCTCTGCATGACATACCAGTGGTATGCATGCCTATGATTTGCCATTTCACACGATCACTTAACCTTCGTCTTGCCATAGCGGTTCACAATCAAGAGCTAATTCTCTCTGTACAAATAAACCACGGTCATGAACACAAAATTCCTAATCTTGTCGCCTAAATCTGTATGTAATGTTCTACACCTCAAACTGGACTTTTACATAACTGAACACGTGTGCTGTTTCCCGCCACGCACGGACATCAAGCGGCGTGAAGTCATGCATGCATGTGCATTTCGTACTTGGAATTATGTCAGCTAACGCGGGGACAAAAAGTATGGCAGCCTAGTTGTACCATCATGTTTCTACGTTCTATTGTTGTTGCTGGTGCTTAACTTTTGCACAGGTGTATATAATATTTATATATTAGTATTTATATATTATTTTAAACATATGCAAGAATACACACTCGCGGTGTTATGTAGAAGTTAATGCTTTAATGTTCAAGCCAGCCAAAAATGGCTTCTGCAGTTGTCTTCATGAATGTCCATTTGCAGAATACGGTTAGTCTATTTTTGAAAATTTACCACAGGAATGACTGTGGTAAATTTTCAAAAATAAGAGTAACGTTATTCTCCAAATGAACATTTTATGAGAAAATTGAAATTTTCCGTGAACAAATTTGATGCCTTAAGCATTAAATTTGTTCTCAGTGCTCAGGAACTTTACGCATATCATATGTAAGCATTTCTCAGAAGTTCCTGTAAAACCTGCCCTATCTAACCACGTTATGGAGCACAGTCTTTATACAGATGACTTGTTAAATGATATATCTTTTAGAGCCAGAGGATGGTGGTTGTCACATAAGAGAGATGTTTTTGACCACCTGGTTTATTAAATCACGATCCTTTGGATCCAAATGTCAGGCGATCTCTCGGTCAGGTTTTACTATAAAACAAATTTATATTTCATATTGATAGGTGGAGGAGACGGACAATTCAAAGATGGCTGTAGCTCATAGCTTCAGCATATATGGGGGTAACAGATGTCTTCTGGTGGCGGCAAGGTAGGAACCAAACCAACTTTATAAGATGCTTTACAAATGCTACAATTCAACTTTCCAGTTTATCAATCGATCATCTGACATTATAATTAACTAAGTAAATGTGTATGATGACATCATAATCATTACGTTATGAATCTTTCGATATAGTCCGTCTTTAATGCTAAATATTCTGGCACGACGTGCAAATTTGATAAACATTCTGTCGAATATTTTGAAACTAATTTGACTGGACGCACATCACTCAGTCAAATAAGTTTCAAAATATTTAACAACTTACCTCTATAGTTTTCTAGAAATTGATAGTCAGGGAGTTCAGGGATCGATCGATCCCAACACGAGCGAGGTGTGGGTGGAGCTTAGTGAGTGGTGGGCGGGGCTTGGCAAAGACTGGAAAGGTCCATTATCCCTTGTTATGCTTCACTCAAATGTATGATTAAATTAAACGTTGAATGGAAGTGAGATAGGTGTGCGGTCTATGAATGTCTTAGACAGCAACAGCTTTAAGTAACTCTATTCTTAAAAGGAACAGTAGTAATTATGGTATGATAACACCATAAAAATGGTATAGAAACCGGATTCAAGGGTTTCAAATTCCCTTCATGTTTAGAGAGCACCCTTCTTCCTTACTGTAAAAACAAGATTGATAGAATCTCAGTAGCTGCGGCTAAAGTGTGAAAAAGGGGTCACACTGCCATACTTTAAGATTGACTGTTCTGCTAAGTTTCCCACCCTTAAATTTGCAAATCGCTACTCAGTTATTGATGAAGGATCTTGATAAATTTGAGAATTGTGTTCTATGGGTCGCTCTCGACATCGTTTCAGAGCCCGATTTTCAATTCACCTGCTCGGTTTTAGAAGGGTGGCATAGCCTTAAATTTCTAAATCGTTACACCATTATTGATGAGTAAATCTTGAAAAAACTTGAGAATGATATCCTATAGGTAAGCCTCGACATCATTACGGACCTTGGTTTTTAACTCACTGCCCTGCTGGATTCTAGAAGGGTGACCCTGCCGTAAACTTTAATATCACTACTCCTCCGTTAATGATGAACAAATCTTGATCAAACTTTTTTTTTAGTTTTAAATGTCATATTTTCAGCTCTGAAGAGGAGAAAGCCAAGTGGATAGAAGACTTGAATGAATCAATAATAATTGCTAAGAGCAAATCTGATGATAAACTGCAATATGCTAGTCTTAAATCAAGTGCCAGTAAGTTACATTACGCTAGTCTTAGGTCAAGTACCAGTATGTTACGATATGCTAGTCTTAAATCAAGTACCAGTATGTTATGATATGTTAGTCTTAGGTCAAGTACCACTATGTTATGATATGCTAGTCTTAATTCAAGTGCCAGTATGTTACGATATGCTAGTCTTAAATCATGTGCCAGTATGTTACGATATGCTAGTCTCAATTCAACTGCCAGTATGTTAAGATATGCTAGTCCTAAATCAAGTGCCAGTATGTTATGAGATGCTAGTCTTAGGTCAAGTGCCAGTATGTTAAGATATGCTAGTCCTAAATCAAGTGCCAGTATGTTATGAGATGCTAGTCTTAGGTCAAGTGCCAGTATGTTATGATATGCTAGTTTTGGATCAAGTGCCAGATGTGTTAGTCTTAGGTAAAGTGCCATTAAGTTACTATATGCTAGTGTTAGGTCAAGTGCCAGTATGGTATGATGTTAGTCTTAAGTCAAGTTCCCATATGTTATGATATGCTAGTCTTAAATTATACTAGTCTTAATTTAATACCAATTAGTTACAATATATTAATCTTAAATCAAGTCTCAATAAGTTACATTATACTAGTCTTAAATCAAGTGCCAGTAAGTTACAATATGCTATTGTTAAGTCAATTGCCAGTATGTTACGATATGGTAGTCTTAGATCACGTGTCACTAAGGTATGATATGTTAGTCTTAGATCAAGTGACAGTAAGTTATAATATGTTAGTCTTAGATCAAGTGACAGTAAGTTATGATATGTTAGTCTTAGATCAAGTGACAGTAAGTTATGATATGTTAGTCTTAGATCAAGTGCCACAAAGTTATGATGTGTTAGTCTTAGATCAAGTGCCACTAAGTTATGATATGTTAATCCTAGATCAAGTGCAACTAAGTTATGATATGTTAGTCTTAGATCAAGTGACAGTAAGTTATGATATGTTAGTCTTAGATCAAGTGACAGTAAGTTATGATATGTTAATCTTAGATCAAGTGACAGTAAGTTATGATATGTTAGTCTTAGATCAAGTGCCACTAAGTTATGATATGTTAGTCTTAGATCAAGTGCCACTAAGTTATGATATGTTAGTCTTAGATCAGGTGCCACTAAGTTATGATATGTTAGTCTTAGATCAAGTGCCACTAAGTTATGATATGTTAGTCTTAGATCAAGTGCCACTAAGTTATGATATGTTAGTCTTAGATCAAGTGCCACTAAGTTATGATATGTTAATCTTAGATCAAGTGCCACTAAGTTATGATATGTTAGTCTTAGATCAAGTGCCACTAAGTTATGATATGTTAGTCTTAGATCAAGTGCCACTAAGTTATGATATGTTAGTCTTAGATCAAGTGCCACTAAGTTATGATATGTTAGTCTTAAATCAAGTGCCACTAAGTTATGATATGTTAGTCTTAGATCAAGTGCCACTAAGTTATGATATGTTAGTCTTAGATCAAGTGCCACTAAGTTATGATATGTTAGTCTTAGATCAAGTGCCACTAAGTTATGATATGTTAGTCTTAGATCAAGTGACAGTAAGTTATGATATGCTAGTCTTAGATCAAGTGACAGTAAGTTATGATATGCTAGTCTTAGATCAAGTGACAGTAAGTTATGATATGCTAGTCTTAGATCAAGTGACAGTAAGTTATGATATGTTAGTCTTAGATCAAGTGACAGTAAGTTATGATATGCTAGTCTTAGATCAAGTGACAGTAAGTTATGATATGTTAGTCTTAGATCAAGTGACAGTAAGTTATGATATGTTAGTCTTAGATCAAGTGCCACTAAGTTATGATATGTTAGTCTTAGATCAAGTGACAGTAAGTTATGATATGTTAGTCTTAGATCAAGTGACAGTAAGTTATGATATGTTAGTCTTAGATCAAGTGCCACTAAGTTATGATATGTTAGTCTTAGATCAAGTGCCACTAAGTTATGATATGTTAGTCTTAGATCAAGTGCCACTAAGTTATGATATGTTAGTCTTAGATCAAGTGCCACTAAGTTATGATATGTTAGTCTTAGATCAAGTGCCACTAAGTTATGATATGTTAGTCTTAGATCAAGTGACAGTAAGTTATGATATGTTAGTCTTAGATCAAGTGCCACTAAGTTATGATATGTTAGTCTTAGATCAAGTGACAGTAAGTTATGATATGTTAGTCTTAGATCAAGTGACAGTAAGTTATGATATGTTAGTCTTAGATCAAGTGCCACTAAGTTATGATATGTTAGTCTTAGATCAAGTGCCACTAAGTTATGATATGTTAGTCTTAGATCAAGTGCCACTAAGTTATGATATGTTAGTCTTAGATCAAGTGCCACTAAGTTATGATATGTTAGTCTTAGATCAAGTGCCACTAAGTTATGATATGTTAGTCTTAGATCAAGTGACAGTAAGTTATGATATGTTAGTCTTAGATCAAGTGCCACTAAGTTATGATATGTTAGTCTTAGATCAAGTGCCACTAAGTTATGATATGTTAGTCTTAAATCAAGTGACAGTAAGTTACATTATACTAGTCTTTAATCAGGTGCCAGTAACTTACAAAGCATAATTGCATCCGGGTATAATTTATTTATTAGCTGTCTTAATACAATGCAAACCTGCTGTCAAAATGTGTTTTTCATACATGTACGTGATACCAAGCCCAATCTCTACAAAGATTTTAAAGTTTACAGCATATTTGTTAGTGTCTGTATACATTGAGTTGCTGATGAATGCTGGGTAGACATGGTATCTTTAAAACAGCACCGTCTTTCTGCAACAATGTTCACTACCCATGACAAATTACTTACTTTTGAATACTGCAAGATAAGAATTACTGCTTTTGTTATAATTTTGATCACAAGCTAATTGAAAAGACTTAATGTGATGTTAAAACTTATCTTATTTCTACCGATAGGTTCTTCAGAAAATGTGGATGGCACAGAGCAAAATGATTCAGATCGTATTCTATCAACTACATCACCGGAGAAGCCAAATCACCATCGCGCCAATACCACGATGCATGTCTGCTGGCATCGGAACACAAGTGTCAGTATGAGAGATTTTGAGAGGGCTGTAAAAGTAAGAAATATATAGCTAAATGAATTGTTTACATACACATTAATGATACAGCATTTTATACGCCTGTGAACACTGTGATATGTAGTAATTACATTGTCCATCCATCCATTCAGCAGTCTATCCATCCGTCTCTCACATCACTTATGATACTGTCCAGGCTGAAGTTTCGATACATTTATATAAAATCACCAACATTGTGTTATTGACTTGCATGAGAGACAAGAGTCATTATGCAAAACAGAGGTGTACATTTTCAAAATAGTACTCGTGAATGCTCTGGGTGCTATATCTTTATTCTCTGTTGAAGCTATCGTTAAGTTTATTTAGATTACACCTTTGCTTGGTATTTCTTGAATAGTCAGGATTTGTCAAGAAAATCACAATTTTTCCTTAGTAAATGTCAATGGATGAATCCACTTTAGCTATCCCCCGCCCATTTCTAGCTAAGCTCCGCCCATCCTTAGCGTGTATTGGGATCGATCTACATACTTTGATTCCTGTATTCCCAGAATCCCAATTTCATGGCAGCAACAGCACCCAGTCAAATTAGTTTCAAAATATTCAACAGAATGTTTATTAAATGGTAAAGACATAGAATTCGTTCAACTGATGAATTATTCCAGGTTCAGGACCGAGTATTTCGGTCAATTATGATTGTGATGTCAGCCTACATGTAATGTAATTGACTATGACGTCATATACTTGAGATTGGATTCATCAATTCACAAGCCAAGAAGACATTATTTGCCACTGGAATACCTGGCACTGTTGATTAAAGCAGCCAGTCCTTTGGTATATTTTCAGAAACAGTAGTCTCTTCCCCTGCAATTAGATATTATCCAAGGCCACTTGTGGTGATCATTTTTGTCCAGTGACAATTAACCCTTAACATACTGATGTCAATATTCTATCTTTTACTGCATCAATAGTTTATTTTTCAACAATTTTGGTGGACAATGTTGCTGTCTATGACAGCACCATCTTCCACCAAATTTGTTGAAAAATAAATACCAGTTCATCTTTTAGTTTAATTTGAAAATTAAAAATTTTGACACCAGTTGTAAGGATTAAAGGTTTAATATATTATCATATATAATAATCCTTGTCATAAACTGATACTTATCTTTACTGTTTACGTGTTCACAGAATCAGTTAAGTGGTTATCTGCTTCGGAAGTTCAAGAACAGCAATGGTTGGCAGAAACTGTGGGTTGTATTCACAAATTTCTGCTTGTTTTTCTACAAGAGTTATCAGGTAAGCGGATTCCTCGCCACTCCACCCCAATACATCTTACAATACACAGCAGACGCATGTATGTACGTAAATCAAAGTGAGCGTGGGGCAAAATGAGTGGAAGGCAGAAAGAGGATAGTGAGTGACCAAAGGTCAGCGTAAATTGGACATTGTCTCAGATAAGTGTTTGCATTTAGATATCTATTTTATCATACATTAGGATTGCTTAACTAAACGTAGATACATGATTACCCATACCAAGAAGATGAACAGATTTTACATTAACATGAAAGTCAAGGTCATGGTGACTGCACTACAAATTTCTTTTGGCTCTCAATTCGAGGTTATTGTGCCCAACGTTGTAAATGTGGGAGGGGGGGAGAAACATTCCTTAGGTCGCAAGGTCATCATGATGTCAGTATAACAATTAATTTCTACTCAAATACTCAAGTTTACTATGCCCAATTATTACAAAACCATTATTGACCTGGGGGTGTTGGACTTAGCTTTTGATATTTGACTGTCGAGTTGACAATCACCAAAGTCTAAAAATTTATTTCTGCTCTCTGGCCTGTCTATGTGAAGCCTGATAAGCATGCTGCCTTGGGGAGCAAGACTACTAAAGATTCTTTAGACTTTTAAGCCACTATGTCAAAAACCTCAAAGGTCAATGACCTTGAGCCATATTAAACTGCTTCTTCCTTGGTTGTGTTCAGAAAGCTATTGTGAAACTGACAATATTTTTGTTGGACCTTGTACAAAGTGAGGAATGGCTTGACTTAGTGATCCGAATCACGTCCAACATCTGAGAATAGATGAATACGATCTGTTGCTCAAGTATATGATGTTATAGTCAATTACGTCACATATAGGCTGACATCACAATCATAATTGACAGAAATACTCTGTCATGAAGCTGGAATAGTCCTTGAAGTGTGCAAATTGTATGTCTATGATGGACTTATTGTTTAATAAACATTCTGTTGAAAATTTTGAAACTATTAAAGCAGCAGCAGAACCCAGTCAAATTAGTTTCAAAATATTCAACAGCTTACCTGTAGAGTTAACTTGATATTGGGATTCTGGGAGTTAGCTAGAACTAGAAATGTATCCCTGTATTAGATAGGATGTTAAATGTCCTGAGGCTTGTCATGCGCAGGACCAGGCCTCTAGTTGTCTGAAGAGCATTCTGGATTATTTGAGAAAATTCCATTGAAAGTACTGAATCCTGTTTATAAAATATGTTCAGGTAAGAGGAGTGGTGATTTATAGACGGTTTGCTTATGGGAAGTTTCGCTGTAGGTAGTGTGTGTGAGTATTTAAATAGATTTGTGTTTGCTTACGTGTACGCGTGCGTGTGTTTATTAGTCCCCGACTGGCAAAATTGGGGGACTATAGGTTTTCACTCCATCTGTTCGTCTGTGCACCTTCATTGTATTCAACTGAGAATTGGTACATTGCTTTGTTATGAGAAGTTACAGACCAAGTTCGAGTTTCAGATGTATGCGTCAATTTTTGATGGAGTTTATGCCCCCTTTCGACCTAAGAAATACAAAAATATCGGTTTTCCACACTTTTTTGCACTCCTTCAAGATATTTAAAGGAAAATCGGTTCATCGCTTTAGTATAAAGCGTTACAGAGCAAGTTCGAGTTTCAGACATTTTCATCAATTTTTCATGGAGTTATGCCCCCTTTCGGCAAAAAATATTAGTTTTCCGCACTTTTCCAGTCTTTCAAGATATTCAACTGAGATTTGGTACGTTGCTTTGTTATGAGAAATTACAGACCAAGTTCGACTTTCAGCTACTTCTGTCAATTTTTACTGGAGTTTTTGACTGTCAATCTTTAAAGATTTATATCGCCAAGTAGGGGACATGTATTGCAAAGCAATACTTACTGAATGCTTGTTTATATAGATTTGTACATTACTGCATGTCTCATTGTATTTTATTGCATGTTTCTCTCCCAGGATGACTTCCCACTGGCTAGTCTACCCCTCCTGGGTTATGCGGTGAGCAATGCATCAGATCAGGATGGGATACACAAAGACCATGTATTCAAACTACAGTTTAAAAATCATGTCTACTTCTTCAGGGCAGAGAGCGAATACACCTTTGAAAGGTAGGACTTCTAGGAATATGTTGGGTGCATGTTTATCTAGATTCGTCATTGGTGGTGAGCAGGTAAAATTTTGAAAGTTAAGATCTTGGAGTATTTATTATATACGGTGACTTTGACCACATGATAATATAGATGTGTTCTTGGAAAAGAGCAACTACACATTTGACAGGTACGTCCTTCAGCAAGATCATTAGTTCACAGTACCTTTGATCACTGATAGCAATCTAGTTTTTTGGAAAGTAGGAGTCCTCGGAATATCTTTTGTGCACAGCAAATTAGACCACCGAGGGCTATCAAGATTTGTTCTGGCAGAGAATGAGTAGTCCATTGAGAGATAGACCTATTAATATCATTTGTACCCAGGTACATGGTGTCTATGCGGCTTTGTTACTTACAGAATGTAGGTACACTTATTAAAGGTAGGACATCTAGGAATATCTGATGTATGTAGTGACCTTGAACACTGGTGTGCATAAGCCTTGAAATTATATCTCGTAAGGTAGTCTGAGACTAGTAGAAATTTGTGTGTGTTTGCATTAATATTGATCACCCGGGTGGGAGAGTACAATTTGTATCCCGATCCTTACATGCATTCTAAAAAATAATAATACACTTAACCTAAGATGTCATATTCTCCAAAAGATGGTAGATGGTAGGAAATTTGTACGGGTTTGAAAATGTTTCAGTAGTGCTTAGTGCAGATTCTAGTGAATGGTGACATATAAGAAATTGTCTACGTCAGGGCACTCATCCATGAGTATCTGTTTTTGTAAAAAAAAATGTAGACAGTCGGGTGGAAAGACAGACAGACAGACCTGACCATTGTATGCTTGTTGCAAGTCGCAACTAAAACAGTTTAGCACTGTAGTGTATTTACCTTGCCATTCACCAGCCAATGACGAGACTTCATTGTTATGTTACACCAGTGTAATATTGTTAACCCTTTGAACCCTGCCTTCCCAGAATATCAATTTTAAAACAATCACACTGGTAAACTGTTGAGTATTTTGAAACTAATTTGACAGCTCCCAGTCAAATTAGTATCAAAATACTCAACAGAATATTTAGAAAACTCATGGAATTTGGTGTTGTGGCCTTTCGTGTGCAAAGGGTTAATGGTAAACAATGTATAGAGGCTCATGAATATATTAAATAGAGGATCTTAAACAAGGTCGCATTTAATGTCACTATTGTGGAAAACTCAATTCAGGCTTGGGGGGAGAATTTCATTCAAACAAAACAACAACTGTAAAACTAAAACTACTTTAATCACCTATGGTAGGGTGTTCAACAAACTCTATTTACACTATATACAGGAAAAGACAGGTCAAGAAATAACTTTCAAAGCCAGTGTATGGCGAGCTAGGATTAGAATTCCCTTCTCTCAAATAATTGGGCTTTATATGGTCGAACGTTGTGCGCTTCTCACAAAAAGACAAAATCGCTTCTCGCGTAAAGCTATAAATCACTTGCATGCGAAAAGGCATAAAGTCGATTCTCGCAGGAAGCTATAAAGTCGCTTCTCGCGTAAAGCTATAACTAAGTTTGCACGCAAAAAAAGCATAAAGTCGCTTCTCGCGGAAAGCCATAAAACACGCGAAAAATTATAAAATCGAAAAAGACATAAAAGTTAGATCAGCACTCCAACTCATGCACAAGCCAATCCCAGCAGCAGCAACAAGCCGCAGTCCGCTGCAGGCTATAGTGCAATGTAAACAAACACTCTGACCAGTCAGGTCACTGCACTGCACTGAGGAGTGCTGATACAACAATCAGCATGTAAGAGTTAGCCCCCTTGTTAATCGATTTTAAAGAATTGAAAACAAAATCCACTACACTATTATCAACCTCGTTGAAAATTATCACTTTGCACGAGATTTAGCGAGTCCAAAGTGGTAATATTCGAAGAGGTTGATAATACTGATATTAAATGGGACCGAATTTGAGATTTTATTTATCATATAAATTTAAATTTTAACATTTGCAATCATGTAGCTCCTAAATCCCTTATTTAGATCTTAGATGCTCATGACATGCGTCACTAGCAGTCAATTAGTGATATCCAAAGCATCAAGGTCGATCGTATTCTGATTGGTCAATATAAAATTGCTTTCCCACGCTAACAACCAGTGAAAGTACTTCACTGCATTATGAACCGGATTAATATTTTTAATGGGACTTTGTATATATGATAAATAATAATATGTCTCTGTGTGTGTTTATTAACCAGGTGGACTGAGGTGATTAATAGTGCCACGAGCAGTGCTCACAGACTGCGGTTATTTAGCAGAATGGAAAGCCAGCATCAATCATGATTCACACCTGTAATCTGGCGGTACTTCATTTCATAGTAGAACATACCTGATCTAGCATCATCATTATTGTGTGGCGGTACTTCACTGTGACAATATATGGACTAGTTATCAATAGAAAATCGGGGACTTAGTGGTGCATTGACCCCTGAGGTTCTGCTCACTGATTTGAATGAAAGTTGTTGGTGGCAGAAAGGCGCAACAACTTAAAAATTATTTTCAAGAAATAGTGAGCTGATTTTTCTAAATATAAATTGCCAATCAGTTTTAAATTCTTAGTGGTGAAAGTTCCGATAGCTTTTGTTTTGGTGGGGGGAGGGTGGTGAGGGATAAGATGGGTTGGGGGATGGTATAGGGAGTGGAGTCTTGTAACATTGTGATCATTTCTTCACAATGATTTCTTAATAATGAACCTTTCCAGTTTTAGCTATGTCCCGCACATCACTAGCTAAGCTCCACCCACACCGCGCTCGTGTTGGGATCGATCGATCTCTGAACTCCCCATTTATAGATTTTCAGAAAACTATACAGGTAATCTATTGAATATTTTGGAACTAATTTGACTGGGTGTTGTTGCCTATCTATAGCTGCAACAGCGTCCAGTCAAATTAGTTTCAAAATATTTAACAGCATGTTTATTAAATAGTAGTGACATAGAATTTGTATGTGTCGGACTATTAAGAGTTAAAAATGTCCCAAATACAATCATTTATGACGTAATCATTATGACATCATCCTATACACTACTTAGTTGATTATGATGTCAGATGATAGATGGATATTCTGGAATGGTTGAACTGGGTTGTGAGTTGTCCAGATGTTTTAGATCCTGCAATTCCTTGATACATTTATGGGGGTGGGGTAAGGGTATAAACTAGATAGTATAGCTTACTCAGCGGTGGACATGAAGGCCAAGTATTGGAAACAATGCTTATTTACCTGTCAATAAAATCGTTTAATTTTAAGGCAAGCATACTGAAAAACTTGTATATTATGAAAATAATGTGACTGGAAGCTTTACTTCCATAGTCATCAATAGCGTACAGCAAAATTATTTTCAAAATATTCAGCAGAATATCTAGCATCTGTTGAAAGGATTAATAACAAAAATATGTGTGTGTTAGGGTGGGTGTGTGTGTTTAGAGTTGAGACTGTAGGGATCTGTCTAATGAAGGGCAGTAGTTGGATAAGATTATTTTATAAGAAATGAAATAAATATAGTTAATTAATTAATTAATTGATTATTATTATTAATATATGAGACTATCAAAGATTGTGTGATAATGAAATTACTACTGGTGTGCATAGATTTAAATAATACACGTCTGATACTTTAAACATATATTTAAAGTTAATCTTTATAATAATTATTATTATAATAATTAACATGCAGGAAAATTGTCTTATTATGGAGTCAGAATTTTGTTTTATAAAATATCTGTGCATTGTAGAATAGTAACTCGGCCAAACCTGTCCTAAGTAACCACCTTTTGGTGCATCAGTACTTGATTACTAAAAACAGGTGGTCTCTTAATGCATGTCATTCACCATATGTTATACCTTTAGTGGTCCCATAAGAAGGTGATTCCTTAAGACAGGTGGTTTCTTGGTGAGAGAGGTGGCTTCTCAAGCCCGTTTGACTGTAATTAAAATCACATAAAGTAATGGAAACTGTATTTTTGAAAACCTGTTACTGAAATGACTGTCTGTTCCCACCACCCTTCACCTCTCTACACAGCTAGTCATACATATCAGTGGAATGTTGAAAAAATACGGCTCTGTTGCAGTGGTTATTTCTGCTAGCAAGAGTTACCCCTGTTGATGCATGTCAGGCAAAGTGTATTCAATACCTGTACAGTTTATATTGTATATAATACAGAATTAATTTCTATACACAAATTTCTGAATAATTTACAATAACGGTTTACACGGCATGTAGCAGTAATGAGGTGAGAGAGTGAGCGTGATGAGTTGAATGAATGTGTGCACATGCTTGTGTGTGCGCATGTATGTATAAGATGTGCGCGTGTGTGCATGCATGCGTGAATGGTTAGCATGACATAAGTAGCATAGTTTATTGCCATAGCGACATGTCATGCGCATCCAATCTTAGTACAATATTGATTAGCAAATAAATGACGCTTTGTTAGTGTAGGCTAAATCCATGTATCATTCACAGTATTCTCAGTACTCATTCATCCATATATATATATATATATATATATATATATATATATATCTCTACTAACAAAACATTGTAACTCTATGATTCCCAAAGACCAGGGCCGATAAATTATTTTCAGTGTAAGAAATATTCAATAAATAATGTTTGAAACTAACAACAGCTCCCAGTCACATTAGTTTCGAAATATTCAGCCGCTTAGGTGTATGATTGTCTTAAATTTATGACACCAGGACTTCAGAATTCAAAAGGTTAATCATGCCATAATAGATTCACCCAATGAATGCTTAGTGTTTGGTGACCTTGAGTTTGACCTACTTTTCAAGGTCATTGAAACTGATGTAGAAAGATTTTGCCAGTACAATATCATATGTATAATAAGAATGTCCGCAGCTACTAACATAGCAATAACCTATTGTAGCCATATTGGCGGTGTATACATGTGTAATGGCTATGTCAAAGTTGAGGCTTGGTAAAACTTGAAGATCAGTTACACATAAGATTTAATACGATATGTTGCAAATTGAAGTCTATATGTTTGGGTGACCACCTGTACTTTAGGGAGCATATTAGATGGTGGTTCCTTAGGATGGGTGGTTACAATGATGACGTTTGTATTCCACAACCACATGTCATTACCGACTACATTTGGTGATCTATAAGGTGGCCAGTTTGGTCTGGTCTTGTGAGACATTGATATCACGTTTCTGACAATGACAATGAAGGCAGTGATGATGGCAGCGGTGGCGTCAACATTAAGTTTCTGTGTTTAGCAAATCATCATTGCCTATATTCTAGGATTGGTTAATCCTACTGGAACGACACTTGGACACATATTTGCCTATATCATAAGGAACGAGCATGATGATAGTGAGGTCACTAGGTCAAAGTCAAGGTCATCCTAGTGTTGCTATTTTACCTCAGCTTTTCAACGTTAATTTATTGTCAAAAGCAAATAATTTACATTTATATTTCAGGATTGGTTAATCCTATTGGAACTAAACTTGGATACACGGTGACTTACAATGTTAGGAAGCAGCATGATAATGTTGAAGTCAGAAGGTCCAAGGCCACTGTGACAAACAGGAGACAGACGAGACATTTAATTTTGAGGAATTGTTAACGGGGGTTACCTATTAGTGCAACAGCAATACCTCTCGTAATTCTTTAATAGTAAAATTTGATCAGGAAAGTTTTCAATTTTCTCATAGAAAATGTCTATTTGAAGACTAGGAAAAAACTATTTTCGAAAATTCACTACTGGAGTGACTAACTCAGTTATCGCGCCAGTTATTTCAATGGTAAAACTTCAAATAATCTCTGCGTGTAAATGGACACTTCTCATGACCACTGCATGGTCTGGTCGCTGCAAGCTAGCAGACAATAATTTCAATGAGCAATAACTCTGCACCAGCTGATTATTTTGGAAACAATTTGACTGAAAGTTATTGGTTTCTTAGCCACCAACAACTTTCAGTCAAATTTTTTTCAAAATATTCAGGATATCCAGAGTTAACCCCCTTTGAAAATGTAATGTACAGAAATTCACCAGGCAGACAGTTACAGGTAAAATGCTAAAAACAATATCCACAATTTGGAGTGAAAATATAGTGCTTCTTTAAGACAGGTGTTCTTTTGATCCCTCTATCTACCTAGAGATCAGCCATTCTTTGGCTCTAAAAAGCGGGTGGTGTCATTGCATAGGTGTGATTACTGTATTCGTCAAACGTGTTCGCATAGCAGAACAGTATAGGTAGAGAAATGATTGACAAGCCTGAAGTACTGATTAACTACCAAGACTCATCTCATTTATATCACATTATGTATAATCCTCAGTTTTAATTAAGCATTGATAATCACATGATATCTAATTTGCATGTAATCAATTTTATTTGTTAAAATGTTTTACTAATTTTTACATGAGATGTTGAAATATTATATTACTTACGAGGCCTCAATTTGTGAAATTACCTTTACAATTATTTTAATCATGCCTTGATTTTGTATTGTTTTGGGAGATAAAAGGTTTCTTTCTCTGAAATAAATTAAAATCGCAGGGATTAAGTATGTATTTTAAATTTGATAATCAGGATGTAGTCTATATTAGTCAGCTAGTTCTTATTTCGTTATGGTGAAAGTCTTTTAACCATGTTTCTATTGCATCAAAGAAAGATCGAGTGTTTGTAGAAATTGCTTATTATCTGAACCCCGTGTTCATAACCCATTAACTTTCAAATTTGTTACGGAAATTTTTAATTTTCTCAGAAAATCTCCATTTACAGAGCAAGTAATATTTTTGAATATTTACCACTGGAATGACTGGCTCAGTTATCAAGCCTTTGATTCCAGTGATAATTTTTCAAAAATAATCTTTGCTGCTGCAAGCCACCAGACAAAAATTTCAATGACAAAAATGCATGACTTCCTAAATATTTTGAAATCAATTTGACTGAAACAATTTTCAAAATGTTTTCAAAATATTTAGCCAGTCCATAGCAGCTTTAATCCCTAGGGTCAGTTTCACAAAGGTACGTAAGTTACTCTCCGTCGTAAAGTAGAAAACAGACCAATCAGAATGCTTCCTTTGCAAAACCTCAGCAGTCAGGCGGTTAAGTAATTTCGGTTGTAAAGGATTAAACTCACCAGTCACCAGAAACGCAGGTGGCCCTTGTGTGCGAGGCATTAGCAGTAACTGCTATTTAGTATTGTACTTATAGTAATTATAATAGCGCATTATAAGTATTGTAATATCTTGCTGAAAATCTGCTTATAATTTGACTAAAATCTTCTGATTGTATTGGAATCATGCCTCAGATGTCAATTCACCTTTCCAGAGTATCCATCCATCATCTGACCTATGACGTCATAATCAGCTCAGCTGTGTATGATGACATCACAATCATTACATCACAAAGGGTTCCATATAGACTGTCACCAAATCTCAAATACTCCTCGGACAAGTTGTATGAATTGTATGTCTTTGTAATTCCTTGCAATTCAAGAAACATGTTGTTGAATATTTTGAAACTAATTTGACTGGGTGCTGTTGCTGCAACAGCACCCAGTCAAATTAGTTTCAAAATATTCAACAGCTTACCTGTGTAGTTTTTTTTAGAAATTGATAGTCATGGTGTTCAGAGATCGATCGGTCCCAACACTAGCAAGGTGTGGGTGGAGCTTAGCTAAAACCGGAAAGGTCCATTTCTTGATTGCTTGCTGTGCTCTTTATATGCCTTATGTTGCCTTAATACTATACAATACAAATATGTAAAAATTTCCCAATTTGTTTTTGTCAATATTAATGATTTTAATTCGTTTATATTTTGTTGATTGTTGTATCTTTATTATGTAAACAAAGATGTATTAATTAGGGACAAACTTTTATCATTTTTAATTGGAATTAAATAAAGAGGCCAAAATATTTAAGCAAATTTCTTTTAGCTTACTCGTTGTATAGTGTCAAAGCTGTTAGGAAGAGTAGGTATATTTGGTGGTGGTGGGTGGAGGGGGGGGGGGGTCAGAAGGCAGGGGTAGGGTGGGGGGGAATATGGCTGCTTGTTGAAGAGTTGTTGAAATGATGTTAATAATAATCCACCACCATCTTGTCACCATTAACCACAATAGGAATAGACTTTTGCCACTGACTTTTGTTAAAAGTACACCTTTCTTGTACTTCCTAACCCTTTCAACTGCGCTGTTCCGGGATATCTATTTCACTAAAACCATACTGGTTGTCTGTTGAGTGTTTGAAACTAATCTGGCTTGAAGATGTTGCAAAAGGCAGCAACAACTTCCGGTCAAATTAGTTGCAAAATATCTGACAGTATTTCAGTTTTCGTACTTAGGTCTGTATATGTATGAAACTAATTTGACCGGAAGAGTGAATAACTTCCAGGCAAATTAGTTTCAAAATATCTGAGAATTAATTTTTCGAATCTGGTCTTGCAGTTTCAAAGGGTTATAGCAGTTATCTAGTTTAAAATTTATTTTCATATAATAGCGACTACATATATTGTTATAGTCCGACTTTATTACCAGGTTACCATAGTGATGAGCTTTTAATGTGAACATTAAACTGTCAATTGGTGTAAGGCTCAGTTCCTTTGAAAAGTAGATTGTGAGAAACAAACTCGTGTGTTATGAAACATTTAATTTATCAAGCAATCAATCCTCTTACAATATGTTAGAAGTGTTAGCTAAGACTTGTTTAAGCCTTTCCTGGTTAAATTTGTTTTACAAGTTAAAATTTTCTCATAGAAAATGTCCATTTGCAGACCAGAACACTATTTTTGAAAATTAACCACTGGAATGACTGGCTTGATAACTGAGCCTGTCATCCCAGTGGTAAATTTTCAAAAATACTCTTCTCTTGGTCTACAAATGGACATTTTTTAAGGGCACTTCAGAAGCCAATTTAACCAGCTCGAATATTAAAGATCGGAAGTCCAGAACTCCTCAGTAGTGTTTGGAAAGACAATATATATGTAAAAAAAATTAACATTTTCATGGGGAGAAGTTCTGATGGTGCAAAACATGATGTTCAATTTTAATCAAATTGCAACTCAGACTTTCAGACTTTTCACACAAAACTTACATTTACATCTGAGGTGGATAACAGTGATGATTATATGACTATACACTCGTACATGATTTGTAAGGTATGCCAGTGTCTAATTGTTTTGTTACATATTTTGAAATGCATTAGGAATGTACCCAATGGCATGATAACTGAATGTGTGAGACTTGAACGGGCTGCACTATGTTACTTGTAGTCCTTAGCTTTTACCTTTTAGTGTGACCACCTATTTATCTTACTACCTCTGTTACTACTGTAAATTGTATCAATTGTAACCCTTTCATCGATGAATTCCCATATCGCGATTTCAAGGTAATAATACAAGAAACCTGTTGAATATTTTGAAATTAATGTGATTGGAAGCTGTTGCTGCCTTAGGCAGTAACAGCTTCCAATCATATTAACTTCAAAATATTCAATAGAATATGCTGTGAATCGGAAAGAAATTACTTTTCTAGGGATTTTTCGGTGAAAGAATTAAATTTCGCCACAATGTGTTCAGAGAGTAAGGGGTTTGTGTGTATGCACTCTATTGGGTGTGGCGGGGTGGGATGGGTGGGGGCGGGATGGTTGTGAAGCCTTTCTGGATAGAAATATTTTAATACAGCTTTGGTGCTTAAGCTTTTTTCTAGAGATGATTATAAAGAATTATGTTTTTTTAAGAAATGATTTTTAGAGCTCTGAGTCGCATAGCATGTATTTTAACCACTGCCACCGCTTGCTTTAAGCCTATTTTGTGCAACAGCTGTTGATAAATAGCTTCAATGTGATTTGAAATCAACATTAATAATAATTTACAATGAAAAAATTTAATATTTTAAATCTAAGTAAGCTGTATGTAAAACTATAATAATAATTTTAACTTTTAATTATTAAATATGAACTATTATAATGGTGAAAATTGACCATCTGACTCTTTAAAAGAACTTGGAAATTTATATTTGAACTTAGTAAATAAATTTGTTGCATATTTATTGTGCAAATTTGAAAATATTTATGGAAGAAAGATAGCTCTAGCAGGTTAGGCATGTTCAAACCTATCAATAATGACCACCTGATTTTGCGGAGCCATAAAGATTACAGTTCTTTAAAATGGTTGGTCTTATGTCCACCTACCGTGAAGAACCATCATTTGGCTTGAATTGTATTAAGTGACCACCTGTCTTTAGTGAGCACGCTGATTGTTCATGCAATGTCTATTAGAGACAGATTTGACTGGTTAACCTTTTAACACTCAAGCCAGCCAACAACGGCTTCTGCAGTGGTTCTGCGAAATGTCTGTTGGCAGACCAACAGAGGACTATTTTTTAAAACTTACCACTGGAATAATTGGTTCGATAATCGATCCAGTCATTTCAGTAGCAAATTTTCAAAAATGGACATTTTCTATGAGAAAATTAAAATTTTCGTGAAGAAATTTGAGTGGTAAAGAACTAACCTGCCACAGTGGGACATCATCGCCAACTTATAGACAGGAAAACGTATCTTAGCCCTTTACTATTCATTATTGATCAGGAAAATTTAAATTGTTGCTTAATGAATGTCCATTTGCAGACCGAGAGGACTATTTTAGAAAATTTGGGGCAACATCACCCAGTCAAATTAGTTTCAAAATATTGAAAAAAAGTTTATTAAATAATAAAGACATACAATTCGTACAACTGAGTGATAATTGAATGTTCATGATGGACATAGTTACGTTATTCATTACACATTTTGATTGTGATGTCATCCTACATGTGATGTAATTGATTATGATGTCATAAACTTGAGTGACAGATTGGATTCATACATTTGTCACTATTAACAGGTGGTCTCTTAAGACAGGTGAGATGATATAGGATATACTGCTGTGGAAGGACTGATGGTGGTTCTTTAACACAGGTGGTCATTCAATCACCCACTTTAATGAACCACCATATATGGCTCCAAATGACAGGGGGTGGTCTCTTAACTGTAACTTCCCACAACGCATTATCACTTTCCTTCACTCTTAGCACTCTGATGTCTACGACAGCACTATCATCCAACAAATTTGTTGAAAAATGTACGCTAGTTTATCTTTAAATTTAATTTTTAAATTTAAAATTTTGACATCAGAGTTGTAAGGGTTAAATAAAGGGCCCTCCCTTCATTTGAACTTGACTTACTCTCTGCTGAGACGATTCTGACAACATTATGAGAGGCTCTTCCTCGGAAGAGAAGAAAAAAGATGAGCCCTTACTATGCATAATATACAGATGATATTGAACTGTGCCATATAATTGTATCGCATGTGTAATAAGGGCCAAGCCTGTGTCATGTATGCTATTGTAAGTGTTGTTAAAAATGATAATTTCAATAATACTAATGATGATAGAGGTATTTGCAAACTGTGTATTAGACAGTAAGGAGCTGGGTGTGATGGGGTAAATATAGCATGTGTATGCATGCACGCATGCGTCAAAATCTGTGGCTCAATTACAAGATAACATGAACATTGTAGATTTTGCATCATGTGTCTGGTCATGTGTGTGCATGCACGCATGTGTGTATTGGGGGCACAGTTTCAAAATATTTCGCACACACCCCTCCATCGGCCACGCTGGACCTGTCACTGTTGTATTAGATGCACGGTGTACTGTACTGCCAAACCTCTGTGGTGGCACACCTACCTATGGGGTCCACATAGTGATGTACTTCAATACAGGTGGTCATAAGGCCAAGTGTCTTAACCCTTTAATGACTTCTGCGGTGGCCCTGTGAAATATCTATCAGCAGACCAAGAGACTATTTTTGAAAAATTACCACCCGAATGACTTGCTTGATAACCGAGCCGGTCATTTTAGTGGTAAATTTGCATGAATGATCTTCTCTTGGTCTGCAAGTGGACACCAAATTTTACCATTAAGGTTTTAGATGGTCACCATCTTGTGGTCGTAAAAGGCATTTACTGCAGTCATTCACAGGTATTGAGTGAGCACTTTTACTGATTCATTATTGACCGGCTTTGTCCTATTATATGCAGTATGTCTGGTGCAGTCATGTCAAAGATAATGACAACGTAAAAGATTTAAGTATTGGCCATCTTTAGATTTTTAGGCCCATTTGATAATATATTATAAACTTATTTAATTTATATGTCAAATAATACTGGCCATTCATGAATGTGTACCTATATAGTTTATTTTTATATATTATTGCTAAATTTGTTAACGTTAGAGAATAATTTTTTGAGAAAACTGACATGCTCACATCCGTAAGCAAAATTATGTAGTTATTTTCTTTTCTGTGTACATGTTTAGAATTTTAAAAAACGTATGTTAAATTTAGATTATAAATGTAACAATTTCAACCCTAAAGACCAGATAAACAAATTCTTTTCATTGCAACAAATTCTGTTTAATATTTTGAAACTAAATTGGCTAGAATGTGAAGTGTGAGTGCGCTAATATTGCGACATTGCATGATTCATAAAAAAATTTGAAATTTTGACAGATGGAGAGACTGATATAGACTTAGACTAGTTATGAGTCACACCTAATAAAACATTTACTCCCTTGCAAATTCAATTGATGCTGAATTGAAATAGAAATGAAAGGACAGAAATGCAATCAATGTACCATGGTGGACATGTCCAGTTTATCCATCCATCATATACGTCATAGTGAATGATGTCGTAATCAATTACGGCATGAATGACTCGATTTAGTCCGTCTTAAACGCTTAATAGTCTGAAACATTGTACAAATTGTGTGTCTGCTATGTAATAAACATGCTGCGCTGAATATTTTGAAACTAATTTAGCGGGCAGTGTTGCTGCCAAGGTAATGGTCAAATTTTGTTAAAAAATCTAAATATTTGCTTATTGAATGTCTATTTGCAGGCCAAGATACTATTTTTTTTAATTCACTGCTGGAATGACTGGCTCGATAATCGTCAAATTGTCAAAAATAGTCTTCTCTTGGACTGCAAATGGACATTCCTCATTAAAGAGGTTCATTTTGGTCCCATTCACCATTAACACGTTAATCTGACTTCTATCCTGGTATTATGCCGGAAGTTGTGAGGCGAGTTTTATATTCCATGTCTCTGGAACCGCTACTAGGGACAGCATCATCCTAACAATGCCCATCAATAACCACTTCATCCCTGTATATCTTAATGTCATGACAACCAGACTAAAGAAAGGATACCTGCTGATTATTCTTGAAATTAACTGGCTTTGCTTCAAATGATGTGGTTGAAAGCTGCAGTAATCGAAGCTGACTTCTAACAGCTATTGCTGTAAAGACACAGTCTTGTGGAAGGCTGTTGTGATATAAGTCTAAGAAGTATTTCCAAAATATGTTGCTGCTTAAGCCAGTAACAGCCATCACCAAGGCACCAACTGTCAAGCTAATGGATGGATCTGATCCGTTACTCAAGTATATGACATGTCACTTGCAGCCTGATGTCACAATCAAAATGTGTAATGAATGACGTAGCTAGTTCAGACGAACATTTAACTCTGTCAAGTGTACGGATTGTACGTCTTTGTTGGATTTACTATTTAATAAACATTTTGTTGAATATTTTGAAACTTATTTTACTGGGCACCCTGTAAAATTATTTTCAAAATATGAAACAGCTTACCTGTACCTTGTTAGTATTTTGGTGGTAGTTACCGTGAAAATTGAGATTCTGAGAATGCAGGGTTCAAAGTATATAAATCGATCTCAACTTGCGTAAAATGTGGGTGGAGCTTACCTAGAAAGGGGTGTGGCATAGTTAGAAACAGATATTGCTTTCAAAGTATTACCCCGCTCGCTCGCGATGAAGTCCTCTTGTAGCGTGTGTCTGTCAAGACGGTACACATGTTGGATTCAGACTGTGCTGGCCACGGAGTCTTATATCCAGTGACATGAACCTATATACACACAAAGCTGCTTAAGAGAACACCTGACTTATGTGGACAAATGATGGTGGTTCTATAAGTCAAAAGCCCATGTGTCTTAACCCTTTAATGGTCAAATTTGGTCAAGAATATTTAAATATCTGCTTATTGAATGTCTAATTACAGGCCAAGAGAATACAATATTTGAAAATTTATCACTGGAATGACTGGCTCGGTTATCGAGCCAGTCATTCCAGTGATAAATTTTCAAAAATTTTATTTTCTTGACCTGTAAATGGACCTTCCACAAGAGCATAACGGAGGCCGACTTTGGCCAGCATGACCATTAAAGGGTTAAAGCACCACCATGTCTATACTTTCCTGTTTTATGTGCTCCATGAGGTGGTCACATTAGACAGTTACTACTGTATTATAATAAAACATCACATATGAATGAAGCTTGTAATAATTATGATGATCATTAAAACAGATTTCAGAATAATCACCTATATAAACATTGTTATGATAATAATGATGATTATTATTGTTGTCATGGAATTCCCATATAATAAATAATAATAATGATGATAATAATAATAATAAAAGTGTATCATAGATTTACAAGTAAATATGTTCTTGTTTTGTGTCAAAGGTTATGCATCAGGTGTGAATAAATGGGTCAGGCATGAATGTATGGGTCAGACATGAATGTATGGGTCAGACATGAATGTATGGGTCAGGTGTGAATGTATGGGTCAGGTGTGAATGTATAGGCCAGACATGAATATATGGGTCAGACATGAATGTATGGGTCAGGTATGAATGTATAGGTCAGACATGAATGTATAGGTCAGACATGAATGTATGGTTCAGGTGTGAATGTATGGTTCAGACATGCATGTATGGTTCAGGTGTGAATGTATGGTTCAGACATGAATGTATGGGTCAGGTGTGAATGTATAGGTCAGCTGTGAATGTATAGGTCAGACATGAATGTATGGGTCAGGTGTGAATGTATAGGTCAGGTGTGAATGTATGGGTCAGGTGTGAATGTATGAGTCAGGTGTGAATGTATGGGTCAGGTGAGAATGTGTGGGTCAGACGTGAATGTGTGGGTCAGACGTGAACGAATGGGGCAGGCATGAATGTATGGGTCAGACATGAATATACGGGTCGGGTGTGAATGTATGGGTCTGTTGTGAATATATGGGTCTGGTGTGAATATATGGGTCAGGCGTGAATATATGGGTCAGGCATGAATATATGGGTTAGATGTGGATGTATGGGTCAGTGTGAATGCATGGGTCAGATATGAATGTACGGGTCAGTGTGAATGCAAGGGTCAGGTGTGAAAGCATCGACTGGTTGTGAATGTATGGGTTGGGTGTGAAAGTGGGTTGGACGTGAAAGTATGGGTCAGGTGTGAACGTATGGGTCAGATGTGAATGTATGGGTCAGGTGTGAATGTACGGATCAGGTTTTAATATATGGATCAGGTGTGAATGTATGAGTCAGGTGTGAATGTATGGGTGAGGTGTGAATGTATGGGTCAGGTGTGAATGTATGGGTTGGCTGGGAAAGTATGGGTCAGATTTGAAAGTAAAGACCAGGTGCGAATGTATGAGTCTGGTGTGAAGGTATGGGTCGGGTGTGAAGGTATGGGCCGGGTGCGATTGATTTTCATTTAATGCATTGACATGACAGAAGATACCCTCATTCCATCTCTGACTGCTATTTTCCACTCATGTTGAGTGAGCCACTTGATGGACTTTGCGTCTTTAGTCTACAATACCCACGTGTGAAAGTTGATGACCATAAGCAGACTACACCTTACTTTTAATACTGTCCTTGACCTTCTCTCCTTAACCTCCTATTGTGTGGCCTTGATACCTACTTTTGATAGACTCCTGTAATGGACCTTTCCAGTTTTAGCTACACCTCGCTCGTGTTGGGATCGATTGATCCCTGAACTGCTTGACTATCAATTTCCAGAAAACTACCTTTTAATAAACATTGTGTTAAATATTTTGAAACTAATTTGACTGGACGCTGTTACTGCCATAGTATTTCTGTATAGTTTTCTGGAAATTGAGACATACAATTCGTACAATGCGTCGGACTATTAAACGCTAAAGACAGACTATTTCGAACCATTCATGATGTCATGATTATGATGTCATCCTACAGATCGCGTAGTTGATGATGTCATAAGAACAGGAAATGTGCTAGCTACACCAATTACGCAGGCTAGATCTCATAGGGATCAATCACACAGAATGGGGAGTCTTTTAACCCTTTAATGGTCAAATTTAGTCAAGAAAATTCAAATATCTGCATATTGAATTTCGATTTGCAGGCAGGCTAAGAGGACTATTTTTGAAAATATACCGCTGGAATGACTGGCTCGGTTATCGAGCCAGGCATTCCAGTGGTAAATTAAAAAAATGCTTCTCTTAGCCTGCAAATGGACATTCACCAGACCACTACATAGGCCGGTTTTGGCCAACTTGATCATTAAAGGGTTTAATTAGTTTTGTATTGGTATTGACAGTCTCCTTGACCGACATTTAATTTGTGTTACTTAACAGTCAATGCAAAGGGTCTAATTAGTTTTGTATTGGTATTGACAGTCTCCTTGACCGACATTTAATTTGTGTTACTTAACAGTCAATGCAAAGGGTCTAATTAGTTTTGTATTGGTATTGACAGTCTCCTTGACCTACATTTAATATTGTGTTACTTAACAGTCAATGCAAAGGGTCTAATTAGTTTTGTATTGGTATTGAGTCTCCTTGACCGACATTTAATATTGTGTTACTTAACAGTCAATGCAAAGGGTCTAATTAGTTTTGTATTGGTATTGACAGTCTCCTTGACCGACATTTAATTTGTGTTACTTAACAGTCAATGCAAAGGGTCTAATTAGTTTTGTATTGGTATTGACAGTCTCCTTGACCGACATTTAATATTGTGTTACTTAACAGTCAATGAAAAGGGTCTAATTAGTTTTGTATTGGTATTGACAGTGTCCTTGAACTACATTTAATATTGTGTTACTTAACAGTCAATGCAAAGGGTTTAATTAGTTTTGTATTGGTATTGACAGTCTCCTTGACCGACATTTAATATTGTGTTACTTAACAGTGAATGCAAAGGGTTTAGCAGTCAGTGTGGTTGGTGCTTATTGATCCCATCATATGTAACAGGTGGTGAATTCAATAAGATTCACGTTTCTTAAGGTGAGGTGAGTTTGCTCTATTGTCTGGGTCGTGTAGAAGGGCTTGAGTGGCCGTGATAAGGGATTTTGTAAGGGGAGGTGAGTTTGCTCTATTGTCTGGGTCATGTAGAAGGGCTTGAGTGGCCGTGATAAGGGATTTTGTAAGGGGAGGTGAGTTTGCTCTATTGTCTGGTTTGTGTGGAAGGGCTTGAGTGGCCGTGATAAGGGATTTTGTAAGGTGAGGTGAGTTTGCTCTATTTTCTGGGTCGTGTAGAAGGGCTTGAGTGGCCGTGATAAGGGATTTTGTAAGGGGAGGTGAGTTTGCTCTATTGTCTGGGTCGTGTGGAAGGGCTTGAGTGGCCGTGATAAGGGATTTTGTAAGGGGAGGGGAGTTTGCTCTATTGTCTGGGTCGTGTGGAAGGGCTTGAGTGGCCGTGATAAGGGATTTTGTAAGGGGAGGTGAGTTTGCTCTATTGTCTGGGTCGTGTGGAAGGGCTTGAGTGGCCATGATAAGGGATTTTGTAAGGGGAGGTGAGTTTTCTCTATTGTCTGGTTTGTGTGGAAGGGCTTGAGTGGCCGTGATAAGGGATTTTGTAAGGGGGGAGGTCACTGTGTCTTTGTTTATCTTAACACTTTAACCCTCGAATTTCCTGATGGCTCTTGTTTGCGTAACTGGTTGACTGCTGCAAGCCACCAGACCATAATTTCAATGGGCAATAACGCTGGACCAGCTGAATATTTTGAAAACAATTAAAAATGTTAACACCAGAGTAGTAAGGGTTAACTACAGAGATCAGGACCACTTACTCCTTCCACATCACCCGCACCCGTGTAATGTAGTTCGGATCGACCGGTCGGATACCGGCTGTACCAGCTGAGCTGGGTACGCGCCGCCCGTCCTGAATTCGTTTCCTGAACACACACCCCTGGGTAGAGCCATAAGCGTATATAGGCCTATGGGATCATGCGCGCGCCGAGACGCTGTTTGGATGGAGCGCGTAGTTACGACCAAGATAGGATGGCGCTTTTAGTGTACCGAGATGGTACCCTGTAATCCTTATTGATTGCCTGTTCCCGTTAAATCTGGCATTAATCAAGACCATGTGTAAACCATTTCAAAATCGGTTGAGAAATGGCTGAGTTATCCAGGGAAAACTTCATGATTATCTTCAAAATATTGCTGTGACGTCATAACCACGTGGACGCAAAACTTCTAGAATGTTCTAGAACGTTCGGCTGCGCTATTATTAGCTACGTGCTAATTGGCTGTTGCTCGAACGATGATTGGATGGAGCCTGCACCTGTGACGTCACGAGGAGTATAAAAGGGGACGCGATCCAGTGATCGAGAGCATCCTCGGCCAGGGGCCGAACAGGTTGGATCTGTACCAACTACTAACAAGCGTGACGGACAATACGCGTCTTCCTTCGCTGTGTCGGGTTTTTATCCCGTAGCGTGCAGTTCTCCAACCCACCGCACTAAAACAATTTTGTAACTCCCCATTTACGGGAGTAATTTGGAACTTCTGATAGTTGTTCATGAATATTAACATCTACATTCGGAACACAAATTTGCGGTGAGGCCTTTACGGCCTGAATATGTGAGTCTACAGATGTAGAGGCAGGATGTTCTTTGATGGATGACTTGCTGGATCTGCCAGCCACGCCTAAAAGTGGTATTTCAATCGCTGCCGCATTAATCGTGTAGGTTCTTTCAACTTTCGACCGCAGCAAGTAAACTCTGCCCGGTGCGTCTTCAGAGCTGGCTGACGTACCCAGCACCGTGAAGCTTTGTTTTGTATCTTCATTCGTATTTGACAACCCCCCGCTTGTGATCGGGTTGTTTACACCTTCCATCCGTGCCATCGGTGTACGGGAACTTTCTTCACCACGTAGTACTATCGTATCTTTTACTGACTGCTCGTTAGACATTCTATTAGGCCTACAGCACTGAGTGATGTACTCCCGCCATGAGTGTTCTTACGGGAGTCTTGTTTGCGGAAAACAGCTTGTTGTGGTTAGATTATGTATATATATGGCCAGTGGCCATTCGTTCATATGTTTTGTTTATTCATAGAAAATATAGGACTGCAGTGCACGTAGGAAACACTATACAGCAACACTTATATATGCAACACTTTCTCCCGCCACCAACAATTTTTCACTGAGGTCGCTGTCCATGCTATAACTCTGTTTAGCCCGGGATGCTACCGACTAAACCTTTTCTATTCAGCTCAATAGGATAGGTTCAAAATGATTAGAGACACTTTCTTCATTACATACTGTGTAATATATTCATCTCTTCCGGTAGTGCGATAATCTAGCCCCGCACTCCAGTAAGACTCATAAGTAGGATTTTGTCTCTTCATGCTCCACTCAGCCTTGTGGCTTCTTAATTGTTTGGATGTCCCCATCCGCACCATGGGCTGATCCGACTGGGAAACTGTTGGGATTTCCGAGCGGTGATGGCCAGGGTGCGGTATCACACACATTCCCGTGTATCTTTGGATACTTAGTAGTTAGCACTTTAAGCCAATGTAGGAAAGCACTGCGAACACATGTATTAATTATTATTTTATTTTCTGACAATCCTCCCGCACTGCAGTGCAAAACTGGCAACTTGTATATAAACCTAATGACGGGTAAAACGGTTAGTTCCATAGGACCCGGTGACGGGCAAGATACGTAACCCCACCAAATTCCGTTAAAATGTCTGGGCATGATATTTAGATCTGCCACGCCCTTGCGGGAAGGACATTACGGTGGGTATTCGTCTCTTGTACCCCCACCATAACGATAAGAGAAATGGTCTAATAATGCTTTCGTGAAATGTAACCCATGTCTTGTAATGTTTTATGTGGTTACGGGGCGGACTGTCCGGATTCTTATCCAGTTTGGAGATCCTGCTACGTAACATGTATGAGCGCTGTCTCTAGTATTGATGTCTTAGGGCATCTGTTTTCCGTGACAGCCGTGTCTAATAGCTAGGTAGATATCAACTTATATTAAGTTAAATAGTTACGTCTCGTGTACGGGAGCCTCCCTTGCGGGGATACCTCTGCGGACCTACGAGTCCATGTGGTAGCTCCGGTAGCACCATGTTTAAAAGTTCATCTACCTGTCTCTATGTCTCGTGTTTTCGTATGCTCTTACTGTAGTGTTATCTAGCATATTTTTAATTGTTTAGGTAAACTCATTGTATAGACTTATATTTTTAGGTCACCAAATCAAATATTTTAAGTCCATAGATCACAAAATTGCTATGGACAGGGCAGTCTCGTACAAGGTCCGTCACCCCGAGACCGGATGCTAACCAGCGTCATCACTCGTCGTGCACTTGCGGCGCGGCGAGTCGACATACTACACTGGAACGGCCCGACACTACCCGGTGAGCTACAGTAACATGTCAGGCCCCGTGTAACATGTCAGGACCCTTGTAACATGTCAGGCCCCGTGTAACATGTCATGCCCCGTGTAACATGTCAGGCCCAGTGTAACATGTCAGGCCCTGTGTAACATGTAAGGGCCCGTGTAACATGCCAGGCCCCGTGTAACATGCCATACCCATGTAACATGTCAGGCCCCATGTAACATGCCAGACCTTGTGTTACATGTAAGGACCCGTGTAACATGCCAGGCCCCGTGTAACATGTCAGACCCCGTGTAACATGTCAGGCCCAGTGTAACATGTAAGGACCTGTGTGACATGCCAGGACCCGTGTAACATGCCAGACCCCGTGTAACATGCCAATACCTGTGTAACATGCCAAACTTGTGTAACATGTAAGGACCCGTGTAACATGTCAGGCCCCGTGTAACATTGTCAGGCCCAGTGTAACATGTCAGGCCCTGTGTAACATGCTAGGCCCCATGTAACATGTCAGGCCCTGTGTAACATGCCAGGCCCTGTGTAACATGTCAGGCCCCGTGTAACATGCCAGACCCCGTGTAACATGTCAGGCCCCGTGTAACATGTTAGGCCCCGTGTAACATGTCAGGCCCTGTGTAACATGTCAGGCCAGTGTAACATGCCAGGACTCGTGTAACATGTAAGGACCTGTGTAACATGCCAGGCCCCATGTAACATGTAAGGCCCTGTGTAACATGTAAGGGCCCGTCTAACATGTCAATACCTGTGCAACATGCCAGGACCCGTGTAACGTGCCAGGACCCGTGTAACATGTCAGGCCAACGCCAAGACACACAGACAGGATTGTTGTATACATAATCACCTCTAGAAAACGCAACAAACTATTTCGGAGAAACGGACAATTAAAAATATGTAAATGGGCATTTTTCAAGACCGCTGCAGAAGACGTTTTTGGCTGATATGAGTGTTAAAGGGTTAACAGAGAGATCAAGACAATTCATAAGAAGAATGAAATCTGGATGCAAAGATTGCAGATCTGGTAAAATCACCAGAGGAACACTATCTCTGACTACATGGACACACTCACCGACATCACTAGTCCAAAACAGACAGTAGCGTTGATCCCAGACCATGGGAATCCTAGCATCCCTATCATCACAGTCTGATAGAACAGTAGCCCTTTTCCTCCGCCTCCTTCAGCTCAAGGGGAAACAGGCAATATGTAACCAATATACATATAATAGAAGCTAAATATCATCCTGCTGCATCCTATCATTATAGGTAACCATGTATCCAAGTTTACTTGCAATAGGCTTAACCAATCCTGAAATAAAAGCTGAGGTTTTGCTAAACGCAAAAACTTAATGTTGTTCTGTATCACGGTCACAGTGATATTGACCTTTGACCATCTGACCCCAACATCATCATGTTGCATCCTATCATTCTAGGTAACCGTGTATCCAATTGGATCAGGCATTGCTAATATAAGACAATAACCTTTGTTTAGCGCAAAAATGTAACGTAAAATATTAACAAAGATTATACTGTGACCTTTGACCCCATAACCTTGACTTCATGACCGCTTTATCAGTGGGCTGCTTCCATTCAATGTATATCGCCATGTACCCAAGTTTGGTTCCAATTGAATCAGGCATTGCTGAGATATAAGGCAATAACTTTTGTTTAATGCAAAAACTTAATGTAAAATATTAACAAGGATTATACCGTGACCGTTGACCCCCATAACCTTGACCGCATGATGTCTGCATCAGCATGCTGCTTCCTTTTAATGTATATCACCATATACCCAAGTTTAGTACCAATTGAATCAGGCATGGCTGAGATATAAGGCAATAACTTTTGTTTAATGCAAAAACCTAACGTAAAATATTAACACAGATTATACCATGAGCTTTGACCCCCACAACCTTGACCTCATGATGTCTGCATCAGCATGCTGCTTCCGTTAAATGTAAATCACCATGTACCCAAGTTTAGTTCCAATTGGATAAGGCATTGTTGAGACATAAGGCAATAACTTTTGTTTAGCGCAAAAACAACATAAAATATTAACAAAGATTATACCGTGAACTTTGACACCATAAACTTGACCTCGTGATGCCTGCATCAGTGTGCTGCTTCCTTTCGATGTATATCTCCATGTACCCAAGGTTGGTTCCAATTGGATCAGACATTGCTGAGATATAAGACAATAACTTTTGTTTAACGCAAAAACGTAACGTAAAATATTAACAAAGATTATACTGTGACCTTTGACCCCATAACCGTGACGTCATGACTGCTTTATCGGTGGGCTGCTTCCATTCAATGTATATCACCATGTACCCAAGTTTGGTTCCAATTGGACCAGGTATTGCTGAGATATAAACTTAACTTAAAAGTTTACGCCGCCGCCGAAAAGTCATACCTATGTCTCGATCCTACTTCCCAGGCGAGACAAAAACTGAAAAAATTCCAACATAGCAGCCAAACACCCTACATTTTGATTGGTCTACAGCAGCCATATCTTTTTACATATCAGCTTCCTGTGAACAAATTTTAATGGCCCTTAGTCCCTAATCATATCTCCAAAATTTCGGCCTGATCCGCTCAGCGTCTCTGGAGAAATTTTCGTGAAAATTAGCTCATCCAAGATGGCCACCGATCCAATTGGCTGAACAAACTTGGTTCAGCCATTGCCTTAGATGATCTTTTATGAGTTTTGAATCTGAATCCTCAAAGTGGTTCAGAGATTTTTAAGATGTTTCTAAAAATTGTCCAAAATCCAATCCAGCCAAATATAATTGAAATCAGTCCAGTGGTTCTTGAGAAGTTTAAGTTCTTTAAAGTAAGTTGACAGATGATGGATGGACAGATGGTCGCCATAGCATCAGTCACAATGCATTTATACTGCTCTTGCCTATATTTTTCAGCTTTCGTGACTGTGGCTTCAGCTTGTTTCGTATTCAGAGCATAGTTTTGTCTCTGTAGCTATATCACTACTGCCAAAGCATTCATATCATTCTGACCTGTATTTGCAGCAGCAGCTTTTTCATTTCAGGGTTAGGTTTTCATTTAGTTAGCATAGACAGGGTAATTTTAGGTCAGCTGGCCTGAAAGGGCAAGTGAGCTTATGTAGTGGTGATGATATCAATTAAATTTGACAGGAAGCATCCTTACGTCATGGATGAGATTCAAGACTTAAAATGAAGCCGATTATTCAATTTGTGCGGAATGACCTTGGTTTTTGCACTTTTTAGAAACCGATTTAAACAGCTCTGAAACACAATACTACAATGCATTAGCAACATAATTGTCCAATGAAATGTCAGCATCTTTCTGAAGCATTTCACCATAGGGACTTCGAAAATCAAACAAGCGCTTAATGAGTACCAGTAGCCTTTCAAATGAATTCCCAAACACTCAGAAATCCAATGCACAAATTGTTCAATCAAATCTTGATATTCTGAAGCCTACAAAAGATTGCTTGAAACATATGCAGTCTTAAATGATCTCTTAACCCTTTAACTCCTATCAGCCAAAAATGGCTTCTGCAGTCATCTTGAGAAATGTCCATTTGCAGACCAAAAGAAGGCTATTTAAAAAAATTTACCACTAATGACTGGCTCGATAACCGAGCCAGTCATTCCAGTGGTAAATTAAAAAAAAATTTCTTCCCTTTGTCAGCAAATGGACATCTTGTACGTGAATATTTGAATTTTCTTGAATAAATTCGAGGGTTAAAGCATGCCAGAAAATCCATGGCCGCCAGAAAGTGACCAATCAAATTTCCATATAGAACTTGATGCGACCACCTTAGGGTATATCCAGCCAAGTGTGTTTAAAATGGCATTTCTCAAGACCACTGCAGAAGCCATTCTTGGCTGATATGAATGTTAGAGGGTTAAACAAGAGTCCCAGGGGGCCTGTATCACTCACCTGGAACACAGGCATTTCAACTACAAAGCCCATCCATCACCTATATTATAAGTACTAGTAGAACCCTAAGGTTTTGGCCGGAATTGCAACAAGAACAAAGATGCATCCTACAAATTTCTTTAAAATCATCCACTGGATCTTGAAGACACTAAATTTCTTATTGCTTTACTATGGGAGCTTTTGGGGGAAAAAAATACAAGATGGCTGCCAAACAATTTATCCGACAATTTCTAAAGGGGCAAATTTTAAATTGGCATTAAAAAACCCTATATAAATCGGAGATCTTGACGTTTCTAAAAAATTTGACAAAATCCAAGATGGTCACTGGCCAAATGGGACGATCAGCTCCGTTTGCACAAAATTGCATCTGTATGGCACACTTATGCTTGCTGACAAATTTGGTTGAAATCTGTCCGGTGGTTCTTCGGAAACTAAATTTCCCATTCTTTACCATGGGAGTTTTTGGCAGGACAGCAATTTTATTCAAAGCCTTCATATTATTAAAAATTAAAAACAAACAAAGGCTTTGCAGATGCCGCATAATACTCTGCCATGATGACAAACCAATGAATGAGAGCTATCAGAAAATAGAGATCTCTTCCTCAGACATGGACCAGCCATCCTATGAAGTTTTAAAGCGATCCATTTAACAGTCAAGGAGTTATCATCTGGAAACCAATTTTCAAGATATCATGGATTTCGGATTATCATAAATTTCGGTACGTTTCTTCACCATATGTATGTAGTCCAACCACCATACAAAGTTTCAAAGGGATCCGATAAATGACAATGGAGATATCATCCAGAAACAAATTTTCAAGATGGCCGCCTGTCGCTGGTGGTCATCTTGGGAGTTCGGATCATTGTCAATTTCGATAGGTTTCTTCCCCAAACCTAATCCAACCACCCAAAGCGATCCGATAAACGGTAACTGAGATATTCATCCCGGAAACCAATTTTCATGGCCATCTTGAATTTCAGATTATCGTCAATTTCGATGTTTCTTCTCCAAACCTAGTCTAACCACCCTAAGAAGTTTCAAAGCGATCCAATAAACGGTAACAGCTATCATCTGGAAACATTTTCTAGATGGCCACTAGTGGCCGGCGGCCATCTTGGATTTCAGATCATTGTCGATTTTGATAGGTTTCTTCTCCAGACTCTGTCCAAACATATGAAGTTTCAAAGCGATCTAATAAACAGTTAAGTTGTCACCAGTGGCTGGCAGCCATCTTGGATTTCGGATCATTGTTGATTTCGATAGGGTTCTTCCACAAACCTAGAACAATGAAGGTTTCAGTGATCCGATAAACGGTAACAGAGTTATCATACAGAAACCAATTTTCGAGATGGCTGCCGGCATCTTGGATTTGGATCATTGTCAATTTTGATAGGTTCCTTCCCCAGACCTAGTCCAACCATGCTATGAAGTTTCAAAGCGATCCGATAAACAGTAACAGAGTTATATAAACGGAAATCAATTTTCAAGATGGCCACCGGTGGCATCTTGGATTCGGATCATTGTCAACTTTGATAGGTTTCTTCCCCAAATCTAGTCCAACCATGCTATGAAGTTTTGGACCTATGAATGTGAATCCTTCAAAAGGAACATCTACCCATCATAAAGAAGCCACATGCAAGGTTTTTAAAAATTATTTTAAGTGATTCCTATGCTATGGCATTTACAAGAATATTGACAACAAGAGGCCCAAGGGGCCTGTGTCACTCACCTGGAGCACTGCATGTTTGTCAAAATTGTTGGTGGGTAGTTTAGGAGTAGTCCTTTAAATGAGTTTGTAGACATTTTGTAAGTCCAATATGGCCGCCAAACACGCTACATTTTGATTGGTCCACTTAATGGCACTAGGTGCTAATCATGTCTCCCAAATTTTGGCCCAAACCACTCAGTGGTTCTGGAGTTGTTTTGGCAAAAAATAGTTTATCCAAGATGGCCACCAAACCATTTGGTCAATCAAGTTCCCTTGACCAAACTTGGTGCAACTGTTGCCCTAGATGTGTTTCATGTGTTTTGACTTGATCCCCCAAGCTGTTTTGGAGATTTTTAAAGACATTTCTAAAAATTAACCAAAATCCAAGATTTTACATTTTAATTTTCCCATTGCTTTATTATGGAAGATTTTGGCAGGTAAATGATCCAATATGGCCGCTAAACAGTTTATCTGAGTCTCGAAAATAGCAAATTTGAAATCACAATACGCAAAAACATACATAAAACCAATTTCGGCCCCAAAATCCATC
The DNA here is from genome assembly GCA_034401795.1 of Chaetoderma sp. LZ-2023a. NCBI lineage: Eukaryota > Metazoa > Mollusca > Caudofoveata > Chaetodermatida > Chaetodermatidae > Chaetoderma > Chaetoderma sp. LZ-2023a. The sequence goes on from CM067368.1 coordinate 78,574,043, forward strand.
AAATAAACAAGAGGCCCAAGGGGCCTGTATCGCTCACCTGGAAATATAGGCATTTCAACTAGAATGCTCTTTATCAACAAGATGGCCACCGAACCATTTATCCAACAGTTTCGAAAATTGCAAATTTGAAATCAGAATACCCAAAAACACACAAGAGGCCCAAGGGGCCTGTGTCGCTCACCTGGAGGACCATCGATTTTTGTCAAAATTGTTGGTGGGTGGTTTAGCAGTCTTAAATGAGTTTGTGGACATTTTTGCAAGTGCAATATGGCCGCCAAACACACTACATTTTGATTGGCCCACGGCGCCCATGTTTTTTTGATGCATCAACTTCTCTTGAACAAATTTTAATGGCCCAAATTTCAGCCTGATCCCTTCAGTGGTTCTGGAGGAGTAATTTTTGTGAAAACCAGATCATCTAAGATGGTCGCCGAACTATTTGGTCAATCAAGTCATCTTGAACAAACTTGGCTTACCTCTTGGCCTACATGAAGATTCCCCAAGTGGTTTTGGAGAAGATTTTTAGACATTTCCTGAAATTGGCAGAAATCCAAAATAGCCGCTGGGCAAATTGGCCGCTCGGGTTCATTTGAACAAACTTGGATCCTTATGCCCTAAGGATGCTTCCTGCCAAATATAATTGAAATCGGCCTGGTAGTTCTCGAGAAGACATTTTAAATTTCCCATTGCTTTAGCATGGGAGCTTTTGACGAGAAAGTTATGCAAGATGGCCACCAAACCGTTTATCCGACAGTTTCAAAAATTGCAAATTTGATCTCAGAATACCCAAAAACATATACAGAACCCATTTTGGCCTCAAAATCCATCAAATAAAAAAATCCAATATGTCCACCAAACACGCTACATTTTGATTGGCACATGGCGGCTATGTTTTTTGACGGAGCAACTTCCCTTGAACAAACTTTAATGGCCCTTAGTCCCTAATCATATCTCCCAAATTTTGGCCCGATCCATTCAGCGGTTCTGGAGAAGTCGTTTTCAGAAAAAATAGGTCATCCAAGATGTCTGCCGAACCATTCCGTCAATCAAGTTGTCTTGAACAAACTTGGCTTACCTCTTTACCTAGATGAGGTTTCATAACTTTTGAATCGATTCCCCAAGCCGTTTCGGAGAATGAGATTTTTAGACATTTCTAAAAATCGGCCAAAATCCAAGATGTCCACCAGCCAAATTGGCCGATCGGCTTCAGTTGAACAAAATTAAATCTCTATGCCATAAGGATGCTTCCTGCCAAACATAATTCAAATCGGCCCAGCAGTTCTCGAGAAGACATTTTAAATTTCCCATTGCTTTATGGGAGATTTTGGCGGGAAAATGATCCAAGATCATTGCCAAACCATTTATCCGACAGTTTCAAAAATTTCAAATTTGATATCAGAATACCCAAAAACCTATATAAAACGAATTTCGGCCTCAAAATCCATCAAATAAAAAAAATCCAATATGGCTGCCAACCACACTATATTTTGATTGGTCCACCGCGGCCATGTTTTTTGACGAATCAACTTCTCTTGAACAAACATTAATCGCTAATTATATATCACAAATTTTGGCCTGATCGCTTCAGCGGTTCTGGGGAAGAAGTCGTTTTTGTGAAAACTAGGGCATCCAAGATGGCCGCTGAACAATTTGGTCAATCAAGGTCCCTTGAACAAACTTGATTCAGCGCTTAGCCTAGATCATATTTCGTGAGTTTTGAATCGATCCCTCAAATGGTTTGGGAGATTTTTAAAGATATTTCTAAAAATCAGCCGAAATCCAAGATGGTCGCCGGCCAAATTTGCCGATCGGGTTTGTTTGAACAAACTTGAATCTCTATGCCTTAAGGGTGCTTCGTGCCAAATATAATTGAAATCGGCTCAGTAGTTCTCGAGAAGATATTTTTAATTTCCCATCAGTTTAGTATGGGAGCTTTTGGCGGGAAAATGATCCAAGATAGCCGCCAAACTGTTTATCTGAGTTTCGAAAATTGGAAATTTGAGATCAGAATACCCAAAAACCTATATAAAACCAATTTCGGCCTCAAAATCCATCAAATAAAAAAATCCAATATGGCTGCCAAACAATGCTATATTTTGATTGGCCCACGGCGGCCATGTTTTTTGATGGATCAACTTCTCTTGAACAAACTTTACTGGCCCTTTTTCGGCCTGATCCCTTCAGTGGTTCTGGCGAAGTTATTTTTGCTAAAACTAGGTCAACCAAGAGGGCTGCCAAACTATTTGACCAATTAAGTTCCCTTGAACAAATTTGGTTGAGCTCTTGCCCTAGATCATATTTCATGAGGTTTCCCCTTCAATCCCTCTAGTGGTTTCGGAGATTTTTAGACGTTTCTAAAAATCAGCCAAAATCCAAGATGGCCACCAGCCAAATTGGCCGATCGGCTTCGTTTGAACAAACTTGGATCTCTATGTGCTAAGGTTGCTTCCTGTCAAATATAATTGAAATCGGCCCAGCGGTTCTTGAGAAGTCGTTTAAAGGAAAAGTTGACGGACAACGGATGTACGGACGATGTGGAGTCGCCACGGCATAAGCTCACTTGACCTTTCAGGCCAGGTGAGCTAAAAATAACTGGTTTTTGCATTAGAAAGCCCTTTTTCATCCAAAATCTTGGTCCGATAAAGGTGAATCCTTTAAAATGCACATCTACCCATTATAAAGAAGCCACCTGCCAAATTCCATTAAATTATCTTAAGCGATTCTGTAAGATATTGTGTTTATGAAGAAATTGACAAAAATCATGTTTTTGCATTAACCTTTTAAGCCTTGAATTTGCTCAAGAATATTTCAATTTTTCAAAATAAAAGGTCAATTAGCACCAGAATGACTGCCTCGGTTATCTAGCCAGTCATTCCAGTCGTAAAATTTTCAAAAAGTCTTCTCCTGGTCTGCAAAATGGGCATTTCTCAATACCACTGGAGAAGCCATTTTTTGGCCGATACGAGTGTTAAAGGGTTAAATAGACCATTTTCACCCAAAATAATGGACCTATAAACGTGAATTCTTCAAAAAGCACATCTGTGTATCATAAGTGAGGCATACACCAAGTTCTTTCAAATATCTGAAGCGGTTCAATATGTGGTGTTTACTAGAAAACTGATTGTATTTAAAAAGCCCATTTTCACCAAAAATCTTGGTCCGATAAAAGTGAATTCTTCAAAAGGAACATCTACCCACCATAAAGAAACCACCTGCCAAGGTTCACTAAATTATCTTAAGCGATTCTGTATGATATGGTGTTACGGGGAAATTGTTGCAATAAAAAGCCCATTTTCACCCAAAATATTGGACCTCTTAACGTGAATTCTTCAAAAGGCACATCTGCGTATCCTAACTGAGGCAGACATACACCAAGTTTCAGTAAAATATCTGAAGCCGTTCTTTATGATTTGCTGTTTACGAGATATTGTTGATAATGCGGTGATTACTATATAGCTTCCCCACCTTCCGGTGCAGGCCCATAATTAGGACGCAGCTAGAGGAATAGTTGATCAGATGTGTGGCCAGAGGAATAGCTAATCAGATTAGGGTGAGGATATAGTTATGATGAGGCTAGATGAATAGCTAATCAGATGTGTGGCCATATGAATAGCTAATTAGATTGGAGGCTAGAGGAATAGCTAATCAGATTAGGGTGAGGCTAGAGGAATAGCTAATCAGATTAGGGTGAGGCTAGAGGAATAGTTAATCAGATTAGGACGAGGTTAGAGGAATAGCTAATCAGATAAGGTGTGGCAAGAGGAATAGCCAATCAGATGTGTGGCAAGAGGAATAGCTAATCAGATAACGTATGGCCAGAGTAGTAGTTAATCAGATTATGGCGAGGCTAGAGGAATAGCTAATCAGAGATGTGATTAGAGGGATCGCTAATCAGGTGAGGTGTGGTTAGAGGAATAGCTAATCAGATTAGGCTGAGGATATAGCTAGGACGAGGTTAGAGGAACAGATAATCAGATGTGTGGCCATAGGAATAACTAATTAGATTAGGATGAGGATAGAGGAATAGATAATCAGATAAGGTGTGGTTAGAGGAATAGCTAATCAGATAAGGTGTGGTTAGAGGAATAGCTAATCAGATAAGGTGGGGTTAGAGGAATAGCTAATCAGATAACGTGTGGTTAGAGGAATAGCTAATCAGATAAGGTGTGGTTAGAGGAATAGATAATCAGATGAGGTGTGGTTAGAGGAATAGCTAATCAGATAACGTGTGGCTAGAGGAATAGCTAATCAGATAACTTGTGGTCAGAGGAATAGCTAATAAGGTAAGGTGTGGTTAGCGGAATAGCTAATCAGGTAAGGTGTGGTTAGAGGAATAGCTAATCAGATAACGTGTGGTTAGAGGAATAGCTAATCAGATAACGTGTGGTTAGAGGAATAGCTAATCAGCTAAGGTGGGGTTAGAGGAATAGCTAATCAGATAAGGTGAGGTTAGCGGAACAGATAATTAGATAACGTGTGGTTAGAGGAATAGCTAATACGGTAGTGTGGTTAGAGGAATAGCTAATCAGATACGGTGTGGTTAGAGGAATAGCTAATCAGATGTGGGGTTAGAGGAATAGCTAATCAGATAACGTGTGGTTAGAGGAACAGCTAATCAGATAACATGTGGTTAGAGGAATAGCTAATCAGATAAGGTGTGGTTAGAGGAATAGCTAATCAGATGTGTGGTTAGAGGAATAGTTAATCAGCTACGGTGTGGCTAGAGGAATAGCTAATCAGATAACTTGTGGTTAGAGGAATAGCTAATCAGGTAAGGTGTGGTTAGAGGAATAGCTAATCAGATAAGGTGTGGTTAGAGGAATAGCTAATCAGATAAGGTGGGGTTAGAGGAATAGCTAATCAGATAACGTGTGGTTAGAGGAATAGCTAATCAGATAAGGTGTGGTTAGAGGAATAGATAATCAGATGAGGTGTGGTTAGAGGAATAGCTAATCAGATAACGTGTGGCTAGAGGAATAGCTAATCAGATAACTTGTGGTCAGAGGAATAGCTAATAAGGTAAGGTGTGGTTAGCGGAATAGCTAATCAGGTAAGGTGTGGTTAGAGGAATAGCTAATCAGATAACGTGTGGTTAGAGGAATAGCTAATCAGATAACGTGTGGTTAGAGGAATAGCTAATCAGCTAAGGTGGGGTTAGAGGAATAGCTAATCAGATAAGGTGAGGTTAGCGGAACAGATAATTAGATAACGTGTGGTTAGAGGAATAGCTAATACGGTAGTGTGGTTAGAGGAATAGCTAATCAGATACGGTGTGGTTAGAGGAATAGCTAATCAGATGTGGGGTTAGAGGAATAGCTAATCAGATAACGTGTGGTTAGAGGAACAGCTAATCAGATAACATGTGGTTAGAGGAATAGCTAATCAGATAAGGTGTGGTTAGAGGAATAGCTAATCAGATGTGTGGTTAGAGGAATAGTTAATCAGCTACGGTGTGGCTAGAGGAATAGCTAATCAGATAACTTGTGGTTAGAGGAATAGCTAATCAGGTAAGGTGTGGTTAGAGGAATAGCTAATCAGATAAGGTGTGGTTAGAGGAATAGCTAATCAGATAACATGTGGTTAGAGGAATAGCTAATCAGATAAGGTGTGGTTAGAGGAATAGCTAATCAGATAAGGTGTGGTTAGAGAAATAGCTAATCAGATGTGGGGTTAGAGGAATAGCTAATCAGATAACGTGTGGTTAGAGGAACAGCTAATCAGATAACATGTGGCTAGAGGAATAGCTAATCAGATAAGGTGGGGTTAGAGGAATAGCTAATCAGATGTGTGGTTAGAGGAATAGCTAATCAGATAAGGTGTGGTTAGAGGAATAGCTAATCAGATGAGGTGTGGTTAGAGGAATAGCTAATCAGATAAGGTGAGGTTAGCGGAACAGATAATTAGATAACGTGTGGTTAGAGGAATAGCTAATACGGTAAAGTGTGGTTAGAGGAATAGCTAATCAGATACGGTGTGGTTAGAGGAATAGCTAATCAGATGTGGGGTTAGAGGAATAGCTAATCAGATAACGTGTGGTTAGAGGAACAGCTAATCAGATAACATGTGGTTAGAGGAATAGCTAATCAGATAAGGTGTGGTTAGAGGAATAGCTAATCAGATGTGTGGTTAGAGGAATAGTTAATCAGCTACGGTGTGGCTAGAGGAATAGCTAATCAGATAACGTGTGGTTAGAGGAATAGCTAATAAGGTAAGGTGTGGTTAGCGGAATAGCTAATCAGGTACGGTGTGGTTAGAGGAATAGCTAATCAGATGTGGGGTTAGAGGAATAGCTAATCAGATAACATGTGGTTAGAGGAACAGCTAATCAGATAACGTGGTTAGAGGAATAGCTAATCAGATTAGGGTGAGGATAGAGGAATAGCTAATCAGTTAACGTGTGGTTAAAGGAATAGCTAATAAGGTAAGGTGTGGTTAGAGGAATAGCTAATCAGATAAGGTGTGGTTAGAGGAATAGTTAATCAGCTACGGTGTGGCTAGAGGAATAGCTAATCAGATAATGTGTGGTTAGAGGAATAGCTAATAAGGTAAGGTGTGGTTAGCGGAATAGCTAATCAGGTACGGTGTGGTTAGAGGAATAGCTAATCAGGTAAGGTGTGGTTAGAGGAATAGCTAATCAGATTAGGGTGAGGATAGCGGAATAGCCAATCAGATAACGTGTGGCTAGAGGAATAGCTAATCAGATATGTGGTTAGAGGAATAGTTAATCAGCTAAGGTGTGGCTAGAGGAATAGCTAATCAGATAACTTGTGGTTAGAGGAATAGCTAATCAGGTAAGGTGTGGTTAGAGGAATAGCTAATCAAATAAGGTGTGGTTAGAGGAATAGCTAATCAGATAACATGTGGTTAGAGGAATAGCTAATCAGATAAGGTGTGGTTAGAGGAATAGCTAATCAGATAAGGTGTGGTTAGAGGAATAGCTAATCAGATGTGGGGTTAGAGGAATAGCTAATCAGATGTGTGGTTAGAGGAACAGCTAATCAGATAACATGTGGCTAGAGGAATAGCTAATCAGATAAGGTGTGGTTAGAGGAATAGCTAATCAGATAAGGTGGGGTTAGAAGAATAGCTAATCAGATGTGTGGTTAGAGGAATAGTTAATCAGCTACGGTGTGGCTAGAGGAATAGCTAATCAGATAACTTGTGGTTAGAGGAATAGCTAATCAGGTAAGGTGTGGTTAGAGGAATAGCTAATCAGATAACATGTGTTTAGAGGAATAGCTAATCAGATAAGGTGTGGTTAGAGGAATAGCTAATCAGATAAGGTGTGGTTAGAGGAATAGCTAATCAGATGTGGGGTTAGAGGAATAGCTAATCAGATAACGTGTGGTTAGAGGAACAGCTAATCAGATAACATGTGGCTAGAGGAATAGCTAATCAGATAAGGTGTGGTTAGAGGAATAGCTAATCAGATGTGGGGTTAGAGGAATAGCTAATCAGATGTGTGGTTAGAGGAATAGTTAATCAGCTACAGTGTGGCTAGAGGAATAGCTAATCAGATAACGTGTGGTTAGAGGAATAGCTAATAAGGTAAGGTGTGGTTAGCGGAATAGCTAATCAGGTACGGTGTGGTTAGAGGAATAGCTAATCAGATGTGGGGTTAGAGGAATAGCTAATCAGATAACATGTGGTTAGAGGAACAGCTAATCAGATAACATGGTTAGAGGAATAGCTAATCAGATTAGGGTGAGGATAAAGGAATAGCTAATCAGTTAACGTGTGGTTAAAGGAATAGCTAATAAGGTAAGGTGTGGTTAGAGGAATAGCTAATCAGATAAGGTGTGGTTAGAGGAATAGCTAATCAGATGTGTGGTTAGAGGAATAGTTAATCAGCTACGGTGTGGCTAGAGGAATAGCTAATCAGATAACGTGTGGTTAGAGGAATAGCTAATAAGGTAAGGTGTGGTTAGCGGAATAGCTAATCAGGTACGATGTGGTTGGAGGAATAGCTAATCAGGTAAGGTGTGGGTAGAGGAATAGCTAATCAGATTAGGGTGAGGATAGCGGAATAGCCAATCAGATAATGTGTGGCTAGAGGAATAGCTAATCAGATATGTGGTTAGAGGAATAGTTAATCAGCTACGGTGTGGCTAGAGGAATAGCTAATCAGATAACTTGTGGTTAGAGGAATAGCTAATCAGGTAAGGTGTGGTTAGAGGAATAGCTAATCAGATAAGGTGTCGTTAGAGGAATAGCTAATCAGATAACATGTGGTTAGAGGAATAGCTAATCAGATAAGGTGTGGCTAGAGGAATAGCTAATCAGATAAGGTGTGGTTAGAGGAATAGCTCATCAGATGCGTGGTTAGAGGAATAGCTAATCAGATTAGGGTGAGGATAGAGGAATAGCTAATCAGTTAACGTGTGGTTAAAGGAATAGCTAATAAGGTAAGGTGTGGTTAGAGGAATAGCTAATCAGATAAGGTGTGGTTAGAGGAATAGCTAATCA